>JAOXXN010000137.1:3648580-3667614 GCA_026770055.1 Myrmophylax atrothorax
CCGCCGCCGCCGCCGGGGAGGGGACGGGGGGACCGGGAGGGCGCGCGCGGGGATGGAGCGGTGACGTCAGCGCATCCCCCAGCCCCGGGCGCGCTGCGGATCCGCCGCAGGGGCGGGGCGGAGCATCGAGGCACCCGGCAGCCGTCGCCTGGCAACCGGCATCGGCCCGGTATCCGGTACCTCGGTGACCCGGTACCCTGGACCCGTACCCCGGTACCCCGGTGACACGGTACCGCGCACCTGTACCCCGGTACCTCCGTGACCCGGTACCCTGGTACCTCGATGACCCGGTACCCCGGACCCGTACCCTGGTACCCTGGTACCTCGGTGACCCGGTATCCCGGTACCCCGGTGACTCGGTACCCCGCACCCGTACCCCGGTACCCCGGTGACTCGGTACCCCGCACCCGTACCCCGGTACCCTGGTACTCTGGTACCTCGGTGACTCGGTACCCCGGTACCCTGGTACTCTGGTACCTCGGTGACCCGGTACCCCGGACCCGTACCCTGGTACTCTGGTACCTCGGTGACCCGGTGTCCCGGGAGCGGGCCCCGCTGGGGCTCCCCGCGCCCCCTGCCGGGCGCCGGTCGGTCGCTCCTCCGGCGGTCGAGACCCCGCCCGCAGCCCGGGGTTCGGCCGCTCCTGCCCATCTGCGCCGGCAATTCAGGGCCAGTGCAGCAAGCGGATTATTCCTTCGCTGCCAGCTGTTACCAGTGGGGCTGCCGCCCTCACCCCACGGCAGCCCCGAGGCCACGCATCCCGCCCCCCGCCCTTGCCAGGCCCCAAATCTCCCCAGAGAGCAGGCAGCTGACAAGTCTTCACCCGGTATCTTGTCACTTTGGTAGATGACGGCTGGGCAGCAGTCCCCAGGCTGACTGTGGTTTCCATCACCCATGCGAAGGCGGACACTCCTGTCCCCAGTGCCTCTCAGTGATGGCCATCCAGCTGCTGGGCAGATGTGTTCTCACCTGGCACCACTGCCAGACCCATGCCCCTGTCCCAAATGTCTTTCAGCACCAACTGCTGGTGCCAGCCCTGCCAAGAGGGAATTCTCATCCCTGCGCTGTCATCCCCAGATAAAGCTTTGCTCACCGAAGGTGAGCACCGGCTCGTGGACCTGCCAGAGCTGGTGCATTTCAGAGTGTAGATGGCAGAGAATATTCCAGAGGATGGGCATGATGCAATGGGCTGTGGGCACATGCAGCGGGCAGCAGTGTTTTGAACTCCCACGTGGAGCCTCTGGAATCATCAAGATACACTAGGATGCTTGCGATCCACGTTGAGCCCAGAGAGCACAGCTCGCTGCAGCAGGGACTGTGACCATATCCCACTCCACAGCTCTGCCTTGGCACACACCACCCAGCCTCCTCTGGCACTTGTCACCTGCCTAGAGGTCCCTTTGCAGGTCCCTGATCAGGGAGCCCTGGTTGACAGAAGCTGTGTGCTGCAGGAGGAGTTATGACAGTGGCAGCTGTGCCGGACCAGTCCCAGCACAACCATCCTGTGGCACAGGACCTAAGTGCCCAGGGCAGGGACCCCACCTACTGGGGTACCATTGGGAACCCTCAGCCATGGTGTCCTGGGGGCCATGGGGCCAGAATCTGCCTGGGTGCTTGGCAGTTCCAGATGCTGTCATGCCTGGGGAGTAACCCCCCAGCACTAGCAAGGAGGTATGCCCCAAAATGAGGGGCAAAAGACAATAGGAATGGCACTGGTGACACATTAACCAGGCAGAGGAGGCAACCATTGGTAGAGTCCAGACTGGCAGGAGGAGCACTGAGCTCCAGGTCAGGGTCCACGGGGACGCTGGACACAGCTGGCACGGGATGCACTGGCCTGCAGTGCTGGCTGCTGCTCAGGCAGCCTCCACTCTTCCTCTCCTGCGGGCTCAGCTTCTGGGAACAGCACGGCGTGCCATGGCCACCAGCCTGCTCCGCGTCCCCCCGCCCCAGGGACTCCTCCGGCCCCTGGTTGTCCCAGAGAGGCTGCTGCTTGGGCCAGGGCCCAGCAACGTGCCCCGCCGCATCCAGGCTGCAGGCGGACAGCAGCTCCTGGGCCACATGCACCCCGAAGTGCTGCAGGTGAGCTGCCCCAGCCCAGCCTTCTTCCCTTCCCCTTCTCTCCCTCACCCCCAGGAGGGGTTGGAACAGCTCTGCTAGGGCAAGAAGAGCAATAGCAGTGCTAGTCAGTGCCGTGCCACTGCAGGTGATGGATGAGATCAAGGCAGGCATTCAGTACGCCTTCCAGACACAGAACCAGCTGACCCTGGCCATCAGTGGCACCGGCCACTGTGCCATGGAGGCTGCCCTCCTCAACCTGCTTGAGCGTGGTGACACCATACTGGTGGCCATCAACGGCATCTGGGGACAACGTGCTGCTGACATTGCCAGGAGGCTGGGTATGCTGGGGACAGCCAGATGTCATGGCAGGGCTGAGGGGACTGGTTTTGTGGGCAGGATGCCAGAATGTGAGCCCTGGCTTGCTGTCCCAACCCTGGCGGCAGTGACCAGTGACATGGCTTCCACAGCTGGAGCGTGGTCCAGGTTGTGTCCAGGGTGATTTCCTTCCATTTACAGTGGTTTATGCCTTTTCCACTGGACAAATCTGCAGGATGCCAGACCCTGGCAGGTGGCTGTGCTCCTCGCTTATGTGTGACTGACTCTCCTGTGGAGCAGGTGACAGTGGGAAGTATGCCCAAATCTCACTCTCCTCTGCCCAAATTCCTCCCAGGAGCCAATGTCTGTGAGCTGCTGAAACCCGCGGGCGAGTACTTCACTCCATGGGATATTGAGAAGGTGAATGCTGGCCACTGTGCAAGGGAGTGGGCATGAGCTGACCTCCAGTGTGGTCACCTTCCCTCTGTGTCATGCAGGGCCTGGTGCAGCACAAGCCCTCAGTGCTCTTCATCACCCACGGCGAGTCCTCCACAGGTGTGCTGCAGCCACTGGAGGGGCTGGGCGAGCTGTGCCACCGGTCAGTGCATGGTGGACACCTGCAGTCGCCCAAGGTCACCACTGGGGGTGTGGGCCTGTGAATTTACACGACCTGGGCTCTTCTCTGGCTCTGGGGGACTGGAAGCAGTGGGTGCCAGTGTGGCCCCTCAGGGAACGAGGATGCCAGGGCTGCAGGCAGAGGGGTGGCAAGAGGAGGTGGCAGGGACAGCAAGCTGAGCTCTGTCCTCCCACAGTCATGGCTGCCTGCTGCTTGTGGACGCGGTGGCATCACTTGGGGGAGCCCCCATCTTCATGGACCAGCAGGGTAAGAGCCAGAGTGCCAACATTGGCACCCAGGGAACAAGGGGACTCATGCCTGGGCCAGGGGGATGGGGCAGTGGGATCAGCCCCTTTGTGCGCATATTGGGCTAGCAGCACTAGAAACTGGTCTAGCTGCAGCCAGAGAGGCTGTTCCCCTTGAGGGACCATCAGTGCCAGGGGGTCCCCCAAAGTAGCCCAAACACAAGCAAGATCTGTGGCATGTGCCACCCTTGTTCTTCCCACCCACCACTCACAGCTGGGGTGATGAGAGTCAGCATTTTCCCACTGTGAGCCTCCAATCCCTAAGGAGTTGCCTTCCTTCTTGGGCAGAGATTGATGTCCTATACTCGGGGTCCCAGAAAGTCCTCAACGCTCCTCCTGGCAGTGCCCCTATTTCATTCAGTGAACGAGCCAGGTAAGAGCAGCCCAGTCCTGCTGGGGTGGAAGGCAATGGGGCTGGGGGAGGCAGTCACCTCTCTCCTTTGCCAGCCATCTGCTCCAGTCCCGCTCCGTGGAGAGCATGCCCAGCAGCAGTGCTGTCAGGACAGATTCCAGTCCATCCCTGGGCAGTGACTGGGTGCTGGAGCCAATCTCTGCAGTCACTTTAGAGGGCACAGGACTGACCCCACCTTGGAGCTGGTAGGGTCAAGGTCTGCCTCTCCCTATCATTCTGCTTCACCAGGGAGAAGCTGCTGAGGAGGAAGACCAAGCCCCAGTCCTTCTACCTGGATATGGGCTGGCTGGCAAACTATTGGGGCTGTGACGGGGAGCCACGGAGGTGAGAGCAGGCTCTCTGGTCACAGATGGCTGCCACTGTCCCCCACCCAGCCTTCGTCGTGGCTCAGGGGCTGCCTGCCCCTCAGGGCTCAGACCCTGCCTGCCCATCACCCTGTCTGCTGCTCAGGTGATGGGCAGGGATAACTCTGGGCCCCTGTGTCCCATATTGCAAGCGAGGGGCTGGTCTGCTGCTGCCAGGCTGAATCTCTTTGGGCACCCCTTGAGTTTTGCAGGTACCACCACACAGCACCCATCAACAGCTTCTTCAGTCTGAGAGAAGGCTTGGCCATGCTGGCAGAGATCGTGAGTGACACCAGGCAGGCAGGGGGGCACCTGCAGCACCGGGTGAGTACCAGGAGATGCCTGTCAGCAGCAGAGACCTTCTCTCTCCTCTCTGCCTGCAGGGTCTGGAGAGATCTTGGGAGCGACATCAGGCCAACTGCGCCAGGCTGTGCCAGGGGCTGCTCAACCTGGGGCTTGAGCTGTTTGTGAAGGAGGAGGTGGGTGCAGGGCAAGCCCCCCACCATGAAGAAGGGGCAGCATGAGGACACAGCTCTGTGTGGCAGAAGATATGCTTGGGCAGCTTGGGATACTGGAGAAAAAACTCCCCCCTTAGCAATGCTCTCTCCTGGCAGTCTGCTGGGCTCACCAGGGCACAGGGCCTTGGGATTGAACTGTTTCTCTCTTCCCCAGAAGGTGAGACTTCCCACCATCACCACTGTCAGAGTGCCTGAGGGCTATAACTGGAAGGACATCACGGCCTTTCTGATGGACAACCGTGCCATGGAGATTTCTGGAGGTCTGGGCCCCACAGTGGGCAAGGTGGGCAAAGTCCTCCCCTCCTGCTGCCCATGGCTGGGCACTGAACCCCATGAATCACTGCAATGCTCTGGCTGCCAACAGTGTGGCGGCTGCGTCCCATCGCTCGCAGCAATGCATAGCAGCATAACCACACACAATCACCCACCTAATTGAATAACCACACATGTAATTAGCTGTGGAACACCTTTAGAGGAACCGGGTGCTAAATAGGAGCAAGCAGGGAGCTGTGCACATCCACTCCTGCATGGCTGTGTGTCCCCCACATCCACACAGGACCCTGCAACCTGCCACCAGCTGCAGGGAGATGGTGCCAAGGCACAGAGGCAGAAGTGGGTGCTGCAGGGAGGTGCTTGCCCTTCTCCTCCCAGGTCCTGCGCATCGGCCTCATGGGCTGCAACTCAACCAGTGAAAACGTGAGCCGAGTTCTTGGAGCCCTGCGAGACGCCCTTGGCAGCTGCCACCGCAGCAGGCTGTGAGCACACCTGCCTGGAGGCGGCACAGGAGAGGATCTGCGGCCATTCCCTCTGTGCCTGGCTGCAGGCAGTTGGCAGCAGAGGGACCCCGCTGCTTCCCTGGAATGCTGGCAGGAGTCACGGCAACACCCAGCAAGCCAAGCAGGAGTGGGAGGGAGAAGTTGGAATAGCAGGGGACATGGAGGAGAAAGCTGCACTCAGCAGATGTGAGGTGTCTCAAAACCCCTTCTCCCATCATCCCGATAGCCTGGCCCCCCAGTTCTTCCCCTTCCCCAGGGCATGGCAGCCCCTCAGAAGATGACACAAGGGCTGGATGCAGGATCTGACCACAGGTCCTCTCCCCTCCCACCAACCACCAACCTCAGCTGACCCTGCACCAGAGCTCTGCAGATTCCCAACCCTGGGATGAAACATCTGGTGCCCAGCTCCCAAGGGCAGCCAAGAGGCTGTGCATCCCCCTCAGGCACAGCAGACATGAGCTCACTCCCTGGTGCCACCTTTCCTCAATAAAGCAACATGGCAGAGTGCTGCTCCCAGACTCCTTGCACCTGGCTCTCCTTGAAACACCCCAGAGTTTTGAGACAGTCCAATGGGGCAGCAGCAGATTCCACTCAGCTCTGCTGGGGGATTTCTCCACGGATCTTGGAGAGGAGCTGGGACATTGCTGAGCGTCGTGCACTGTCCTGGATCTGGTACACCTGAAACTAAGTGGAAGGAGGTAGAAAGTAAGGGGAGAGGCTGCCAGGGGCCAGAGGCCTCTGGAAGGGCCAATTCCAGCACATCCCAAGCTGCCCAGCCCAGGTGGATTCTGGTGATGCCTCACAAAACCAGCAGGAGGTCTAGGGTTACCTGGCTGAGCAGGATGTCAAAGTAGGCTGTGTTCCAGTAGGACCAATCCTTGCTGGGGAGCTGCAGAAGAGCTCGGGTGTTGGGGTCTGCCTGCCCTCTGTCAGTGCATGCAGGGGGACCAAAATGGAAGTGGAGGAAGCGTTGGGGGTCCCAGGCAAAGCTCTCTACTTTATGATAAAGGGAGGCAAGGTCTGTGGCCACTCCTTGGAAGAGGTTCTCCTCTGGGTTGAGGAAATGGGGCAGGTGCCGGATGGCCAGGCAGCGGAGAAGGATCACCAAGAGCCGGTAGACAGAGCCCTCGAGATCCTGCCAGTCCTCCAGGGAGGGGAAGAGCTCCATGCTCCACAGCAGCACCATCTATAGGGAGGGAGAGAACACATGATCAGGCACAAGGCCTGATCCCACAAAGGCCATCACTTTGCACCCTGCAGGTCACCATGCAGTGACCAGTGGGGCTGAATCCACATGGGCTGAAGCAAAAGATGCTTTTCTGAAGGTCAGATGCATACTGTGCCCTTTTTCTTTAAAAAAAACCAAAACCAAACCAACCGAAAAAAAACACATCAAAGAATGCAACAGAAAGCAAAACACACAGGATTTGGGTTACTTGGAGTTGAAGCCATTCTCTCAGCAGAAAACATCTTTGCTTCCTTCTCTACCCATGGCCCAGAGAACTGTCAAGAGGAAAGGCACACCTGGATTGTGCCACCAGGTGTTGTCCCCAGTATGACCCCTTTCCCAGCCAGCATCACCAGCTGGCATGGGTCCAGAGTGCTGAAAACAGGTTGGGTGGGGAAAGGAGGGATTTTGTCAGCAGAAATGCCACCCTCAGCCCTGTACAAGCACCTCCCACCACACCAGGGTATGGGGCAGCTTGCAGCATGGCAGCACAGTGATGCTGTCCCCAGCAGGCACAGGCAGCTGTGCCAGAGAATACCTAACACGTTGATACAGAGCCCCAGCTCTGAATGCACCAAGTGTCTCAGGCTGGAGGTTGCTGGTTCAATCCAAGGAAGAAGGATCAAAGACCTCTAACCATGGCTGGCAGCAACATGTATCCTTCCCAAACATAGCCATGGGCTGGTAATCCCAAAGCACTGCAGGCACTTGTCCTTGTTGATTGGAATCTTCTGCAGGGGACAAGCCTTGGCTCTGCTTGCCCAGAGGGCCACAGTCCCAACCAGCAGAACATGCCACCTACCTTCAGGGAGTTGAAAGTGAGACCGCTTTTCCCACTGTGCCCTCCCCAGTCCTGGTCACGGAGCTGATCGAGCAGACGAAGGCTGTCCAGACGGTGTCCCTTCAGTGTGTCCACTGCACACAGCAGCTTCAGAATGGGGAGGTGAGTGGAAGATCTGGTGGGAGAAAGTGGAGTCCTGTGAGAGGGAGGATAGAGACGTGCATGGTCCCAGGCTGGGGAGAGTGTACCTGCAGTAACCTGGCGTGTGTGGGGACTCTCCCAGCCACAAGTATGGCCCCAGGCATGCAGAATCTTGGACCCACCTCCTGCACCCACTTCTGGCAAAGCAGAACTTGGGAGGTTTGCAGTGAGATGGGAATGCTGCTGAGTAGCTTCTTCCCAGAAGGAACAAGAGTAAAGCAAAGTAGGGTTGTGCTCCCCTACATTCAGTGGAGAGGGCTGCAGGCTGCCCCAGAGGGGAGGCTGGGTTGGTCCCCAAGGAGGGGCCAAGTGTCCAGCTGGACTACATATTGTGCCCAAAATAAGTCTGGGCTGGCCCAGCCAGCCATTCAACCTCTCCATGGGGCTGGGTAGCTGAGCTGGCAGATGAGATACATGTCACTCCAGCCCTGTTCTCTCCTGCAGCCCGCCCTGGGAGGCACCTCATCACCCTGCTGCTGCCAGATGCCTAGGCTTGTTTCTGGAGCACAGGCAGGGATCTGAGAGCTGCCACCCTCAGCTCCTGCAAATAATTTCAGGGGGCTCCTTCAGTTGTACTCCCCCTCTTTTCCTGAGCTGCCTGAAACTTGGCTGAGGTTTTTTCCCCAACACTGTAAAGTGGGTTTGGGCATCATGAGGAGGTGACTTCAACCCCTGCTGACATGTTCCCAAGCCTTTCCTATCCTATTTTTGCCTACACCCCGAAGTGCTGCAAGCCAGGGGGGGATCCAAGGCACTGGACCACACCACTATGCATGCAGCCAAGCCGCTCACCTCCAGCAGTGGGGAGAGGCAGGGACAAAGTGGGACTCTTCTGTGGCCTTCTGGAGGCTGCCTTTGGGGAAGCCCCTGTCACTCTGCTGCCCCTGACACTGTAGTGGCTCCCGATGCCTCCTCACCACCGGAACAATGTCAAAGCGAATGGTCTTCCAGGTGCCACGGATCATCAGGGAGAGCTCCATGGCATCTTCCTGCAGGTGTTCAGCACTGACGTCACCTGGATGTGGAGGGTTTGGCAGTAGTGAGGAGGTTAACACAGCCGGTCTCGCAGGCTGAACCAGATATGTGCTGCAACGCCTGTGACCACATCCCAGCCCACTCGACTCCTCCCTTTCCAGTGCTGCAGTTTGGCCTCAGTTCCTCAGCTAAAACCCCCCTCTCAACCCCCTGGGGTGGTTTATGGGAAGCAGCATTGCTCCAGCAGGGCTCAAGGTTAGGCACAGCAGGAAGTCTCGAGCAGCCAAATCAGGCTATGCTTCTGGGTGGCTGAACAGGACCAACCAAAGCAATGTGATCCAAGAAAAATGGACCAGGAAAGGTCTCAGAGTGTGGCAGTAGAGGAAGATGAAGGTCTCTGGCTTGGCCGTGGAGGAAGGTGGGAATGGTGGGCTTGCTGGGGTTGGGTTAAGAGACTTCCAGACCTGCTGGTTCCCTCGTATCACCTTTTCATCAGGGCTGAGCTTTACTTCAAGAAGCATCTTTGGAGCATGAAGAAGCTGATGGAACCATTATGGGCATTCTCAGGGTCCCTTCCTACCATGTCTTTCCTGAGGATGATGGTGCCAGCTGGGGCCCATATGTTCACCCAAGGACCCATGCCCCGAGGTCCTAGTCCAGCTCTGATGTGCTCCCAACTCACCCTCCAAAGAGTCTTCTCCAGGGATCAGGGGGCACTCAGAGACCAGGAGGAGGGGGGGAAAACATGGTTAGGCTGAGCCAAGCAGGACTGGATGAATCATTTACACACCAAGGAGGGTGCCATCAGTACCAAATGAAGGTGCCTGAGGACGACTCTGTTGCCATGGGATGGCAGGGAGTAGTTTGCATCTCCTTTCCCTTAGCTGAGGGCAAAGCCTATCCCAGCACATAGCAGGGTGCTCACTCATCTGCTCACACAGTCTTTGGGTGGGCCACATGCCCAGGGACTTATGCCCCAGTGTGCACAGGAACCACCTCCAAGCTGGGCTTCCCAGCTGTGCCAGAGGCAGCTCCCTGCTGGGAAGTGCCCTGGCAGCATACGTACCTGGCTGGAGCAGGAAGCAGCGCTGGCAGTGCACGATGGCTGAAACAAGGAGCTCTTTCAGGTGCTGCAGGATTTTGCCCGGAACCAGACACCTTGCACCACCTCCGTGCTCCATTGCACCCACGACACCAATCCAATCCTCCAAATCTGTCCCTGGAGAGGGCACTTGCAGATAGCAGGTGTTCAGCCCTGCAGAGTGCCCACCTGAGGTGTCCCTGGGCTGGCATGCCGCCACCTGCAGAGCATCGCTGTCGATCCGCAGAGGCATCTCTATAGTGACAGCATCCTCAGAGGCACAGAGAGAAAACTCGAAGGCTTCCAGATTCCTGTTGTAGTCCACAAGGAACCGGGGCTCCCTGGCATGGACATCCTCCAACAGGGTGAGCAGGATGTCCTCAGCCCGCTGGAATTGCTCCAGCCGCTGTCTCTCGCGGGACAGGATCACCGTGAGGTAGCTGTGCCAGAGGGAAGTGTTGGCTTCCATAGTAGCTCTGCTGCCCGTGTGAGCCTGCTCCGAGAAGCAGTAAAAATACGTGGGCAGGGAGGGCAGAGCGGGGTGCCCACGTGGGCAGGGTGGAGGGAAGTCACAGCCGGGCGTTGACAAGCACCAGTGCTGGGCGACTCCCAGGGAGAGGTACTGGGAGCAGCGTGTCGTACCGGGGCAGACCTAGGGTGGGGAACTGAGTCACACCATGGCCCTGCTCTGGCACTCCAGAAGGGTGACAGTGAGTGCTCAGCTGAAGGGTCATGCCAGGATAACGCTGTGGTCTCCCACACCTCTCTTGGCACAGGGGTTGCGTGCCGGCAGCATCCCCTCACAGCCAGTGCCACGCGGAGGAGGCCCAGGGACCGGCTGCTCCAGACCCGTGTGGTGCCCACGGGGGCCGGGCACAGGCTGCGGTGCTGCGAGAGAGCTGCAGGACCCTGTGCCCGCCTGACCGGTGCTCAGCGCGGCCCTGCGGGGCCAGTGCACCTCTGTCAAACATGTCTCCAGCTCAAGTTGCAGCTTTCGAGGTGAGGGCAGCACCCACCGGGCAGACCGCCCGCCGCGCCCTCAGGTACGCCCTCCCCGGGGCGCGGTTCCTGCCCCCAGACTGCGGGACAAGTGCCCCGAACGGACTTGCAAAGCGCAGCTTTCAACTACAAATCTCCGTGGGGGGCGGTCCGCGAGTGGTCCGAGGGCGGTGCGGGGGCGGTGCAGGGTCAGCCCGTGCGGTCCCTCAGCCGGCGCGGTGCGGGGCTCACTCCGTCCCCCGCACCGGAGCTGCCCGCGGGGCTCGCTCCGTCCCTTCCCCTCACCGGCACTGCCCGCGGGGCTCTCTCCGTCCCCCGCACAGGAGCTGCCCGCGGGGCTCGCTCCGTCCCCGAACCAGCGCTGCCCGCGGGGCTCTCTCCGTCCCCCGCACAGGAGTTGCCCGCGGGGCTCAGCCGCCCTGCAGGGACAGGGCAGGGGCTGGCCGTGCCCTCCCGCCTGCCCCCGCTCCTCCCCATCTCCCACGGATCACGCAGCGGGGATTTGCGGGCGCGTTCCCTGCCTGCGTCCCTCCCCGAGGCACTCCCCGGGCTTCCCGGGCATGGATCTCGTAATGGCTATGGCTGGAGGGCTGGGCTCGCCCAGCAGGACAGCGTGGTTCGACCAGCCCAGGGCTCCCTGCTAAGCGTTCCTGCTCTCGGAAGGAAAGGGAATGGGGAGTGGGGACGGCTCCGTGGCAGCAGGAGCCCGTGTGGCGAGGGAGCCCGAGCCGAGCATAGGAACGGTTTCTGGGGAGGGGACAGAGCGTGCCAGGGGTTCATGGCTGGGCCTCCCACCTTACCCCGTTATACTGCCCAGATTAGATTTCTGGATCTTCCACCTGCAGAGCATAGTTGAGTGCCTCAGTTCGAGCCATGGAGGTGAACAGTAGAGCTCTGGGCTTCTCACTGTGGGAAGACTGGGAGTGCTCAGGGTCAGGAAGCCTCAGCCAGACTTTGGAAGCCTGACAGTGAGTGACAGGCTCTGCATCTATTTGAACCCTGCACTCCAGGTTTCACTCCACCTGAGCAGGGGATGCTGATTCTTGCACACTGGTGACTGTCCCAACCGGGGCTGAGCGTGCCCTCTTCCCTCACTTGGGGAAGACAAGCTGGCTGTCATCCCAGAGAGGGACTGTGGGGCTCCTGTGGGCTTCACCCTCACCATCAGAGTGGTCTAGGCTTATCCTGAAGGATTCTGAACCTGAGCCAGGCAAGAGAGTTGACTGTTCCATGCACTGATACGGGACAAAAGAAGGCAGAGAGATGAAGGCCACCACTTTTCTGGGGGTAGTGGGTCACAGCTCATTGCTGGCAGGGTTGCTAGATACCCTAGGAGTATCATTTTGTCATGGATGGAGTCCCTGTTGTGGCAGCAGCCAGGACATTCCTTCTGTCAGTGCCTGGTGAGGTTGCTGGAGGAGGCCATGGGGGTCATGCAGAAGCTGAACTGAGAGCAGCAGTAGTACTATAGGAAGGTAAGGCTGGGCAGGGCAGGGAGGCATGCATGTACCCCCAGGTGTATTGGTGCCAGTAGGCTAACCATGCCCTCCTGACAGAGTGATGGCTGACCCCACAGTGTGACCCTGCTCCCAGCACTGATAGAGCTTGGATGTCAGGAAGAGCAAGTGTGGTGTGATCCCCTTTGGCATCTGCACTTTTTGGACCTCACGGTGCTGCAATCAGGTTGGTGCTGCAAAATGCTGCCCTCTGCCCCTTCCTGCAAGCCAGTAATTATCCCCTTTGCTCTTTCCCCCTTCCTCCTTTCCCTTCCACCTTTGCCTTCCTCCTTATTTCTTCCTCTTTTCCCCCTTCCGTTCTTCACCCTTCCTCTTTCCCTTTCCTCTACCTCTTCCTCTCCCCTTCCCATTCCCTCCTCTCCCCTGCAGGCAAAGGGCTAGGGGCAGACCCTGGAGAGCAGTTTCCTGGCCACTGCCAGGCACAGTGGGAGAAGGAAGAGTGATGCTGTGTGGTGGCCCATCTGGCAACACAACTGGCCATCCAGGAGAGCTGGGAACAGCTGGAGGTTCTATCAGAACTCTGGGCAGGAGGGAGCAGAGCTGGCTTGGGGAGGGGGTCATGCAGGTCAGGTGTTGGGGGACAGCATAAACTCCACCCCACATGGGTGGGTGGCTGAGCCCTGGCTGGGGCCGTGCTGCATGAAGGGACCTGCAGGGCAGGCATGGCACACAGCTGAGCAGCTGGGACAGCACTGGGACCCTCAACCCTGCAATCAGCCCAAATTGAGCACACCTCCATGGGAGACAAGACAGCAGGAGAAAAGTCCTAGTGAGAAGGTCAGTTAGGCCATGAAATACGTGGCTGGAGCGTGCCGTGCTCTCTCTGGACAAGACACCAGAGGCTGGCTGTGAGTGCCCTGGTACTGGCAGAGGATCTGGGCTGAACGAGCTAGTTTCTCCTTTTCTAACTCAGCATTTTATGGTTCTATGAATTTTTTCTCTGTTAGAAACAGGACAGAGAAAACAATCCAAAAATAACAGAAAGGGTAAGCAAGAGAAAGAAAAATACCTGGTGGCCTGGGAGCACTTGGCATGGCAGGGGTGGGCGAGGGACTGCAAGGAGCCGCCAGTGTCCCTCACCCACTCTCTGTAGAATGCTGCTGTGCCCTGGGCCCTGCAAGATGCTGTTGTCACCCAGCAGAAAGACACTGAGGGGCTGAGCTGGGGGGGGACAGGGACACTGGGATGCAGGAGGTGGGTGATGCTCTGCCTCAGCATCCCAGCTCCACACCAGCCCGTGCTGGCACTTCTGCATCCCAGAAGCCCTGCAGAGTGGCATGGCCCCTGGCAAAATGGCTGGGATGGGGAGTGGGGACAAAGGCAGGGAAGTTAGAGAAGAGGGGGTAATTTAACATGACAGGCTGTTTATTTTGGCAAAAAGGGTCTCTTTTCAACAGATTTCAAACTTGGCCTCAGGGCTGAAGGGAACTACACAGAGGGGTGGGAGATGAGGGGTGCAAGGCGGGGGGTTCAATGAGGCACCCACACTGGGGGGGATGGAGAAGAGTTCCCCATCTGTTTGTCCCTGGGGCACCACTCCAGTTGTGCTTGTGTGCTCCAGTGGGGTGTCACCCTGCAGGGTGCCCCCGTGGGCATCTGTGCACTCCTGCCTGCACGTGCTTGCCTGCATGCACTAGCACATGTTCGCACGCTCCCCCTGCCCCTGCTCCTTCCTTCAGGCCAGGGCTCAGCTGGAGTCTTGGCTTCCCCCAGTGATATTTCAAAAGAGACTGTTTATTAAAAAAAAAAAAGAAAAAAAAAGGAAAAAAATGCTAGGAAAGAAATAATTATTGTAATCACATTAAGAGCTTTGGCTGTAAAAACCCTGTGAGAGCGCAGGGAAGGAGCCGCTCTCGGCAGGGAGTGCAAGGGGCAGTTTTCCTGCCTTGTGCGCTTTTATTTTCCAGTCCAGGTCCAACAACACCTCCCCTCCTCCCCTTTTCCTCCTCTTTATCCTGGGAAATGAAAACAATTTATTTAATGATGGATCGTTCCTTTCTCTGGTCACTGACCTTCTGCATGAATTTCTGCTGAGCTCGGCGGAAAACACAAGACTGGGTTGTGGATCACATCTGTGGGTGGGGGAGGGGGGAGCTCACCCTCATCCTTCCCAAAATCCACAGCAACAGTTCTGGGGAGCAGGACAGGGTTGGTGGAGAGGGTCCCACCACAGTGGGAAGCTTTGCTGCAGCCGCTGTTCCTGCAGGCTGGCAGCTTTGGGGGCAGATATGGGGGCTGCTGTGGCCCCCAGAGTCCTTCCACCCCATCCCCTCCTCTCCTAAAACACCCTCAGGGGTTCCTGGCATCCACTGCCTTCTCCCTGACCTGGCCTGGGGTGCAAGGGCTGGCCTGGGGCACAGTACCAAGGTGGAAGTGGGGAACGAAGGAGCAGCCTCCATCCTGCCAACAGTCTTTGCTGCCCAGTGGGGCTTTCCTGGCTCAGCGTGTCTGTAGAAGGTGGTTTTTGGACATGATCAGGGATGAATCCAGGGAGGCATGTGGGGCGGCATGGGTCTGCCATCAGTGGCCAGCAATGTATTCCCTGTAGCAGGCAGTCTGCCCTCTGGCTGCCCCGCTGCTTTGCTGGGGGAGTGAGAGAAAGGGGCAGGATTGCAGCCACCTTTGGTTCAGGGGGCTGTCAACACCCAGCACACATCGCCCCAGGGCCCCAGGCATGGGTGCAGCCCTGCATCCCTGCTGGTCCTGCTCAACCCCCTGCTCAACCCACAGCTGACCTGCAGAGCTGGGATGGAGAAATCCAGCATCCAGCCCCCTCCACTCTGGCCCTTCATCTGCCATGGCCTGTTGCTCAAAGCATGGTTCTTGTAAAAATGTGTAAATATTTATACAAGAATAATTTAAAAAACATGGTCTGTCAAATAATCAAAGCAGCAGAACATCCGAGGAGCTTTCAGCTGGATTGGGAAATCCAGTGTTGCTTTCCAATGCCCTGCTGCAATGCTGGAGGTGCTCATGGCCAGCCCCAGCCATGTGGGATGCTGGACTTGCTGATGTGAGTTCACAACAAGTTTGAGGTCTTCATAACATGGTCCCATAGCGGCAGGTGGCTTTCACTTTCATCAGCATAGCTGCTGGCTGCAGGAGCCACAGTCAGGGATGGGACCTCACCAAGCACTGTTTTCATCCTCATGTCTTGGTTTCAGCGCTGTCCTCTGCACTGTGACTGCACTGGGAGCCAGAGATACCCGTGGGTGAAGTGCTGTGTCCCTGTCCTCCCCTGAGCCACGTGGTGAATCCAGGGACTGGTGAGGGGGATGGCAGGATGGGAGCTGAGCTGGTAGGGTGACCCCTGGTGCATGGGGTGGCCAGAGTACTCCCTGAGAGCATCCCTGTCCAGAGCTGGCAGCACTCAGCATTTCAAAAGCTTGCCTTTGCAGCGCTGGGGTGAGGGCATTGGACCAGAGCTTCCCCCAGGGAACAGGATTTGTGTCCATCTCAATGGTCCCACTTCCCTGTTTGCACTGGTGTCAGGAGTTGCCAGCAGAGCCACAGCTGCTCTCCTGTGTCCTGATGGCACCGTGTCCACCCAGCACCCCCGAGCAACCCTGAACTGGTGCTCCCCAGAGGAACAGCACCTGGAGCCTCCCAGTCCCATGTCCTTCTGCTTGCCCTGAGGCTCCTCTGGCTGGGGCAAGTTAGGAGACACAACTGCCACCCAGTGATGTCCCTGCCACTGTAGCTTAGATGACACATGGCCATCAGATACCTAGGCCATGTGGTTTAGGAGGGGCCTCAAGGTGGCAGGAGAAGGTGCAGGGTTGGGAAAGGGGAAGGGGTACCCCCTGTTCCCACAGCCCTGTGGAGCAGAAGCAGGCATTGCTGGGGGCTCAGGCAGTGCACAGGGAGTAGGAGCTGGGTGTTGCAGTAACCTCCATCCTCCTGGCTGCTCTCCAGCCCCTTCCCACCACCCACATCTGTGTGTGAGATCTGTGTTGCTGCATTCTTTGAGCCTGGGCCAGACAGAGTTCAAATGCTTTCATTAAATGTCAGCTCCCCTCAAACTCTCACACACCTCCCTGGGCTACCTGGCTGCCTCTCCTGCCCTCGGAAGGGGGCTCCCAGGACCACTTCCCCCCACAGGAGGTGATGCTCGTGCTGCACACATGGTCAGCATCCACAGAGAATTCTCTCTGGGCTTGGCCCAATTAGGTGGAATGGAAGGGAGGAGAGAGCCAAATCCAAACCATGTGCTGACCTGCAGTCCCCTCTGTCTGAAAGCAACCATGCTGAATGCGCTTTGGATCATTAATAACTCCCCAGGTCTCTTCCACACATCCTGTTCCCCAAACACAGGGTCTGGCAGGGATGGAGGGTGGGTAGGGTTTTGTGCTCCTTTCCAGTGGTTTTCTAGGACTACCCTTTGTAAGAGATAGTGGGGGAACACAGAGCTGTGAGTGGCAGCTGGGAGGAACCAAGGGGCAACTGCCTGTGGATTTGGGGCAACCCTGAAACTGTGATGCCAGGTAGAGACAGGCTTGGGGTCACCAGAAGGATCTCTGCCTCTATCCCTCACTTCTGGAGGCAGAATCCACCTTTTCTTCTGTCACAGCTTTGTAGTGGGGAGCTGGTCCTGTAGCATGCCTGGTGCCAAGTGGCCTCCTCAACCTCTTCTCTGGGTACCTGTGGAGTCTGTGAGGAAGCACCAAGTCCAAGCACTCTGGGAGCTCTGATGGGGCACTTTGCTGGGGAGCATCCTCGGCTGTGGTGCCAGGGAAGCTGGAATGAGCATTGGGATGCCCCTGGGACCTGCACGGTCTCCACAGCCTGACAGCCCCCTTGGGATGGGTGTGGTGGGCCCTGGCCCTGTTTTGAGGGTCACCAAGGAGCTGGACACTGCAGAGGCGGTAGCAGATGGAGGGAAGAGGCATCCCTTTCTGGAGAGGGAGTGGGTGATGGAGGATGGAGTTTGGCCAGATGGTGAGGGGAAAGGGCTGCTTTTCCCCGTGCTCCCCCCAGCATTTTCAGCACAGAGCCCAACTTCACACCAGTTCCAGCTCCAGGCCCAGAGGAAATATCTGCATCTGGGGCTCACAGCTGTTCTCCTTGCTCAGTTTACTGCTTCCAATTTAGTGTCCTGGGGAGTTGGGCTAGGATGACTTGGGGAGAGCATTGTGATGCTTTCCTGTGAGAAGCCTGCCTGGAAGAAAATCCTCCCCTCATGCTCGTGATGGCTGCCCTTCCCCTCTCACAAGGGAGAACCCACTGTGAGAAGCCTGGAATGCCCTCTGTGGGGATGCTGGTGGCAGAGTGGTAGGTTGGTGCCACAAAGTCCCTGTGCTCCTTCAAATCTGAGCTTGCAGCAGGGCTGGGTGTGGCATGGCAGGGCCAGGCCATGGGACTTTGGGGAGCAAGGGGCTCACTCTCTCAGGTGCGAGGTGGGAGATGGTGACAGCCAGAAGAGCGTCCATCAGTCACTGCCCAAAAGAGATGGGTCTCAGCTGGAACCCTGGAGCCACAGATGGGCTGTGTGGGAAGGATGGCAGTGCCCCTGCTGCCTTCCCCCACAGCATCCCCTGGGGCTGGGGCCAGAGCAGGGGTGTGCAGCCTAATGCCTTCCAGAAGATCAGCCATGGAGGGTAATTCATATCAAACCCATAAAACCTTTATTAGTGTCCCGGGGGAGAAATCCGGATGTGGCCGTTTATTTATTTTGGATTTCGTTTTTTTTTTTTTCTCTTTTCCTTTTAACATTTTTTTCCAAGAGATTTTTAAAGGGACAGGGTCACTTCTCCAGGATTGGCAGTGGGGCTCAGCCAGGGTTGCCTGCCTTGGAGACATTTGGTCCTGGAGCACTGGCATCCCAGGGGTCAGGCTGATCTTGGGGTCCAGAAGTCACTCTGAGAGGGAAGAGGTCCTGGAGCTGCCAGGGCTGGGGCTGCCATGCTGCCCCAGAGCCCCACAGTGTGCCCCTGGGTGCTGCATCCCTGCTTTCCACTTTTTGCCCTCCTCCCTTCATCCCATGCCTTTGTGTCCTTAACTGCAGAGAGATGATGATCCCTATGCCAGCAGTTTGTGGGTGAGCATTTTGGGAGCACCCTCGTGCCGATGGCAGTGCAGGGCCCCTGGTGAGGCAGAACTCCCATGGCAGTGTCCTTGGCTGGTCCTCACCCAGTCCCAATGTTGTTCACTCTTTACAAAATTTGTTCCTTGGCCCCTTTTCAGGTGTACCTCACAATCCTGACAGCACAGGATATTTATACAGAGGGGATGTGGAATAACATGGAAAACCTCTGGAGCTGGGAATGTATTCCCACATTGTGCCAGCACCAAAGGTAGATGATGGACCTCTCTGTTTTTTTCTGGGCATGAACAGGGTTCTCCCTCACATCCCCACAGCACTTTGTATGCTTTTGCCATGGGACAAGTTGGGCACCAGGAGGTGGGGGAGGGCCTCGACCCCCCCCAAAAATCTAGCAGGTTCCCTGCCCGAAGCACCTGCCCACAGTGGTGCAGGCAACACTCATCATTAATTGATAAATAATCAGAACCATTGGTGCTTTTGGTAGGATCTCCCCAGGGGCATTCTTCCACTTTCCTGGGAGCTCAGCCCCTCCCAATAAAACCATTTCCCGATGATAAATGTAAGGTGGGTGTGTTTGTTTTGATTTTTTTTTCTCTCTCCATTAGACAAAGAAGCCCTTGAGCCTGCAACGTAACCTAAAACATGGCATTCCTGAAAAGAATTTCCTGATAATATTTTTAGCACCTGAAAAAAAAATAGGGGGGGAGCAAAAAAAAAAGCCAATAAAAGGAATTCACAGGGTTTTTTTCTCTTCTTTTTTTTTTTCTCATCCAGTCCTCTGTTTTAAGGGAGCAGCTGTTGAGCCGCTGCTGGGGGGAGCGGCTGACGGTGGAGGGGGTGGTTTGGAGTGGGAGCTGCTCTT
>JAOXXN010000137.1:3678250-3694218 GCA_026770055.1 Myrmophylax atrothorax
GTTTGGTGGGGTGCTGAGGGGGGCAGTGGCTCTGTGTGACCACCCCTCTTTGCTGTCTCTCTGCAGCCAAGCCTCGGCTCTGCAGCACAGGGCCCTGCCGCAATGGGGGCACCTGCAGGGAGGCGGATGGTGAATACCACTGCACCTGCCCCTACCGCTTCACTGGCAAGCACTGTGAGATCGGTACGGGCCCCCAGCTCCCCTGCAGGGAGGAGAGGCGGCAGCTGGACCGCTAGGCTCATGCCTGCCCTGTGCCCCCAGGTAAGCCAGACCCCTGTGCCTCAGGGCCCTGCCAGAACGGGGGCACCTGCTTCCACTACATCGGCAAGTACAAGTGCGACTGTCCCCCAGGCTACACTGGACGGCACTGTGAGATTGGTAGGTGTGAGCAGGGAGTGCTGGTGCTGGCGGCTGCCTGGGGTGATTGATAGGCCTGATGGCCATGGCAGCAGCAAGCAAACCTCGCTGCTTGCTTTAAGCCCCCTTCCCTGTAATTTGAAGTGCTGCAACTCTTCCTTGTGCCCTGCTGGAAGGGGAAGGGAGCTGACTTTGGTTTCTGAGCTCTGCCAGCTCTGCAGCAGCTGTTGTTTGCTCTGCTCTTCTTCCAGTGCCCTCCCCATGCTTCCTTAGCCCCTGTGAGAATGGTGCTACCTGCGAGGACCTCGGAGGGGACTATGCTTGCACCTGCCCTGTGGGCTATGTAGGGAAGCACTGCCAGTCTGGTAAGGGCCTCAAGCCTCCCCTTCTAGCTGGGGACTTGGGATGCCTCTGGGCACCCCACTCATCCCCTGTGTCTCCCCAGAGGTTGACTGTGGCATCCCCAGCGATGTGAAGCACGCCCAGGCCTCTTTCAACTCCACCAAGGTGGGCTCACTGGCTGAATACCAGTGTGAGCTGGGCTACACCCTCAGTCAGCACAACCACCCCCGTGTCTGCCATATGCCAGGTGTCTGGAGTGACCCCCCCGAATGTGATGGTGAGGAGTGCTGACAAGCCCTGATTCACCATTCCAGTGGGCTGTGGTCACAGCTGTGGTTTGGTGAGCCCAGGACATGTAGTCTAGTTGTCCCCTGCCTCACCAGGGACCCCTGCCCTGTGCTCACATCTGTTGCCTTGTCTCTCCCTGGCCCAAATGCCTGCAGAGATTGATGAGTGCCAGTCCCAGCCCTGCCTGAATGGTGGCCAGTGCAAGGACCACATTGCTGCGTTCCTGTGCCTGTGTGAGCCAGGTTACACCGGGCACCACTGCGAGTTGGGTAAGAGACTGCCAGGCATGCTCCAGGACTGTCAATCTCTTCTTTGTCCCCAGCCCTTGGGAAACCCTGGTGGGTTGCAAACTCCATGGCCAGGAGCTGGGCTAGCTGCAGTTGTGTGCGCTTGGATCAGCCTGAGGCAAGGGCTCCTCTCCAGGGCTTCCAGACAGCTGTGAGATTTTCCAGCAGAGATGCTGATCCTGGTTGGGCAGGGAGCAGGCAGGGCTGTGGGGGCATGAGTGCTGTGTCCCCTGCTAATAGATGCTGCGTGGGCATCTTGCTGGCAGGGCAATGACTTCTCCTGACACATATTTAGCCCAAGGAGAGAAGCCCCAGATCTCGAGATCTGGATGGGAAGTTCCCTGTGTTGCTCCAAAGCTCTCAGCCACAAAGAGGGGAGAAAAGCAGCTTGAGGTCACACATTTTTGGCTGTGCTCCCATGTATGTTCATGGTTGTGGTTGCGTGTGGGTGCTGGTGGAAGGAGATGCACAGTGGGTGGTGGGACTCTGGCTGGTGGCTCCAGCTCAGCTCCCTGGGGCCTGGCAGAGGTCAGTGGTGAGAGAAGGTGGGCTACCTGTCAGGGATTAGATGAAGGGACATGCCACAGGCTTCCAATGGGATCTCTTGGCACAGTCCCACACTGCCAATTGTCCCCAGGTGTCCCTCAGGGAGTGTCCTCATACTACCTGCCTGTGGCAGGGGCAGGTGTGAGGCAGTGGACATCCAGGAGCAGAGATGTTCCTGGCCACTAAACTTGGGGACCCAAGTGTTACGGGGAGGGTCCATGCCCTGTCAGAGAAGCACTGCCTCTCCAAGCTCCCATCCCCAGCCAACCATCTAAGTGCTGAGCCTTTCCTCTTGCTGGTCCCCAGATGTTGACGAGTGCCAGTCGGAGCCCTGCAAGAACAGCGGGACCTGCCGGGACCTCCCTGGGTCCTTTGCTTGCGACTGTCCTGAGGGCTTCCTGGGGACCCAGTGTGAGACAGGTAGGGACTCTCCCTTCCCGAGCCATGTGAGGCTGGACTCTTGGCACTGGGACATGAGCAGGGCCAGTATCCAGCCAGGTGGCTGGTCCCTGTCTTGGACACCTTGACGCCAAGCCATCACCCTGTTGCACCTCCTTGCCTGCGGTTTTGGGGACAGAGCTGAAACTGCTCTGATGGGGAAGGAGCAAGGAATGAGGCGTCTGCCAGTTATTGACCCCCTTTCCAATGTGTTACACCTGAGTGAAGGGATGTGGCCACCATGGTGCTTGAAAGGGATTCAGTGTCCAACCCAGCTGTGCCAAACCCTGGGCTGCACGTCTGCCCTGCTTCCCCCTCGGGGGTCTGTCACTCACTGACCCGTGGGAGCTGCCTGCTGGCATGCCAGGGGTCTTCCTCACTGCCAGCCTCCTCCCACCTCCAGAAGTGGACGCCTGTGAGTCGGACCCTTGCCAAAATGGAGGGGAGTGTGAAAGCTACGGGGGCTCCTACCTCTGCGTGTGCCTGGAAGGTTTCTTTGGCTACCACTGTGAGACAGGTGAGGCAGACAGGGCAGTGCAGGGCGGCTGCAAGGCCAGTGGCACTGCTGACACTGAACCCGGCACCTCTCCCACAGCCAGTGACCCATGCTTCTCCAGCCCCTGCGGGAGCAGAGGCTACTGCCTGCCCAGCAATGGCACCTACAGCTGCACCTGCAAAGTCAGCTACACAGGCAAGAGCTGTGAAAAAGGTAAAGGCCCTCGGCAGCCCTACCAGGACATGGTGTGGGGCTTGACGCCAGCCTGGCAGTGCATCGCCCACAAGGGGCTCAACGTCCGGGACCAGCAGCACTCCTGGAGGCGGGCAGGGCTGGGGCTTGCCTTGGCGGGGCAGCCAGTGCCCCACCAATGCTGTGGGTGGGCGCTGGCATGCTGAGTCACTGCCACAGCTGCCAGGCTTGGCACCAGGATGCTGGGGGCAAGTTTCCCCCGCAGCAATGCCATCCCTCAGATGCCCTCAGATGGGGAGGCTGAGGAATCCAACGGAAGCCTCTTGGCACTGGCCTCCCCTGGACCCCTCGCCCTGTCCCACAGTGGCAAGTGCTTGGCCACTAGTGATGCCAGGGAGTGCTCCCAGCACCCTGGCCTCTCTTAGCCTACCATGTCAGGGATGGCCTGCACCCACAGAGCCCCTGCCAGACATGCCAAGGGAGACAGTGACAGCCCTGTCCTTCACTGCTGCTGTTCTGCCACTCGCTGCCGGGTTCTAGTCTCTAAAGATTCATGGCGTTACCTTTCCCCTTTGCTTTTGCTCACACCCTGAAGAATTGCTGCCACCAACCTCATTAAAGGTGGAAAGGGTGGAGGACACTGGTGTGTTGATTTCTTGGCACCCACCTGAGGACACAGCCGCCAGGCAACTCATTGACGGCTACGCCGTGACGTACGTATCCCTCGACGGCTCTTACCGCAGGACAGATTTTGTGGACCGAAGTCGTTCTGCCCACCAATTGCGGGCACTAACCTCCGGCAGAGCCTACAATATTTCTGTCTTTTCAGTCAAACGCAACGTGAACAACAAGAATGATATCAGCAGGCCCGTCATGCTCACCACGCGCACTAGTGAGTAGCGTCCCTGGGGGGATCGTGGTCGTGAGCACGTGCAGCCCCTGCAGGTGCCAGGGCTTGTGCTGCCACCTCCAACCTGCTGCCAGCTCCAGCGTGGTGTCAGACCTGGTGGGTTTGCTGGCGCAGATCCTAAAATCCAGCCGGGGGCCTCTGGAAAGTGGTTGGCACAGAGAATCCCTGTTCTCTTTGCTGTGAGTAAAAGGGGACTGATGCCCTGTGGCTCACCCTGCCCAGGGGCTGTAAGGGAGCTAGCAGTGGGGACTGCTTCTGGATCTTGTTTATCAGGGTCAGGCTGTGCTACTCCTTGTCACTGTGCCCAGGGTGGCATGGACCCCTAGTGCTGCTTGGCTGGGCTGGAGAAGTCCCCAGGCAAGGTGGGCAGTGGGACTTGGGTGATTTCTACCAACAACAAGCCCCATGGGCAAGTCACCCTGCTGTGCTGCTGGGGTCGGTGTGGGGACATGTGAGGGCAGAGGCTGGCAGGAACCTCTACTCATGGGCAGAGGGAAAGGGCACAGTGATGCCACTAGGGCGTGGACAGGCAGAGCAGCTGTGACGCCACTTTCTAGGGCAGGCAGTTGTAGAAATCAAGGGCAAGCAGGATGGAGGGCATTAGACTTAAGAAAGATGTCCCTGGGAGAGGAGGATGGTGGGGGGCCTGTGAGCCACATCCCCCACAGCAGACTGAGACTGAGTGAAGCACAGGGAGGAGATGGCAGCATCATGCTGGGAACAGCATTTTGTGGGGCCTCAAGCCAGGGCTGGATGCTGGTTGGTCAGCAGGAGCCAGGTTTGGGGTGGCCCTCTGGAGTGTGCCATGGGCTTACCAGTCAACTAGCAGCATTCCTTAGGGCTCATTTTTGGGACAGGTCCTGTTTAACATCTTTACTGATGACCTAGGCATGGGGATTGAGTGCCCCCTCAGCAGATCTGCAGATGACACCAGGTTGGGTGGGAGTGTTGATCTGCTGGAGGGTAGGAAGGCTCTGACAGACTCAATCAATGGGCTGAGGACAACTGCATGAGGTTCAGCACGACTAAATACCGGGTCCTGCACTTGGGTCACAACGAGCCCCTGCAGTGCTCCAGGCTTGGGGAGGAGCAGCTTGAGAGCTGCTCAGCAGGAAGGGAGTTGGAGGTGCTGGTTGACAGCTGGCTCAGTATGAGCCAACAGTGTGCCCAGGAGGCCAATGGCATCTTGGCATGTATCAGCAATAGTGTAGCCAGCGGGACTAGGGCAGTGATCATCCCCCTGTAGTCAGCATTGGTGAGGCTGCACTGCATTCAGTTTGGGCCCCTTCACTTCCAAAAGGACAGTGAGGTGTTGGAGCATGCCCAGAGAAGGTCAAAAAGGCTTGTGACCGGTCAAGAAAACATGTCTGGAGCTGGGTTTGTTAGTCTCAAAGAGGAGGCTCAGCAGGGGACCTTGTTGCTCTCTACAACTCCCTGAAAGGAGTTTGTGGTGAGGTGGGGGCTGGTCTCCCATGCCTACAGTGAGGAAATGGCCTTGAGCTGAGACAGGGGAGATTCAGATTAGATGTTAGAAAAAAAATTTTCACTGTTAGAGTGGTCAGGTATTGGAATAGATTGTCCAGGGAGGTGGTAGAGTCACCATCCCTGGAGGTGTTCCAGAGGTATGTCTGAATCTAGCACTGGATGATGTGGTTTACGGGTTACAGTGGTAGCGCTGGGTGGATGGTTGAACTGGATGATCTTCCAGCCTTGATGATTCTATGATTAAGGCCAGGGTACTATGACCCCTTTAGAGCTTGTGGTGGGGGGCTGGGGCCAGAGTGGGACAGCTGCAGGGATGCCCCAAGGTGGCACAAAGCCCTTGGGCAGGCAGATGGATGTGCCTCTTGCCTGCCTTGAGGCAGTGAGGGTAGGAGAGAATGAGTTCAGTGGGACAGGTGACACTGGGTGGCTCCACTGGGGAAGCTGATGCAGAGGTGTAGGCAGGGCCCCCCTGGAGGGCACATGGGGAAGGAATGGGGTGACTGATAATGACCACAGCCCTCTCCACTTGCTCCGGCCAGGACCGCGTCCGGTGGAAGGCTTTGAGATCACAAATGTGACAGCGAGTGCCATCACGGTGCAGTGGGCTCTCCACCAGCTCCAGCACTCCACTGTCAGTAGGGTGAGGGTCTCCATCCACCAGCTGGGGGACCTGGCAGGCCGCACCGTGGAGCTGAACAGCAGTGTGGCCAAGTACACCTTCCTGTGAGTGGGGCAGTGGTGGGTTCCAGGGTGTTGGCCCCCCAGGCTGCCCTGCTTACCCCTTCCCACTCTACCTTTCTCTTCCACAGGGACCTGCAGCCAGGAGAGAGATACATTGTCCATGTCACCACACTGAGCGGCCTGGGGACAGAAGACCACCCCTCAGAGAGCCTGTCCACAGCCCCTTTTCATGTGTGGACGAGTGAGTGGGGCTGCCTTTCCCACCCTGGCTTGGCAGGCACAGGGGCTTGGCAGGAAGGCTGTGAGGCGGGGAAGGTGTGGGAGCTGCCAGGCTGTCTGGCCAGCACGGCAGGCAGGAGGTGTGCAGGCAGCCCTGGGAAGGGCAGGAAATGCAGCAGCACGTCTTCCCCTGCCAAATGTTGTTCGCTGTCTGAGCCCAGCATGAGCTCAGCCCCATGTAGCACCCACATGTGCCAGATTCATCCCCTGCTGTCCAACAGCCAGAGGGCGAGAGCAGACCTGTGTGCCAGGGTGCCTGCCTTGTCAGGGACCCAGTGCTGCATATCCCCTCCCAGTGCATTCCATGACTGGAGCAGAGCTTAGGGCTGGCCAGGGGAGTGCCAGGCAAGCTGGGGCCCTGGGCACACTTGTAAGGTGGTGTGAGCAAATGGGGTAGTGGCCAGCTCTGACCACTTTCTTTCCCATCCCCTGCCTGCCACAGGGCCTCTCCCCCCGCAAAACCTCACCACTTCACGTGTCACCGCCACTTCAGTGTCCATGGTGTGGGAGCAGCCGCCTGCTGGCACCATGGCAGGGTACATCATCAACGTCACCACTGCTCAGAGTGTCAAGAGTCGCTATGTGCCTAATGGGAAACTTGTGTCCTACACGGTGCGGGACCTGCTGCCCGGGCAGCGGTACCACCTGTCTGTGACGGCTGTGCAGAACACAGAGCAAGGCCAGGTGCACAGCGAGCCTGCCCACCTCTACATCACCACGTGTGAGTGCTTGTGGGTCTCTGCTGTGTTGCTGCAGCCCAAGGGAGGCAGTGGGATGACAGGGAGGCAGGCTGTGGGGGGAAACAAGTGCTGCAGCCCAGGGGAGGCAGTGGGATGACAGGGAAGCAACCTGTGGGGGGAAACAAGTGCTGCAGCCCAGGGGAGGCAGTGGGATGACAGGGAGGCAGGCTGTGGGGGGAAGCAAGTGCTGCAGTGCAAGGGAGGCAGTGGGATGACAGGGAAGCAACCTGTGGGGGGGGAACCAGTTGACCAACAGAGTGATGAGCCCTTGCTGCCCCAGCACTGGGTGTCTGCACCAGGCTGTGAGGACAGGATACAGGTCCACTGTGAAGACAGGTGGGAGTCACAGGATGCTGCCCCTGTTAGCAAAGGGCCAGGTGCAGAGCTACAGCTTGGTGATGGGCACTTGCAGCCCCAGTGTATGGAGAGTGTCTGCATGTTGCCAGACAGCACTAAATAGCAGCCTGGGGATGATGGGATGGCATGATGGGACTGGCTGGGAGGTGGGTTGCTGTGCTGCCTCATGCTGCCTCCCACTAAGCCTCACCCTTTGGTCTGCAGTGCAGAGGGATGTGGCTCCAGAGAGACGGTGGAGTCAAGCTGGGCACCCCCGGGTGCTGCGCAACAGGCTGCCACCAGCTTTCCTGCCTGAGCTCCGCTTGCTGGCAGACCATGACACAGCTGAGGAGTCCTCCCCAGCCCCCAGGTAGGCACTGCTCTGGCTCTCCTGGCTCTTCCACTAGCACTCAGCCCAAGCACTGGGTTGAGCCAGCCCCTTTTCCCAGATCCCACGTCCAGATGTCTGCAAGTTTGAGGTGTGCTCCTGCTGGAGCAAAGTCTCTTGCCCACTCGCTGGGGTCCTAAGCCAGACGGGTCCCCCTCAGGACTCACACAGAGCCTGATGTCACCAGTGACTGCTTTATCCAGCTGCCATGAGGCCTGGGGGACCTGTAGTGCCCTGTACCCTTACACTCTCCTGTCCCAGGTTCACGGAGCTGGTGGATGGCAGAGGGAGGATCAGCGCCAGGTTTAGCACTGTGCTGGGAAAATCTATCACTCTGAAGACACGTAAGTGCTCTGTTGCCTTTCTGTCCTGCTCCTGTCATCCAGTGCCATCTCTTGCAGCTCCCCCCGGGATGAGGTGGCAGCTGGGCAGGCTGCTGTAGGGCTGGGGTGGCCACACAGGAGAGTGGAGCCCTCTCACCCAGCCCTGGGCAGGCAAACATCTGCCCTGCTTGCTAGACCCCTGCCAGGGGAGAGGGGTGACTCACAGCCACTTGGGGAGCCCAGAGAGGGACCCTGGGATGGGAGGCTATACTGACTGTGGCACAGCTGCCCTTCTCCCCTGCCAGGAACAGTGGGCCCCAAGCAGTGACCCTCCAGTACAGTCCCTGCCTGCCCAGCAGCCTTCTCCCCACTGCCAAGAACAGCCTCACACCTGATGAGGGCACCTGGGTGAGAAACCCCTTACCAGTCTAGCCCTAGCCTGCTGCTTTCCATTCCCAGAAGACCAGGGATACAAGTGCCAGCCCAAGATACTCTAGCAGGCCTGGGAACCCCATGCCATGGGGTGGGGAAGGAGCCTGGCACACCTGAGGGCAGCCCTGGACTTGCTGCACATCCTGGCTCTGCCCCTGCCTCTGCAGGACTTTGTCCCACAACCTTCCAGGAGGGGTGAGAGGGTCACCCCAGTTCTAGGGATGCCAACTTTGAAGGGCTAAAGCACTGCCTCAGGCCTGACCAGTGCCCCAGTACTGTGGGCAGGCTGGATCCCCTCAGAGGGGCTGCCTTTGGGTCTGGCTCTGGCCTGGAGGTGACATTTGACTCTCTCGTTGTCCAGAGCCAGAGGCTCCAGTGAAACTGGAGAACACAGAGGTGTCCAGCCGGGACAGTCTGGCACTGCAGCTGCATGAGGTGAAGACCAAGAGTAAGTCCTGGGGGAGACCCACAGCAGCAGGGACCCAGCCCTGGCCCCCCAGGCAGGGTGCTCAGCACCAGCCTGCCTTCCATGGGGGCATGGCATGTGCCCCTGCCCACCAGCTCTTCCTCAGAGCACCCCAGCATGCTGGGTGGCTTGTTAGGGCTGTGCTGTGGCCCCAGGGTCTGATGGCTGGGTGTGTTTTGCAGGAGAGGGGCAGAACTGCTCCATGAATCCCTGCAGGAATGGAGGCACCTGCACCAGAGACACCGAGTCCTACCACTGTGCCTGTCGTCCAGGGTTCAAGGGCCGGCTCTGCCAGCTGGGTGAGTGCCAGGCTGTGCCAGAGGAACAAGCTCCCTCCTGCAATGCCAGGCTGGTGGCTGTACATCATCAGTTCTCCAGGATGCAGGTCACCCAGCACACCCTGTCAGCACCCGGAGCCTCCCACCACACCCAGGCTCCACTAGAGATCAGTGCCATGCTGGGAGAGGGGCTGGGCTCTGCTCTTGGCAGTTCGGGGAGGTGTGAGAGTGCAGGTCTGCTCCCCACTCCTGGCTGAGCTCTTTGCCTCTGTGTGGCAAGCCAGGCCCCCCTGCCTTGTGCAGAGAGTTGCCCAGGCACTGTGAGGCTGGGAGGTCCACTTCTCCTCGTGGGTCACCTCTGAGCCCAGCCCTCCAGCACAGCCAAGGAGAAGCCAGGCAGGCCTCACTGGCCCCTTGCCATGGCACACAGGCAGGCAGGGCCAGGGATGGGCTCACTGATAGCTCCCCTCTCCTATTCCCCAAGCAGCCTGCAAGAAGGTGCCACACTCGTGCACATGGCTGTACTCGGAAACCAAGTCATTCCCAGTGTGGGAAGGAGGCACCTGCCACTACCTGTGAGTACTGCCTGCAGGTTGTGCTCCCCTCTTTCCCTTGTGCTCTGAGCTGGGGATGTCTCCCCATGGCTTGGCTTTGAGGAAGGGAGAGCAAGTGTGAGGCCGTCTCCAACCCCAGCTGGCAGCTGCCCCCTCCCCAGCACAGGCTGAGCAGCCTGTCATGCCCCTGTGGCTACCCCACAGCTGCATTTCAGGGCAAGGTGTTGCTGAAGTGAGAGCTCTGTACTGGTGTTACCCACCCACATGGCAGCAAGGGTGGATTTGGTGTGCATGACCCCAAACAGCAGCAGATCCCACCCAGCTCCTGGCTGTCTCTCCATCTACAGCCAGAGGGCTGGGGGAGCCCTGCTGCAATGCCAGGGCGTGGGAGGCTCTGCTGTTGCCCTCTGCCTCCTTGTGATGGAGGCAAAAAGGCCTGGCCGTGTGGGGTTCAGCCCTGGGGCACATCAGGCCCCATTACTGCCAAGGTTGGGTACTGCAGCCTGGAAGGAAACAGGAGAAACACTCAGACTCCACCTTTGCACTCATAAAAGCACATCTGTCTCTGTTGTTGCCTACAAGTCAACCCTCCACTGTGTGTGCAGGTACAGGAGAGTCTACAAGGTACACCAGGACATCTGCTACAAGGAGAGCTGTGAGAGCACTGGTTCTGAGAGAACAACGAGCAGGTACAGTCAACAGCACACTGAGCATGCCAGCCTTCCCATCACCCTGAACAGGGAGATGCAGGTGGCCCCCAGCACGTGTGGGCACACTCAGGCTGTGGTGGGCTAGGAGAGGGGTGCAGGCATGACCAAGGCTTGGATGCCAGTGCTGAGAGCAGCGTCTGAGGGGCACGGGGCTGATGGTGCTCTCCTCCCTTCCCTTCCAGAAAACCAAGCAACAGTCACACACTGAAGAAGCCATAGAAGTAAGTACCTCCTCCAGCCCTCCTCTGCCATGGGCAGGGGCAGTTCTTGTACAGGGAGCTGCAGAACAGGAAGGGTGGAGGCCAGGGCACAGCCCCAGCTCACACCTGCTGTGTCAAGGGGATGGAGGGATTGTGGTGGAGGGCTCCTGATTGTGTCTGGGAGGGGGAAGCAGAAGGGAATGCTCTGCTTCCCTCTGGCTCTGCAGCTCCATGAACAACAGATTCCTGCATAGAAAAGGCCAGGTAAAGGCTGGAGCCCTGGAGAGGGCAGGTCCCCTTCTCCCAGCACAGGGTGGGAAGTGGCAGCTGGGGGACTCTTGGGGGACCCCGCACACCAGCTCAATTTTCCTCCTGCTCCTCCACAGGGTTTAAAGCAGTAGAAGCTTCATCTTTCCACATCTAAGGGCTTTTTGAACACCAGGAAGATCAGATCTGCTCACTGGGTTGAACACAGCAGGGGAACCTTTCTGCCTGGTGTTAGCCTCTCCTTCTTCTCCAGCCTGTAAGGCAGCTGCATCAGCAGACTGGGCAGTGCTCCCTTCCCCCTGCCAGCCCAGCACTGCCTTTGCTGGTTTGCCTCCCTCCAGCCGCCTCTCTGCCCCTGAGGAGCTGAGCACCAGTGCCCCCCCAGCCACTCTGCACAAGCAACAGGCTCCCTGGTCCACTCAGGGATCAGCCCTGCAACTTGCCAACAGCATCTGCACCAACCTGTTTTCATAATCCAAGGTTATAAATTACCTATAACCCTCAAATAAAACAGTTTCATGCAGAGCAAAAAGCCTTAGCCATCAACTGAAACATGGCCCCCAAAAACCTGCTCAGAGATGATTTAAAAATGGTGAGCAGCTCCAAGCAGTGAGGCGAGCACTGGCAATGGAGGCACATTCCTCTTTCCTCTGCTCTGGTGGGGGAAACTTAAGTAGCTTCTTCTGCCTGCCTTTTTTCTTTGCTTTGTAAACGGTCCCTGGTTTTAACCAAATTTCCAGCTCAGAAACCAAGAGAGAGTACCTAGAAAGAATTTAAAAAGTGATCTCTAGGTGAAGGCTGTCAGCTGAGGCATGCCAGTGCCAACACACTTCTTGTAACTGCCCCCACACCAACATAGGGCACAGCAGAGGCTTGGTGACAGTGCCAGCCCCACATGTCATCCCCCTGTGCTGCCCCCAGCCTTCTCTGTGGCACCAGCGCTGTGGAGCCTGTGAAGGAGAGGACCAGCACACAGCACTGCAGCAGGGCAGGCAAAGCAAGAGAGTAGCTTAGAAATGTTCCTAGTTTTTGTGAGTTTGTATGACAGCACTAGTTAAACATAGATTTGTGTATTAACGTACACAGTGTATATTATAAATTAATACATACCAGAGATATATCGCAGTTATGGTATAGAGCGTTATGTCCCCAGCAGTGTGGGGTTAGCCCAGGGGGGAGGCTCTCCCCTCCCACCCAGCATCACCCAGCTCTATTGCTCAGACATGTCTCCAGCAGCAGCCTGGAAGGTGGTCTGGGAGCAGGACAGGCCCAGGAGTTTCAGTGCCCCTGGCATCACTGTCTCCCTCCTGAGAGCAGTGTAATAGTGCTCAGCCTGGAGGAACAGCTGCAGAGGCGAGTGGCAGGGACAATGTAAAGCTACAGCCTGCTGGCCTGCATGATGCTGCCCTCCTGCAGTGCCTCTAGCTCTCCTCCCACAAGAGAGACATGCCTCATTTTCCTCCAAGGCTGGCTGGTCCTGCTCCAGCTACCTGGCAAGCACAGCCCCAGGAGAAGCAGCCAGCCATCTCCCCTGGGAAGAGCAGGGCAAGGGGAAACCCAGCCCTGTTCCATGTGAGGGACAGGAGGGTTTGGGGCCACAGTCAAAAAGTTTTGCACCCCTGCCCTGTCAGCCACGAGGTCAGTGCTGGCATGGGCTGCAGGGGTGGAGGTGGCCCTGCCCTGGGACAGTCCTTGTTTCCACAAGGCCTGTCCCTGCAGCCCCAAGAAGCCTTGCCCTGCTGCCAGCTGGCATAGCAGCCCACTGCCTCCCACCCCACAGCCAGCAAAGTATGTAATGCAACCTTGGAAATAAATTAGGGTTGGGGTTTTTTTGTGGTGTGTTTTTTGTTTGTTTTTTTAAATAAAAACACTTTATGGAAATTGGATTTTCTTAAAAGTAATTGGTCAATGATTCCTGCCCAGGCTTGGCTCCTCCTCAGGTGGGGTTTTTTTTTCTTCCCCACAACACAACTAAAGCCAGTAATGGTTTCCCAAAAATTGAAAGGCGTTTCTGCTGTTCCCACTAGGAGTGTGTTAATACAGACAGAGCCCTCCAAGAAGGATGCAGCCATTGGTCTCTGGCTGTGCAGACTGTTTGAGCCTGGCATTAGTTCCAGAGGACAGTGTGAGAGGCACCTGCGTGTGATGTGAGCAGGTGAAGGATCTGCTGTGCCTGGTGGCAGAGCTCAGGGAAGGGGTAGAGAAGCTGAGAGGCATTAGGGAAAGTAGAGGGAAATTGGCTGATGGAGTCACATCCTTTTGAATCCTAAGGAAGACCAGCAGGAGATGGTGAAGTCCTGCCTCTCCTGCCATCAGGCAGATGGAGCAAACTGAGTGGATGGGGGGAATGGAAACAGGTCCCTGATCAGAAAGGTAAAAGAACCCCCTTTCAATGCCCATCACCTCCCTGGGTGCCTTTAAAGAACAGATATGAGGCCCTGGAGACAGAAAGTCAAGTAGAGGACAGTCAAGAGGAAGATCTGTCTGGAGGGTCTCCTGGTTGCCCCCCATCTGCCAGATGGATCACAACTACAACCATAAGAAAAAAAAGAAGGGTAGCTGTAGTTGGTGACTCCCTTTGGAGGGGAACTGAGGGCCCTAGATGTCAGCCAGACCCATCCCACAGGCAGGTTTGCTGCCTTCCCAGGGCCATGGTGAGGGATATTGGTAGGAGACTTCCTAAGCTAATTCAGCCCTCAGATTATTCTCCACTGTTGGCAGTCCAGGTGGGCAGTGATGACATGAATGGAAGGAGTACCAGGGTAATTAGAAAGGATTTCAAGGCACTGGGTCGAACAGTTCATGGGACAGGAGCACAGGTGGTATTTGCCTCAGTTCCTGTGTGAGCTGGGATGAATGAAGACATGAATGAGAGGAGCAGGAAAGCCCATCTTACCAATAGGTGGCTAAAGGATTGGTGCCACTGTCAAAATTTGGTTTTTTTGATCATGGGGCAAACTCCATGGTACCCAGTCTCCTCCAATCAGACAGGCTTCATCTATCTGGGAAGGGCAAAAGGACTGTAGCCCACAAGTTGGTGGGGCTGATGAGGAGTGCTTTAAACTAGGTTTGAAGGGGGAAGGGATTGAAACGGGGTGCTCCAGAGATGGGCCTAAGGGTGGAAAGCCCAAGTTAGGAGTGAAATCAGCAGCCCAGCTGAAGTGCATGTACATTAATGCACACAGTGTAGGCAACAAACAAGAGGAGCTGGAAGCCATGGTGCAGCAGGAAAGCTATGACGTAGTTGCCATCACAGAAATGTGGTGGGATGACTCACATGACTGGAACGCTGCTATGAGTGGCTACAGCTCTTCAGAAAGGACAGGCAGGGTAGGAGAGGTGGAGGGGTGGCTCTGTATGTTAGAGAGTCTCTTGATTTTGTAGAACTTAAGGTATGTAACAATAAGGTTGAGTGGCTGTGGACCACAATCAGAGGAAAGGCCAACAAGGCCAGGATGGTGAAGGGGATAAATTATTCTACAAGCAGCTGGTGGATGTCTCAAAATTTCCAGCCCTTGTTCTTGTGGGCGACTTTAACCTTCTGGATATCCACTGGGAGCTCAACACAGCAGAGAAAGACACTGAGGTGCTGGAGCAGGACCAGAGAAGGGCAACGAGGCTGGTGAAGGGACTGGAGCACAAGTCCTGTGAGGAGAGGATGAGGGAGCTGGGGGTGTTCAGTCTGGAGAACAGAAGGCTCAGGGGTGACCTCATCACTCCCTACAACTACCTGAAGGGAAGCTGTAGCCAGGTCAGGGTTGGTCTCTTCTCCCAGGCAACCAGCAGTAGAACAAGACAGCATGGGCTCAAGCTCTGCCAGGGGAGGTTCAGGTTGCATATTACAAAGAAATTCTTTCCAGAGAGAGTAATCAGGCATTGGAGTGGCCTGCCCAGAGAGGTGGTGGATTCACTGTCCCTGGAGGTTTTTTAGATGAGACTGGATGTGGCACTGAGTGCCATGATCTGGTGATCACAGTGGGGTTGGATCAAGGGTTGGACTTGATCTCAGAGCTCACTTCCAACCCAGTTCATTCTATGATTCTATGAATGGTCAGTGAGGAAGAATGAGTGGTGTTGTATTTGACAGATGAGATTTATTGGTGCCCACACAGAGGGTCCTACAGCCACCACAGCTTGTGCTGATGTGGGGTGGGAGCCCAGAGCACCCATGGTTGCAGTGGGGTGGGGGAGTGCACCAGCATGGGAGGGCTCAGGCACCTTGCAGCCCTCACTCTGGGGCTGCTTTACTTCTTTCACTGTCCAAATCATCATCTTCCTCTGCATATAGTGCATCCCCTTCCTCCTCCTCCCTCTCTTCCTCCTCCTCCTCCCGAGCCAGCAGCTTCTTGAAGACCTCATACTCCTCCGGGCCAGAGCAGGCCAAGCTGGCCAGGAAGTCCTTCTCCGGGAGCTGAAGGATGTCCTTCAGTTTTGGGTTATTGGTTTGCATCTGCCTTTTGTGTGGGGTCTCGTAGAGCCCACGGCGCTCCAGGAAGATGTGCCGGTTCCGGAGCTCGGCAAAGGGCGTTTGGAAGAGTCGAGCCTTCACCATCTCCTTCTGCCGGACGCCCATTCTGAAGTAAGCGTACTGTGGGCGGGACAGGGGTGTCAGGCACAGCCCCAGGCCCTTGGCAGGCTGCGGCAGGGAGGGGGATGCCGCTCCTCACCTGGAAGTGATGATGGATGCTGCTGGGCTCCTCCAGCAGGACGGCGGGGCAGGTCTCCAGCACCTCCCGCAGCTGCTCAGCCGTGAAAAGGCAGCGCTCCCGCAGCAGCCGCACCGCCGCCTGCAGCCTCTTCCGGGGCATGGTGAAGATCTCGGGGCAGCGGCTCAGTGCCCGCTGCAGCCGACCTGTGGGCACACACCAGCTCAGTGGCTCAGTGCCCGCTGCAGCTGACCTGTGGGCACACACCAGCTCAGTGGCTCAGTGCCCGCTGCAGCCGACCTGTGGGCACACACCAGCTCAGTGGCT
>JAOXXN010000137.1:3716020-3752078 GCA_026770055.1 Myrmophylax atrothorax
GGGCGCTCTGCCCCGCGAGCACCATCGAGACGCGGCCCTCGGTCACGTGACGGGCCGCACGTGCGGGGAAAAACAGTCCGGGAAGGGGCGGGGATACAACACCACGTGACAAGGGCGCCGCACTCCCATTGGCCAGCGGCGGCAGGCACCAATGGGCAGGGGAGGGGGGTGCCCTCAGGAGCGGCCCTTGCGCGGCCCGGGGAGGGAGGGCGCATTTCCCACTGTCCCCCCCTGCGGCCCCAGGCGTTGGTCCCGCCCGGCGCTGAGGGACAAACCGGCCCCGGCCAAGGCACAGCAAGGCCCAAGAACGTTAAAGTGCCCGGTTCACAAGGCCCAAAACCGTTAAAGTGCCCGGTTCACAAGGCCCAAAACCGTTAAAGTGCCCAGTTCTGCTGAGAGAAGAAAACTGCCCGAATTACTCAAGGCATGTTCTGTCCATCTTACCCAGGTAGTTCTGTGCTGCTCACTGAACCAAAGTCTAACACAACAGACTCCCAGGCCATAAATTAGGTACATTTAGACGTTTAAAATGGATACGAGAGCCCAGCGCCAAGATTTTAGATTTTACAAGTTTGACAGGTCATGTCACTGAACAAAGAAAAGGTGTAAGTCCAACAGTGACAAAGATGCCTCAAGACCACCAGAGGGACGAAGTCAGGAGACCACCACCCAAATTTCAAGCCAAAGGGAAAGCTCCACCCAAGATTCCGCCCAGTCATTAATATGGAAATTAGAAGGTGTAACTATGAAGCCAAAACTGTATAAATGGCTTATTTTACACAAACAGGCAAGGCAAGTTTTTGCCCAGTATGAACTGCCTTTGCCTCCAATGTTGTTAACAAATACCTCTGCTGCTAAAAGAATAAAAAAGTCTCTTAGCAGTTCCTTTTACTCCGAGGTATTTTGGCTTCACCACCAGGACAGGCCAGGGAGAGCACGAGGCAGGAGCCTGAGCCCCACACTGGGTTTTGCAACAGCAAAGGGTGACACATCAGTGTACACACCCAGGAGTGCAGGACATCCCACCCCAGCCCACCAACCAGAACACGAAGAAGCAAACACGTCCTTCCAGCAAGATTCCTGAAATCAGGAGCAGATCTAACACGGCCAAATGCAAAGAGAACTGGCTGGTAAGGATGCCATGGAGCAGCAGGACAGTGATACAGGGACTCCTCAAGAAAACAGATTTTATCCCTTCTCCATAAAATCATATGATCTTTACTAATTTTTAATCAGACCTGTACTAACTATGAGGATGGAGACTGCAAGTGGTTTTGATCTGGACAAAATACGGTCTCCCTGAACAGCAAGAGATGATAAAGACTGTGAGAAAACTAGTGAAACAGCTAGAACAACATGAGATAAGAAGGAAGCTGAGAAAGGAGTGAGCTGTGGGAATGGAATGTGTGCTCACAATTTCTCATGAAACTGTATTTACATCTGGAGAGTGTGGCAGAGCATATGGACACTGACATGAACCTATGAAAAGTGACCATGGCAGGGATTTAGAATATAGAGAGAGGAACTTGTAGATTGAAGTCATCTTCTCCTTCTTCTCCTTTTTGAGTCTGTTACCTGTAGATTAATAAAATCAGTTTTGTGTGTGACACCTGCAGCCCTGTGTCCTTTGTCTGCTACGATGACAACACTAACTTTGTACTTTATATTAATTTTTGATTTTTGCTTGTACCCAGGTTTGTCAGTTTTCTTGACCATGCACAGCTTTAGACAAAGGAATTTAACGCTGTAGCTGTAGGATGAGCTTTAAGAAACAAACCAAAAACCCTGTTTAGATTAGAGGCTCATCTGTAAGAAATAAATCAGAAAACCTGTCTGGTTTAGAGGCCTGAAGCTGTAACATTGTTTAGTTAAAAGGAAATCCAGAGCTGCAGAGGTAAGAGCAGCCCATTAGAGCTGTTAAGAGGCACCCAAAATATCCTGCTTAACTTTGGGCAGGGGTTTCAGCTCTAACTAAGTATGTAAACCTGGAAACAAAAGTCTCCTTGAACATGTCTTTGGTGGAGTTACCCCACATGTTCCCAGCACTGAATAAAAGGAAGGATTTTGTTCTATTCTACTGGATTTGATTGTTTCTTCATTTGAGAGCAATCTACTTTGACTTCAAATAAATGGTAGTGTTATCATAGCCAGACTAAAGGTGCCTGCTTTTTATGGAAGCACCATTATTACACCTTTGATTTTTTTTTTTCTGATTTATCCATCCAGGTTTCTCTTTGAAATATTTAATATCAGAATGGAAAATGTCTTTAATCATGCTTTTTTTTGCCTGCTTTTTTTTTGGTGGAAATGTAGAAAATTAATGTGGAAACTGGAAATGTTCATTATAATCCCAAGCAGCTTTTCATAATTCTGCCTTAGTTTATCTGGTTTTTTACCTAAAGAGTTGCCAGATTCCTTTGGAAGGCCACAAAGACTTTTTCCAGGTGGAATGAAGGGAACCATCAATTTTATTATTTTAATTGTAAAATTCTAAGACATACCAAAATTACATCTTTGAATCCTCTCAGATTTAAACTTTTTATTCCTGTTCTTACTGTTTTTATGGGGTAGAAATGTTGACAGACTTTTTTTTTAAGCCTGTGCATGTTTGGTGGGTGGGTTTCCAGTGGGTTGCATGGAATTTGTCAGAGCAGATCCATTCTGCAGACTGTGTAGGGATGTGATCCAGGCTTTTGGTGCTGGCTGGCAATTAAAACAGCATCCTTGGAGAGAGATTTCCATGTGATTATTGTTGGTCTGGCACTGGAAAGGAAATAATGCAACCAATTTGAATTCCTTTTGACTGTACATCTACTGTGATCCCTTCTCACCTTAACCTTCCCATTGGGATTTGCCCAAATATTTTTCAAACAATTTAAATCTCATAGCTAAATAAACTAGGTCTAATTCATTGCTGATAATTAAGAACCCCTTTATATAAATTAAGAAATGCTGTGGTGATGCCTGTGAAAGAGCACACGTTGCAAACTGTACATCCCAAGCAGTCTGTGATTGATACAAACATGCAGACAAGACAGAGCTTCCCTTTGCATGCCTGGAACCCTGAGGGTTTGCTCAGCTGGTGTGACTGAGCTGTGTGTTTAGGGTTATGTTTTGCACTGTGTTCCCCTGGAAATTCCAGTACAGAAAATACACAAGTGCCATACTTCTATTCCAGTGAAAGCAAGAAAAACATTCAGATTTAGTTGCTGAATTAAATTTGTGTGGTATTTAATGAAATGACTGTATTATTATTTTTTCTAAACTCTTAGGATTCCATAAAACTTCTGCTAGGGCAGAAACAAACCAGAGGAATAATTTTAGAACATTTGAGATCATTTTCACAGCCAGTTTCTCAGTTGAAAGGAAAACCAAGAATTTTCTGAATTTTTTTCATAGAAGCTCATAAGTTGAAAGAGCAGCTGATCTTTCAAATTCATCATTTAATTCTCTGAGGAATGGAGCCTCTGGTTAGAAAGCTTAAAACTGAGCTATTTATAATGTTCTTCATGCAGTTAAAAGGTGTAGTTAGGCTTTTTGTTGCTTTAAATGCTTGTGGTACTGGGAACTTACATAACTCCATAATGACTGTTCCTACTGTGGAATTTGGGTTTCCTGAGTGGTGGATTTTTTTCCCTAACTGCAGAATCATGTGGCTTGCAGGCACAGGTTACACAAAAATTCACTTAGAGAACTTCCCTGCCAGAGTGATGCTTTTTTCCCCCTTGAGAGTGTGGAATAAAGCAGTTTGCAAGGGAAATTGTAGTCCTGGCTGTGATGTGCCTGTGGAAGGGTCAGTTTAGAGTGGTTTATATCAGTCAGTCAGTTCATAAATAAAATGACATATAAGTGACTGTAAATTTGCTAGAACTCGTCTTCTCTTCTTTGAGAGAAAATGTACTTTAATACCAACACTGACTGAACAGCTGATCTCACACACAGCTCTCACTCAGGCTGCTGTATGGAGTGCTTTGTGCACAGTACATAAACTTAATTGAGAGTTGGCTTTGTAACAAAGCACAGTGCCTGTGTGGTCAGTTTTAAATTGGTTTTATTTTAGCAAATTCAATATGTATCCTGTGTGATTTGGGTTTGCAGGCTTGGATTTGGGTGCTGTTTTCTGGACTCCCACGACTGGTCTCTCAAAGCCATTTGGCAAAAATAAGAGGAGTCACCCTTTGACAGGTCCCAGAACACAGTATTGAACATGTTGCCTAAATCAAGTGTGTATAAATGAAAATATTCAACCCTGCCAGCCAAACAGGTGCTTGATTGGCTTTGCTGTTGGACAACTTTAAAGTCTCAATGGACTTGAGACTCAAAAAGCTCCTTCACCATAAGCACTCACTTACTGCTTGTATGACTCAATATAAGGGGCATAATTTGGATTTTTTTCATGTGCTGTCTCAAATAACTGTTGTTCAAACTTGGGCTCTCTCCCTGTGGGCTGTAAATTCAGCTTGTTTGGCTTGGAGCACTTTGTGCTGGCAGCCTTTGCACCCCAGAATTAGGTCCAAGAGTTGCAGCCTTGATAGCAGCAGGGCAGGGTGTCCCATTCTCTTGCTGAACTGCATAGCTCTTGATCTGGGTTGAAAATAAGAAAATACAAGTGTTGCCCATGGCTAAATTGCTGATTGGCAATGTATGTGTGTCAGTTTTGGTGCCATTTCTACCCTGCTCTTCAGTCTCCCCAAGCCCACCAGCTCATTCTGCATCCCCAAATTATTTATGTTCTCTGCTAAGTTAGGCTGTAAAAAATAAAATAAAAAAATAAAAAGGTGAGGATTGCTTTTTGGTTTTAACTTCTATGAGTCAGTTCAGTGAGTTTCCTTCCTGTTTGAATGGCCAGGCAGGAGCAGCAGCCCAAATACAGGAAGGTCAGTGCTGATCTGTGGACTGTCAAACACTTGTGGTTTGGTGGCAGTCCTAAAAATTGTGATGGTTGTCCTGCCTGTCCATACACTACTACTACTACTTAGAAGACCAACCATCAGCAGGAGGAACACTTGTTAAATACAGGAACACTTGGCATTTGCAAGGGTGTTGTAACCAAGCTGGGCTGTGAAAACAGTCACTGCTGCTGGGTTAGTGGAATTCATTTGCATACAGTGATGCAGGAGTTGGTGCAAGGCTTTTGGGATGTGACTGTCATTAAAGTCACTTGGTTTTTTGGTAGTACATACAGAAGTTATGCACATGAAGTAAAAAAGCTTGCATGTTGTGTGCCAGTTTTGCAAAGCTGAATTAGGCTTTGGGTTTGGGTTTTGTTTTTTTTTCTTTGAAATTGATGCAACCAGCACACTGTCTTCAATAAATGAGAATCAGCATGAATTATTCAGCATGAAATTCTCTGGTAAACTTCCTTCCCTCTTGTGCTGTGTGGTAGAAGCACAGCAAATGCTGGGCTGCCTTCCAGAGCTATAAAGGCATTTCCCCAAGAAAATGCTTTCAGTGTGATAAACAATGTCATCTGGCATAGTAGTGAGTTCAGCCAAACAAAGGGAAGGAGTTCCATCCAAAAATGTGCAAAACAGTGACACAAACTGGCAGTGCTAATACAAATCCTGGAGGATGGGATTGTGGAGATGCTTGGTCATTCGTGGTGCTCTCACTAGACAGTTTAGATTCTTTTTTGGCAGCGTTTCACTGTGCTGTCAGCAGAGCACAGACACTTTGGGTGCTGTATCTGCAGAGAGAGGACAGCCCTAGGTGTGAAGGAAAGGCATCCTGCCCATCTCAGGCTTGAGCCAGCACTGTTCAGCACACACAGGCAGGGTGATCTCTGTGTCTTTTCCATCTAGGCATGAAATCCTGCTGTAAAGAAAGCTTTTTTCCCCATGCTTGGCTGTCACATTGTAAACCCAAGTAGGTGAAGTGTGGTTTTAATGAGCAATCTCTGAACTGTGCATCTCATGTGTCTCTTTTCCTGAGAATCCTTTGCTCCCTCTGGGTGTTTGCTGTTGTTATCCTGCCTTAAGCTACGAGGTACAGAAGTTCATCGTGTCTTTGCTTCTTGTGCAGGAGAAGCAGAGACACCAGTGGACATGGAGACCATCAGCCTGGACCCAGAAGCTGAGGTAAAGGCATATTTTTGTCCTAATGAGCTTTGTATGGCAGGAAGCAAACGTGGAGAAAGGCAAGTATGGAAACCTGGTTAAAAGATCTCATTCTTCTGAAGGTGCTGGCTGCCATGATCCTGCACAGAACTGTTTCAGAGCCTTTAGACTAGAAATAGAGGTGTTCTATTCTTGATGAGTAGCTGAAACATTTTCTTACGACTGTAGGGTTTGAAATTAAGCTCAAAAGCCCTGGAAGTAGAGCTGTGTTGCAAGAGGTGTTGATGGGCTGATGAAGATGAGCTTCTATGAGAATATCTCAATGAGCTGTTTGCTTCTGGGAGCCCTGTGGTTTGGAATAAGCACAGGGACTTACCCAGCCTAATGCCTTGGCATCAGCAGCCTTATGAGCCCGTTAGCTGAAGAGCTTGGGTGGGGAGGTGCACTCTTTCTCTTTGACCTGCAAAACTGGAGCATCTGGGGCTGAGCAGCACAGATGTGAAACATCAGCTGATGGCAGGGCAGAGTTAATGTCCACAGAACCACTGGTGATTCAAACTGTCAGTGGTTCCTTCTCATCTGGGGCCTGGGACTGGGAATGGCAAAGTGTTCCAGTTAAGCCCTAGAAAGACAGGTAAGAGAACTTTATGCAGAACTTCATTCACACTGGACAGCAGAATTTGTCTGTCTCAATAAATTCTGAGAATTTCTAATTTTGGCAAAACAATGCTCAGACTCAGGAAAGGGCTGTTGTGCAGATGCAGAGTTTGTAGCTGACAGGCTTAGGACAGTGTTTCACCTGGGGTGGTAAAATCAAACCCAGGCCAAACCCAACCTGCAAAAGCTGCTTGAAGGGAAGTTTTAACACATTTCATAAGACTGGAATTTTCCGTAGTTCCAAGTACCATGTTGGGTCTTGGAAGACAAGGTTTGTTTTTAAACAACTGCCAGATCCCTCCATTTCTCTTTCAGGATGTTGACTTGAATCATTTTCGAATCGGGAAGATTGAAGGATTTGAGGTGCTCAAGAAAGTGAAGGTAACAGTCCTAGGAAACAGAGACTGGAACTGGGAATTTTGTAAATCTAACCTCTTGGAACTGGGAATTTTGTAAATCTAACCTCTTGGAACTGGGAATTTTGTAAATCTCACCTATAAGAGGACAGATACAGAGTCTCTTTTTGGCTGAGGTCTTAATGATTCACTTTAGCTGGAGGAGATTGTTTGCCCATTTGTCAAGTAGGAATAAAAATCCTTGGATTTTGCAAGTGGATGAGACAAAATGCATCAGGGCACAGATACCTGCTGGACTTGTACAGCAGGCTGAATATAGAGTAATGTGAATGGGAAAGGACCTCTGTAGGTCTCTAGTAAAGCCCTGCTCAAAGCAGAACATGTTGCTTAAGGGCTTCTTCAGCCAAGCTCTTGAGTGTTTCCAAGGATGGGGATTCATACCCTACCTGTGCTGCTGTTAATGTCTGACCATTGTAGTTAAAAGATTTCTTTATGTAGAGCTGGAGTAAACAAAGAAAAGATTGTATTAAAAAAAGAAATAAATGAAAGAAACCCCCAACAAATCAACAGCAACCAAACGAATCCCCAGCAAAACATACCCAGGAACCCCCCCCATCCCTTATTGTCTGTAAGCCAAAAGCCATTACATGCTGCCCTTCATGTGCCTGTTTGTTTTTAAACTTTCCCCCAACAATCAGACTCTGTGTCTGCGTCAGAACTTGATTAAGCACATTGAGAACCTGGAGCAGTTGCAGACCTTGCGGGAACTGGATCTTTATGACAATCAAATCCGGAAGATTGAGAACTTGGAGTCTCTGGTGGAACTTGAGTGAGTCCAGCAGAATCCCTGGGATTGGGTTGGGGGTGGTTTGTGACTGTGTCACTCATGCTGTACTTATTCCAGTGTTTATCACACAGCCCTTTTTTAGAATTCATTTGGGTGCTCTGTGAAGGGTAATATCTGTTCTCTATTGATATTTAACCTGTGCAGTAAACTAGTTTCATTATCCTGAAGCTCCCCAGGGACAGGCAGCTGGAAGTGAGGGCTGTGCTGTGTAAGGCAGTGAGACTGGCAGGTGGTTGCAGCTTCCTCAGGTCCCCCTTGCTCTTGGGACTGAGAGCTCTGTGTAGCAGGTTTTCATTCCTGCAAAAAAGACGAGAGGTTTCAGCTAAGGTTATGAATTTTTTTTTGTTTTGGTTTTTTTTGAGGGTGTTAGGGAAGGAGTAAGTGCCCTTGCCAGTTTCTGACACTTGTCTGGGATCACTCTGGAGACACATTACAAAACTCTTCCCAGTGGAGCAAGGACTGGCCTACTTCTCATGGCCACAACTGCTTCTTGCCTGTGGGAGGCCTTGACATGGTCCTGTCAGAGGCAGATCTTGTAGGCAAATACCTTTCACAAGGCAAATGCAGACTGACTTCCTCCCACAGTGGCTTCATGGCTGGGTGAAATAATGGCTGTCTTCTGCATGAGGCAGATGATTTTTTTATTGCTGACACACTACACAAGTATTTTGAAAGTTACATTTGTTGTATCTTCTGATGAAAAGAGATGGCACTCATGGCATTACCCTCAAAGCCTGGCAAAGGTGTGATCTCTGCAGGTAGTGAGGTTCCCCTCGGATGTACAGGTGCCTCTTTCAGAGTCATCCATGCCTGATGGACTGATGAGATCTCTGGTTTGTTTTACCTCAGGATCCTGGACATCTCCTTTAATGTTCTGCGACACATTGAAGGACTAGATCGACTTACTCAACTTAAAAAGCTCTTCCTTGTCAACAACAAAATCAGCAAAATCGAGAATTTGAGCAACTTGCAGATGCTACAGATGTTAGAGTTGGGATCAAATCGAATTCGGGTAGGCTTGGTCTACAAGATGTTAGCTGGAGAGTTCTGAGCTCTTTGATGTGGGATTAGCATTTTCTGAAAGTGCACTTTGTTGGCTTTGACTTGCAGTTTTGTTGGATTTTATTGTTACAGTCATTCACTGTGCCCATTGCTGTGCATGCTGGATCCTTTCTTTATGCATTAGTGCCTGGCTACTAAACACTATTTATGAATTTGCCTTTATTGAACTTGTGTATCTCTTGTGTGTTTCCTTTTGCGAGTGGTAGTTTCCTCCTGCCAGAGAGCTAATTAATCAAAACTAGCAGTTGTTTGACCTTTTTAGAGACTGATGAAACCTATTGAATGCAAATTTGAGTTTGATTTGTATGTGTAATTGCCAGCCTAGTCTCTCTCAGGAAAAAGATTTTCTTCAGGCTTTTGTTCTGAAATGCCTCAACAACCTGGTGCTGTACTTCTGATTGCTTTTGGGTTTTATTGTGCAGGTTGTGACATTCTCAATTTAGGTGATTTAAAATCTGTGCCATGTATAGAGAAGCAGTTAAGAATAGTCTCTCCTGTCTCTGAGGTGGTTCTCTGTATTTGCCCACTTTGTAGGAGAACTGCTCAGACAGGTGACCCAAAAGACTTGCAACATGCAAAGTAAACTTATTTTTCAAAGTTTTTTTCAATGCCATACTCTAGAAAATATCATAACAGATGAGTGCATTTCAATCAATGTGGTTTAAGTTGGTGCTTGCCCTTTACAGTCAGAAATGACTTGTTAGGCTGAAAGAACAAACTAGGAACAGATCTGTTTCCCCTCTTTATTTCAGGGTTTGTGGAAGCACACTGCAGGACAGAAGGAAACTTCAGCTCCTATAAACAGCTTTTAGGGCAGAAATGTGTGCTGCTTTTTCAAAGTGGAAGAATTTTGGTTTGCTCCTGAAGCTAAACTGGACTGAATTTTTTTCCAGCAAAAGGAATTTCTGCTTTGGAAATGAAATTGTTTAGGAGAATAAATCTAGAGTGTGAGAACAACTGCCAGATCAATGAGGGCTTAGGACCTTAGAGTTGCACAGGTTGGGAGAACAGGAGTTACAGAGAGAAGCTTTTTCAGAAAGAGAACAGGCTAAGCACACTGATCCTTACATTTCAAAAGGGGTTAAGCAAAACTGTACTGTGTTCCATATCTAAGCATCATTGTCTTCTGGGAAAGGAAAAGAAATCCAGCTACATTTCTGAATTGATATTTAGGTGGTGCTTTGCCAATAATGGCAAGCCCAGGAATATCTTCTAAACAATTAGGTTAGATTTATTTTATGTGTGTACTCTTGAGTGTTGAGCCTGAGCATATTAACAGAGAACAATCCATAAATCCTGAAATTGTCACTGTATGGGTAACAGAAGCTTCTTAAATTACTTTATTTTTAGCAGGGCTTTTTCTGTTTTATTAATTCTATTTTGACTTCTTCACACAACAGTGCTCTCTGCTTTAATTGCTTTACTGGAGTGACTACCCCGTGCCTGGCCTTGGCCTGAGGAAACCTCCTGTTATCTGAGGGCACCTTGAACTCTTGTGCTGGTTTTCAGTTGTTGTGGTGGCTTGGCTGTGCTTTACAGGTGGCCACATCCTTAACTCTGTGGGGTACAAGCCCGTGGGCTGTCCAGGCAGTGTTTTTGGATCTGAGGTGCCTGATTTTCTCCTCCCCTGTGCATTGAAGCTGCTGCAGTGGGGCTGTCCCTGCTGCTGTAGGGCTGTCCCTGCTGCTGTAGGGCTGTCCCTGCTGCGGTGGGGCCGTCCCTGCTGCGGTGGGGCCGTCCCTGTTGCGGTGGGGCCGTCCCTGTTGCGGTGGGGCCGTCCCTGCTGCGGTGGGGCTGTCCCTGCTGCGGTGGGGCCATCCCTGCTGCACCCTCAGCCTCTTGGTGTGCACTTACCCTCAAGTCCCTCCTGACCTGCATTTGTTGCTCTGTTCCTTTTGAATGAGTGGTGGGAGCAGAACTTTAAGCTTCAGCTGATGCATTTAATGCTTTTTTCTTAAAGTTGGACTGAGGCAACTATAATGTAAGCACTTCTTTACTTGTTCCTCAGAGTTTTGTCCCCTCATGTCCATCTGTCCCATTCTTTTCCCTGTACTGAGTCATCAGTGTTCCCTCCTCAGGGCTGGGGTTGCTGCCAGGGAGCAACAAATCTATCATTTTTCTTGCAAGGTGAAAGTCCATAGGCTGGAAGGAGGGTGAAACCAAATCTGAGCTGGTTTACTCCTTATGTTCAGTCTTTTGGCAGTTGTGGGATAAAGGTTGAAAAGCTTCTTTCCTTTCCTGAGTGTATCTGTAATTTCATAGTGTGTATGTTTTTGTCCATCTTCCCCTTCTTTATGTTACACAATAAATAATCCAAGTGGTGATAGGACTCAGTGACCTGCCTCACCACCAGTACTAACCTGAAACTCTGCCTGGCAAGAAGAATGTCAAAAGCTGAGATGTCACAACCTGCCTGAGCACAGACACACAACTCTGGGTGGTGTCCATATTGTTCTGTGAGAGCTGAAGTCTGGTTTTACAATTGTCTCTTTCAAGAGCATCTTGTTTTATTAATTAAGAGACTATCCCCTGAAAAAAAAGAGTTTTCCTTCCTTTTGTTTGCAGGATTGTAATCCCACCCTGTTCCCATTTTTTCACTCTTCTGCTCATCTTTCTCTCTTCTTTTGTAAATAAATAATCTGACTCTCCTTAATGCCTCGCAGAGATCCTTATCTTCCCCTACTGAAGGCTGAGCTCAGGAGCAAACTGGTATAGTGTGTATGTTTTCCCACTAGCATGTGTATTTAAAACATGTACATCACTTACACTGGTGTGGGTGTGTTCTGCCAGTATAGCTGAGTGGTTAAAACCATTAACACACACTCCTGTGTGCAGTTAACCTTCCTTACAGCAGACAAGCTGAACAACTTGCCTCTGTGCTATGCAGTCACTGATTCTCAGGACTACATCTGCAAACTGTGTTTTCTCCTCCCAGATTCTCTTTCCACTCACTGGTGACAGATTTTTCTTGCTTCACAAATGTTCTGCCCTGAATGCACCACACATGGGTATAAAATGGCAGCCACTGCTACCAAGTGGTGTTTGGCATCACAGCAATAACACGTTTTCCTCTGGTCATTTTGCAGGCCATTGAAAACATTGACACCTTGGCTAATCTTGACAGTCTGTTCCTTGGAAAGAATAAAATCACCAAGCTGCAGAACTTGGATGCACTGACAAACCTGACTGTGCTCAGCATACAGGTATTGGTTGTGTTCTGAACAGCCTCAGTGGCACAAAACACTCTGTGATTTATAATCAGCTCCTCTGAATCACAGAGTGGGTTGGGTTGCAAGAGACCTTAAAGACCATCTAATTCCAACCCCCTGCCATGGGCAGGGACACCTCCCACTATCCCAGGCTGCTCCAAGCCCTGTCCAACCTGGCCTTGGACATTCCCAGGGTGGGACAGCCACAGCTTCTCTGTCCAACCTGTGGCAGGGCCCCACCATCAGCAGGTCTGCAGTGTTGGAGTCAAACTCCTGTACTGGAAGAAGTGTGATATTCTCTGTGTTGTCTTTCTCATCCTTTCATGCTACTTGAGGTTCATAGACATTGATAAAATGATAAAACAAATGTTTGATTTTTATGGAAGGAAGAACAGGATGAATGTCATCCCACATTTCCTTCCTGAAACACTGTTTCCTAATGTGTTACAGTGACATCAAATGCATTACACCAGGGAAGGCCTTACAATGGCAGTGGCTCAGTGTCACTGCCTTCTTCCTAAAGAGGCAAAGAAGTGTGAACAAGCCTGTGCTAAATTAAATCTGTCCTTAACAAGCTGTTGGGAAGTTTCTTCCTTTTCAAAAGGTGAAATAAGGGATACTCAGCTAATTTCTGTCACTGAGTCTCCTTCTCATCAGTATGACAATGCTGGTACATTCTAATATCTCTTACAGCTTTTGGCAAGAAAGACATGCTGACTGGGTGTGGTAGCACCTGTATGCAGTTATTCTGTAGGACATAAAGAATGACCTACAGCAGAGTGGGGTGGGATTGAGGTGGTGTAACTTCTGCACTGACCATCCCATTAAAGACACCTACAAAATGAACTCTGTTCATGCATATGCCTGTTGTTTGTAAAGACACCAAGTGAAAAGCTTTCAGGCTGCAACTTTTGATGGGAAGATCAGAGTGTGATTCTTCTGAACTGGGAGACTGTGACTCCCAAGGTGTTTCCTCATGGATCAGTGCTGCAGGGATCAAACAGCTGAGCTCACGAGGTCGTCGTGGGCCCAAGCTGACTATTTGCCCTTCCCAGCCATCCTTCAGAGCAGTGGTTTTTCCCCAGTGACTCACATGGGGTTGGGTTTATCTGGAGTGGCCCTAACCAGGTGTTACCCTTGCAGAATAACCGTCTGACCAAGATTGAGGGGCTGCAGAGCCTGGTGAATTTGCGGGAGCTGTACCTGAGCCACAACGGCATCGAAGTCATCGAGGGGCTGGAGAACAATGTAAGCAGCTCCTGCTGACTGCTGCAACACAATTGTTGCCCTCAGCTGCTCCTGTTAAGGACTTTTCTGGAAGGTTTTATTCAACTCTGGCCCTAAAAAGATTGGGACAGAGAAGATGAAAGGAAGTATGATCTAATATTTTTTGTGTTTGCTTTGTCTAGAACAAACTCACAATGCTGGACATTGCATCCAACAGAATCAAGAAGATTGAGAATATCAGCCACCTAACAGAGCTGCAGGAGTTCTGGGTAAGCACAGGCTGTTCCCCAAAATGTCTGTACAGCAGTGAGGGAAACCCTTCTGATGGGCAGCACGTGGACATGTGTGTCTTGGAGTGAACTCTTCTAGATCTGGTGATCAGTTTTAAGATCTTGACAGCCTGCATTGATAGAGCGTGTGGTGGTTTTCCTTAAGAAAAGAGAGGAGCTTAAAACATTCTTTGCAGAGCTTTGCTGAGGGGAAAGAAGCCTCTGTGTGCCTAGGAGGTAGGCCCTGCCTTCCTGCTCACAGTGGTGATGAAACAGCCCCTTGTGCCCTGTGTCTGCAGCTCATCTTTGTTTAAGTGAGTGTGACAGAGTAATGGGGAAGCACAGGGCAGAGTGGGTATGTTATGGCACTATAAATTTGAAGAAAATTAAACCATCTTGTGGTTTACTTCCATTCCTATGAGGTAGATAACAGCTTAGGGTTGCTTCTGTTTGGTTTTGGCATCCTGACTCGCTGAGCCCTTTGTCATTCCTCAGTCAGGTCAGGAAATTCACAGAGACCTGAAGCATTTGCACCCTGCCCTGTCTGGGAGCTGTGCACAAATCTGCTCATGTGAAAAAACAGGGAAAAAGCAGCAACTGTTCATGAGCTGGCATGTGCTTTAGCTCTTGTAGAGTCTCTGCATTCAAGGCTGAGAAAAGAGTTGTGCTGCATAATGTCTGTCATTTGGAGTTCAGTTATTTAAACTCTTGAGTAGAGGCTGAGAGAAAAGGAATGGAAAGCAGCTTCAGATGAAACCCAGCTAGAGCCTGTAGTCCAGACCCCTTGGGTCATTTTCCTAGTCTTGCAGTGTGATTTAGGATCCTGACAGCCAGTAATGTTCCCTGTCCATGCCTGCTCTGTAAGGAACTCTTTTTAAGTAACAGGAGCTGAGAAGCCTGTTTGACATGACATTTTTGGGCAGTAAAAGTGAGGCAGTGCAGTGTAGCTGGTGTGGAGCTTGTCCTAATTCTGTGCAATTTCCTCCAGTCTTGCTCTTTGCTGTTGCTCTGCTTATAGGAGGTGTCAGCATTGCATTGCTGGTTGCACTTGTACTGGAAGGACAGCACATCCTAATCTCATTGGACTCCTTTGCAAAAACTCCACTGTGTTTAGAGTCCTTTGTCAGAACTGGCCAAGATCTGTTAGCTGAGCCTGGAAAATGCTGTCCTGGCTTTGCTCCACTTTAACACTATGTTAAAAAATTGATTAGTTTGAAAACGAGCAGGGCAGAATTCTCTTCAATGTGCACAAGTGGTGTATCTCCCACTTTATATTTTCACTGACTGCACAGTTGAAGCCACATAAAAATGTCCTGTAATGCCTTAAGGAATCAGAATTTAAAATCCTAGACAATGTGGGAGTCTCCAGTACCACATCCCCAGTGGAGAGACTGAGACTTGTCAAGGTTGAGTAACTTGGCTGAAGTCACATTGTGATGAGCTGTAGCAGAATGAGACAATCCACTGAGATTTTTGTACACTTTATTTGAAGGTGGCATTGCTGTAGTGACTCCTCTGTATCCAAAACAAATGATTGTGTCTCTGGGTTGGACAGCACGTGGCCACATGGCAGCTTTGCTTCCTTGTTGGTCACTCATCCCTTTGTGTGGGAATCACTTTGCTGTGCCAGCAATGAGACAGGTGGAGAACCCAAACTGGAGAACCTGGCACTTTCTCTGGAGTGCAGAAGCAGTTCTTGTGAGGAAGGGATGTAGAGGAGAGAGGAAAATGTAACTTTTCCTGTCAGTTTGGGACCTTTCTTAATGTTTTCTGGAAAGCTATGAAAGTAAAGATAGATGTCACAGGGGAAATAAATCTTGATATAAATATATCCAGCCTATAAAGGCCCAGGGTGGGAGACAGTTTAGAGGCTGCCCTGGTGCCTTGCAGGGTCTTTCCCAGCATAGTGTTTGGATTGGACGCACTGTCTGAAGGGTGGAGCATCTGAGCAGCAACCAGGAGAGTGTGGGGAGTAGAGAACAGTAGTGAGGCCTGGGGTGTGAGACAGGGAAGCCCATCTCAGAGTTTCCAGGGGGAGCAGGATCTTGTAGACAGGGTCTTCTTGTCTGCATGTGGAGCCTGTGCAGCGATTGCTGCCCCTGGGGGTTCCTGCGGGCCCGGCCTGGCTTAGGGGTGCCCATGGGTGTGAGTGTGCCTGTGTGTGCTCTGCAGATGAATGACAACCTTGTCGAGAGCTGGAGCGACCTGGATGAGCTGAAAGGAGCCAAGAACTTGGAGACTGTCTACCTGGAGCGAAACCCTTTGCAGAAGGACCCCCAGTACCGGCGCAAGATCATGCTGGCGCTCCCGACTGTGCGGCAGATCGACGCCACCTTCGTTCGGTTCTGAGCCTCCTGCTGCCCCCTCTCTCCTGCCCTCTCTGAGAAATGTCCCAGGGGGGTTTTTTATCCACTCACCACTTCCCAGGTCTTCAGTACACTGACACTCATGGGGCAAATAGTCAACTAAAAGCACTGAAACCAGATCTAGTGTACAATGCACTCATTGTTTTTGAAATGTTGTTGTTATTATTATTATTATTATTATTATTATTAAATCTTAACACAAGAGCCTTCAATGTGCCTGTGTTTGTTATTTCATGGTGGGGGATATTGCCAGAAAGTGTTTGCAACAGACTGAAGCCCTGTGGAGCTGCCTGCTGACTGCTGTGGATGCTGTGATGTGCCTTCGTGTTAAGAACATCCTCACAAACACCACGTCCAGATCCAGGCTCAGCAGTGATCTGTGGAAATGTGAATAAAGATCTGCTGGAGATGCCCACCCAGGTTGGTTACCAGGTGTGAGTCAGTGCTAAATATCTGCTGGTGGAACATGTGGCTGTTGGGGGGTAGCCTTTTTAAACACAGCTACAAACTCATGAGAGGGTCAGGGACAAACTGATACTAATATATTAATGGGGAGCAAGGTGGGGGTTTGGTGGGACTTTGTTATAGACTGTTTGCCGTTAGAAAATACGAATTATGTCCTGCTTCCACTGAACATGGTGATGTGGCATTGCTGTCCCTCTGAACCCATTAGAACTGGGCAATTGACCTGCATCCCTCTAGCAAATGGCAAACCTCCCTGGGGGTGCTCTGGGTTGCCAGCAGAGTTTTCTTTCCCAGCACAAAGCTGCTCAAACCTCATGTGCTTGTGTATGCAGATTGCCATGGTGGTGATGTTCCTGGTCTCCACAAACCTCTGCTGGGCCATGGCCTCCATCCTCCTGTCCAGCTTGGACTGCCTCTGGTCAGTGGCTTTGGTAAGAGGTGGCTGCAGCCACTCCCAGACCTGCTCTGCAGCTGAGCTTGCTCACCACCCTCCGTGCTCTGCATGTTGCTTTTCCCTGTAGGCATCTTGCATCGCAAGCATCACCAGCTCAGTGATGAACTTCATCCTCATCCTAATCCTCTCCAAGATCTGTATTTCTCGGGCTCATTTCCTCACCAAATGGGGTAAGCTGGTGAAGTGGTGGAAGGGAGGGGGAGAGAGATGGAGGGAGGAAGAGGGGGAGGGAAGGAGTGGTAAGAAAGGGCAAAAAACCAAACCTAGTGAGCTTCCTGCTGGGACACAAACTCCATCCTCACCGTGGAGGGAAGGCAGACACTCAGGAGGTGATGGTGTTACAGAGGAGAGCTGGGAAAACACACCTTCAGTGAGAAGGCTTTTGAGTGCAGGAAAATAAGAGTACTACAGGGCACTGTGCTGCAACAGGAGCTGCTGGTGCCATGCACTCCCAGCCCACCTGGCACCTGGGCTTTTGGGGACAGCTGTTGCTGAGGGTGGGGAGGGTCACAGCTGACTCTGTGTCTGTCCCAGCTCATTGGCATTACTGCGTGGTGACTTCGTGTGCAGGGAGGGAATCTGAGTGGTCCCAACTGCTGAAGACAGATGAGATGCTCTGGCTGTAGAGTAGCTGAGCAAGAGGGGCCATGGCTAGTGCCTCATTTTTGTCCCCTAGGCTGGCAGTGTCCTGGCACCACCTGCCTGCATGCCAGGGGGTTGGTGCCTGCCTAGAAAGAGGGCATAGCCTCCTCTGCTGCCCTTGCCTGCTCCCTCGACCTGCTGAGTTCTCACCTCAGTTGTGGGCATGGCCCCAGCAGAGGCCTCAGGTGTGCGAGATGGAACTCCTCAGCCCAGGCTAAACCCAGCCCAGCAAGGGCTGCCTTGGATCTCACCCCACCTGCAGAAATAATACCCACCACACTCCAAGCTGTTTCAGGTTTTATTTTAGAATTTATAAAATTCCAGTGTCATCCATACTCATGAGCCTTTTTACATGTTTGCATATAGTCTCCAAATTCCAAAGTTAAGGCCAAGGGATCATTGCTATGGAAACGTACAATATGGAAGACGTCAAAGAGAGAAAATGGACACATGCCACAGTCTGCTGCAGAAGGAGGGTGGTGGGGGGACAGTACTAGGTACTATCACTTCATGACCTTCTTTATGGTGAAGGGTCGGGCTGTGGGGCACGAGCCCACGGTGGTGTGTGCCCCAGATGTAACTCAAGTCTTGCTGTGCAACTGGTGAGGGCACAAAGAGGAGGAGGGGATGGCAGGCTTTGTGATGCAGGACAGACCTAAGCTACAGGGGTATTAACCATCTTCTGACAGACGCAGATGGGAAGGCATCACCCTAGTTCTGTTTGACCCCTCCTGTCTCCCATGCTGGAGGCAAGGCCACCCTGTCCTTCAAGGGCAATCAGACACCCCACAATGGGCTATGGTTTGCTTCACTTGTTATCAGACTTAAGGAGAGCACTGTGAGGTTTTGGGTTGACTTCTGCATAGCAGTCTCTGCCCAGAAGAGCTGGCGTGGGAGGGAAAAGCATCGGCATGTTGGGCCTGCCCCATGGAAAGACGAAGGCTAAGCTCAGCCTACCAGAGTTCTGCCCCGTCAGCAGCAGGAGAGAGGTTAGGGACTCCTGCTTGTCCAGCAGCTGAAGCAGCTGTGATAGAGGAATGGCTCAGACTACAAGCTCTGCAGGACTGAGGCAGGGAAGCAGGGGCACACAAAACCCCACGCTCCATGCCTCCCTCCACAAAGACATGGTTTTCCTCTTACTGACTGGAGGAGCTTGGACACAGCTCCCTTCAAGCAAGCCAAGGCAGGGCCCAGGTACATGCATGGATCACCTTCTACCGCCGTATGATGGAGGCCTCGGGAAGGCTCAGCCTGCACAGCACTGACACACTGTTAGAGCAGCAGCCTGATCCACACAACCACTGCAGCCAAGTGGCTGCACTTGTGGCCCTGGGGCAGAGCTCTGTGCTAGCTCAGCATGCAGTCCCACGGATTCACAGCCTGCCTCAGCATCACCATGCTCAGCTTTCCCTCTGGAGCAGCTCCCACAGCCACACAGGGACACAAGGCTCCTCTTGCTTCTCCTCTCTGCTTCTGCTCTGGCTGCCCAGGCAACAGCTGAACAGCTGCTCACCCATGACCAGTGAGAGGCCCCCATCACACTGACGTTTGAGGTAGAAAGAAGGCAATAGGAATGGTGTCACTGCCACTCACGCTGAGCTGCTGCAGCACTAGCAGGGGACAACAGCTTCTCCAGGCCATGTGTCCCACCTGAGACACGCCACCAGTGACCTCTGCCAACCCAAATCTGTCCCCTCCAGTCACACTGCCTCGTGCTGGCTCTCCTGCCTGCTCATGGTGCTGCGAAGGGGGAACGAGAGACCATGGGGAACTAGAAGGGTCTGTCACCAAGCACTGGAAGACTGGTCATGTGTGCAGCTGGGGCTGTGCTTGGTGTGGCGCAAGGCGCACACCTGCTGCGCTCACAGGGGATTTTCTGACCAGGGCAGCCAAAGTGTTGTTCCATTTCTGCTACCTCTACAACTTATTGAAGGTTTTTTCCTTTAAAAAGCAAGTTTCTGACCTTTTATATTATTTTAAGCTCTCCCCACATTCAGCTACTACCACTAAGTGAATTTTTGGCAGTTAAAAGGAAAAAAAGTTGATTGCACTCTACAAAGGTAAGGTAAGGCCTGGGATAAACACAAAGGAAAGAGGGCAAACGTTTTGGCTTTAGAAAGTCAAGGAAATTTATTTCCTGAGGTCATGAGACAGGAAGTAGATTCCTAGCCACAGTAAAGGAGGTCTCCTAATGAAGGCGAGAATGCCTAGTCAGACATGCTCAAGAGAGCAGATTGCTCTGCTAGCGCTTGGGAAGCTGCAAATCTTAGCCACTTGGAGTCAATTATGAAGTTTCTAACAAAAACACACACATTTAGTGTTTGAATCTGAGTGGAAGCCTTGTTTCAAAGAAGGAAAGAATATCCATCAAGAGATGAGGGTGGGTCCTAGCCACAGGGATAGCTGAGGGGAGCAGGATGGGGTCTAGCACTCCAGACACCATTAGGAGACCTCTTGGGGCAATTGACTTGTGCTCCAGCCACTGGGTCAGATTTCAGACAGGAAGTATTTGTGGCAGGTTAGTGTCAGGTCAGCGGGCTGGAGGAGTTTCTGCTTCCAGGTCATTATCGTTTGGGTCCCCAGGGAAGAGTCTTGGGGGCCACTTGAGCCCCAAAGCTGGGGAAGTCTTCAGAACTGCTCATATCAGGGGCCTAGAGCAAACAAAAAGGGAACAAGTTAAGCTCCTGCCCTGCTGTGAACCTGCACAGTGATGCCCTGAGCTAAGCAGCATCATTGATGTCCCATGAGCAGAGACAAAGGAGGAGGGACAAAAAGTATCACTGTGGCATCAGGACTGCCCAGGGTGGAGGGTCGAGCCCTCTAGGGAAGACATCAAGGAGAGTTCAGACAGGTGCAAGGGCTCCAAAGGTCCCAGCTCAGTAACTGGGCCACTGGAGCCAGGGTCAGGCCAGCCCTGCAGCAGTGCCTGGGCAGCTGAGGAGGAGCTGCCATGTGTTCAGCTCACAGCTGCAACCACTGAGCCAGTTCTGTGTGGCAGCACAAGAGTCCCAAGGCCCAGGGCCCTGTCCCTACTCCTAAAACAACACAACCTGGCAGGAACTTTCTGGTAAAGGTCCCTCATTCCCCAACAGCACCACAGTGGGGTAGCCAGAGTGGGCTTTGAAAGCTGGAGAGGAGAGCCCAGGCCTGTGCTCAGCTTGGACAGGCCACAAAGAGGAGGGCCCTTCCCCGCTTCCTCTGTCACCAAGGAGGGAGAGTGTTCTGTGTCCCCAGCCCAGGCAGGAGGGTCCCCATGCCCTGTGCCCCAGTGTGCAGCAGAAGCAGCACTCACTCACCTTCTCATTGTTGACAGTGGCCCAGGGGGCATCTCTCACCACAAAGCCCTTGGATGGGGCCTTGGACTCTTCATGTGAGGAGGGCTTCATGTACACCTGCATCGCCTCATTGTCCACCACATCTGCAAGCTGCAGTGACACAACCAGTAAGGGGGGATCTGGAGAGCTCCTCAAACGGGTGTAACATACCCACCCTCCACCTCACCACGCTGCAACCCACCCAAGCTCACCAGCCTGTTCTACATTTCCTGAATAGTGTTTTTGCACTAGTCTGAGGCCACAACCCCTCACTGATGCAAGCTCCTGCAAGGCAAACGCATGCACATCCTGGGGTGTCCCAGCATTCTCATTCCCTGTCCTTTTCCAGACAGAAGGGGCAGTCCAACTGGTTTGAGGGACAGCTGCAGATGGGCACTGACTGCCACCAGCACAGGGCTCAAGTTCTCCAATGCAGTGGAAGAAAATACCTCAGGGAGATACTTCAGATATCCAGCTCTGTGGCAGGGAAGATTCTTGCTAAGCCCCTGCACAGATTTGCTGAACACTTACATATTCCTCCTCCAAGTTCAGGATGTGATCGATAGCTTCTTCCACGTTCTCAGGGAGTCCTGTCACAGTCACACAGTTGGGGTCAGGAGCTCCACTCTGGGGAAAGCGAATATCCACCTGCAACAAAAAGAACAGGACACCTGCACATCTGAAATGCCACAGACTCCCCGTGACCCTCATCATTAATATTCACAGATCACTGTCACGGATGTCTTGATCACTGTTCACAGCCACAGGGCTGTTCAGGATCTCCACAGCTCAGACACTGGAGGATGAGCAGGAATATACCTGTCCCAAAACTTGCCCAGCTTCCCATGAAGGAAAGCAGAACAGTCTTTTGAGTATTCCCTGCTGGACTTGCTCCCAGAGTGTTGCTGTTTTCTGGACAGCTCCTGCAGCAGAGGCAGGAGAGTGGTGGCACTTCCAGACAGTGTCTTTGCACTGTTACGAGCATTTTTACCACCGAGCCACCATCAAGCATGAAGCACGATGACCTTTCTGTGTCTGACATGGAGTAATCTGGGCTAAAAATCTCTATCAGCTAGTGCACCCCTGTCCTGGTTATGGAGAAAGGGGACAGAGTTTTTAGTGGTTTATTCCACACCATCCATGTAATTGCTGGAGGCATGGTTTGGGCAGAAAAAGCTGAGTGCCAGACACTGGAAGTTCACCATCTTGCCTGGCTCTCTCCACAGAGATGTCAGGATCAGCTGGCAGCCCCAGTCCCTTCTCTGCTGCCCCAGTTCCTTTTCCATTTTTTAAGCCCAGTGGAGAGCACACCTCTGCCACCAGGGAAGCAGAAGCACCCGTGTGGAGCCCAAAACCAGCCATGCCAAGTGGAGTGGTCCAGAAAGAAATGGGCAGTGCAATGGGGATGATCAACCTTCTGAGGTTTTTTTTTCCCAAGCTCTTAGTCGTTTTCAGACTGGTGTTGGGGGAGAACATTAAGCTGTGTGAGCTCTCCTTGCCATATTGCCTTTGTTTGGAGACCACACAGGCAGTGCTATTTTCAGGAAGTAGGGTTTTTTTTTGTTCCCACTGGTGAATGCCCTTTTGTGGGTAGGGCACCTTCTTTTTGTATACTTTTTGATATTAATACTGCTGTTGATATAGTGATTTTAGTACATTGTTATTTCAACTCATAACCTCTCCTTATTGTGCCTTCATTATTGGAAGGGGCAGGGGAAAGGGAGTGGCTTATTTGGAGTTTAGTTCCCTGCTGCTTGTTAAAACCAGCACAACCCCAGGGACTGTGCTCTCCACAGCCTGCCTTCCAGATGGGTGCTGAAAAGCTGAAAAAGACAGGACCAAACCCAAAGGCTGCTCGTTTGGGAACCAAACAGCTTGCTTCAACAACTGAGTCCAGCCAAGATCCAAATTTCCAAACCCCACCCCTTGGAGTCACATTCACTGCTGCCCCTGCAGTATAAACCCTGCTGCTGATGCCACACACTGTCAGGTTAGAGTTCTCTGTCCCTCCCAGACCAGCCAACTTTGCTGCATCCAAAGCCCTGAGAGTATGCCCTGATCCCCAAAGTAAAGGGAATCAACAGTGGCCTAGAAGAAATGCAGAGCAACTCCTTGAGTTAAGCTCAAGTAGGTGAGGAGGTTTGGGCACAGCCTCTTCACAGACCCCCTAGCAAGAGGCTTGGCTGCCCACTTCAGTAATCAGAGTAGCTGACATAACCACCTCCTCCTCTCCCTGAGGACCAACTGCGACCCTGTCTGCAAGAAACCCAACAAAAGGACTGCAGAGAGGGACAGAGCTCAGTGCTGCTTGCAGGGCTAATTCAGAGCAACAGGGAAGCATTCCCAGGTTCCTTTTCCAGCTGGGTTCCAGCAAAACAGGAAAAGGCCCCAGACTGGCTCCCAGCAGAATGTGACTCAGAGCTGAGGTAGTGTGGGGATGCCTCAGCTGGGTCTGGGTGTGGTGTCCAGACAGCCCAGATACCCTGGCCATACCAGGGTGCCCTGGCACAAGGATGCTGCTCACACGCTGGTGGGAACACAGTTGGAGGTGAGCAGGGCACCACTGGCTTTCTTTTGTGTCTGTTCCAGCTGAAGATGCTCAACAGGCGCAAGACACAGGGACCACAAGATGTGAACCTCAGGCTCCTGAATTCAGCACCAAGCTGGTACCAAGCTCTTCACACAGGAGCAAGTGACTGCCCAGGCCCAGCCTGACCTAAGTTGCATGGCCCCACCGCTCACCTTGAACTCATCCATGATTTTGCGGATGGCTTTACCACGTGCACCGATGATGCGTGCGTGAACACGATGGTCCAGAGTCACATCCTCAGAGATCATCTGCTCCAGCTCCCCAACAATCTTCATGATGGCATCCCGGGCAGCCTCAGCGTTCTTCTCATAGCCAGTGATGGTGATCTGGTCTTGGGCCTGGGGCACAGGGACATGTGTTGAGAGACCAGGCCCACAAGCAGCTGAGCAAGCCTTCTCCCTGCTAATCCCTTTTACCACCTGCCTTACCCAAAGGCAGTGGAGAGAGTCGAGAGCTCTCGAGAAGGTGCTTAGGGATCAGAGTACTCCCTCTGGTCTCTCACCTGGCTTTCATCATCCTTGTCAGGGAACTGGATGTTGACCTCATGCTCTGTGCGTATCTGGGTGATCACTGCTCCCTTCCGTCCAATGATTTTAGGGTGATACTTGGGATCCACAGTGACTGTCAGCTTGAAGCTTCTCAAGGCCTGGAACAGGACAGGCAGAGTGAGAGCAGGGAACAAACCATGGGTGGCCCAATGACATCCACTTCACTCCCACAATTTCCTTCTGAGTTTTGAGATGCATGGAACATATTCTGCAGGGTCATGTTTGAGTGTACACAGTTACAGAAGAGCACCCAAGCTATCTGCTGGAGCCTTGTGCTTTTGCCAAGTTCAGTGGGAAATTACAAAGAGCAAACATCCAATTCATCCCTCATCTATTTATTCAGAGCTGTGGTAAGGATTCAGTGAGGATAGGTACAGAGAGAGTCCCAACACAGTGAGGTTCCCACCCAGCAGTGTCTCGAAGGTATGTGAAGGTGTGAGAGACACCTGGACAGCCCAAAGTTACATCTCTCAACTCTCCCATCAACTTATATTAAATGAGCTACCTTTGGTTAACTCACTTAGGAGCATTCTGCACCCACAGAGCAGCTCTGGGTGGTCTTAGAAGGCAAGGGATTCCAGGAGTGTGTGCCCAGAGGCTGAAGCCATGCTTGGCTGGAAGGAGGAAGGAAAGGCACAGGCCTTACCCGATCTTCTTGTTCAGCTTGCAGCTCCTTCACTCTTTCCAGCAGCCCGGCCTTGGCACGGTCCAGGTTGGTAGCCAGCCCAGTGATGGTGATGATATCTGACTGCAGCTCAGGAGCAGGCACCTGGATGTTCACCTGAGTAACAAGCAGCAATTATCATTTTGTACCACTGGTGATGCCTCTCACTTCAGGTTAGCATCTCACCAGTCTCCCCTCCCACCAAGACCAGCTCCCACCCAGGCATCCTAATAACCACAGAATAGTTGAGGTTGGAAAGGACCTCTGGAGGTCATCAAGCTGGGTCACCCAGGGTCAGTTGCCTGGGATCATTTCTAGATAATTTTTGAATAGAATTCTGTTTCTCCAGCCATTATCAGGATGCTTTGCTGGAGGGCTTCAGCCCTCAGCAGTCCCTGTACCAGCTCAGAGAGGCCAGGAAACAAATACAGGTTCAACAGCACTGTCTGCAGCCAACGTGCATCAGCCCTGGGAGGCCCTGTTGGCTCTGGGGAATTCTCCTGAATGGGCAGGCACAGCAGTGCTGTTTCCCATGGTTCAGAAGGAAAATAATCCTCACACTGGTTGACTGCAGGGACTCCTCACCAAACAAGTCACACAACACTCATGACACCAACACTGACCATACAGCTTCAGCATGAAGCCTGCTGAGCTCTGGAGCCAGGGACCAAATCACACAGGGATCATTTTCCTATTATGGAGCTTTGATTCCATGGTCAAGCCATGACAGACCTGAGTATGTTGCAACTGACTGTCACCACCCTAAACATGGTCACTTACAGATTCTTCAGGACAGAGCAGATGGAAGGAAGGGCAACAACTTACTTCAAACTCATCCATCATTTTGCGGATCCCACTTCCTTTCTGGCCAATGATGTAACGGTGAAGATCAAAGGGAACTTCCACCTCAATGGTGACAGGAACCAGAGCCTGCAGAGGATGGAGCACAGTTTACCAGTGACAAGACTTCTCTGTCTTCCAGCTTGGTGTCTGCTTGCCCAAAAGAACATGTTGCTGAACTGAGGTACATTTCCTTGTAGGCAGGTTACAAACTCTACAGGAAGAGCAACAACTGGGAACACTAAGATGACCTGTTGTGTCTTGAAGCCCATTTTCCAAACAAGCAATGAATGTCAGTCTGAGGGACAGGCTATTTTCATATTCCTGGCATTTTCCAAGCCTAGCAGAGACTTGGAAAACACCACTACAAGAGCAATGCAAAGTCTGCTGAAGCTGGAATGGTTCAGCCTCAATTAAACTCCTCCTCTTTCCAGATATGCTCCAGAAAAAAAGAAAGTCATGCTTTTATGGAAAATAACTTGGGGTTGCCTACAAGCTCTAGCAATTGCAAGGTCATGCAAGGTATACTATGATTCAAGCTGCCAGGCTAAGTCACAGAGCAAAGGGGCTTCCCTTGAGTAGTGCAGATCCCCTCTACAGCCAGCATCACTGACCACCTGCACTGCACCCTGGACTGACCAGCTTTTACTACCACCACCAAAGCTCTCATCCAGGCATCACTATGTTAACAGGGCTGAGAAAGCCACACACCTGCAGTGCCTCCTTTGCTGCCTCGCACTTCTCCCTGCGGCCAGAGATGATGATGATATCGCACTTCTTCGGAGAGCTGGGATCTGTGTCCTTCCCATCCTTGCCTTCCCCACCTTCCTCACCGTTCTCCTGTACAGCTGGATCAGCAACAGGAGCTAGAAACATGGAAAGTCTTGTGTTCAATGCAGAGAGCCCCCTCCTTGCTCATCATCTCCCTACCTCCAGATCCTCAGGTTCAGCCAGCAATGAGAGCTCAGACTGACCTCGGTAAGCTTGTAGAGCCCTTTCTATTGGGGTATATCCTCATACTGCTTGCACTCCGCAGTGACAACACACCCACAACATCCATGTCTGCAGTTTGACCTCCTAAAACTGTCCCCTCTTCCCGAGAGGGTAAGGTTGAGGCTAAGCCCAGATTTAAGGACACTGCAGGAACACCAGGGAGCAGTTCTCCACAGATATTAAGTAGAACATGTCAACTGGTATGCAGTGCAGGCACACTACACTTATTTTATCATCCCAACTGCCATGCAAACATGCAGGTATACCTGGGTTCTCCTCTCTGTCAGGGAATTTGATCTGGACACCATAGTCCCTGGTGATCTGCTGGATCCGGGATCCTTTGGGGCCCATAATGGAGCGGTGGAACTTTTGTGGGATGGTGCATTCGATTGTCACTTGAGCTTCCTGTGGGAAAGCAGAGTTGCTCTAATGTGATGTAGCCTCTTTCACACCAGAAAACAGGATGCTTGTGCATGATGAAATCCAAAATGGACACAGAGAGGAATTAGAAAAGATAACAGAATCTTCTAGAATCTTTCCTCTCTTGGAGAGGTTAGCAGAGGACTTAAAGAAGGCTGCCTCCAACCCAGGATGTTAAAGGCTTCCAGGAGCAAAACTCAAGTTCCTTATTACACTGAAGAGGAGGAAGCATTAAAAGAAAGGAAAAAAGATAAAGAAAGAATGAAGGAAGAGAACAGTTTTGACACTTGGTTGCTTCCAAAACCCAGTATTAACAGCACAGGGAATCCTAGAAAGCAACCACTGCTCAAGCATGGAGAGGCACAGGAAGGCTCCAGTCTTTTAGCATCTGGATGTACATCAAGGAGTGGTCTCCTACTTCCACTCCTTAAGACCAAGAAGATGATCAGAGGACCATATGGTGACAGTAAGGGTTCAAGTCCCAGAACTATCATGGGACTTGCTCTCATAAAGCTTGGCCACACAGTAATTTCAAGGAGGGCATAGCTGAAGCAACGAAGTACAGAAGAAATAGCTTTTCTGCAACATACCAGGTCCTCAATGATCTCCTGGATGCGTTTCTTGGCTGCCTCCACACAATCCTTGGCTCCCTTGAGCGTGACTTTATCACTCTGGGTGCCGGAGCGTGGGAAGCTGACCATCACACCACCATATTCATCTGCTATCTCACGTAGAACTTGTCCTCTCCGGATGACAAAGTGGCGGTGGTGCTTGGGGTCAACCACCATGGAGTCCTCAACCACGTTATCCTGCCAAGAGATGACAGCTACTCAGCCCTGCCTGTCCTGCTGATAAGCATGAAATGGCTGCACGCAACAGCAAGCAGCTTGCAATGCTCATTCCAACAAGGAACAACAGAAGGATCTTCCTGAGCTCCCATGAAGGGCAGCAAATGGTTTTAGGACAAGCATGTCCTCTACACTGACTTGTTACATCTTGCTACAGTGAGAGGCAGGAAAGTAGAAAAAGTAGATCATACCAAGTTCTTGATGAGGGCCTCCAGCTCCTTCTGTGCCTCTTTGACAGCCTCCTCTGTTCCCATGATGGTGATCAGCTCCTGATCTTTGTCCTCAGAGGTGGGGAAGATGATGCGGGCGCCAGTGTTGTCCCGCACCTTACGGATGTTGCCACCACCCTTACCAATAAGGAATTTGTGGTACTCTGGCTTTGCACGGAGGTCCACGGTGTAACTCTTTGTTTGCTGAAAGAAGCCAGAGACCCAATGGAACATGTCAATATACAGAAAATATCCACTGGCATCAACAGTCAGCATGTGGGTACGTTACCTGCACCCACACACACAGTGTTGCAAGAGCAAGGTAGATGCAGCATGCTGTTGAAGTAAAAAAGGTATACAATGTCCTAAATTAAAAACACTACCCCAAAGGTGTTCTCAGGGCTGAAAAATTAACTGTACACTCAGCATGGCAGGCGAGAATATGAACAGAGACTTCCCTAGAAGAAAGGTCTAACCCTCACAAAAGGCAGCATAACCATTTGCTAACTGACTGCTGCAAGCCGGGCCACAGAGGCAACCAACCAATTCACATGGAGAATATGCTGACCCTACACAGGGGCTTTTGCTATTAAAATGACCAGTCAGTCAGCCACAACTCAGAGCAGTGTCTTGTAACCAGAAGTCCTCAAACCTGGATACATGTAGTGAAATGGAATAACTGGAACTGAAATTCAGAGATAAGAAAAACGTGAAAGACATCTGCAGATTCTGTTTTGGACAAGTGTGGATACCCAAGCGTATTCAAGCCACAGGAGCAGGGAGCATTAACTCTTTGAGTATGTTGTCAGCCTGGGCAGAGAAGCATTACAGCCAGTTATTCTATACAAGATGGGCAAAAGACCCTTGTCACGAGGACAAAAGCATAGCTTTCTTTTAATCATCCAATCTGTGCTCAAATCCCTCAAAAAATGATCTGTCTGTCTGTTGCTAGAGGCAGGCAGAGGGAATCACTTCAACCTCCAAAACGGAACAGCTGGCCAAACCAACCTGCTCCCTTCCTCTGTGAGGCAAGGCTCACCTTCTCCTCTGCCAGATGCAGCAGCTGTTTCTTGGCTTTCTCCACATCCTGGGCTGGGCCCCTGATGGTCACGGTGTCACTGCCAGAGCCCTCAGTGGGAAAGTGGATGTGGACTCCACCACACTCCTCCATGATGGAGCGGATGAAGCGGCCTTTGGCGCCAATGAGGGAATTGTGCAGTTTGGAAGGAATAGACACCTCCACTTCAGTGATGTTGGCCTAAGGGAGGACAGTATGGGGTGTTAGTTCAGCTGTGGCATTGTCTATGCATCCGCTCTGCTTTCCCTCCAACCCCCACATTGCCAGGAGCTTTGCAGGGCTGTGTGTAAGATATGCCTGGCCAGAGGGAATTGAGACTGGCCACTCCTAACACATGAGCAGCCAAAAACTTCAGCGGAAGAGTCAAGAGCACGCTGACACCCACATTCACCTCCTCCCTGCCCACCTCCACTACAAGTACTTCTATATTTACATTTTCAAGTCCCTCATTTGCCACAGGCCAGTTGTTTCACTTACCAGTTCCTTCTGGATAGCCAGAATTCTGTGGCGAGCAGCCTCACAGTTTGCTTTCTTGCCTGTGATAACAATTGTCTCCGAGTTGCTGTTCTCTGCTGGGAGATCAATTTTGGTGTTGCTTTCTTCACGGATCTGCCAAAAAACACCCCCCAACAAAATCATTTGAGAGGTGTCCCATGTCAGAATAAAAAGGCTTCAGAGGTTTCATTTTACATCACCAATGAGCAAGGAGAGACGAGTGGGATTTGCCACAGGCAGCGACCACTATGAGCACTGGAGACAGGAAAGACATCTTACCTTCTTGATGTTGGCACCTCCTTTCCCTATGATGTTCTTGTGGAATTGTTTGAAGATGGGAACAGAAATAGAAAAGCTGTTTTCAACCTAAGGGAGAAAGGAAGGGAGAATTGAAGACTACACTGTCATTGCAAGTGAGGCCCCATCCCAAGAATTTGATAAACATGCTTTTGTCAATAGGCTTAGACCCAAGGAATTCTCTATATGAGACTTGCCAGAATAAGTAAGGGCAGGTAACTTCTCCTGTGGCCCTTAAATAACAGGTATTACCCACCTGCCCTCTTCCAGAGAGAACAATGTCCACAGCTTCCTCATCCTGAGGTGTGTCAGCCCTAGCCAAGCCACTACAACTCTGCTCTAATACAGGGTTATCCACGCATGGGGGAGAGAACAGCAGACTGAAATCTCCCTTACCAGGTCTGCCACCATCTTTTGCATGTACTTGGTGCACTTCTCCACCTCATTTTTGGGACCTCTGAGTTGGACGATGTCACTCTTGTGTGCAGGGTCTGGGAAGTTGATGATAACCTGCAAGAGATGGTCACTTAGAGTCACCTCAGGCAAATGCAGGAATTGTGTCAAGCATGTGCAAAGGTTGGGGAGATCCTCCACATCCTCTCTCCCTTTTGGAAGAGGCTAACCATGTTAGCAGTCTCTGGCCAAAAGAACCATCTTCTCATACATATTAGATGTATGAGCAGACACACATCAGCTACATAGTTCTCGTACTTACAGAGACACTAAATTGATGACTTTAGTGACAATGTGTTTACTACCCAGGTAGGAAATATCCTCTCTGGATTCCTCACCTCCTAGAAAGCCTTACCTCTGGGAATTTCTCCCGGATTTCCCGAATCCGCTCGCCCTTCTGCCCAATGATGGTCCGGTGGAATTTCTGCTCAATGATTAGGTCCTTGGTGCGTTCATTTTCCTGTGGGTAAGAGAGTTTACATGGGGTGTTCAGCAGGAGAGCCACATACTTGTAATTACCATTTTGCTGCCTGACAGTTTACTTGCCAGCATTGTCCCTCTTTTCTCCTTCAGACATAATTCACTCTAGTTTGACAGAAAACAGGATCCAAGGGAATAGGGGAAGTTGCACTCGTCACGAGATCCAAGTGCTCTTCTGAGGGGCACACACCTACACCAGGTTACCAGGGAACATAAGAGCCCAAACCCTGCTCCCTCCCAAGCATCACATCCCACTAACCATACGGGAAGCGAGTTCCAGCAGCTCTTTCTTGGCCTGTTGGACCCCCTGTGGGTCTCCTTCAATTCTGATCAGGTTGCTCTTCTCATTGTCCGGAGGAATGCGCACAGACACCTTGTAGAGGTCTTTAATCCTGTTAACTGCAAGGCAAGGGCTGTGGTGACACACTCTGCTAGTCTAAGATTTGGAAGCAAGGCACCTTGACTATCACTGCTTAGAGGCTGTTTAAAAAGTAAGTCAGCCTCTGAGGAAAAGAGGGGTGGGTTGAACCAGGTGAAAGTGTTTCTTCACCCCAGGGTTCAGCAAGGGCAGATCCATGCCATGCAAGAATCTGTACAAGTAAATACTGTGGCATCTAGTTCATTCGCCAGAGTGAGGCATCTCTTTCTTCCCCAAAGAGCACCACATTTAGATCAGAAGATGCTCATTCATTTCTAAACCCAAATTCTTTTTTGGGGAGAAACTCACCAAGCAGATTTCCATCACCCCCAATGGACTGCTAAAATGCAATTCATATAGACGAACTTGAAAAAAAGAGAAAAGAGAATTCTCCAATCCCCTGCCACCTCCCTCTGCCCCAAAAATTCCTCCAGGACATGGCAAAGCAATCTGTTCAGCTTTCTAAGACACTTCACACACGCCAAGGCCTCACTGCCCATTTATCTCCTTGTGCCAACCTCAGTCCAGAAGAGCAGAGGCAATGTGATGGAGGACAGCACCCTGGATGAGGTGTAGAACCATGGTATGATTGACTAAACACAGAAAGGGTTAGAAAGGCACCCACTTACTGTTAGCTCCATTCTTGCCAATGAGGTGTCGGTGAAACTTGTGGTCAACGTTGATTTCTGCATAATCCATCCGGTTGATCTATAAAGAATTGTACAGGGCTAGGCAGGGCAGGGCCCCTCTGCTGCTGTTTGTGCCCAGTGTGACTGTCCACTGCCAGGGTTGGCACTCAGTCTCCAGCAGCCAGTTACAAGCACTCCTCCCTGCTACTGAGCAGAGCAGAACATTCCTCTGGTTTGAGCTGAGAACACCATGCTTGTGAAACATTTACAGGGACTTTAATGCTTCTCCAGCTGTGATTGAAAGAGAATCCTTCCTTGTCTGCATCAAAAGACTTAAGATGTACTGCTGATTTTTTTAAGAATGCTACGGACAAGCTTCATAACCAAGGGTTTCACTCATCTGCCACACAACTTGCCTTCTGCAAGTTCTGTTAAGCCTGTCAAGATATCCCACAGATATGATCTACACTTCACCTGTGCTCTGTTTGTCCCATATTTCCCCGCTTTCTTCTGACATACTAGAACTAGTACCACCAACTTACCAGATCCTTGACCATGACTTCAATCTGTTCCTGAGCCACATTCACATCTTCTGTAGGTCCTTCCAAAGTGATTTTGTCTTCTCCTTCAGTGAATTCAATGTGAACCTTGAGACACAAGGGAAGAAACCCGTAAGAATTTTCCAAGACACAGGACAAGTCAGTGCAGTTAGTCAGGCCTACACCATCAATCCCTGCCACTAAGGGTACACACACCATTCCCATGGTTTCACAAGTAGGGTACTTACAATTCTGCCCATATCACAGTGTCTAGACCATAAGGCTTTTGTTGCTGTCCTGGAGACTGCAAGGGCTCTGGAGAAGCTCCTTATCTACCCTTTCCCTAGATACTGTCTAACTTCCCAGGCAGAAGACTCATTGAAATCAGCATTTGCAGGTATCCTACTACATCAATTCTCGAAATAGTATGACATAAGGCTTCCTTTGAAAGACTCAACCCCTCAGAGCAACACAGGATGAATAGTGTTTGAGGCAGTAGAAGTTTATAGTTCCTCCTAATATTATAAGATTAGTGTCATTTCCTCCCCAGTTTTATCCATGGCAGAATACACTTCTCTCTCCTACAAAGAGTGATCTGGACTAAGCCATATTCTACTTCAGTGGGTGCTAAGCTAATAGCTCATCCATACCTTTGGCATCTGCTGAGTTATTTTGGCCAGGTTTTGTCCTTTCTTTCCGATGATGAAACGATGAAGCCAAGAGGGGGCTGAGACCGAGGAGACGGTAAAACTGTTGGCCTGAGAGACACAGAAACTGTTTCATGGACAGACTGGAAGAGGCTTTCATAAAAATTCCACTCCAATTCCCATGCTGCACCCTCAGTTAGAGGTCTATATAGAGTTCTGAGCTGCATCTCTGACAGCCCAACTGAGCCCACCCTGCTAAACCTGCCAGTGACCACAAATGTATCATAATGGGGCTTTCAAAGGAGGCCCATCAGTACCTTTGCATAGACTTCAGTCAGTGCTTGCCCAAGCTTTTCAGGCTCGCCTCGCAGTATCACCGTCTCTGAGCTACTGTCAGTGGGTGGGATCTCGACAGAGACTCCAGTTTTCTCCAAGATCTCCTGCAGGGAATTCCCCTTGGGGCCGATGACATACTTGTGCTGGGACTTCTTCACCTCCACTGCAATGGTAGTAGTCTTCTTTTTCTGTAGGAGCAGAGGCACTGGGGCATCAATCACAAGGGAGCAGGGAAGGACAAGAGCGAAAGGAAGAGGCACAAGATGCAGTGAAGCTCTGTACCCAGGGAAGAGCAAAGCAAAGATGAGCACAGGGATTCTGTAGTGCCCTAGCATCCTTGGGACCTGCCTACAGAAGGGCCTATTCTCAAAAATTCACAGGTGAAGTTCTCTGTCAAGTTCCCTACTACAGGGAAGAGAGCACACACACCCCCTGAACCTTGCACAATGCCCAGCTGTCGCCAGGCAGTGCTGTAATGCAACACTGTGTAGGCTATTAGGCTGTAAGTTGATTATCTTTACTGAAATCCAGTCTGGTATAAATACACATCTAACCATGAGGAAAAAGAGACCAATAACCCACAAGGATATTCACAGCAAAGCTGGCTGTGGAAAATAAAATGAAGTGAAATTCTTCAGCAACTTCTACTTGTGTAGCAACTTTGATACTGCCACCTGGCCACACTTCCCTCCTTCCTTTGTAGCACCTGTGTGAACATATGCCCAGAGAGCTCTTAGTGGTCTGCTGATTCCCATGACACAGAAAAGCAAGAGATCTGTCACCTCTCTGGCAGAATCACCCCAAGTCCCACTCTGCTGAGCAAGAAAAAGGTAAGATCTGGGTCCATGTACTGCAAAGGCTGCTGAGCAAGAGTTGACACAAGGAGGATGCAACTGAGGGATGCACAAAAGTAGAACAAGAAGGGAAGAGGGACTGTGAGGAGGTGGGGAAGAGATGGAAAGGTTTATGAGCCATCCATACCTTTTCCTCATAGATCTTCTTAACACGAGCCACGGCCTGGGCTAGCTGTTCCTTTTCTCCTGTGAAGACTATCTCTGTCTTGTTAACGCTGGGTGGAGGAATGTTGATGCGTGTCCCTGTCTCCTGCATGAGCTCACTCACCAGCTTGTTGTAAGGGCCAGCAATGAAGGGGTGGTACACTTTCTCCACATCCAGCCGCTCCACGGCACGCTTATCCTGGAAGGATCCAGAACAAACCTCAGTGGGAACTGCTGTCAGCGTTACCAACTTTGCTCAATTGCCAATGCGGTCTTGCTTGACACTCTGGCCCAAGCCCCCTTTTCAGTTTGCAGGCTCCATTCCTTTCCATCTACAAATACTGCTGTTGCTGATTTATGGTATTCACCTCTGTTATCTCCTGCCATATCTCAGCTGGCACTTACTATGGCTCATTTCAAAAGATGAAACTGCTTATCTACTTCAGAGATAGACACAAGGGTGCAGAAGGTACAGAACCTGGCAGCAGTGCTCATACAGCCAGTGGCATGGTGTATGTCTCTGTTCAGACTAACAATATTAGCCACTGGCTGTGGCCATGGTGGCTACAAGCATCTAATCTACCATGAAAAATGGCCATTTGGCTAATGACATGGGAGATCACAGTACCAAAGTACCTGCTCAGCAGAGATCAGCAGGATCTCGTGTCGGGCCTTCTCAATCCCTTCTTTAGTGCCGGTGATCTTGATCTGGTTGCTGGGGTCATCCGGGCGGGGGATCTGGATTTTGGTTGCAGTCTTGAGCTCCAGGTCCTGCAGCTTCTCGCCATTCTTTCCGATGACAAAACGGTGGTGCTCCTTGGGGATGGCAACTGTCGCTGAAGCCTGCAACACAAGAGCCAAGCATCTATGAGAGCCCTTGTCTCCATAGGGAAAGCAAGTCATATGCTGCTTAGTGGTACCACTGAGGAGCAAACACAATGCCTTCCAGCACATCCTGTCCAAGGACTGATACTCTGCCAGAACAGTTGACTTACAGTGTCTGTATTCCAGGAGTCTAAATCCCACAATTCCCTCAAAAGCCTTCTGTTTGTACAGGAGCAGTACTCTGAATTAGCAAAGGCCTTAAGGCACAGACGAGGAGGTGCCTATGCTCCAGTGTCTCACAGTCTCTCAGCACCAGAGAACAACTAGGATGACAGCTCTGGGGTAGAGTTTATCGGAACTCTGACATCTGCTGCCAAGACTACAGAGAACAAGAGACAGTCTGACTCCTAGGAAACTGAAATTCAACACCAAAAACCTATTCCAGCAGGTAGACAGCTCAGAGATGCTTACTCCTATTGAGTGCTACGGTGTCTTCAGTGCAGTACATGCTGCAATGGGGACTGTTCTTGAAAAAGGGGCTCCCCAGAGCTTCTCTCAATCTACCATTAAAGGGCTGGTTTGTAACAGCAATTCCTGACTTCTTCCCTTTTCACCAAGTTTTTACTGACCTGGTAGCTTAGGATTGCTATTATGCTCATGGTCCCCATGAATATGTAACTACCAACTAATCAGACACTTAAAATTCAAGCTACAATGGAAAATAAATCAATCAAATTAAAAAAAGGTCACTTGGTGTGACTCTTCAACTCTGTGTCCACGAACTGATGCCAGCCAAGCCTAGAAGCTGGAATACACACACACCTTTT
>JAOXXN010000137.1:3784771-3798033 GCA_026770055.1 Myrmophylax atrothorax
AAGGCTCCATCCTGGTGCCACATGAGTCATACACCCCCTTGTCTCTGCCTTGCTGGGAAAAGACTGAGAATTCACCTTGCAGCTAGCCGAGGTGCAACACTGCCACTGCCTGTAAATATAATTGCAACAGGAGGAACCTACAGGGTTTTTGGGGGGGGTTGTTTTTTTGGTGCTGCGAGAGTAGTTTGCTCTGGTCTGTTTATAGTTATATCTATCTCTCTCTATATACATAGTAGTTAAGAGCAGTTATCCTTCTTATATACATTTTCTAATAAAAGGGGTTTTTAAAATTTAATAAGGGGTGACATGGTTATTGAGGAGGAATCCTTTCCTCTCGTCTTCGTAAACATTTTGGTTTCCCTTAAAATAAGACACCTTCCCTCTTTCTCCTTGTCTAGAAATGAGACAAGCCTCTGGGGAAGCAGCTGTCAGGCCTGGACGATGTTGGAGTATGTGGCCCACAGCACTCCTGGGGTGGGGTCTAAGCTGACAAATGGAATTGCTCTGTCAAAGCTGCCCCCTCAGACTCCATCATTCAAACTGCTGTAAAAAGCCACACCACTGCCTTCTCTAAGAAAATAATGTTTATGCATGAACAAATAATAAATATGTATAGCTTACTTGAATATAAACCAGTTGTTAACTCGACCAGGTGTGCATGTTTTTGGAGGAGCTATCCCCCATGCACATGTGCCTGGAATAAACATACCTCTCTATAACCTTCTTGGATATAGGGTTTTCTTTCTGCAAAACAGCACAGGGTGGGAGGGAGCTTTGCAGGTGCTGACCATGTTACTAGTGTCTCATGGGGTCAGGAGTCACCAGCCTGGTCTAGATCTTGCGCTAGGTCTCCCCTGTTCTCCATCAGCATGTGCTGCAGCAACTCTCACTTTCCCAGTCTGCTGTGGGATAGCATGTGGGACAGGCAGGTGGAACTGCAGAGTTCCTTCAAAAAGAAGCATCGGAAGAGGAAGCATTGTAGCACAGACAGGAGCCCTTGTGCTGTGGCTGGGAAGGCCACGGATGAAGTCCCTAGTCCCAAAAGGAGGAGAATGGTCTGTCCAGAAAACTTCAAGGATAAAGACTCTCGCACCTGCGGGGGCGCCTGGCAAGTATCTGAATACCATTCTTGCTCTGTGCCAATGTGCCTCCCACCGACCCTCACATTCCCCGACCCACCCCTAGCCCTTGCTCCCTGATCCCTCATCCGCTGCGCAAGTCGCAGCGAAAGCCTCCCCTTCCCCACCTGCCTCCTCACACCGCGCTGTCGCGAAGAGAGCATCGGCGGAATCTCCGCGGGGCGAAGCGCTGAGGCTGGCGCTGTGTGCATTGAGTAACTGAATGGAGTAAATCCCAGTGTTTGTCAAATGGCTGCGATCGGAGGGGCGCGAAAGGACAGGGGTGGCGGGAGGGAGCGGCTTGGCTCCACCCCCACAGAGACACAAGATGTCGCCCGTGGCATCCGCGGCGCCCTCGTTATGGGGCCGTGGCCGGAGCGGCGGGAGGGATGGGAGCGGGGGCTCCTGCGGTCAGTGCAGGCCGGGGGGCGCGGTCGGGCTGGGGCAGGGCGGAGGAGTGGACGGAGGGCTCTGGGACATCCACCTGGCCCAGGGCGAAGCGAGGCGAGGCGAGGAGAGACGAGACGAGACGAGACGAGGCGTCTGGGTGCTCTGTGATTCTCGGTGGTGGGCGGGCGCGTTTGGGCCGAGCCATTCCCCGGTGGGCTGAGCCGTTCCCCGGTGCAAGACCTGAAGCCGTGGCTCCGGAGCAGGTGGGGCCTCGGGGGCGGTGGAACTGGCACCCGCGGAGGACAGAGTGACCGCGGCCTTCACAGGCACGGGGCCGGGGAGGAAGCGCCGGGAGTAACCGCCACCCGGTGCCTACCGCTAGCGGGGCACACGGGCGAGCTACTGGACTGCTCCTCCTGCGCACCCAGGGCCCCGGTACTCCTCCGCGAGCTCCAGGCCCCGGTGAGCCGGTGTTGTTGCTATGGGAGCTGCCCGTCCTCCAACCCCTCTCGATGCCCCTCGGCCGTAAATGTGGAAGGGCGAGGCTGACGCAGCCTTAGGTGCAAACGGGATGTGGTGCCAAGGGACGGGCAGGAAATTTCTGCGGACCCCGCGTGTTTGCCTGGCTGCATACTGCTTCCTCGGTAGGCAGTGCCAATTCACACACCACAGCGAAGGATTTCTACTTCCCTATTCCAGTTTGCCAAAGCAGGGAGGTGGGTGGTTCCCACAAAATGCTGGCTAGCCGCTCAGCCAAGCTTTATGTTACTGGAACATTTTAACAAAGGCATCAGCACTTTTTATTATGAGCACTCCAACCCCTATTTGCTAGGTGTATCTCTTCTTCCTTTGCTACATAGTCCACAGGTGCAGTTCTTTCCTCCATTGGAACTGCGGTCCATTTTGAGTAGACGCTCAGTGGTACTGCTCAGTCCTGCTGTCTTCCCTCTTGGTGGCTGTTGGCCAAACAGGTCATTCCTCTTGGGATTGTATTCTCTTTTCCTTAAAAGATTAGCCAAGCATACAATGTTCACAGTGCAATTGCTTAATCATAGCTGTTTTGCTACAGCTACTTGATTAAGAACTAGAAAAAATTGCAAAGTTTGATTCAAATCTTGGGGAGCTCAGATCTTAAGGGGCTCAATCTCATTTCCTCCAGTTTGAGGTTGAGGTGTGTCCTTACAGCAAGGCTCGTCAGCCTCACTTTTCCTGATTATCAACACGTGAACTACTACTATCGATTGCTTACTTTTTGACACAACTCAAAGTGATAATGCAGTTTTGTTGTCTATTTCATTCTTTCTACCTTCTTGCTAGACTCTGCTCTTCATTGGATGTCTAATTCCCAATTAATATGCAAAAACTTAAACGCTTCCTGAACTATTTCTGCTATGGAGTCCATTCTCTGAATTATTCTTCTGGTATACCAAATCTGGCTGTTTTTTAACAAAACCTGAATTCCTTCTCTGCTCTTGTTGGTGTGACAAGGGAAAGCCTCTGGCCAGCCAAAAAGGATAACTGCAGATACCAAAAGATATTTATACTGATGCTATGGTAAAAGCAACAGTGCACCTACTCCCAGACAGATCTCTTGCATCCTTTGAAAGTTGGATTTCCATCATCTTCTCAGAGACCAATAGATGTTTTTCAGCCGTTTCCCACCATCCTTCCTTATCGTCTCCTTTTGTATAATTTGGCAGAGCACGGACTGTGTAAAAGGCGTATTTTGAGTCTGGATGAGTATTGACTTTCTTTCCTCAGCTCAATTATAGGGCCTGAGTGAAGGCTCCTAATTGGGCTCTCTAGGCAGAGATGTTGTTTGTGAGGGGTTCGCCTGGACTGCTTCTGTCAGTGCAAAGCTCCATCTTGTCCTCAGGTAGTGGCTTATCTTGGAGACATGGCCTGCTAGAACAAACGTGTTCTACAGTTACGAAACAGTCAGGATACAGTTCTACTGTCCCAGAAAATGGGAGCAGAGTGGTTAAGACTCATGATTCTTCTGTGGCTCCTGCGCAGCTGCTCTCACCTGGACCCACAAGGGCTCTGAATCCCCTTGGGCTTCTCAGACTGTCTACAGGGCCAGGTGGGCATGTGGCACAGGCAGAGAGGTTGTTCCTGGCATTCAGACAGACCGTATTGCCCCCAGGAACTCCCTGCAGGGGCAGGGAAGGCTATTCCTGGGGTTGGGAGCAGCATGCAGGACTCAGGACACCGGGCACAGGTGGCCTCATGTTGCACCAGCCATGTGTAACCATTGGCATGCTGGTGGTTGCTTGTGCCTCGGTTTCCCCATGGGGAATAGCTGTGCCATGGTGGAAGTGGGTGACAGTTCCCACGTCCTGGGGCTGGGTGTACAAGCAGAGCTGGGCTGAGGAGATCTCCCCTGCCTCCAGGGCAGTGGCTCAGGCAGAGCCAGGTGGTGCTGGACTGAAACAAGGAGGCAAAAGGGATTTTTCTTCTCCATTTTTTTCTTTGTTATTTTGTTTAATTAGTAAGTTTTGCATGAAAAAAGTTAAAGCGTAGAAGTACGTCTGCAGTTCTTCAATGTATCTGCCAAACATGAGAACAGAACTGAAAGAAGTAAAAAGAAACTTTGTCAATATAAACATCTGCACTCACCCCCAAAGCCCCTCCTAAGTCTATGTAATCTAATCTAATCTAATCTAATCTAATCTAATCTAATCTAATCTATCACCTACAATCTGCCATCTCTAATAAAGTCTTAATGGAAGCAGGTTGGGAAGTTGCTATGCGTGACATCCCTCTCTGGCAAAGAGGCCTGGATGTTTTCAGCCCCCTGGTCAATGGTGATGAAGCTGGAGAGGTTATCGCTTGTCTCCTCATGCCAGACACGCTCCAGGAAAGGTGTGGCCATGAGGGTTTCATCCAAGCCCGGGTTGTTGTGGTTGGGTTTGGTGAGGACTTGCTCCTGACCTCGGGGACAGTCTGTGTGCTGCCCTTGTCCCATGCAGTCCAAGTGCAGTGTTATGGGCCGGATGGGAGGCAGGAGCTCCAGATCCCCAGGAGCAGAGCAGTCTCCTTTGTCCAAGTGGTTGTTCAGGAGACCTTCCCAGTCAGTGTCACCCTTCAGTGCAGTCAGTTCGCTCTGCCTTTCATGGGTCCCCAAGGCACAGGTGGGAAGCTGAGAACCCTCTGCCATTGGCGTGGGCTGCTTGCGCTGCTGCCCCTCTTCCTTCTCCACAGGATTCCAGTTCTGGCTGTTTTCAAACTCTTCAAACTGTTTCAGCAGCTGCTGCAGCTCCACGCTTACCTCAATGTTGTTAGGGGAGCTAGAGGCCAAAGTGGTCAGGCTGATGATGTGCCAGGCCTCCAGCTGGGCTCTTTTGGGGGAGGCTGGCTGGATCTGCACTGGAGGCATCCTCTGCTCTTTGAAGGTCCGGTTCTTGAGTTGGTTGGCATATCGGGGGTGGAGCTTCCAAAATGCGCCTCTCCCTGGCTCACTCTTCTCCCGGGTCACCTTGATGAAGCACTTATTGATGCAGAGGTTGTGCCAGACGGAGCCCTAGATCCAAAAGAGAAGAACACCCAAGGCTGAATGCTTGTCTGCTGGCCTGAGAGGGACCTACTTATATTGGGACACTGGTGCAAAAGCAGGTTTTCAGCAAGGTCCTTTGGGAAAAGAAAGCAGAAATGGCAATGCCAAGACATCTCAGCTACGTGCCCTGCAGAAAATCCCCAGAATCCCTGCACGTACCTAGAATGCAGCGAATAATCAGGGACACGCTTGTGCCAGCTGGGGGCAGCAGCCCTATTTGACCTGTCTTGGTCTTCCCTCTGCAGGTCTCATCAGCTCATCCCAGTGATGGAGCCTCCTTGGCCTATCCGAGGGGTTGGGAGACCAGGCCTCTGCCCTGCTTTGAAAGCAGCAGCACTTCAACTCAGAACCTCCCCTACCAGTGATTTGTTCAACAGGCAGCATCTCCATGCTTCTCCTGTGCCTGGTCCTCAGCACCCAGGGATACTCGATGTGGTGACTTCTCCATGTACGCTCAGCCCTGAGGGACTCAGGACCCCACCAGCACTCTGGAAAGGTAGGGACCGAGAGGCCTTTGCCATGGAGCCAGGAGAAGCCTCAAGGGCTGGGAGCCCAGTGGGTACCTCCCTGCTCCCAAAATGGCTCCAGGCTCTCCCTAGAAGGGCTCCTTCCCTCTGCCACCCCTGTGGCTGTGGCATCTGTGCCCAGCCAAGCTCTCTCCCATTCCAACCCTTCCCCACTGGCTGCTGGTGCCGCTCTCCTGCCAGTGGGATCCAGCATCCCTGTGGGACCTTGTCTTTCAGAGTGGAGGCTCCAGAAAGCCCTGCCCAGCCCTGTGGGGAGAGAGGCCAAGGCAAGAGGGCTCCAAATCTCCTACCTGCCAGGTGGGATCAGCAAGTCGGAAGTAGCAGAAATTGTCACTGATCCACTTGCAGATGGCTGAGAGGGTGATCTTGGGCTTTTTGCTGGCTTCCATCACCATGCAGATGAGGGTGGCGTAGGAGTAGGGTGGCCTGACATGCGGGTTGGTCTTGTAGTTGATGTTTCCTGAGAGCTGAGGGGGCTCAGCCACAGCATGATGCATTGTTGTTGCCATCACTGTGGCAGTCATTGAGGTGGTGGAGGAGATGGGCATGCAGGGCATGTTGATGTACTGGCACAGCTCCTCAGCGGTCAGGGGAAAGCCTGGAGACTGAAAGTCCACCAGACTCACCAGATTTTCCCAGATGGTGCAGCGGTCCTCGGGGTCCTCAGATATCGGGGGCAAGCCACTGTGGACGCTGGTGAGGTTAGCCAACCACCTGGGGTCTGGCTTGCCACTAGGCCGGTCTTCATGGGTAGGGCTTGATTGTCCCTGAGCTCTCAGCATGGGGCTGGAGCACACCATGCCTTGGCACTGCACAGGGTGCCCATGAAGGGCAGGGAATGGATGGTCTCAAGGTATCCGGCTTGTGGCACTGGGGGAATAATGGTCTTAGGAGATTGCAGGTTGCACACAGGCATCCCGCTCTTGGATCTGTGGAGGACGTTGATCTTCCATGGTTGGCTGGAGGAGTTAGCTCACGTTCCTCCATCCTGGTCTCCTCTGAAACAGAGAATTGTTTGGTAATTTTGGGTGCAGCTCCGACCTCTCCCAGCATGGCCTAGGCACTTCCAACCCTGGTAGAGGGTGGACAGGAGCCTTCTCCCACTGACTGGTGATTTTGGTTTCTCTCCCCAGAGTACCAGCACCTCATCAGAAGCTGTTTGTCCTTGTTCCCCTCAAACAGGCCATAGCTGGAAGATGTTCAGACAGTCTTGGCTGCAGGACTTTCTCTTGCCCGCAGGACTTTCTCTTGCCTGCAGGACTTTCTCTTGCCCCAGAAGACAGTAGAGATCCATCCTCCCTGCACAGTAGGATCCAGGCACCCAGGAAGTGACTGTTCCATGCATCTCATTGCATTAAGAAACAAAGAAAACGAGACTGTTTCCTGGTGACTGTAGCACTTAGTAGGGATCACAGCTGATGAGATGCTTCCACTGGTCCTGAGGGAGGTTGCAGAGGAAGCAGCTAAGTGCTCTCCATCATATTTGAGAAGTTGTGACAGTCTGGTGAAGTTCCTGCAAACTGGAAAAGCGAAGACTTCTGCATCCCAATGGTATCGTGGTGCCCTGCAATCCAGGGCACAGCTGTGGCATCCTGCAGTACAACATCAAGCTCGAGATCATCATCCTTGACCTGGCGACTGGCAGGGTAAAGCTGACTGACTTTGGTTGTGACACCTGCCTTGAAGACATGCTCTACACCCAAATGAAATCAAGATGAGTCCACACCTGGGGAGGAGGGCCTGGTAGGTTGACTACATCACAGTGCCACAGACCCGCCAAGGTAAGCACTGTGTGACCACCATGGAGGAATCAACACCTGAATGCCTGGAGACACACCCAGTGCCTCACACCACTGCCTGGAACACCATCCTAGGCCTGGAAAAACAAGTCCTATGGCGACATGGCACCCCAGAGCAAATTGAGTCAGATAATGGAACTCATTTTCAAGAATAGCTTGGTTACCACCTGAGCAAGAGAGCACAGCATTGACTGGGTATATCATTGTTTGGGTTAGTCCCACCTCAAACAAAGGCAAACCCATCCAAGAAATTCGGCTTCAGAAAACAAATACTGACCTTCTTTGAAATTAGTTTTCAACAGAAATATTAAAAACCTATGTCCAACATATAATTCTAATTAAAACTGAGTAAGACCTGCAAAACCCAGATCATTCCTACCATTTCATTCAAAAAGATTGTAACTCTAACATATGGGATTAAAAAAACCTGAAAGCCATCAGCACATTTTTTGTTCCAAAATTCAAGTCTTTTTCTTCAAAATAGGCACGTTCAACCAGGTGCAAGACGTGGGGAAGTGTTTACAAGCTGTGTGAAAAGTAGTAATAAGTTCAAAATGACTAAAACACCTATGACTTAATAAAAAAAATTTAATGGCAAATATTTAAACTCTTCAATACAGGATGGATTTTGTAATACCACAAATTCAAGGACTAAAAAAGCTTTCCAGTTGCTTTTGTTAAACCTACTTCACTTAGAAGTGTACTCTGCCACAAAAAGAGAAATCCTCTATTCATAAGCATACATACGTCGTTGATATATTTCAAAATTAAGCGTGTTACCAAACAATACTTTTAATCCAGTTGTCTCTAACTTATCTTGAAAAAGTTTGATTACACAGAAATTACAAGATACGGGATATGCAATGTACTGAAATTAATTAGATTTTTGATTTCCTTATCTCCTTTTTATGAAAACCAGGTATAAATGAAAGTGGACCAAAATATATTTGCCTGTTCAACTACTGCAAGTCCTTCTGTGTTCATCCCTTGTCTTTTAGGAAAAAAGAATAAAAGCAGAAGTAAAAGATACTATGGCCAGTGCTGGCTGAAATGTCTGTGATCATGGTGTTAAACAAATTCTAACACAGCTCTCTAGCTACATATATCTTTGCATCATTTTTCACTGAAAATTTCCCACTGCTGTAGCTCTTGCTGCAAAGATTGGTCCATAAAGAACACTTGTATCCCAATATCTACATTTTGTTGTAACAGCAACAGGAATTGTTCCCACATATGTCGTCCTTTTCATACATGACACTCTCTTCACAATGGCAGCTTCAGTATACTGTCACAAAATACCTGCAATTTAGAGAATAAAAAATAGAAGGCATCATTCTGTGGAACAGCTATGGAAGTATGGCCTACACATTTTAATTAAACTAAGATACCTGTGACACTTTTAACATCAGTGACTTAAAACACACCAGAAAAATAGAATTTGGCAAATTATACATTGCATTTTGTACTACTAAAAACTCCATATATATATGTGTATCTATATATATATGTATATCTGAACTAGAATTGTGTTGTATTGCATGTACTTGCAAGTCCCCAGATACATGAGCTATGTGCAGACCATTTCATCTACCAGGAGACCATTGATACCATTTTCATACAAAGAAAAGAGCCACTTCAGTCCTTGGATCTGATGATCATGCAGCTTTCCCCATTTAACATCTAGAAGACATAAAAGAATAGACTAGATGTTCTATCAAAACTTATAAAAAAAATTCACCATCCCTTGTCTGCTAATCCAAAGTGATTATTAAAGCTACAGAGCAAAAGCAAGTAGTAGATTTCATGCAGTAAATTCCAAGGACAACCCCGACTGGGGACAGCAACATGTTAATGCTCCAACAAAAAAGCTTCTCCAACAGCTCTGTTTTCTGCAAGAACACAAAACATTCAGAAATTCTAACTCTGCCTTCACCCTCCAAATCAGAACACAGTTGAACATTAAACAACACAGTTCTACTCAGGTGGATTCAGGAGGATCCATTTTAATTCAGAAGAAAAAATCATCTTGCAAAGCTTTCTTAAAGCAATCTGGGATCTCAGTTCCTAAGAGGAAATGTGAAAATACTCCAGGAGACGCCTGGGAGGAATCTTGGGTTCATTGAGGAAGATGTATTTTTCTGAAAAAACAAAATATCATTGTGGGCAGCTTCTCTGGAGGACTCTGGGACTTCTACCTGGGATATCAAGGGCCTAAATCTGAGAGGAAAAGACTCTGAGAGATGCCTGGGAGAAGTCTCAGGGAAGATCCTGGAAGATGCAGGATCCACAAAAAAGAAAACTCACCTTCCTTGGGGCAGTCTGGGGCTGCTGTCTGGGATGTCAGCTCCATAGAAGAGATGTCAAAGGACTCTGGGACATACCTGGGAGGAGTTTCACATAGATTTCTCCTGCTAACTCTGACAGCACCAAAAACTGGTGGGAATGAAGAAAAACAGCCAGTAAGAGGAACATTATTCTGGTGAGGGTGAGGCAGCGGCTTTAGCAGGAGGCTCTGCAGGTCTGATCTCCAGCTTCAGAGAGCTGAAAGCTGCCACAGTCACCCACAGCCTGGGTTGCAGTGCTGAGCTTAGTGATGTTCTGCACCAAGGAATGCTTGAGCTGCAACTCCTTAGGCCAAACAGGGCAAAGCACTCCTTAAACAGAGCAAGACCCCTTGGGCTGAGGGGTGGAAAAGGAGCATGGGCAGGGGAAACCTACAGTGGAGAGGGGATGTTAGATCTGGATATTGAGTGCAAGCCCTTCTTTGGGGGCTCTTTAGGAAGAAAACATCCATCTTGGTATGCCCCAGCCCCAAGGGCTGGAGTGAGGGCACCTAAGCATCCTTGCCCCTGTGCACCCCATGTTCCTACCCTCTGTGTGGCTCTGGAGAACAGCAGGATGTTGCCCAGGACTTTATCCACACAGGTGAGCAGCTGCTCCTTGGGGCCTTGGGCTCTCTCCATATGTTGCTGCTGTACCTCTGTTGGTAGAGATATGTCAACACATCAGTCCCAGGACTCCGGTGGTCTCCTGTGGCAGTCACTGCCCTGCACCCTCCCCTGTTCCACTTCGTGCACTAATAGATCGTCTTTGAAATGATACTTTTTCCTCACGCTTGACAGGAGTCACCTCCCAGGGCTGAGGGTTCTGTCCTCTTCCCAATCCTCTTGTCAATGCCCATATCCTGAGACAGGGATCCCAGTTGCTTGACTTTGCTGCCATTTACTATCATATCATGGGCTGTGATATTCCAGCATTGGAGCAGCCAGGACCCCACTCGACCAGCAGCTGAAATCTTTTCACATATCTTGCAGCTTACCTAGTAATGGGGTCATGTGATTATCTCTAGCTCTTTCTCCTATTCTGAGGGCCCTGCTTCCTCTTCATCCCTCACTATGCAAACTGATTTGGTCTTGGATTTCTTCTTCTGTATAGAGGCACAGGTTGTTCCTCTGAATCAGCTGCCTGTTAGTCTGCTTTTCTTATCTTCCTCCTGAGAGTGCCATCTAGTGAGGAGCAGTGTCTGATAGGTAGTAGCCAGGGCCCAGCCTATTGCATAACTTTGCACCTCTCTGAAACTGTCTCATTTTACTTTCAAATATTCTGCCGTTTTATCAGTGTTCTGTTGTTTTCAGGGGTGAACTTCCAAACCGTTGGAGCAGAAGAGTCCTTCAAAAATTAAGACCTACACATGCCTTCCCCCTTCTACACCTCCCTTGCTTTATCGAAACCTCCTTGCCTTGCCTTTTTTTTTGCCTTGCCTTGCATTAAAAATTGGATGTCTTAGATGGCAAGCAAGTGAAAAATGCAGTTTAGTGATGGCCAAGATATATCTGGACCCAAGACACATGGCATCAGCTGGTTCACCATCTCAACTCAAAAATTTTACCATTAACTCCCAGGAATAAGGACACAAGTAGCCATGAGAGGAGGATGTGCACCACTGAGGACAGAAGTTGGTGAACTATTTGGAAAACTTTGCATAAAACACATTCAGAAACAGGAAAGGTAATTTAAAAACTGGCCAATTGGGTGTTTCTGGAATCAAGAACCTAGTCTTCTAGGCATCCATAGCAATGGAAAATAGTTGGGAAGAGCCCAAGGGAAATAATTTCTGTGATGATTTATCAGCACTTCTCCTCAGACACAGAAAATACAGTCAACTTGAAAAAAACAATCCCCAAAACAACAAAAACCATGGAGGTAGTGAACTGACAGGCAGTTGTTTTAGTAAGAAATGAGTGAGTCAGGTTTCTGAAAACAGGCTTCAAACTACATATGCCAAGAAAGATCAATGCAGACCCAAATCCAATATCCTCCCATCCAGTAAAAATGAGTACAGAACTAATGAAGAGCTCCATGTCCTGCCAGTGACCAAAGGAGATTTTTCACCTTTGGCTTGCAGTATGTAAAAAAATATTCATGTGTCCTGCTTTGCACTGCCTGTCTCTCCCTTGCCTTTCCTCCACCTCTCTTGCATTGCTTTGCTTCCAATTCCTTTGCCATTCCTTGCTAACTCCTCCCCTTCTGTGCCTTGCCTACTCCTTCCTTTTAGGGACCTAGAGCAAGCCAAGGCAAGGGAGGGGTAGGAAGTGAAAGGAAAGGCAAGCAATGGTCAGGCAGAACAAGGCAAGGGAATGAAGATGTAGGAGAGAAGGTAAGGCTTGGGTTTTGGTGTACTGAACTGTTGAACCTGGCATTTACCAAGTGGCATAGTGTGGTTCTTCAATTTGAATGTTAACCCAAATGCTAAAAGAAATCCAGAGCCTGCAGTGTGCTTGCCCCATATGGCGCCTACACTCCCTGAATCAAGGATTGCTGTTGTATCACTATGCTGGATTTTGCTATAGTGTGAGGTGGGATTTCTACAGTTTGGCTCACTAGTAGTTGTAGTAGCCAATATTGCAAATGTAACAGCCACAGCCACACTACAAGCAGCTGTGTGCTTGGGCACAGGCTGGGTGGTAACAGATTTAGAGAAACAAGACATTATCACTCTCTTACACTCTCCTGTTAGTTCTCCTGTCTGGCCTGTGAAAGAGTGTGTTAAGTTGAGCTGGCAAAATGCCAAGTACCCAACACAGAAAGTCAGAGCCTCCCTTGCCCTGCTGAGACAAGGGAGGAAAAAAACCCTGGAAAACTGAAAATAGGTTTATATATTTATACAGAAAAGAGAAAATTAAAAGTAGACTACAATATAACACACACCTATACAAGTTAGATATAACAACAATCCTCTACCTCCCATTGAAAACAGATCCCATCCAGATCCATAAAACAGAGGCCTACTCTGAAAACGAAAGCCTAAATTTAGGCCTAGCTAAACCCATAGCAAAGAGCTAAACAGACAGTCATGGCTTACAGTTTATTACAGGTGATTGCATGCCTACTTAACAACTGCTGTATTAAATTTTGTGGAACTGGTAATTCAAGAGTCGTCCCAGTTGTGGATGGCAACCCTGAATGTAAAAGAAATGGGGTTTATGGTTTCAGTTTGGAAACATGGTGAAATGCTTACCTGGAAGGAAGTGCAATAGGCCTTCAACAGACTCCCCCAGGAGTATAAACATTCACCCAAGCACATGCTGCAGATGCTGAATTTTACAAACAATCTCTTGGATATTCTGATCAGAGGAGGCCCCCCTAAAAATGTGGAGGAAACAGCAGCACTGCTGCAAGTACTACATGAAGTAGAAGCTGAGATTCCTCCTGAGGAATATCAAGGCCAAACTGGCCCTAATGGACCAAAGAAACCTTTGCTATTCAGCTCAACTACATTTAAAGAGCCAGAACAGAGACATCATCATCATGGCTAGGCTTCGCGAACGAAGATTTGGGAAGGGCACTACCCACGCTTGCTGCAAGCGTGCTG
>JAOXXN010000137.1:3798133-3817332 GCA_026770055.1 Myrmophylax atrothorax
AAGCTGTGGCTGCCCCAGCCCTGGGAGTGTTTGTGGTCAGGTTGGACAGGGCTTGGAGCAACCTGGGCTGGTGGAAGGTGTCCCTGCCCATGGCAGGGGCTCAGAACCAGGTGATCTTTAAAGGTCCCCTCCAACCCAAACCATTCTATGATTTTAAATTTGGAACAAGAACCTTAAATTATCTTGAGCATCTATAATTAATGCTAATCAAGATATAAATAGTGACCCAAGAGAAATTTGTTGTAAAACTGAAGTTGTATTATGTATATTTTATATTACTATATATATAAAAAAATACACATAGGATCTTGTTATTCTAGAATTCAATTAAAGTTTTAAGTTATATGCTCTTCTACTTTTCTAGTCCTACAGAATCAATAAATGATTTTTTTTCTATCAGAAGGTTGGTTGATTAGAAGGGTGTCTTGGTGTTTCCATATTACCTTTGAAACAGCACTAAAGTTATTGACTATTCGGTGATATCTCAAATCCATGTTTATTTTACAGCTTTAAGACCATAATTGCTTACATTGATGAGCAGTTTGAGAGATACCTGCACGATGAGAGTGGTTTGAACAGAAGGCATATCATAGATAATCGAGTTCATTGCTGCTTCTATTTCATTTCACCATTTGGTCATGGGTAGGTGTTTCTCTTTTTTTTTTTTTTTACATAATTTTATTTCAGGGACGTGGTTTGTTCCTGTTGAGTTAAATTTTCAGAATCAGGTTGCCATTACTTAAGGAAGTTCTGTAACTGTTGGCATTAGTTGGGAGTATTCTTTCTCTGTGTAAAGAGAGGTGTGAAAGTAAATTGGTAATGTAGAGTAAAAATAAATAAAACTTTTTCTGTATTTTAACTTCAGCCTTAAGCCTCTGGATGTTGAGTTTATGAAGGCCATACACAACAAAGTAAATATTGTGCCAGTGATTGCAAAAGCTGATACACTTTCTCTGAAAGAGCGAGAGAGACTGAAGAAAAGGGTGAGTGTTTTTCTGGCTTGCAGGAATGTGTTGTCCTTTGATTAGAGCAGTATGGTGGCTGAAGAGAGGGGCATTCTCATGAACCTTACTCAGTCCTAGCTGAGGAAAATTTAGTCTCCTGCACAGTGTAACATCATTTAATTGTAGTTTGATACCTTGTAAATCATTATATTATGTATTTAACTGGGAAATTGCCCTTAAAATGGTTATAAAATTGCAGACTGACTACATTTGCAATTACATTATGAGTGCATTTGAATCTTTGAAATAATACTTAGGTACATTTGTTGATGGTAATTGATCTCTTACCTGTTTAATCAGTCCCAAAGCAGAGACTGCATCTAGAACATATATATGTGTGTGTATATATATATATATATTTTTTAACCCAGTCAGAATTCTAGTGGTTGAAAAATGGGATTTTCAGTGATGGTTCTGATTTTGAGGTTGTTTTTCTGCCCCTGTGTCACTCTTCTTCTAAAACATTCCAGTTCTTTCTTCCAGAGGCAAGACCTGTTAACACATTCAGTCTTGCAGGACTTGATACCATATTTGCTGGAGGGAGAGCAAAGGTTGGGGGAGTCAACAAACCACCATGAGTTAATAACAGCTATGAAGTTTAGAAAGAAGAATTGACATTCCCTTGCCAAAAGGGTTGACATTAACATGCTCAATCCAGTCATAGCTCTTGTATTTAAAACTTTATGATTTTTTTTCTGAAATTCCTTATAGCTATTTTACCTAATTGGGAATAAAAACAGAGACATGTGCTTTAGTAGATATATTTATTGTACTAGCATTCTGCAGAAATAAAGATAGTTTTATTCTTTTTTAAAGAGCAGAATTTGGGTTTTTGGCAAATGGACTCTGGCTGCAGATGTCATTCTTGGCAGTCATGAAGACTGAAAAAATTATTCGTTTTGTTTGTAGCTCAGTTAGATTTTTAAACACTCTCACCTTTACCACCCAAGTAGCAATTCAGAGGTAAGAGCGAGGAGGTTTAGCCTGTTCTAAGCAATTATGATTTCTAAGTCAATGCTTTTATGGTTAAAAAAAAAAGCAATGGTTTTAAAAAGCACTGTTTCCATGAAGAACAGGGAACCCTATTGTTTGTCTGAAAGTCTGAGGCAAGTAGTTGTTGGATATCCTGAAGAAATAATAGTGTTTAAAAACAAATCATTGTCAATTTGGGTCAGTAAAACATACCCAGATGTTTTAAGAGACTGTGTATTAAGTAATTTTACGTTAAGATTTGAAAGTACTGCCTCTAAATATATATTATGTTTATTTCTAACATTACAAATCTCAGATTCTGGATGAAATAGAAGAGCATGGCATCAAGATTTATCACCTGCCTGATGCTGAATCAGATGAGGATGAAGATTTTAAAGAGCAGACCAGGCTCCTGAAGGTTTGGCTGGCTTCATAGGTTATATATGTGGGTAATATATTGTATTTCTTCACACTGCTCAGATGTCCTTGAAGGACAAGACCTGGCATGAACCTGCAGTGAGTCACTGTCTCTGTGCCCAGGCTTCCCTAGCTGGAAGGTGGTGGCAACAATTACATTCAATTTTTTTTACACCTTCAAATTAAAAAAATTACCAACTTATTACCATGGTATGCAGTACTGAACAGAACAGGAGTTGTTCTTGGAGTTGTTTGTCCTGGTTCATTATTGGTAACTTTTGCACTTTTGGCTTTCAGGCCAGCATTCCATTTTGTGTCGTGGGATCCAATCAACTCATTGAAGCCAAAGGCAAAAAAGTCCGAGGGCGGCTCTACCCCTGGGGTGTGGTTGAAGTGGAGAACCCGGAGCATAATGACTTCCTAAAGCTAAGAACCATGTTAATGTGAGTTAGAAAATGCCAATTAAATGATAGCTTAAAAAACAATCACCGAGATACTCGAGCACTATACTGGGAGTTTGAAGCATTTGTGGAATCCTTGGAGACATTCAGAATGTGTCTGGGGAAGGCCATGAGCAGCCTTGACCTAGCTGACCCTAGGCAGGGATTGAACCAAATAGATCTGAAAGGTTCTCTCCAGTTTGAATTACTCAGTGATTCTGTGAAAATATTCTTTTCTCTATTTCTTTTGTCAATCGCAGCTCTTCAAGGGCTTTTCTAACCCCCAGGGACATGGAACAGGTTGTTTGAGGGCTTGTGCTTATTTCAGTGTATCTGTAGGTAGATACATCTGCAAAGGAGCAGCCTTCAAAGGTCTGCTGGTTGTTCTTTCCCAGGCTTAGCTACTCTGTGTCCCCTGCCCACCTTCATTACAGCACTGGCCCAGGAGGAGAGTTCAGTCGGGACTGAGGGGGTCTCTGTGTTCTTTACTGCACCAATTTAACTGAAATCAGCTTTTAAATAAGAGAATGTGCATGCTGAGCACCTTGAGCCAAGGCAGTGCTGAATGAGAGTTGGTTAAACAAGCTGATGTGACACAGGGATGTTTCATCTTTTAATTACTTTTCTTCCTCCAGCACCCATATGCAAGACCTTCAGGAGGTGACCCAGGACCTTCACTATGAGAACTTCCGCTCTGAGAGGCTCAAACGAGGCGGCAGGTGGTTGTCTCATGGTTACATGGTGTTTCTTCCTCTTCTCAATCTATTTTTTGGTCTCTGTCTGTGTCTCACCTATCATTTCATTGCTAGGGTTTGTTAGATCAAGGGCAGCTCTGTAGCTCCAGCCAGCACCAAATTCAATCAACCACCTTGCAGTGAGTGTAGGAAAAAGTGTTTGGTAAATCTGAAGAGGCCATTGTGGCATTAAAAAGGAGCAGTTAGATCTGTGCTTTGGTCTGAGGCTTGAACACAGTTGGAGTGGAATGTTGGAGGTACATGAGTAGTTCAGATGTCTGTGATAAACATGGTCTTAAAATACCTCCAATTAGATAAAGGCTGATATATTAAAAAGAGTGTAGGGTTTGGTTTTTTTCAGAATTAACAATTGGAATATTTGGGCTGTGTCTTTAAAAAAAAAGATGCTTGAGTCTTTCTGCAGTGGTTTATTAGACAAGACATGCATAAATAATTTTCTTTACATAGCAGTCACAGGGCTGTCAGCCTGCTTTTGAGGTAGGGTGGGTAGGGCACAGCTTTCCTAGTAAGAGAGAAGGGCAGAACACCCCATTTTTAGCTGCTGTAGTTGAGTTGATGAGTTCTTGAGGAAAGCTGTTTCCTGGTTTAGATGTTTCATCTGCACCTCTTATTGCAGCCACTAGAGGGTTCCGAGCTGCACATTTCGGGAGCTTTGGTGCATTTTGCAAAACTTGGGCTATCCTGCTGTTGGCAGAGGTTTTGTCACGTGCCTGGTTAGTTTTCAGCAAAAGGAGTTTGTCTCTGCCTATACCATTGGCCTACAAGTCCAGTTTTCCCCTCAGGCAAGATGCAATGCTCTTCTCTCTGGACTTTTAAATTCTAACTTCTGAAGTTCAAGACTAAAAAAAGAACAAATTTCCCAAGTTCTGGTGCCTGTTATCCAACAGATGTGTACAAAGGCCTTAGAAGTATAGCAACCTAAGGTCATCCAGAGTTAAAACAATTTTTAGAGTATTTGGAGTTGCCTCTGCCAATAACCTGTCCCAATAAGTTGCTGTTAAGTCGGGGTATGTGAAACTAAAACAGGTTTTTGTAACTTGTCTAGTGAAGTGGCCCATACATCTTTGTTTCCATGTTTCTGAAGTGGGTGTTAGAATGTAGTCAGGTTTACTGTAAGTGAGGGTGGTTTGTGTGTGAATTTATTTCAATCTTGCACCTTCCCCACCAGGAGTGCTTGGCAATAGGTGCTTGTTGACTGCACTCATTAATATCCTCAGAGGTTTTGGGGGACAGAGGATTTTTTTGACACTCTATTTCTCCATTAACCTTTGAACAAACACCACTTTGTTCACTTTGCATTTTTGATGGCACTTGCTTGATTAGATCCATTAGTAGATCTTTCCTGTTGTGACATGGAGTAGGAGAAGGCTATTAGCAAAAGGATATGTAATCTAGAATAAAGCCAGGTCAGACACTTCTTCCAGGGAACAAGTGACAGAACAACAGGAAACAGCCTCAGGTTGTGCCTGGGGAGGTTTAAATTTGATATTAGGACAATTTTCTTCACTGAAGGGGTGGTCAGACACTGGCATAGGCTGCTCAGGGCAGTGGTGGAGTCACCATCCTTGGAAGAGTTCAAAAGGCTTGTGGATGTGGCATTTGGGGACGTGGATTAGTGGTGAACACAGTGCTGGGTTAGTGGGTGGATGTGATGATCTTAGAGGGCTTTTCCAACCTTAATGATTTTCTGTTTCTAAAAATATTCATCTTATTTCAGGAAAATAGAAGATGAAGAAGTGAATAAAGACCAGATTCTGCTTGAGAAGGAAGCAGAAGTAAGATGACAGAACTTTGTATTCTTGTAGTGGGGAAATTTCTGTTCTTGTATCACTACTTTAGGTCAAATGATTTATATCATCTTGGTGATTTGTAAAGGAAAAGACAGGTGTATATATTTACCAAGATAAAGTTATACAAAGTGCACAAGAAAACAGAATGCAAAGAGGTGTAGAGGAGTCTTAGGATAGAGATTTGTTGGAACAAGTGGAATCTGGTGAAATGTGATTCCATTGCAGTGCTCAGCCACAGATGTAACACACTCTGTGTGGGCAAGGGGAACCATTCACATAAAACATGCAAAGGCTCTACAGTTAACAATTGCAGATTGGGAAAAAGTCAGTTCAGCTCTGCAGCAAAGGAGGGAATGATGGTAGTTATGGTCAGGAATAAGGAAGGAAAGAGGGATTCTCATTCTGCCACTATGACAAATTCATAATGTGTAACTCTAATGCTGTTTTTGTTGTTCCCCTGACTCAAAAAGGATATACTCAAGACCAGGAAAAGTTCAGTGAATAACAAAAAGTGGGCAGAAAGGCTGAAATGGAGACCTGGAGCAGGTCCTGTGCAAGGGGAGATGAGGTTAATGCTCTTCTTTGGAAGCAGGTGACAGGCTTACATGAGCATAGATGGCAGGATGAGTGGGAATTTACTGTAAAAGCAAGAGATCTTGGTCCATGGGATTAATAGGTGGCTGATTTCAGTCAAAAAAGTTGCTTCTAAGATAGTCTGTAAATTGTGGAACTCATTAGCATGGAATTCGTGCACAGCAAGATTTTTTTTTTAGCAGATAAGCACAAAAATACTGAGAGACTGGAGTTTGCTTTTCCATGAATTAGGATCACTAAATGCAAAGGTAGAATTTTTTGCTGTAGCAAGTTCCAAAGGGACAGATTCTCAGGTTTGAGAGCATGTGTGGGTAAGTACTGGGAGTGGGCATCTGGCTGTCAGGTTCTTCCCTGCACTTCCCAAGAGCCAGTACTGGAGAGAGGGCTGAGTTAGATGAATACCTCGGCCTGCCCTACCACAAGCAGCTGGTCAGCCTTCTATTAGTGATCTTTGGGACAACAAGGGTCTCAAAAGATAACCAGAATAAAAATGAAAAGGGTTGTTGTTTCAAGGAATATGAAAACCAGGATGGTATAAAATTCGAGAGGTTTAACTTCATTGTAAAGCTTAACTGTTTACTTTGAGTTTACAGTTTAAGTGCACAAAGGCAAAGCACCCAAAATTATTTCCAGGGAGGCTGACTTGCCATCTGTCAGAGCTGGGTACAGTAAAGGGATTCAAGTATTGTGTGTGCAATATGGTTGAATTAATCTTAGTAGCTGAATGATGTCATTACCTTGTGTTTAAATGTTGCAATGCTCTAAAACTGAGGTTCAACCAAGTTTAATAATGCTCCTGTGTCCTTGGAGGGTTTGCCTGTAATACTTGCTTCCATCTAGTCATCACTGGCAAGGGGGTTGGGGAGTAATTCTGGCAAATTTTTTTTTGTGGTGCCAGATACTGGTGTAGTTTGGATAGATGCAAACAAACTGCTTTTCATCTGGTAATATTAGTAACTGTTCGTTCAGCACTTCAGCACCATCATTTTTATGCATTTAACTTCAGAGACTTCCATTTAGGGAGTCTTAAAAGTCTCATCCCACAGTGCAGTAATAAATCTGTTTATTTCAGTCAGTAAATGAAGAGCAATAGGAGAAGATACCATAACCCAAGGTGCAGAAAATGCATAAACGTGATCCCTCTTTTATATAAATAAATAATAGGTTGGTGGCAATGAAGAAATCTATTCTGAGGGGAGATGAGGCCACAAACTCTTGTGCTGCTTTTCCAGCTCCGCCGCATGCAGGAGATGATCGCGAGGATGCAGGCGCAGATGCAGATGCAGATGCAAAGTGGAGAAGGTGACAGCAGTGCAGTTCATGGGCAGCACGTATAAAGTCTTGGGTAAGATGTTCAAATAGCCACTTAAAGGGCTTCTACTTTAACTGCTCATTGGTGTGGTTGGTATTAAGAAGGTTTGGAACAATATTTACGAGATGGGTTTCTGTAGGTTTCAATTTTAATTTTGATTTTTAAGGATTAACAGCAGTTTGTGAAGTGAAATGTCTTGGAGCCATTGAGGTGTCTGTGTATACAAATTTTCCAGAAAGTCAGTACAATATACACTGGTAAGAACCATGGAAGAAGTCTTTGAAATAGTTTCAAGAGGTGATTCTCAAGCCCATGATGCAGTCATTGTCTCCTTGGGCCTTATAAAACATGCAGTTCTTTTGGGTTCCTCACTGTGAGAAGACAGCTGATCTGAAATTTTGTTTTCCTGTCTTGTTTTCAGAGACCTGGAGTTGGACTGCAGTGATGTCAGAGCAGAAAGGATGCCTCTTGCTCCCATGTGACTTACAGCTTGCTGTGGAGTTTAATGAGGGAATATTTTGTGGTAACTCTTGTGAGATGTATTTTGTAACATGTAGTCAGACAATATTTTATATGTTATACACATTTGACTTTGGTTTTGTTTAGTCATTCTTACATAGAGGCTATTTTCGATTTCCCATTGTATTAGGGATACAAAATAGACATTGAACCTTTTCTAGCCTGATACAGCATTAGAGAATATTTTTTTTAATATATCTCTTTAGCTCCCTGCTTTTAACTTTGTATTCCATTTAGGAAAAAAATGGCTGTCAGTGATATCTTGTTCTGTGCCAGGTAACAGTCACCTCACTAAGGATCCCTGCAAGGTTAATTTTATATATATTGCAGTGTTTACATGTTGTCTGTCTGGGAGACCATCAGCCCTTTCTCTGCTCACTGCAGGAGGATTTCCTTGGCCTCTTCAAGCATCAAAAGAAAATTCAAGCACACCTTGTGTCTTAGCAAAAGAAAGAAGAGGAAATGCCTCTGTGAGAGGCACACTGTATGTTACACGACAGGCACCATTTCCTTCAAATTTAACCTTGAGGGTTATTGTTTGCCTAAAATCTCTTACTCTATTGCAGCTAATTTTGAAGAGTTTCTTGTAGCTTAGCACAAATCAGCCCTGCTGTTTTCTGGCATTATTGTAGCCAGATAAACTTGAACAACGCTGATATTGTTAAATGAGGTAAACCCCAAAGAGTAGTTTTCTATGCACAATTGTTTCCTATATCTAAAAACATAAAAAGTTCTATAATTCCTAATTAGTATTTTCATAATATTTTTAGGGCATTACAAACTGTTAATATAGTATAAAGTATATACTAACACACTTCTCTTTTTTAAAGTAATCTGTGCCTGACAGGACCAATGCAAACTGTATTTTAAGCTCTTGCTCCAAGATGGATGCAGCAATATTACTTCAGGAGTGACTGAACTTTTTATTGGGCCAAGGTCACTTCCCTATCTACTGCTTCTGATAAAGCCAGTGCTCCAATTTCTTCATCTGATCTGTTACAAAACATCCTTATCTAAACAGCTAAAAAACAGGTATAATTGCAACTTCTTTCTTCTCCTGGAGCTCAGGTGCAGCTGTGGCTTTTATAATTTTTTATTGTTTCTTTGATAAAAATAATAGAATTTCTACAGCTAATGTGTAATTCCAGTGGTACTTCAGTGGCTAGATTAAATATAAGCCTGCTAAGCAACTGAAACTTCTACCTGCCTGAAACTGCTGTTCATAAATTGTTTTGTGTTTGAATCTCTCTGAAAATGTGAAGTAAAACCCTGCATCGTACCCTTTGCTGGGGAGCTCCACCTCTCTTTACAAAAGCAATTACTGTCCAAGTTTGGCATGACTCATTTGACTTCCCCTAACCCTCACAGAAGTAAAAATGAGAGCCTTTTTGTGTGCTGAGATTCACAGAAGTGTCAAGTCCCACTTGGTCAAATATTTACACATAAAACTTGGATGGGAAAACACGTGCTTCTAAATTCTTGAGTTGCTTTTCCAAAAGAAAGTAGAGAAACAAAGTAATGTGGCAGCACTGTCAGAGAACACTCCACACCACCTTATTTATTTCTATCACTATGAGCCTGTACTTGAAGAAAAACTGTGAAATCTAAAGTGTCTGCACCGGGGCCTGGTTGTACATGTCACTCTCCCTGTGTATGTTGGGTTAATAGTTTTTTCCTGTGTTTTTTAACATGAGAAGAAGAGCAAGTTGTCCATGTGTTTAGTGCTGTTTGGTCACTGCCTGTGGAATCATTTCAGGCAATGTGTGGTTCTTTGAAATATCACATATCTATTAAAAATATTTGTTCAGGATAAAGTATTTCATTTGATTCTTAGATGAAAAAATTTCATTCTACGAATTCTAGCAGGAGAAATATTTTTCTATGTTGTTTTGGTTTTTTTTAATGGGAAAAAGCAACTTTATAGCACTTGCCATTGTAAGTGAAATACTCAAGACAGGGAAAGGTTGTTTCTTCCCGAGCCCTTGGGGCAATTGTTCATAGTGTGCCTGATGTCTCTGAAGGTCTGTTTTCCCTACACTTTCCTTGGGATGGTCTTGAAATTCCTGGTTTTCTCCACAGCTGTTTCAGACAAACTCAGCTGGTGGTAGAAGAAAGACTTGAGTTGCAGAAGGACCCAGGGACAAAAGGTAGATGCAGTTTGGTGGCTTGCTGAACCAGCCACTGTTCTTTTTCTGTTATGCATTGTGATGGTTTTCATTTTAGGAGACAAAATACTTTGGAATTTGCAGAGCTTTAGAGTTGGTAGCAAAAATAACTTGTTCTTTCTGTTTTATGTACTGCCATTAGCCAAAAGGATAATAAAAAATGCTTAAAAAAATTTGTTTTCATTATGATTCTTTGTTATAATCAACCTCAGCAATATTAATTTGTGGTGATATGTTTTAAATATTGTCCTCATTCCTGCCAGGACAGGGTTAATTTTTGCAGCAGCCAGGAGTGGGCATGGCCAGGACCTGGAGATTATTCTGTACCACCACATGTCAGTGCCAGGGCTGGGGGAAAGGGAGCCCCTTCCAGGGAGAAGGGAATCCTTGCAGGTGAGTAAGTGGTACAGCAGCTCAGGAGCCAGAGGGAGTGATGTGGTGGTGTGGCTGCCTCAATCACTCTCTTTTGTACACTTTTGTTATTAACATTGTTGCTGTTACTGTTCTTTTTCTTACCTCATTGCTGTTTCCAGTAAATTGTTCTTATCTCAACCTGTGATCTTTGCCTTGTGCCTCCAGTTCTCCTCTCCAGCCACCAGCATGGCAGGAGGGCAGAGGAGGGGGAGCAGAGTGGTTTGGAGTTCCAGTGGGAACACTAAACTGGGGAGCACCATTCCCAAACCATGAGAAATATAAAGGAGAAATGCAGATGTGGTTGAAAGAGAACACAATGAACCTGCATCAAATGTGGTCATGAAGTATTGCATATCCAAGTGTGTTGGATCTGCATTTCCCTGTGGCTTTCCCCAGAGCTCCCAAAGTCCTACCTATGGGATCCTGCTTTTTCATCCCTTAATCATTATGTTAGCATAGAATGGAGCTGCTTATTCTTAGATGGGGCTTTAAGGGTCATTATTTTCTCCAGTGCATCCCGCTTTGTCTCTGGTGAGAGCTAAAGACTGGTTGATCTTTTTTCTACATATCCCAAAATAATTTAGGCTTCAACAACCCCTCTGGCTGTTGCAGATTAAGAGCCTGGTGTCTCTGTCCTTGTTTTTTTTATTCTTGAACTAACTGATTTTACAGCAATACTTTAAATTGGAAATGTGTGGCTTTTGCTCATGCCCTGTTATGGAATGATCTCTGTATGTTTATGTTTTCTTTACCTGAAAAGTTTAGTGTGGAACTGTTGCATTAAAGGAACATTGATCTTTGGGCTGTAGGAGAGAAGAAAACATCCTTAATATGCAAAATCTACTTTTTGAAAGAAAGTATTTTGCTTGTACTGCTTGTATTTTTGTTTTGCAGAATGACATCCTTTCAGTCAGGTGTAGAAGACTACTTTTGTGGAAATCAAATTGGATCCTAGAAAGAAGTGCAGGAAAAAATTGCACTAAGAGTAGCACAATTACTGGATTACTGGAATACTTATTATAAAAAAACTTCCAGATTTGTTAGTTCTATGCACATAAACAAAAAGAATTGTAGTTGTGGACAGAGACTGAAATAGTGTGTCAAAACTCACAGGTAAACACCTCACAAAACTGGGTGAGTGTAAGCTTTCTGTTCAGAATTGTGTGGATTAGTGCAAGTGGTCTCAAACCTTTTTATTATACACTCTTATGTAGGGAAAAAGGAAGATAGATATTGAGAAAAAAAAAAAGAGTATAAATATTGTTAAAATCATTATAATCCCAAGTAGCCACTTTGAAAATGGCCTTTGTACACTGTTTTGCCATTGACAGTGCTAGCAGGAAGGTTACACAAATGCAATTTTTAGACAGTATATTGACTTATGTGCTCACATGCTAGAACAAGTTTTCTTTTGCTTTAAATCTGCTTAATAGACCCAAGCTATCACATTATTTTGAAGGAATTGCAGGGCATTGCTAGGATAGGGCTATACAGCTAAACTCATATGTTTGTTATATGCAAATAAGCAGCTGAATGTATTTGGATGCAGATTTTTCTAGAAAGGTGTACATGTATCTTTCAACATTTTCTTCTAAATTAATTTCTCATGCAATCTAGCCCTGCACTTCTACGAATGTTTCTTTTCTAGGATTTATTTTCTTCTGATCATCTCTGTGCTATTCAGTAGGTTTTTCTCTGCTTTCATTATACTCCTGCCCTTTCTTTGTTCCTTCCATTTGGGATCCTGCAAACTCCTGGCATTTTTCTCACACTTCATCTGCACTTTTGGGGTAACGTTTTTGTAGGTTCCACTTGTGCTAGTCAAGGGTGATGGTGGCTTGTATGTCCAAATATTCCTTTTTCTGACGGGAGTAGTTGGAGCTTAGTCCTTGGCCACTGTGCTCTTCAGCAAGGAATGAGAGTGGAGATCATTCAGAGCCTGTGGTATGCCTTTTTGAGGTTGTTTTGAATATTAGGATCAAATTTATATGCTTGCTCTCAGGCTTTGTGTTTGGGTGACACCTGGATGAATTAGTCAGACCTCTCAGCTCATGAACACTGGGAACTGCAGATTAAATGGCTGAGGAGAAAGCTGTCCTGTGATGAGAGAGGAAAAGAATGCTTGGCATTTCATTAACCAGTGCTATCAAACCCGACTGTATTCAGCCTTTCCCTTAATGCACTATCAGTTCACTTTCCTGAGAAGCCAAGTTGAAAGGTCCAGTGCAAAAAGGGATGGAGTTTTTAATTGTTTCATCTTCTACAAAAGCTGGCAATTAGTAGGAAATCCTCCCAAGACCGAAGAAAATTCAGTTTAAACTCATGGAGCCCTCTGCTGTTTCTGAGTAGAGAGCAGGAGTGTGGAGAAGTGCCTTGTTTTGAGATGATTTTCCTGCTCCACACAACCAGATATTGTCTGGATCTTTCTGACTGCCTGGACATGGCTGGGCACACCTTGTGTGTCTGTTTCATTGGCTGCTCCATGATGTTCTTGCTGATTTATCTCACCTCTGTGCCCTGAAGTGGGATTTCCATCAGGATTTTCTTACCTTGTTATACAGATTTAGTGGTTAAAAAAAAAAAAGAAAAAAAGTAATGAAATATCTACTGACTCTTGTTTCAGGACCTCTGGGTAAAGAAAAATGAAAAATGTCATTTTTCCTGCATTTTTTCTGGACACTCAGTAATAGATCTTGAAATGCTGCATACTTTAGGGAAGTGTCTGAACTGGAGAGTAAACAAGGTTGCTAATTGCTTACAGTCTGGGGAATGTACAAGAATATAATTTATAAAGGCTTTGGGAAGAGTTGAAACTGTTGCTTGGTAAGACATTATATTGGAATTCAATGCAAAGGACTCCATGGAATTATGTGCTCTTCTCTATTTGCTGTTTTCTCGACGTTGTGTATGGTATAGTGCACAAAGAGCTTAACACAGGGCTCCTGCTGACAGAAAGCCAGAAAGAAATGCTGAAAGGATTCCTGCAGTGGAAGAAAGCTGTGATTAAAACACTTCATAACTCAGCTTGCTCTAGAGGTTTTCCCACAGCCCACGATTCCCACGGGCATTTCTCACAGGAGTCAACAGTTCTGCTCGCAGCTTGTTGTCTCAGGGCACTGTTCCCACCATGTCTGCCACCTCTTCCTGGAGGCTGTGGCTCTGGGCTGCTGTCCCTCCTGCTCCTTTGGATAGCCTGGAAGGCAGAAGGCTGGCAGTGCAGCCCAGTTTACCCGTGAGACAGGTGGGGTAGTTGTTTCCTGATGAATCCCCTCATCATCCAAAAAATGGGAGTGGCTGTCACCTACTTGTGTGTCCTTTTATATGGAGATTTGAATGGTGCTGAAACCAGTGACCATATGCAGTGATGTCATTATGGGTCAAGCCCAGGAAGTGGGAATGGAATGAGTATGAAGAGGAAGAAGGTTGTCTCAGAGGTGGTGTGGTGGCCAGACATTCTGCAGTGCAGCCCAGGCACGATGAGATCTCCTGGGCCTGGCCCACAGCCATGGCAGGGCGTGCCCGAGTTTCAAGTGTGTTATGAAGTTTCTGCAGCATTTAGCAAGGCAAGATCTGATGGAGCTGTGTGTTTGCAAGTTTAGTTTCGGTGCTTGAAATGCAGGAGACAAATGAATTTCACTCCCACCCACAGGAATGAGAGCCTGTCAGTCCAGCGAGGCAGAGGAGGTATCTGGATGCCTTAGATGAAGAACAACATTGTTTTGGGAAACTACCCATGGAGCAAGCCCCTTGATTGCTGCAGGAAACACTGAACTCCCAGAAAGGAAAATAATAAGGAGCTCTACCCTCTGTCCCAAGCCTGGCCCTTACCCTGATCCCTTTTAAACCTGGTGTAAGCAGGTTTGTGGGACTGAAGCAGCCAGTTGTTTATGCTCTGTACCAACCCTACCTGGCTCTTAGCTTTGCACATTTGTGATGATGGAACCAGTGTCGGATTTAAGGCACTGCTGCATTCCCAGAGGCATCCACGTTGCCAGATAGAAATTTCTGCTCAACCATGTAACTCACATCAAGGAAGACATGGCAAAAAGTCAGAGATCTGAGCTATGAGGGTTGCCTTCTGTTGGCAACTTCACCACGTTGAGGCATCGTGCTTAGAGTGCCTCAGGCTGTCTTCTGGTTTTTATTGAGAAACAATTTGAAGCTAGTGGGACAACAAGAAGGAGCTGCCTCATTTTTTGTAAGCAGAAGTAAAAAATACACAGGAAAAACGCATGTAGGAAGCAGAGGAGCTCCCAAGTGATGTGAAGGTAACTCAGTGTATTCTATAGAACAGGTAAATAAAGACAGTCTGAGATCTAATGCAAAATACTCCTTAAAGCAGATCTTGGGCTTTATCAACAGCATATTTATTAAAAAAGAGAAAGGCACTGACAGTAAAAAGCTTTGTTCAGAACATGCCCACTCCTGTGCCTTGCAATTTGCAATTCTGCTGTTGTTTTAATTTTCTTGTTTCTAGAAAGCTTTCCCATAAGGGAGAGCCTCAAACCTAAGTCAGGCTGTTCCTGTAGTGGTGTTTGCTCCGAGTTTGGAGCTTCTCCTCTGCAAAGAACATGGGATTTATCTCTCCAGGGGTATTTCACTCTGAGAGTTTGTTCCCAGAGCAAGAAAACTGGTGTGAATCTTCCTTTCCTGCCCAACAAATAGTCTCAGGCTGCTTTGAAACACGGAAACACAGTGTGGCAGGGGTAGTTGTCTATGTGCCCAGCAGCTGGGCCCACTTTGGGGTCTGCCTCTTGGCAGCAGTGGAACTGCTGTGCTCTGTCCTGGCACAAACAGTTGGCATGATCTGTTTGGTTGGGAGCAGAGTGGGGAATCTGCCAGTTTGGTTTGTCAGCAGTCTGTGTTTGGCTTCCTCATTTCTGACATGAACTTAAGTCAGCAGAGTCTGTGTTACTGACAGCCTCAACTCAGGTTTATTTGGCAGTAAAATATTTGCCAGGCTTATCTGTGTCTAGTGTTTAGAGAGTCTAATTTTTTTTCTGAAGTGTCCTGTCCATGAAGTAGAACTAGGCCTTTTTCTCCTTTATATTTATTTCTTTTAAACATAAATCATCATTAACTGGGCTTTTGTGTAGTTGTTTTGACTAAAGTTAATCATGACAGTGAGGGGACTTTTCTTGTCAGGATTTCAGATTTTGGGGCAGTGATGGTTTCTATTTGGGGATGTCTTGTTCCTCGCCCCCCAAACACTTACAGAAATTTTTGATGTAGATCTTTGAGTCCCAGTGCAAGGTGTGAGTAAATTGAACCCCTGTGAATCTCTTCTGAGGTAACAAATCCCAACCTGATTTGATGGGCAAAGAAATGAGATTAATCTCAGTGGGATTTAAAAATAAGAAAGGGAGATGGACCTTTCTGACATTCCCAGTTGTATGGGGGTTTTTTAGGCCTTGCTGCTTCAAACATGCTTGGTTACCCTCCCTGTGCTGACTTCATTAAGTGTAAGAGGAATAAACCACGTAGTTGTAGAGAAGACTGGTATTGCCTTAACGTTATGGCTGTTACAGTTACAGAACTTACAGCCATCAAAAAACTGAGGATTCAATTTAAAACACATTCAGTGGAATTCTGAGCATGTTTGTGCTCTTATGCAATGGGATTGATGTACCACATGGGGACAAAAAGGGGTTGTCTGTGTCTGAGCTTTTACCTGAGGATGAAGGACACAGGAGACACAGTTGTCAGATTTTGCTGGACTCTTGTTCCAGTGTTGTGGCTCAGCAGCCATTTTTCTTCACAGCTTGTAACTTGTCTTTGCTCTTGATTTTCGTTCTGTGGCTTCAGAACTGCTGGTTACAGACTGAACCTTCTGGTAGGGAGGATGTGTTTGGACAAGTTCACTCCTCAGAATGGGAGAAGCTGCCGAGCGAGTGCATCTGTGTGTGCACAGGTATGAACATAAGCTGTGCTTCATTTGCTTGCTCTGATTGCCACTTTCACCATGAAAGCCAAGGTAAAATACAAATACAGCTACGAAAGCCAAAGTAGGTGATTGCAAAAAGGGGATTGCAGCCTCTCATTTTTTCTATTAGAAAAAGTTTTTCCTGTTCATAAGTGACCAGGCCTGTTCTAAAGAACTGGTTAATACTGAAGGTTTAATCCTAGGCCACAGTCTGAGGCTGGTGGACTTTGCACTTTATAAAGGCCAATATAATTGGTAGTTGCAATGTGTGTAGAAGGGCTCCTGAAAAAAAGCAGAGCAATCTGAGAAGTCCAAAGACTTCCTTCTGTGAGAAGTGCTAAGGTATGATGGTTGTATTTAAGACTGGAAGTGGAAAATGCCCCCACCAGAATCTACAGATACCTGTACCAGTTTCTCAAGTTGGTTTAGCCAAATACTTTTAATGCTGAGTGCCTTTGCCATTCCATCTCTGCCAGCAGAACAAGGTGCATCCTGCTTGTTTTTGGAGTTTCTTCATTCACTGCTGTGGAAGAACAGTATTTCTCCTGTGCCTGCAGGTCAACTTTAACAGTAAGTGAGCCTGGAGTAAGAGTGTAATTCTGGAAAGTGCTATGTACAGGTATGGCTGCGTTGTTCATTCTTTGTGCTGATCATGTGCATCATCTCTCCTGTTATCCAGCAATTCCTGTTCACCTTGACTTTTTTGCCACTTGCTAATGACAGTTGGCAGTTGATCAAGTTCTATGATTTCACTCTTTCCATGTTTTTCTACCATCTGTGGTACTAGTGGGCTGTGAGTACAGAACAACACCTGACTGTAGTCACTGAAATTGGCTTAATTTTGCTATTTGAGCAATGAATTGGTGCTCTTTGTCACTGTTGGCAGACAACTTGTTAATCAGTGATGAGACAGGCTGAGGAATGATATGTTGATCCATGTAGACTAGTCTTTACTAAGTTGATGTGGAAGGCAATCCAGAAAATGGCTCAGTGAGATGAGACAACTGGTCTCTGTCTGGTGCTGCTGCACAGACCGTTACAGACTGCAAAGTACTTTGCTAAACTCTTCAGGGCTGAAGCACTTCCAGACCAGGAATATGGCCAGAGTGGTCACTAATTGTCATGATGGTCTGTCTAAGATGTGAACACTTGTGGCAATGCGAGTTTTTCCCTTGGTGCTGAGGTGCTTTGCAGCTGGTGCTGCAGCACCAGGTCCTCAAAAGTGACAGGAGAAAGAGGGATCATCCTGTGGAGAAAGCTCTCAGCCCTTGCAGATAGTCCTAAGTGACACTGTGCTTAGGCTTAGGTTAACAATGTCTGCAGCAAATTGCTGAATATCTCCAAGTGGTAATGGATGGGAGAGTTGTACAAGGCACTGGCTTGAGCCAAAGTAGGACAACAGCAGTGAACTGTGGCAGTCAGAGCTCTGTGAGCTGCCCCAAAAAGGATTCTGGTGCTTTCAGTGACCTACCAGTAATGAAATCCATACCAATCATTTTCTTATCTTCATCCTTGGCATGCCCACAAGTGTTGCCATTGCCAAGTCCCAGTACAACACACTGGAGAAGTGAACTGGTGATGTGTGGCCCAGTAAGACTGGTGTACATGGTATAAAGTGCTGGCTTAAATGATTGTAACTCTTTCCACTCTTGGCTGTGCCAACATGCTGCTGTAGACAGAAGGGGAGACATAATGTAAGCTTTTGAAACTGCCTGCCTTGCTGTTAAGAGATGGGAGACCTCTGAGGGACAGAGCTTTGTAGTGTGTATTTGGAAAATACATACTGATAAAATCAGCAATAGGTATAATTTTTCAGTCTGCAGAATTTCTCTTTTCCGTGGTGAAGGATCTGAAGGATCTGAAAACCTTCTGAAAGAAGATTTTCCAGCTGCTGTTTTCTTGGTTGGATAAGAAGTCTGCTTTGAAGGACTTCCTCCACCCTCATCCAAAGAGTGATTAAAGAAAGAGATGACATCATGGTGTAGTAAAAGGGCAATTCTAATTGTCCTGCCAAGAGGAGAATATGGTATAGATTGTCTGTTACATTAGTTCAGTGACTGAGTTGCAGCTTGTTATCAGTTTCTATCTCTCAGGGAGAAAGTTGTGCTTTGTCCTGACTCTGCATCCTTCCAACAGCAACAGTTGGCTTTCATGTGTAATGACATTCTTCTTCTTCTAGCTTTGTTCACTAAAATTTCTATTCCTGCTGTAAGGGCTTCAAACACTGCCTGGATGGTTGGAAAGTTTGACTTCATGGATGTTGTGGAAACTCAGAGGTCTTTGTGGGTAGCCATGAAGAACATGCTGCTGAGTCTGGGTATAACGGGTCAGATAGCCATCCACTCCCTCTTTTAGGTTTCAAAATCACCAAACATCACACCTCAGACATGTTTTTATTAGAGTTGCTGAGGATTTACTAAATGATTGAGTGTATAGAACAGAGGTTCAGCCTAATATGGTACTACCTAATTGTATCATGTTTGGTTGGGAGTAGGAATTGCAGAGGATAGAGTTGTCATCTTCTAGTCTGTAAATTGGAGTCTTGTCCCTTCCCCTGCCTGTGATGGCAGGTGATGCCATGTGTCTCTTTGCAGCCTGGTTCTAAATGCGTGGGTAGAAGTGTGAAAGTGGGTGGTGACTTCTCTAATACATATACACATATCTGAGGGGAGGAGAGGCCTAATTGTGGCCTTTCAGTACCTGAGGGGGCTCCAGGAGAGCTGGAGAGAGACTTTGTACATGTGCCTGAGTGACAGGACAAGGTGGAATGGCTTCACACTGCCAGATACCAGGATTTGATGGGATATAGGGAAGAAACTTCCCTGTGAGGATGGGCAGGCCCTGGCACAGGTGCCCAGAGAAGCTGTGGCTGCCCCATCCCTGGAAGTGTCCAA
>JAOXXN010000137.1:3851915-3867102 GCA_026770055.1 Myrmophylax atrothorax
GCCCTGTCCAACCTGGCCTTGGACACTTCCAGGGATGGGGCAGCCACAGCTTCTCTGCCCAACCTGTGCCAGGGTCTCATGACCCCCTGAGTAAAGAATTTCTGCTAACATGTGCTCTAGTCTCCTCTCTTTTAGTTTAAACCTGTTCCCCCTTGTGTTGTCACTATCTGCCCATGTAAAAAGTCCCCCTCCCTCTTTTCTGTAAGCCCCCTTTAAATACTGAAAGGCTGCAGTGAGGTCTCCTCAGAGCTTTCTCTTCTGAACACCCACAGCATGTGTCCATAGCAGAGGGGCTTCAGCCTTGGAGCATCTCCTTGGCCCCCTCTGGTCTCAGTCCAGCAGCATCATGTCCTGCTGTTGTTGGGGGGCCCAGAGGTGGATGCAGCACTGCAGGTGGGGTTTCCATGGGGTTGGCACAGGAGAATGGTCTCCTGCCTTGCCTGGTTCTCCTGGACTGTATTTATTTATGACAATAACTGGGTAGTAGTGTTGTCTTGCAGCACGTTTCAGGCACCACCTTGGCTGACAGGCTTGTGTTTGTGATAAGGACTTTTTTGCTTTGTAACTGGGGCATGATCAGTAGCAATGGTTAGACTTGATCTTCTTTGAGGTATTTTCCAGATGTAATGATTTTATGATTCTATCATTCTAAGAACTCCTTCATTTCCGTGGCAGCATATGTTCATGGAGGATCCTAAGCCCCTTGTCAGGACCCCTGAACTGATAGAGAGTGTTTGACTTACAGGGAAAAAGTCTTTTACCAGCTGAAAAATGGACTATAATACAATACACTCCCTGTCATGGAGAGAAACTGGGGTGGGTGAGGGAAAAAAAGGGACTGTTTTCATGCAGGAGAACAAAATGTCAGTGACATCAGCTACTTGGGGACAGTCAGTGAGGGGTGTGTGCCAGAGCCTTGAACAGTCTCTGTGTTGCTGTTTTGGATGTTGTGCCCCCTCGTAGAGCAGTTGCTCCCTTCTCTGTACAGCTTCCTCCAGTTTTCAGTGTAATTGTGACAGCAGATGAGTTTTCATTTTAAAGATCCTTCTCTGGATTCCTTGGCATGGAGGTAATTATCCAGCCACAGACTGGGGGAATGTGCTGTACCTGGTAGTATTAGAGTAAAAATATTGTGGTCCCAAAAGCTGATCTGAAATGGGTCATTCTGTTGCAATATTTGCTTTGTTTCTGTTGTGCTGACTGTACAGCTCTGCCAGCTCTCACTTCTTATCTGGTTAATGCTAATTAGCAAGCAAGTAGAAGAAGCAGCATAGTGGATTGAATTTGGATTTGTTCAACTTTATGGTTTCTAAAATGAAAACGTTCTGAGCTAGTTAACATCTGTTGTAGCATCTTTCTTGGGATGCATTTGAGGTTGGTCATCAGCTGTGTCACACTGCTCCTCTTACAGCACTGTCAGTGTAATACTTAACTTGGAGTGAAACTGCCCAAATAAATGAGACAGAAAATTCTCACTTAGTGCTGGAGTTGAGTGCTTAAGTGCATTAGCTGTGTTGGCAGTATCGCAAAATCAGATTCTCCTAAAACTTTATTTTTCTTCCTCTTTGTAGGGGTCAAACTCCTGCTGAATCTGACTTCCAAGTGCTTGAAATTGCCCGGAAACTGGAGATGTATGGCATCAGATTCCACCTCGCTTCCGACCGCGAGGGCACCAAAATCAACCTGGCAGTCTCACACATGGGCGTGCTGGTGTTCCAGGTATGGCAGGGAGGGCTGGCTGTCTGCCCATGGGCATGTCTTGGAGGAAGTCTCTCGTTTTAACATCAGATGTCTCTGATGACTTTAAAATTTAGCACGTTTTATGGTCAAGGAGTGTCATTTGAGTCCCCAAAATATTGTTTGGTGCAGATTATATTGATGCAGAGTGAAGGGCATCAAAACCAACAGTGACAGTGGAGTAGAGGGGCTTTGTTTGAAGTTAGGTGTGTGATCAGAGAACATCATCAATTCATTTGGTACAGCCCTGGGACAGGTTTGTCATCTTGTATTTTGGTTCTGTTTCACTTCCTTCAATGTTCAGTGTGTTTTGGGTAGGATACCACTGCTCTTAGACTATGGAAGTGCTGATTGATTGAAGCAATTGGCCCATTAGTCTTACTGTGTTTGTTGTACTAAATAAGTGACTCAGTGCTCAGAGTCCTGTTTATCAATGTATGTTGTTTTCCTCTTGCCAAAACACAGAGAGAGCTGACCTACTAAAATACTTCCATTTGGGCACTCATTTTCCATTCATTTTGTGTTTTACCTCTTCTTTGGTTGCTGTGGGGCAGCTTCTTTTCGGATGTGCATCAGCCACTGCAGTCCTGCAATTCCCTGAGAGCTGCTCAGTGGCCTCTTGTTTAAGGGAATATTGTCACCAGAACGAAAAATACAGCAGAATGTGTTGGGGTGGGGAAGGTGTCCATGTGCACCAGGCTATATAACTGCAACAGAATTCTGTTTGTTACTCTGCTCTTCTCAAACTTTTCCTAGCTTTTAACTTTTCAACATTTTCATTCAGGGTAACACGAAAATCAATACCTTCAACTGGTCCAAGGTCCGAAAACTGAGCTTCAAGAGGAAAAGATTCCTTATTAAGCTCCATCCAGAGGTTTGTGTTTACTGTAATATAGACTGATCAGATGGAAAAAATACCTCTGCTTCGTTTTATTATGAACATTTCTAGAGTTTGTTATTTTATAAAACAGCCTCAGCAGGGCAGATTTGGCTTCATCATTCAAGTATAAATCTTTCCTTTCTCACCCACAACTGTCACCTGAGTTCTTTAGGTTTTGTTTCAGCCTCAGTTTACCCTTGAGATACACAAGTATAAATGTAAGATCAGAAAGAATTCCTAAACCCAAGTATTTGGTGCATCCTATCTCAGTACTTCTGCTCTGAAAAAGTTCCATCCAGTTTCTTGATTCAAATGAGAATAACCTGATACACCTCAGGAAGGAATAGGGGCCTGAGATTATATTGTTGGAGCTTAATTTTAACTGTAGTGTGATTGCCCTTGCTTTTTCTTTTCTGTGCATCTGTACAGCAGAAGTGTTATTTTTCATGCTTGGCTGATTCACAGTAGATGTTTTTGACTGCAGATGTCATCAAAGTTGTTGTTACTTCCACTGGAAGTTGTTGTTACTTCCACATGCACTGGAGGATGAGATTAATTTATATAAATTTATATTAAAATAGGTGGACAAACACCTTTGGACATACTATAATAACATGTATCAAGGACACCTGAAACAGGACACACTGTCTGTCTGTGTAGTAATGTGTCTCACATAGAGACCCTCAGAAATTTCATGTGGTAACTGTACTCTGATATATATGCAGTATTTTCCAGTCTTAGAAAAATCTCAGCAAGTGAGAGAAGCATCAAAACTCCTAAAAAAGCAATAGTATTTTACAATTGCTACTATTTCACTTCAGTATTTTAATTTATTTGGAATTTCCAAAGGTGGGTTATATTGAGCATGTTTCTAAAGCCATTTGAAACACTTTTACAGTTTCAAGGTAAACAAATATTTTTGAAAGCTATTAAATGATTTTTGACTGCATTCAGAATCACTCCCATTCTTTAAGGCATATGAGAAGTGACATAGGAAAATTCTGCATCTCGCTGGAGTTCAGCCTTTCTGGTACCCATTTGTGCTTTCCTTTACTCCTCATTGCCATTTTCTGTGCTACTTAACTTCTGTGTTTTTTCCCCAGGGCCCATATCAAGATACATTGGAGTTTCTTTTGGGAAGTAGGGATGAGTGTAAAAACTTCTGGAAAATCTGTGTTGAGTATCACACATTCTTTAGGCTGTTTGATCAGCCAAAGCCAAAGGCTAAAGCTGTGTTCTTCACCAGAGGGTCATCCTTCAGATACAGGTAGGGAGAAACAGAACAGATTCATTAAAGCTGAACTCATTATGTCTTAGAAAATGAGATCAAAAGGAAGAAGTGTTCTGAAGTTACTCCATCTCTAATGCCCATCCCCTGTGTTTGGTAACGTTTGTACTTTTGTGGGTTCACAGTGGACGAACACAGAAGCAACTAGTGGATTATATTAAGGACAGTGGGATGAAAAGAACCCCATATGAAAGGTAAGATCAAAGAGCTTTGTAGGGTGAAATGTAGCTGAGACTTTCGCAGTGCCTTTTTGGCCTGAATTTCAGTGTTTAAATGCTGCTTGGGGGCATGGCCATTCTTAGTTACTAACGTTTCCCTCAAGGTAGCTGAGCTAAATGTAAAAAAAATATTATTTTGTGATGATTTAAGAAGCTTAGGAAAGTTTCAGTATCATACTTTGATGTCTCTGGACAATGTGTGGCTTAACCATCTCAAAGTTCAGCACATATTAAAGATTCCCTGACGTTACTGAGGACCTGTTTTTATGCCACTGTAGCTTTGCAAGCAGCCAGTGACAGAGCTCCTAACTGAACCTGGGATCTGCAGGTCTGAAACTGTGGCATTAAATACTCATTTGTTTCTGAACATATAAATATATAAATTAAGAATGTGCATTTTTATTATAAAATTGTCATTTCCATACTAGACTCTGAAGCTGTCCTGTCTACGTGTGGGAAACTCCTCCAGGTCTCTCATCTGAAAGATTACAGGGACTTAGTAGGAATTTTTTAAAGTTTGCAATAATCAACTATTAATAAATATTTTTAATGTCTCAGACTCCAGTCAAGCTCTCTTTACATTTGAAAAATTGATTTCCTATTTAATTATTGACATAGAGTGAATCTAAGCATGAGTGTAATGAAGGATACCACTTCCTGGGGTCTTACAGACAGGATTTTGTATGGTTGACTGAATTTGTAAAGATTTCTAAAATCGTTGCAGATTAACCCGTGCTGGTTCTGAAGCCATTTGTTTGTAGATGTTTGTTGTGATGGCAAAACAAATGGTAACAAAAGACTGACCCCCACCTGTCATCAACTCCCTGACAGGAGGGTGTAGCCAGGTGGGAGTCTCTCCCTTTTCCCAGGAAGCAAGTGACAGGATGAGAGGACACGGCCTGGAGAGGTTTAAGTTGGATATTGGGGAAAATTTCTTCACTGAAAGGGTGGTCAGGCCCTGGCACAGGCTGCCCAGGGCAGTGGGGGAGTCACCATCCCTGGAGATGTTCAGAAAGCGTGGAGTTGTGGCCCTTGGGGTCATGTTAGTGCTGGGCTTGGCAGTGCTCAGGGAACAATTGGACTCTGATCTTAGAGGTCTTTTCCAACCTGAATGATTCTGTGATTCTGTGAATGATCTGGGTCTTGCTTTACTCCATTTTTTGGATGTTTCTGACTCCTGCATCATTTAATTTACAACTCTCAACCTTTTAAATCTTGAACTAGTTATTAAAAAAACAGGATAAAACAGAGCTTGAGAGGTTTCTGTTGGGTGGTGGGATGGCAGTGGGTGCCTGGGGAAAGGGAGGAGGAGGTTGGTTCATGCCTTGGGTGCTCACAGGCTGCTCTGTTCTTTCTGCAGGAGGCACAGCAAGGTCAGAGCATCTACTCGCGCCTCCAACACAGATGTGCCAAAACAGGTCAGTTCTGCACTGCTCTCGGGGTTGTGGTCACAGGCATTGACAAACAGCTCTCTGAGATGATGGTGAAGGAGTCAGCTCTCCAGAATTGCTGTCACTGTTTGCTCTCTGTCCCTGCTTCACAGCTCTTTTTGTGGGTGTTACTGGTTTGATAGTTGTAGCCAATGGAGGGTAAAAGTAATATTTTACTTTTCAAAGTTCAGCTGAAGTGAAAGGGAAATGTCAGACTTTCTAGTATGTTTTTATTTCAGAGGATTAGTTCATCTCCAGGTACTCTCTGGCAGTCTCGAGTTCATTGTAGAGGTGCCTTCTGCAGACCATGGCAGGAAACAAGCATTTCACTGAGTGCACTTGTGTCACATGGGGGGAGTTAAGGAAGCATCGTGGAATTTCACTGTCATTTTGTTGTTTCTCCTTGTGGATGCTTGTTCAGCAGAGGCTATAAAATACATGGATTTAATTTTCTATCCAGTTATCAGAATTAAAGAAAAAAGGCCATGTCTCTCACAGTGGCTGCTGGATCAGCCTGTGTGCAGTGTTTTGTTTGCTGTAAAGTGAGCTCCTCCTGCATCTGGATGTAACTAGATGTTGCATTTGCTTTTATGTATTACAAAAGCCTTTTTATCTGTTGTGTTTCTGATTTTTTTCCCCTCTTAGAGTGTCCCATTCACTGAGGGCTTGAAAACCCCAGGGTCTCCTGCCTCAACAGCTGCCCCCTTGTACTCGGTTCACTCCTCAGCCAGTCCTGCTCCTGTCCTGCCCATCTTTGCTGATCCCAGCCCTTCCTCCTTGGACCCCCGAGCTCCCTACACGAGGATTCCAGACAAAACCACTGCAGCACCAGCAGAAGAAACGGGGAGGAATCTGATGCAGCAACATGGATCTCCCGTGCTCCAAGGTGTTGGGTTTGGTAGTGTTAAAGGAAACTGTAACCTGTCTTGTCCCGTTGTTGAGAGTGATTGTGGTGTAGATGTAGAGAGGAGTAGAAAGGAGAGCAAGGTTGCTGGTTGTAAAAATGACAATGATGAGGATGACTTTGCCACAGGTGTGTTCACTGCTGACAAAGAGCGTGGCAGCCGGGGCGCCCCTCCTTTCACACTGACCAATTCACAGTTACAGGTGTCAGAGGAGTTTATTGATGATGACCCAGCAGAAATGTCCTTTTTTGCTGGGGGCTCTGAGGCCTTTTCCTATGTGTACAGTGGGTTAGAGTTAAAGGGTTCTGAGTTTTCCAAGTGCATGTCGGAGTCGCCTCGTTTAACTACAGAGGCCCTCCAGCAAAGCACAGTCTCTGCTGGGTCGAGCCCTGACAGGTACTCCACTGAAGCTGTGGATATGAACATGGAAGAGGAGTTTGAATTTGAAGAAGGGAGTCATTTCAATGACAACGAGGGGCCATCAGACACCTCGGAGCTGTTCGAGGTGAAGGCCCAAGCGAGCAGAATGCAGAGCCTCCTGAGCCCCTCTGAAACGAGTTCCCTCATCAACAACCGCTCCGAGAGCAGCTCCCTCAACAACCTGCCTCTGAATGGCACCTCCTCCCTGCATGCCTATGGCTCTGCCAACCACTCTGGGGCCAGTTCCATGGTGAACTTCCCTGCCTACTCGGTGCGCTCCGAGTCCAGCTCAGCCTTCCAGTTCACAGACATTATTGACCAGCTGGAGCAGCTGAGCTGTCCCCCCACAGCCACCGAGGACTCCAGCAGCACAGACACCGACTCCTGGGACTCTGAAACTGCTGCACCTCTGGGCATAAATCTTTTCTTCAGTAACCCTTTTGCTCAAGCCACTGGGGATAACTTTGCTTTCGACTTTCAGAATAATATAAAAAATCTCACTCAAGAAGACTGGACGGAGAAGTCGTCACATGTCAATTGATTGAGTCTTGATTTCTGGGATGGATCCCTCTATGCTGTTCAGGCTTGGAAGTCAAAAGGGTGTGATGTCAGTTGCTTTAGGAAAGAAAACCTCAATCCAGTGGCTGGATTTTAAATCACATAGTTGATTTTTTAAAATTTTTTCCTTTTTTTCATATACCTCTTCAGTTTTCCTCAAAGCATCCAAGCTTTGGTGCTGCATTTCTGTGCATCACACTGCATCAAGAATGGGTTATAACAGGCTACAATTTTGGAAAATACTGCATTTGAGAAAACCCACCGATTTCAGAGAAGTTAAGTCCCAACTGGCTCATGCAGACTTACAGTATACTGAAGGATTTCTTTGGCTATAACCACATCTGTAAGAGTCTGATCTGATATGCTGTTCCTCCAACACCTGAATGAAACAGCCACTTTTGCACATGCCTGTTAACTACCAGCTGCATCCACTAAATTGCTTGGTTTTTGGTGCTTTAGCAAGATACTAATTTTATTTTTATTTTTGTTTCCACTATGAAAGAAAATGAACTCTTTAAATCATCTCTGAAGGACAGTTTTAATTAAAATATCAACCTGTGCAACATGTCTGTGGTATGCTACAAGGAATGAACAGCCTGTGTGGTACTTTGGAAGAGGGAATGTGTACACAACCAAATGGAAACAGGAGTCTCCAAACTTCCAGTGAAGACAATCCTATTTGTTGACTTCCAAGTGCCTTCAGAAGTCCAGCAGCAAACATTTTGCAGGAGTTTGGAGACATACAGAGACTATAAAAGCACTTAATCCCCATCGTGTTTATCTCACCTTCTTTCTCGTTATTTAGTCACTCTGCATAAAAATCCTTATAGGATGCTTTTCTGAACTGGTTTTACTCTGTGGAGCACAGCAGGTGGTAAACCTGGTGACAGCTTGAAGTTTTAATTTAAAATATGGGCAGCATTCAGAAAAATATCATGGAATTTTCTGAGAAATTGAGTTGTTAGGAGGGGTGAATAGTGGCGACAACAGAGTTTCAGGGCATTTATAAATGCTTTTAGGCAGGTGACTTTGATGTGAGGCTTGAGCTGCAAGTTTGAAAGTGTAATTGAAAAGACAGTTACTGAACTGGTCACATCTAAGTTAGCAACATTTATTGAGGTGCAACAGCAAAAGTCATGAAATGTCCTTCCTGACTGCCATGGGTTGGGGGAGTGGAATTACAGAATCTCACAGGATCAGGTAGGCTGGAAAAGACCTCTGAGATCATTGAGTCCAACCTGAGCCTCAGCTCATAATAGCAGTTTTTGGAGTATTTAGCTTTTGTACAAGCAAGAATGTGAAATCCATTACACCTGACCCAAATCTTGTGATGGAAAGCATCATCTCCTTCAGCTGTTTGGGTTTGAGCTTCCCTGCTGCCCAGTTTTCAGTCCTTTGCAGAGAGTGCAGTACTAATACAGTCAATGCCTCCAGAATAAGCAACTTAGTTACAACCATAACTTTATGCTCAGTATTGTTGATATCAGTTTAATTGTGGTCTTGATATATCATTAAAGACCTTAATTGTTTACTCAAACATTTAAAAAATACTCTTTATTTCTCAAAATTCTGGTAACTAAAACTTCAGTGGAATTTTTCTCAACATGAGGCAGAACACAAGGAGGTAAAACCTCCTTTGGTCACCCATTTCTTCCAACTTATTTTTATCAAGGTTTGATTATTCTGCATAGCACTTGCTTTTATCTCACTTGCTCTTTTATCTGAATGAAATCTGTTGCCTGATGAGAAACCTGTCCCCTTTGCCAGTGGCACAGAAAGCCAAAGCACTTTTAGAACTCAGAACTCTAGAGATGTACAACAGTTTGCTTTTTTTTTTTTTTGTTTATAAGTGCTGTATGTTACTTGTGGTTTTATTTCTCTCCTCTTGAATGTGTGTTCTGGCTCTTCATGTGACTTTATTCAGGCCTGTGGAGATGATGTCATGGGGGTGTGGTGTGACAGTTCAAAATAGGGCTTGGAGGAGCTCTAGCAGTGGTGTCCAAAGCTGGGGCCTTTAAGTATGTTTTTAGGTGGTTTGTCTGATTTCCTCTCACAGCAAACTACATTATGTAACCTAAGGAAGAAAAAAACTACAAAAAAGACAGAGTTCTGCCTGGGAACTCTATAAGGGGTGGTGGCATCAGGGGCAAATACGTAGATAAAGATATAGAAAATGGCTATTCATTTCTTGGATCTTTTAAAAAAAGAATCAGGATTCAGCTATTACATATAACTGTGTCTGCCTCTGTTTCATGTCCTGTGCCCCAATCACAAGTATTCCCTCTAAATGTGTTAGACTTGCTTAATATGGGAATAAATCCAACTAATTAGTTTTCAAATGATCTTAGGAAAAACAGCTGCCTGTAATTTCAGTGGACAGACTTCCCAATTCACTTTCTTGCATCACAGTTTGAAACATCTTCAGTGTTTTTCTTACTGTATGTTGTAATTGTGCAGATCTTTTATTGGCCATTTTAAATCTCAGGGATTTGTTTTTAAAAAGAAAGTGGTAAGAGTCTTAGTGTAGTGTCCCTTTTGTTTTCTTAAGAGATGGGGGTGAGTAGGATCTCAGTCCTTTAGTTAGGACAGGTGTGTGGATCCACAGGTGAGGACAATGAGGAGAGCTTTGACATTGGTACAGATATTTTTAGATGAAGGTTTTAGTTAGAGTTCAGAGCTGCTGCTGTGCCCCTGCTGGTTCTGTCTGTGTCCTGGCTGACAGCACAGAGCTGTCATGGTTTTCTTCTGTGCTTCTCTTGATTTCCAAAGCCATGTGGCTCCTGAGGATATCTTTGCATACTGAGCTGTGTTGTTTTGTTCATGGGTTCCCAGGCAGGCACAAAAGACTAGAAAATGTAGTTTGTGAACAGAGGTTTTATTATTGCAAGAAAGCTGTGAGGAAAGGTTCTGTGTAATTTCCTTCAGAGGGCTAAGTTTAGATTAACTTTCCAGTAGAAATGGAGAGAAATCCAGCTGCCCTCAAGGGAATGGGATGGTTCAGGTCTTCACAGGGAGCTCAGATACCATGTGTGGGTTATTTCAATGCAGTGGAGCCATGCCAGGCATCCTCTTCTCTGCTGGCTGTCTCCTGCTGTCCTAGGGGAAGGTGAGGGAAGGAATGGGTTTCCCTGCTCTGTCTTTGGGGAATGTGAGGGAACTGCTGAGCTGTGGGGCAGCGTGGTGTGTCCCGAGTCCAGCCAGTGCTGCTGAGCTTTCAGCATTACTCCCTGTGATTTGTTTGGTTTTCTTTTTGCAGTGTTGATACTAAAATCTAGTTCCTGCTGCTGATTTCTGTTTATTTCCTGAGCACACAAGTTTTCTTTTCATGAAGGTGAATAGTTCTCTGGCAGGTGTGGTGTTGGTACCAACCACCTCACCAAGAGCCTGAAGCCTTGCAGACCCTGAGCAGCCACTGCTGCTGCAGGAGCCACATGGCATGGAAAACAGGGCTTAGGAAAAAGGAGAAGATCTTTGTCAAGTGCCCCATGCAAGAAGAAAGCATGTGAGGAGCTGTGGCAGAGCAGATAAAGCCTAGGTGTAAGCCTGGTGAGTCCATGGGCAGTGAGCACTCACCTCTGCAGGTACGTTCTTTCCCATTCCAGCCCCTCTGCAGGAGGCTGGGATGGACATGCACAGGTACTTACATTTCTGGTCAATGCACAGGTTTTAGTGCTGTGTTTCTGCAGCAGGAGAACCACAGGGCTTTCCAGGCTCGTTCCACACAGTGCACCCAGCAGCTATTGCAGTGGTGACTCAGAAAAAGGAGGGTGCTGGAGCCATCACTCCTCCTCCTTAGTGAAGCAGGGCTGTTTTCCATCCTTCCACATCTCTCTGTTCTGTTTTAGCAAGCACTGAGCCACAGGAAGCATGTCAAAATCAGTGGCTTTTCCCAGTGAATTAGGCTGCTGGGCTGAGCTCTCTGCAGTCTCAACTGCACATTGCAGTGTGACTAAAAGACACCAAAATGTGTGTCCTGAGTGAGTAGTTGAATCTGCCCCTGTACTGCTCTGTGTGTACACCTACAACCCTTCTATGCTTAAATACATTTATTAGATGCAAAGCACTACATCAGAGCATTTTTGATCATCATCTATGCAGTTAGTGAAACTAAATTTGCACAAAACATGGGTCATGGAATGTTGTCTGACCTATCCATTGCCTGGTTAAGCTTTGGTAAAATTACTAACCTGTGTTATCTATTGCGTGTAGACTTTGTAATTTTAAAGTACTCATTCATTACTAAGTAATACATGCTGTGTATTCCCAGGACTTGCCATATTTTATCTTAGGATGGAATAGGGTGATGTATTGATCTACTCTCAACTTTCACTTTATTTTCCAGCAAATTTCAAAGTTGCTGGATAATCTGAATAATACCAAGTATTGATCTCCTTTTTTCTGTGTTTATTTGTATTGTGGTCATAGATGATTTTGTTTAAAGGATTTTTTTTTGTTTTGGTGGTGGCTTGGTTATGGTTTGGTACTGGATGTTTTTGCTTGGGTTTTTTTTTCTGGTGGTAGTTTTTGCTTAGTTGCAAGTCTTGGGAAGATTTTGTGAAGACACTAATAAAAGTCATTAATAATTTTATGCTTTTTGGTGCAAACCTGTCGATAAGTCATTCCCATTATTGTCATTTTTCAAAATGTTCTAAGCCATAATTACTCAGTACTGATGGAATGAATGAGTATAATCACAGTCCTCAGTGTAGTCCTTTAGCTGTCATTGCCTGTCATTTTCAGGAGCTCTTACACCTCACTGATCACCAACGCTGTGTGTATATGTATGGCTGTACATATACATTCTCCATATGAACATGGGGAGGGTTTACACTTCCAAACACATCATAAAATCCACCTATTTTATTACCTGCTCTTGGGCTCTCATAGGATTGGTCCAGCAGCTGAGCTGGAGCTCTTGAGATTCAAATTTGGAGTGTGGTTAATTGAACCTGGTCTGTGGGAAGGTGTTGCTGTGTGTTTTCCAAAGCCACAATATCCTGCTGTTGCTTGAAACACGAAATTCCCATTTATTGATCAATACAGGGGTAGGTGTGCCTTGGTTAGAGGGACTCCCCAGTTCCATAGGTGCTACTCTTGCCAGGAAAGGATTACATTAAAACAAACAGAGCTGGAATTTCTTAATTGATCTCTTGAACTTTATCTTTTATACAGTCAATGTTTATTGAATTATATGTTGGGGGTTTGAGTATCTTTGTGACTGTTCAGATTGCCAATTATGAAACTACAGATTTGTACTAATTCATAATTTTAATTGTTTATGCAATAAAACAAGGAAAACTTTGATATAAATGACAACATGGGCTTTTTAGCTTTTTTTTTGTTACCCTTGTCTTTGAAATAGAATAAATATTTATTCTCCTAGCCAAGGCATCTTAGAGTTTTATTCCCAGCTTTCTCCAGACAGTTCCCCCTTCACTGAAAATAGAGCACAGCTGGGGCAAACACTGATGTGTGCATTTCAAATTCCTGGTTTGTGCAGACCTTTTGCTTGGGATACAAATGGGACTAGAAGTTCAGATTTCTTTGTAGGAATTACACTTATTGTGTAGACCTTTTAAGCTGGGTTTGTCCCTGGAACTCTCTCCTGTATATCTGTTTTTATTGGAAGTTTGTCCTTCACTGCAACCATAGCACGTGGAGGCAATTGCATGTTTGCTGAGTGGAAAGTTCTCCTGCAGGAGTCCGTGGCCAGTGTTTAGGTAAATTCTCTTTCCCTGCAAAGAGCATGACCTTTACAGGGAAGGGAAGGTGGCAAAAGAAGGGTGGTTGTTTCAGATCCTGGATGTGACCATAAAACCAGGAGCAACCTTTGGACTCTCCAGCTGTACCCTGTGTAGATGTGACTTCACAGGTACATGTGGTTGCACTGGCACACGTGCCAAGTGCTATAAATAACTGAAACATTTAATGTGATCTGTGCCTGTTTCAGGATAAGAAAGAGATCTTTGGATTTAAAGTAGTTTTTTAGGTTCTTAGATAATTTTCAAGATTCTTTATCTCCCAATTACCCCTCTTCTTTTTAAAGGAAAGATTTGCAGGGGGAAAATCTATTAGTTGTGATATTTTGGAATAAGGAAGATAGAGTGTTTCCAGGATTTCACTTGTAGTACATTGGCTTGCTAATGACTTCACTCTAGAAATAATGCTTTGTCTGTGCATGTGATGGATTCAGCAGGGCACTGGGCAGAAGAGGGCTCTGAGTGGGCTCCCATCCTCTTCCAGTCAGCCTCTGCAGAGGGGTAGCCTAAAAGCAATCTCATCTGTTTGAAGTAGTAATAAAAATGATATAATAATAAAGTTTTATCTTTAAAGGTTTTCTGTGAAATGCAAGAGGCACTCCATTTGATAAGGAAGTATTGGTGACATTTGACCCTCACATAGCTTTTGTCCATCCCATAATGCTCTGTATTACTGGGATACTGGTTTAGTTGTCTGTCTTTGAATTACTTGAAGCATGCAGGTGTAAAGCTTACAGAATCTGTACTTAAATTTTATTTTGGCCAACCTGTGCGCTCAAATCTGGCTTTCTGTGTGGGAATTGAATTTAGATTGAAGAGTGGAAATACCCTCTGGAAAAATAACTGGGGGGTGATTCCAAAAGCTTGTTATCATTCTGCTTGTTCCCTTAGTGGAAACCAAATGGAGCCTGCTCCTACATAACCAGTATTACCCAGCAGCTGTGGAGGGTAAGGCCAGCATCCCCACTGAAGTCTGTAGCTGTGCCCATGGAAACTACAGTGCTTTGGCAATGTTTTATTGATGAGTTTTTAGTTTTTATTTCAATTATATTGGTCGTTTTATCAAAGTGTGGGTTTGTTTGCTTAAGGATACACGTTTCTAACTACAGAATACAACTAAGAAGTATTAGTATTCTTTAAGATTTTTGAGTATGAACATTACATCAATCTGATGCAGTTTTGGATATTGCCTTAAGTGTTTCTGTGTGTGATGTGGGAGCAGGAATTTGTTGTGCACAGAATGCAGCTGTGCCTGAGGGTCTGGGCTGCAGCATTGAATCCCCATCCAATTGTACAGCAGCCCTGGCTCCTGCTTGCAGCACTTACCAACACCACAAGTTTGGGGTCTTGTGTGACTTGTAGAGAACAAATTTCCACTTCATGCAGAACGCTGAAACATGGAAACATTCCTCTGAAAGAATAATCCCTTTGACTGTATTTGGAGGATGGTGCCTGCGGGGAAGGGAAGACTCGGAACACCAGAGTTTGATGTCAGAGGGAATCAGTCACCTGTTCTGATCTTCACATCAGTATTTGTACCTAGTTAGGAGTTTTCTACGTTGAACAGCTGTTGGAATGGCTTCTCCCTTTATCATCCTTCCTTGGAAGAATAAGGAATTGCTGTACATCCTACCTGCTTGCCTGAAGTTCCCCTGTGCTGCTCTGGTGAAGAAGACTTGGATTAAGAGAATGAAAATTCCGGTCTTGTAATGTCATCTGTCAAGACACACCATCATACTGAGCTTACATCAAACATTTAATTTAATAAATGTTAGCCAAAAAGCTAACCCAAGCTGCTTTGTGACATTTTACAGTCTTTTCTAGGAAAGGCAAATTTGGGAAGTGGCAGGACAAGAGGGAATGGCCTTAAGCTGAAGGAGTGTGGTTTTAGATGGTATATTAGGAGTAAATTCTCCCCTGTGAGGGTGGGCAGGCCCTGGCACAGGTTGGGCAGAGAAGCTGTGGCTGCCCCATCCCTGGAAGTGTCCAAGG
>JAOXXN010000137.1:3872255-3895102 GCA_026770055.1 Myrmophylax atrothorax
GCTGAGCGCATGCGCGCTCAGCGCGGGTGGGCGGCAGCGCCCCCTGGCGGCTGAGGGTGAAGCAAGCGGCGCGTCCAGGCGTTTCCAGACCTCGGAAAATCCTCTTTTTTTTATTAATAATCCCGGTTTAATTTCACCCCCAAGCGGTGCGGTGGGAGTAGCGGGCCCTCTTCACACCCCTAAGGGAGAAGGGAAGGGTGTGCAGGGCGGTGATGGCCGTGTGGGGCCGCGGGGCCGGCCTGCTGAGGGGTCGCGGAGGGAAGGCCGCGGTGCGATCTCTGAGGGACAAATCGGTGCGGGATGAAGTGATGAGGACCTGTCAGCGCTACGAGGTGCGGAGGAGACCCTTTAGCCGGCCGGGGAGCGAGGATGTGGCGTTTTTCGAGAGGGTGATGCCCGGCAGGGTCGTGACGGGCGAGGAGGAGGTGAAGCCCTTCAATGTGGACTGGTTGAAGACGGTGAGAGGTAAGTGAGGTGGTTGGTGGTGCTCGGTGGGTAAAATCTGCTCCCCGGCTCTGTTGGAAGGTTTGCCGAAGGAAATAATGGGGTTTATTTATGGCATCACGTCAGCGGGATATGGGGATGGAAGGGATGCACAGGGAGAATCGAGTTCAACCCCTGGCCCTGCACAGACACCCCAAAATTTTAGCGAAACTCTGACACCCTTCAGACAGAATGTGTTTGAAATGGAGTACTGGGTACAAAAATTATGAATAATGTCCTCACTGACTTTTCAAAAGCCAATGAGTAAACTTTTTGAAGTAGGTCGCTTTTAAAATGCATTTAAAACTAAGCTAAAAATGCCCAAGCAGTGCAATGCCTCTTTCTACAGCATGAGTGTCACCAGTACCTGTCACTGGGCTGGACAGCTTGAGGTGTCTCTCAACCAACTCCATGCACTTCTCATCCATGAATTCATAAGCAGACAGGATCTCACCCAGCATGGCCCTGCACGTTGTGAATGTTTCCAGAACCTTAGAGAAACTCTGACACCCTTCAGACAGAACACAGAGAGGAGTCAGGAAAATAAAAAGCAGACCCCTCTGCACTCAAATCTCTCTGGAGGTTTCTGAGAAAAGAGTCTCAGGGAAGGCTCCCCACAAGAAACTGTCCCTGCTCAGAGACACCCAGAAGCAGCTTTTCAGCAGCTGTGCTTGGCCATGGACTCTGCTGACCCACACCCTGCAGACTTGACTGCCCAGCCTTGCCTTGTCACCACAGACCCACCTGGGGACCCCTGGCTGGTGGCTGGCTCTGCCCACTGTCACACACTTGCCCTGCTCAGCTCACCCCTGGGGGGACTGTCAGCCTGGGCCCTTGTCAATGAGGGGACTGTCCTACCTGCATGTTCTCCCTGATCTCCTGGCTCTGCTTTCCTCACAGAGCCACCTGCCATTGCACTTATTTCAACAGATATTTAATGTTTGCACAGGTAGTTCAGCATAAAGCCCCACACTGGTTCAAGAAAGCAGCCAATGCTGGCCATCCAGCTCAGCAGGCTGAGCTGTGCTTTCTCCCCTCCATCCCCATTCCCTTCCCACTCTCTGAATTCAGGTGTGAAATCATTTGTAGAGGCTCCTACCCAGGAATGCCACGTTTACAGCCTTGGGTTTCTGAGGACAGAGTATGGAGACAGCAGTGATAACTCCCAAGGTCCCCTCAGACCCGATGAAGAGCTGCTTCAAGTCGTAGCCCGTGTTATCTTTGCGCAGAGAGGCCAGGCAGTCCAGAGCTGAGCCATCAGCCAGCACCTGTGGGAACATGGAGGCCCAGTCAGTGCTTCCAGGTAGGAATCCAACGTCATGAACTTGCCTCTGACCAAGCTGATGAGAAGCTGCCACTCGCCTCGAGCAGGGGGACACCGACGGCAGCCCATTCCCACACTGCTCCTCCACTCCCAGCTCTGCCTTCCCTCTATATCCTACCTGAGTAGGATAGAGTAGATATTTTCCCCATAACTCTCTCCTTCCAGCAGGGCAAGCAGTAACAGGAGATAGAGTTTGCTCTGCTTTTCTCACCAGTGGTGGAGAAAACCAGCCACTCTCTGCAGCCCTAGCTCCCAGTGTTCAACTGAAACAAGAAATGCTACTTGAAACAGTGAACAGGTAAGCAGAATGAAGTCACTTGAGCCTGAAACCAAGGCTGAGTATCTCCAAGACACATTATAAAGGGCTATTTTGACACTAGAGGGACTGACCTGAAAGACAAGCCTACACAATAAAAATCAAGCCAAGGTTTTTGTTTCCTGCCCAACTTATTTCCCATTGGTGCTCTGCTCCCCAGCCCTGGCATCTTTCAGAAGCCCTAATGCAGACTATACACACTGAGGCACAGGCCTGTAGGGCAAAAGCAGCTGAGGAACAGCAAAGGCTCCAGGACAAAGCCAGAAGCCAAATGAACCCAAAACAGTTATTATGGGGTGGGCTTTAAGCCTTAAGATGATCATTAAGGTCCCTTCCAACCCAACGCAGTCTGTGATCTTGTGATTCTATTAAAAGCCAAGTGAGCAGCAATTAGAAAAGAGTGCTGCAGGATGGATTTAGCAGTGTTCCACAGACCCTGATTTAGCAGACTGCTCAGAAGAACCAACCTCCTGCAGGTAACCTGGGACCCCTTCTTTTCCCTTCTCTGGATGACAAAACCACCCAAAGCACCTCTGCCAGCAGGTGCAGAGGTGGAAGCTGCCACAGCAATGACAGGTGTAACATGATGAGGACACACAGCTGACCCTTCTCAGAAGAGTCCAATATGGAAAAATTAAGAGTGGAAACCTGGAGAGGAACTTGTCTGCATACTGGATATCTAGAGAGCAGGAAACAGTAAGAAGCAGAGGATTAACCAGAGAAGGGAAGTGCCAGGTACTCGCCTTACCACTTCCAGGCCCAGCACCGTCCCTCGCAGCGAGCCGTATCTCAAGAGCCGCAAGCCCCCGGCGTTGGTGGCCACATTGCCCCCGATGTGACAACTGCCTTTGGCTCCCAGGTCGAGTGGCATGACAAACCCCTGCTCCTCCAAGTACTCACTGAGTCTCTCCAAGACACAGCCAGCTTGGCACACAAGGATTCCTGGAACAGAAGTGCCCTGCTACAAGCTGATGGCCAACAAGAAGGTCCCCCACCAAGAGGCAGGAGCAGTAAGAGCAGATGTAACCACCTCCTACTCCAAAACTTCCTGGGATTTGGTTTAAACACACAAGGAATCAATCTGTGCACGCTCCAGGGAATTGTTCTACCTCTCCTCCAGCCTCAAGGAGCTTTGCCATCACCTCATCATCTGGTCATCCACAACTCTGGACTGGTGAAACACAGTCACATTAAGTGTATCTCTGCCTGTTCTCTCTCCCTCACCTGAAAGACGCACACCAGTCTGATCCCAAACTCTCCAAATCCAAACAAACCTCTGACACCTCTCATGATACTGCTGGGCTGAATCCTGCTGTTATCTGTCCCCGGGATGGTGCCTGTTTTGGGGCCCAGGGCTCATTTCTGTGCCTCAGGTCTCTGAGATATTTACCAGACACCTTGTCAAAGCTGATGATCCGGTTCATGAGAGCAGTGGAGAGAATGATCTCATCGAAGACAGGAACACTGCCCCCAACAAGGCCCGTGTTACCCCCCTGTGGGGTCACTGCCAGGTTCCTCTCATGGCAGTACCTGGAATGAAAAAGCTTTCTGAAATTTTATGCATTTTCAGGCCATAATCCAGTAGTCTATCAGAGGAGTTTCACCTCCACATGAATGTCTGCTGTTGTGACAGTGCTCAATGCTCCTTAAAATTCAGCAGTGTTTAGGTTAAATTCAGATTAAAGACAACTCCTGCCTGAACTCACCCCTGCACTGAGCAAAGGAACAAACACCTGGGGTTAGCCCTGTGTGTACTTACACATCTGGCACACAACATCTGCCTGGAAATCCCTGCTTACTGTTCCCATCTTGGCTATTTCTGCAGCAGTCTCTATTAACAGCCTGGCTCCCTCCCTGGGCTCCAACAGCCAGCCCCTGGCAGCAGTTTCAGAAATTACTGCCCTCCTCCTCCTCCTTCCCTCCAGAAATTAATAGGCAACAAAAGGCGAACCTGTGCCTCAGCTGCTCCCCCTGCCAAGCACACCCACATCCTCTCCAGGTTCCCAGCAGCCCTCGCACATGGATGGCACAGAGCCCCACAGCTCCCTCAGAAGCCCTGCCTGCCTTTGCTGTGCTCTGTGTACCTGTTCCAAGAGAGCCAGGAGCAGGTTCCGGCAGCTTTAGCTTTTTGGCCAAAGGGTGATCCAACACCTGCTGCCCAGCTGGAGCTGTGCTCACACCAGGGCACGTGGATGGAACAGCTCCTCAGACCGCACAGTTCTGGTCTAACCTTCTCTACCTTTTCAAACAGACCCTCCTGAATCCTTCTACACAACTGCTCCTCTCTGAGTACCTGTACAATAGCTAATTTTAACCATTTATCAAAGTCATGAAGAAAACAGCCTCAGCAACTTCAATACTTAAGGAATTGGTGCCTGAACACCTACAAGTTCCCTTCACCTGCTGAGCCTGAGTCTCCTCAGCACCAAGCCCAGCAGAAAAGGTGCAGCTCACCTGAGAACCTGAGACACCTCTGCCGTGGTCTGCGGCTTCAACACCAGCTGGCTGCAGCCTGCAAGGAAAGCAAGGGACTCTCAGGGCAAGCTGTGGCTCTGCAGAGGTCAGAAAGAAGCAGGTGGGAAGTAACTGCTCCCTCCACTGTGAGGCATTTTAAGCACTATTACAACACACATTTCAATAGCAGCCATTCCCCTAAAGCTCCATGAAAACTTTGCGTGTACAGGTAGACTTGGAATTCTTGGATTCTCATGGAATCTTTGACAAAAGCAACAGAAAATTCACAATGCTTGATTTAGAATCACAGAATTCCAGGATGGTCTGGGTAGGAAGGGACCTTAAAGCCCATCTCGATCCACACCCAGGATTGATAACTTCCACTATCCCAGGTTGCTCCAAGCCCTGTCCAACCTGGCCCTGCACACTCCCAGGGATGGGGCAGCCACAGCTTCTCTGGGCACCCTGTGCCAGGGCCTGCCCACCCTCACAGGCAAGAATTTCTCCTTAATATCCCATCTAAACCTACTCTATTTCAGTCAATCTTGTAGTAACTTGCAAACAATTATTGTTGATAAACGATTTAGAAAGAAAACATAACACAATAATTGCATGAAGGCTTTGGATCACTGTTGCTTATTTAGCCACCTACATTTACCTTGAGAAAAGGTGTTTGTTGCTTATTCAGCAGAAAAGAAAGGAAAATTATTTCTTCAGCTCCCCTGTTGAGACCCTGATTCATAAGGTTATTTAATTCAAAAATACACATTTTTTAAAGGCAGAATAGTTTCTTCTGAAGTGAAGTCACCTTTATTTGGAGCAGAGTGCCTCTGTGGAACAATTACACTTGTGCTGAAGTAGAGGAGTGGCTTGGATGGGAGTGCAGGACTGTGGGATTGCTATTTCAACTGCCAGCATTTGGTATTCCCAGCAGGCACAGGCATAGTGCCATCTGGGATGGGAGCTGCCTGCCACTTCCTTTAATTATGGAAGACTATTTTCCTTGATCCAAGCAATTTGTTGTCTGATTCCACAGGAGTTCACCAGTTACCTGCAGAAACACGATGAGGTCCTGACAGAACTGGAAAAAGCCACCAAGCGCCTCAAGAAGCTGGAGATGGTTTATAAGGAGTTTGAGCTGCAGAAGGTTTGCTACCTGCCCCTCAACACCTTTCTGCTCAAACCCATCCAGAGACTGATGCACTACAAGCTGATCCTGGGCAGGCTGTGCAAGCACTACACGGCGGAGCACCGGGACTTTGCCGACTGCCGGAGTGAGTGAGCCCAGCTGTGCCTTCCATGCACATCCAACTGTTTGCCTGTGCCCTGGGGAGACAAGAATTAATCATAGAATCGTGGAAAGGTTGGGGTTGGAAGGGACATTAAAGCTCATCTTGTTGCACTCTGCTGCTGTGGGTGGGCACACCTTCCACTAGACCAGAATGCTCAGAGTCCTGTACAACCTGGCCTTGAACACGTATGTTCAATTATGTCCACAAATTCAATGTAAATGGTTTTTTTCCTGGCATTCCAGGAAGAGTTTTTTTCATGGTAATCTTAATGGATCCCAATGGTTCAAATTGGTCCTGTTCTTGTCTCCTTTTTCAGCAGGGAAAACAGGAGTTTTTTACGAACTCTTTGTCATTTAAAAGTAAAAATAAGACAAAAAATTCTTGTTTTGTAGTATCAAAAATGTACATGGTAAATTCCACTCAGGACCAAGTAATCTTTGGCAGAAATAATTGGCTTTGATTTTTTAATTTACTTCTGGCTACATGGTAAATACTTTTTTATATGAACAATATCTGAGATACACAATGATCTCCAGAGGCACAGGAAGTGCTATGAAGTTGCTTGCTAATCTCTGTTTACCCACTGGCTAGCTCTAAAATACACTTTAAGAAGTAGGCAGTTGCACTGGGTGATCATTGTAGGTCCCTTCCCACTGCACTGTTCTGTTCCAAAGCTGGTTATAAATTTCATATCTCAATTTCTGATTGAATTTCCCAGGGGTGAGATGGGTGGCCTGGGTTTCTGTGCTCTGCTCTGATCCTGTTGGTGCTGGTTTCTGTGCAGATGCACTGAAGGAGGTCACAGAGATGACATCTCAGCTGCAGCACAGCCTCGTCCGCCTGGAAAACTTCCAGAAGCTGACAGAGCTGCAGCACGACCTGATTGGGATAGACAATCTCACAGCACCTGGCAGGGTAAGTGTCTCTGCTTGATTTTGAGAGCCTTTATTGGTTTTACTGGCAAGGAAGTGCCTCTGAACCATGGATTTGCCATCACTGGCCCTCTGGAGTCCTCATTTGGCTCCCTCATAGTTAAATCCCATGGATGATGTGACCATCACCTTGGTGATGTCCTGAGGAATAGATCAAAAATGCTTCTGCTCAGACTCCACCTGCAGTTCTGTGTTTCCAGTACAGATACTGGGTACACTGGGGTACGGTGCTCTGTGTGCTGGTGTGTCCCACTGGACAGCAAATCCCCTCCCAGACCTGCTTGTGTCAGCCTGGTGCAGCCTGGGAGAATGTAGGGATGGCAAGAGCCACAGCACTGGGCTGTACTGGTGTCTCTGTTTTACAGGAATTTGTGTAGTTCCTGCCTGGTTTTTTGTTTCTTTGTTTTTGATAGATGTATTGGGCATAAGTACAGGAGCATCACACGTGCTTTGGGGATGCTATGGCAGTCACTGCAGTGGGATGTAAGTGTGATAGGTGAAATGCTGGTGTCCAACAGAAATTCTGCTTCTTTCCCTTCTCTTCCTTCACTGATTTAAATGCTGGCTGCAGCAAGGAGTTGATTCATGTCACAAAACAGGAGGAAAAGTGTCATCTGGCCTTTAACAAATCTATTAGTGGTCATTGCTGGGCACCAATCAACATCTGTGTGTTCTGGGATGAAAATAAAAGTCTTTTGAGCTGGGAAGGATCAAGCTTTGTGTGACTTTCTCTTTCCACTGCAGGAGTTTATCCGGGAAGGTTGCTTGTACAAGCTCACTAAGAAGGGTTTGCAGCAGAGAATGTTCTTCCTGGTGGGTGTTGCTTTTGGCTTTCATAAACTCAGTCTTCAACATTAATTTGCTGGGAAAGTGACTGTGGAACTACTGTCTAGTCAGCTTGGTTCCTTAATGGCACAGAGTTTTAACAGAAGTTTAAACTTTTCTTGTAAATAATCAAGTGGTTTTAATGAAAGTTGGCCAACCTGACTGAGAAATGGCATTTTTCATGCATCTACACTGGCCTTTAAACAGATTGTTGAAGAGATGTCAGAAAAAATCCTTGGTCCTGCCTGCCGCTTTCAGAGCACTGATTGTCCTCTTCCTGCCTTTGCAGTTCTCAGATATGTTACTGTACACAAGCAAAGGGGTCACAGGGACAAACCAGTTCAAAATCCACGGACACCTCTCTCTGCATGGCATGTTGGTAAGTGGTTCCAAGTTGCACCACAGGGTTAAGGAAATGGCTTTGCCTAAGGCATGTTGAGGAATTCCTTCAGGGCACAAGGACCTAAGCCACAAACAGCTCCCAAGGCCAGTCTCAGCAGCAACTGGACCTTCATGTGTGTCAAACAGAGCCTGGTCTGCAGGTGATGAGCCTGTTCTTCCACATTAGCAAAACAGCACACCACCTTGTCCATTCATTTTCACACTGCTGTGGGAGACTGATCTGGAAATAGGAATGTATTTGCCCTGGTGTTTTGCTCCCCTGCACACATCTAGGCCTATAACCAGCCCTCCTGCCTCCCCATCCCTGTTCTGACAGGATTGTTCTTTCTGTCTTTGGTTTGCAGCTGATAGTGCTTGACCCTCCGGTGAGTAACGAGTCCCATCTACTCTGACCACTTTCCTTGCCCTGCTGGATGTGGTGTTGTGTCCCTGCAGTAGAACCACACAGTAGATTTTCATGTAGAGCCAAAATAAACATGGAAGTAGGTGGTTTTCATCCATCAGTAGCTGTTCTGCATTTCCCCAGCCGGGTTGGAATCTGTTTTCCCAGCCAGCAAAGGAGGACAGTTTCAGTGTTTATTGGTGTTTACTGAGCAGTGATGAGAAAAATCTTTTCCTGCAGGTGGAGGAGAGTGAGAATGAATGGGCTGTCCCACACTGCTTCACCATCTATTCTGCACAGAAGACCATAGTGGTGGCAGCCAGGTAACCTCAATGACCAGGTTCTCCTCAGTTGCCTATGGCTTTGATGGTTTCCTTCTCCAGAAAGTTACTGCTTGACTGGTGCAGTGCCAGGGGGGTGTTTCGTGCATCCTCTAGACTTCAAAATAAGCCCAGGACGCCTCTTCTTCCTGCACTCTGGGTTTTATTCCTGTGAGATGTCAGATCCCCTTTAGAAGATGGGCTGTCTTTCAGGTTACCTTTTATCCTTCAAAAAAAATCATTGCTCATACCCCTTCATCCCCTAAAGGTTTGATTCCTCTCCTGAGACCAAAAACTCCAGAGGGGATATTCTGTGCCCCTCTAGCTGTCTGTTCATTCTCTTTGCTGTAAATCCAAGTCTTTAATGGTTATTTTAGTCTTATTTTGAGGGTTGAGTGTAGAGGTGAAGGCTGTATGAGCTCAGTTTCTTCTCTGGAAAGCTCCTGCTTTGGAGGAACTCTAATTTTGGGGGTTTTTGTCTAATGGAGAGGACCTGCCCCTTGTTGTGGGCAGTGAGCTGTGCCTCCCTTCAGCACAGGGGCACTCAGTCACAGCTCCAGGCTGGTGCATCCCCATTCCTGCTGCTTCTCTTGCAGCACACGCCTGGAGATGGGCAAGTGGATGGAAGACCTGAATGTGGCAATTGAAATGGCCAAGAAATCTACTGAGAAATCTGAGATGCTCCTGGAAAACTCTGTGTGCAACCGCTCCAACAGTAAGTGGTGTTTCCTGCCTCCTTGGAAAGCAGCAGTTGTCCTGTCCTCTTCACCTTTCCTGTTGGGAATTTGGTGACATAAATGAAGTATTTTTATAATTCATACTGTAATGGAGAGTTAATAGGGCTTTGGTTTTAATCAAGAGAAATATGCTTGTCTTCCTAGACTGATGTTTGAGGTAGCTTTAAGTGCAGCAGAGATCCTCCCATTGCAGAACTGTCAATTTTATAGGGTCCTTATTTATCTCTTATTTTCAGTTTAACCATGTAGTGATTTTTTGTGTCCAAACTATGGTGCCTTTGGAGGTCAGCTGTTACAGCCCAGTATTCCTGTGCCTGTCTGGTGGTGTTATGGCTGTGCAGAAACATGGAATATCCCTTCTTCTTGGAGCACTCTGCTGTTCCTACAACTCAAGATGAAGTGTGGTCATTTTTTTTTGTTTGACACAGCACTGAGTCAAACCATTCTGTGATTTTATTCTAGTGGAAGGTGTTGGAATGAGATAAGGGGTTTGGAATGAGGTAAGAGTTAAGGTCCCTTCCAACTGATCCTATGAATCAGCTGCCCCACGCAGAGCTGAGTAACAAAGTCAGATTGATCTGCTCAGAGCAGTCGTAGGAGCTGTGTAACCAGTTCAACTTGACATATTTAAATCTGGACCATGGGCAAGCGAGAACAGCCTCTCTCAGGACTCGCAGCTTCTCTTGCTCTTTGTATTGCACAGTGTTCTTAAACCACTGCCCCGTTCTCCTCCCCCAGGATCCTCTGATGAGGTCTCTCTAGAACAGGAGTCCGAAGATGACATACACTCCTCTCGTAGCTCCCTGGACAGGCAGAGCCACCACCGTGCCAACACCACCATGCACGTGTGCTGGTACCGCAACACCAGCGTCTCCATGGCCGACCACAGTGTGGCCGTCGAGGTACCGCAGGGCAGCGCCCGCCCCGCTCTGCCCGTCCTGCCGGGGCCTCCTCCGCCCTCCACCCCTCCTGGGCAGCGTCTCTGTGTGCAGGGGCAGCACAGATCATCCAGCACCACTCACTGCATGCTCGTCCCCTCTGTGCATGTCTGTGTGTCTGTGCTCACACTGCGCTCTCTGTGCCGCAGGGCTTTGTGTCGGCAGGGGCGCCAACGCAGGGAAAGTTTAAAGAACACCCAGGATGATCCTGGGACTGAGCTGTTCCTTTGGGTTGTGTCCTCCTTGCTGGGGACCTGACCATTCTCTGACATCCAGGATTATCCTGGGACTGAGCTGTTCCTTTGGGTTGTGTCCTCCTTGCTGGGGGCCTGACCATCTCCCTACACTGAGCACTGGTGAGGCACCTCTAATCCTGGGCTGAGTTTTGGGCCCCTCATGACAAGAAAGACATTGAGGGGCTGGAGCATGTCCAGAGAAAGGCAATGGAGCTGGGGAAGGGTCTGGAGCTCAGGTCTAATGAGGAGCAATTTGGGGAGATGGGCAGGCTCAACTTGGAGAAAAGGAGTATGTCCAGAGAAGGGCAGTGAAGCTGGAGAAGGGTCTGGAGCACAGGTCTGATGAGGAGCAATTCAGGCTCAACCTGGAGAGAAGGAGGCCTAGGAGAGACCTTCTCACCCTCTCCAACTCCCTGACAGGACGATGGAGCCAGGTGGGGGTTGGACTCTGCTCCCAGGGAACAAGTGACAGGACAAGAGGAAATGGCCTCAAGCTGTGCCAGGGCAGGTTTAGATTGGATATTAGGGAAAATTTCTTCACTGAAAGAGTGGTTAAACACGGGAGCAGGGTGCTCAGGCAGTGTTGGGGTCACCATCCCTGGAAGAGTTCAAAAAATGTGCAGATGTGGCACTTCATTATATGGTTTAGTGGGGTTTGGTCAAAGGTTGGACTTGATGATCTTGGAGGTATTTTCCAACCTTAGGGGTTCTATGATTCTCTAAGTTACCTGTCCATGATATTTTCCTTTGGAGGTTGGCTCTGCTGTGCTGAGCTCTGGTTAGCTGCTGTACTGCACCCAGAATTAAGAAGAGGGTGTTCAGTTCAGAGGGAATAAACCTTCTCTGCCCTTCCTTTGCTGTCAGTACTGAACAGCCAAGTGCCTTTTCATGGCATCATCATGTTATGCCATTATGTCTCTGCTGAGGTGCCCAAGGCCAGGCTGGATGGAGCTCTGAGCAACCTGGGCTAGTGGAAGGTGGCCCTGCCCATGGCAGGGGGGTGGAACAAGATAAGCTTTAAAGTTCCTTCCAACCCCTACCATTCTGTGTTTCTCTGATACTTTGGATCTTGCCATGGCCCAATGTGGCACTGGTGGGACGTTTGGGCACTGAATCCTGCAGTTTTCCAGACAGGTCGGTTCATCACTGTGCACACTGCTTGCCCTGCCTCTGTGGTTTCACTTTAGGCAGCAGTTTGGCAGGGTAGGACACCTTCCTAGAGGCTGGCATGCTTGGAAGGCTTCCAGTGGTGGGAAGGACCATAAATACTGCAAAACTGAAAAGGAGGTCACTAACTGGACAGAAGCGATGGGGCAGCAGGCTGTGGTGCTGCTGTTTGCCCTGCCTGCCTGCCCTGCTCTTGAGAAACTTGCTGAATAGAAGGAGATAAATTTTGGCCACTGGAGGTCCTGGGTTTTCCTGATACAGAGAGCACGTGGGTCTGCTGGGTAAGGGAAATGCTGTAGATGTGACCTGGGCTTGGGGTCCAGCAGTTGGGCACTTGAGCTGGTTTCTGTAAGAGAGGAAAGGCTTGCCTTTCCCTGCTGATGCCCTTGGGAAAGGCACCATCTGGCAGTTCTGGCCTGAGTAAGGAGCCCACCCTGCTGCAGGTTTTGGGATTGAACCTGTGAGTTGTTGCACTTCTCTTGCTCTGATCTGTTCCATGTTCTAACAACGTCCTTTTTTTCGCAGTCCTTTTTTCTTTAACAGCCACCTTTCTTGCATCACTTCTCTCACTCTAACATTCTGTTTTTCTCTTTCTCTCCCCCTTTCTCTGCTCAGTTTTCTGCTCTCTTGCTGTTTCTCCAGAGCTTCCTCCTCGCTATTTGCTGGGCCAGGCCCAACGACCCAACACAATCACCCATGTTTGTTGGTACCGGAACCAGAGCCTATCCCTGTCTGATTACCTGTGCATGATCCAGGTAAAGGTGCCTCTCACATTCTGTGCTGGTGGGGAGGAGCCATGGGATGCCCAGAAAATACCCTGCCTCCTAACTGCCCACTTGCTGGTGTGCAGATGCTCATCCTCAGTGGCAGAGTTGTACTATTGCCTTGTTGAGACAGGATTCCCTTCTGTTTATTCCTCACAAAATGGTTCTCTGTATAAATCTGCCACATATCCAGCCTGTTTTTTCAAATTACAGAATCCCTGTGCTGTCTTTCCATGCCATAGGTTTCCTTTTCCTCCTGACTGAAGCCAAGGCAGTGGTGTTTCCCTCCCTGCAGCCCATTTCCACACCAGCTTGGCTTTATGTAGCTGCCACATGTTGCTTATCCCCAGCCCTGCCACCCTCTGTTTCCTCTCCTGCTTTATTTCCCTTTTCATGCAGTGGGTTCTGTGCAATAAGAGAGGGTGGCTGAGGGGCTGGACCCTGGTGACTGTCACCGTACCTGGGGGGCCTTTTGCACTGCAGAGCAAGCACAGGAGTGATTGGTGCAAGCAGCCCTGGGCTCTTTACCTGCAGCAGGATGGCAGCCTGTGGTCTGTCTCACAGGAGTTCTCTTTTCCCTCTGTGCTAGAACCAGCTCTCTGGGTATTTACTGAGGAAGTTCAAGAACAGCAATGGCTGGCAGAAACTGTGGGTTGTCTTCACCAACTTCTGTTTGTTCTTCTACAAAACGCACCAGGTGAGCAGGTGTAGGTAAGGGGATGGTGTTCAGCATCACCTGGAGGTCCTTGGCTTTCAACTCCAGGGGCAGCTCACTGCTGTTTGAAGGACAAGTGGAAGAGGAGGTAATTCATAACAAAGCTGATCTCTGAAAGGCTGTGGGCCCTTCCTGTGGAATTCAATCAGGATTTCCAGTTCTGATGGTACTGACCTTCTGTGGGTCTCCTAATGCAGTGGCTGAAGGCTGAAGGAGGTGATGGGCCTGGCAGCATTTGGGCAGTATTTCTCTCCCTTCTGGGCTTCAGCTCAGCTCAACAGACTTGCAGGGATTTTCCTGCCCACGGCGCATTCAGCACCTGCTTCATAACAAGCCGTGTTGCAGCTCAACCTTTTCATGTTTTAGCCCAAAAACTGGGTTATTCTGGCTTCTTGCCTGGAGGACACATTTCATTTAGGAGGGTTATTTTACCTTTTCTGTCAGATCTCTGCTTAGAGTTCCACAGAAAGGGTGCAGAGAGGGAAGAGGGAGCCCAGGGGGTAGCAATGGGCAGGGGAACAGAAATTTTTACAAACAGTGAAAGGAGCTGGGGGAAGGTTTCATGATAAGCTGTTGGTGCCTTGCACAAGAGGCAGGCTGCTCCTCCTCCTGTCCTCTCCTACACAGAAGTGCACAGCCCTTACCTGTGGCACAGGAGTGTGCCTGTGCATTGGGCTGAGCAGTGTGGCAGCCACTGAGGGTGGCCTTTTGGACTCTTCCAGGATGATTATCCCTTGGCCAGCCTCCCCCTGCTTGGCTACATGGTCAGCTCCCCTGTGGAGGCAGATGGGATTCAGAAGGATTATGTCTTCAAGCTTCAGTTCAAGTCCCACGTGTATTTCTTCAGGGCTGAGAGCAAATACACCTTTGAGAGGTAATTTTCTGTTTTCTCTGTCCTGGTGTATAACTTGCTGTTAACTCAGTGGTTGGTCATCCCAAGACCTCTCTTTCCTCCTAGTAGAGACCTTCCAGCATATTCTCAGGAGTAACATTCCCTTCCTCTTCCCACCAATGATATTTGGAGATCTGTCCTCTGCCAGGACCCTCCTCTGTGTGTAGGAGAGCTGGGTGTGCACTTAGGGTTGTGAGCTGTGCTTTGTGCCAGGGGTCTGGGGCTTCCTTGGAGCCAGGGAGGCACGTGGGAGTAAGGGCTGTGGGGTGCTCAGCCCCACCATCTCTTTGGGACTCAGATTTCCAGGTTCTGCAAAGATAGATTTTTTTTTTTTAACTCTTCAATCTCTGGAAGCAGGATTTATAACACAAGGCTGAGAGTAACAAGTGCAGGGCTGCCTTTCACTTGGCTGCTTTCTCTGTAATTACATTTTATTATTATTATTCTCTGTAATTGCAATTAATTGCTCTCCAGGGCTTCCATGCAGGGCCCAAACTGTGTGTCAAATGTATGACATAAAAAACTTGCTGTTGAAAACCCTTGCACTGAGTCCTGCCATGCAGGGTCATATTGGCTCTTTTGGAATGTGGTTTTACTGAGGTGTCACAGATGTCCCCCTTCCTTGGGACAGTCACACCCTTGTGAGTAGCTTAGGAATCAGCTACCTGAGCTTAAATCCACTGAGCTCATGTAGTGATTTCAGGGGAAATATGCCTAATTCACAATGGGTTTCTCTTGCTTTTTTCACTGTTGCTGTGCTTTCTTCCACATGAGTAGGGCTGTTACCTAATTCCTCATTTATTGTAAGAAAAGCAACAATTATTGTCAGCTTGTTGTCCTTGAAAAACACTGAGGAGAGAACATGTTGAGCTCCCATGGGAGTTCTCTGGAGCTCCGAGCATTGTAGAGCTGTTACTTGGACTATGGCAACCATATTCTGCAGGGTATTTACCACAAACCAAGCTGCTCATCTGAAGAGTTAATTTCCTAGAAGATTTGTGAAAGAAAGAAAATGTCTGTTTTGGGAGGTTTGGGTAAAGGGGTACAGCTCACAACCAAAGGACGAGATTATCTGTGAATGAGGGGCTGAGCATTTCTCCTGTCCTTTCTTGGCAGGTGGATGGAAGTGATCAAGAGAGCCACCAGCTCTCCAGCCAGGTCGAGCCTGCTGCTTTCCAAGGAGGAGAAGGACAGTCACACAGACTGATGCAGGGGCAGAGCTGGATCTCTGCTGGCAACACCAACCAAAGGGGCAGGTGGGAACAGGAGTCTCTGGAGCTGATGAAGCAAAAGACTCAAGGAGGCTCGTTTGCCCCGGTGTGGAAGGTGGGAGTGAGGGGGCTGCAGAGGGGGATCACATCCCTTCCCCATGGAAGAGGGTCAAGTCTGTTCCAGTTGAACCTACTTAGAGAGAACCCAACAACTGCAGTGCTCTGGTGTGCACACATCATGGGAGGGTTCTTGTTCTGTTGTACCTGTACAGTCACACCTTCACCTGCCCTGAAGGCAGGTGCCACCTTATTTTCACGTTTGGACTGGATGATCAGCATACATGGGAGAAAACCAGCAGCTGCCAGTGGTGCAGTTGGCTCACAGCAGTGGGTGCCAGGGCTCCCTGGCTCCCAGACACCGCCTGCCCCACGTGTTTGGTGTCTCTGGCTGCACAGCCCCTGTCCTGCTGCTGTCAGTGTCACCCTGCTGGCACAGCCGTCTCAGACCAGTGGGGTCCCACAGGTGTGTTAACTTACATACAATTCTTTCTAAACAGTGACTGCAGCTCTGGTGGAACAGCAGCAGTTGTCCAGGAAAGCAGGAGAACCAAACCTCTGAGGTGTCAGTATATTGCGGGTCGGGGCATGGTTTTTCCTCTGAACTCAATTGCTACTCTCATATCACAGCTCCCATTTCTTTATCCTGTAGTAGGAATTATGTAAGGCACAGGATGGCAAACACTCCACTCTGGTGTAGGTGATGTTTTCAAGGCATTTAAGCACTATAGAACAAGTCTCTCTGAAAGTCACCATTGCTTGTGCTTTTGTCATGCAAAGATTTCTGAAAATCCCTATTCTTACCTTTCAGTTTGGGGTGGGATCCATCTTCTATTTCTCATGAAGGTGTAAAAGTCACTGGATTCCAGATGGAGCTTTAGTGTCTGTGAACTCTTATTAAATCTATTAAATCTGAAGTGCTCGCAGCTTGTTCTGTTTTTGCAAAGCTGTCACCTTTGGGTGCCTCCATGCAAGGACTGATACACGCCAAGTGCCGCGAGATGCTGTTGGATGTGGCTTTGATGGACTCTGGGGACTCTGCTTTATGTTATTAGATAGAAAAGTGCTTGTGTATTAGCAGAAGGAACGATGCAGGGGTGCAGTGAAAGCCAAAGGAAAGTGTTGCATGTTGTGAGGATGGAGGAATGTGGAGGTCCCTGTGACACCGGGAGCGACAGAGGCCAGCACAGGCATTCAGGTGTGGTCTCAAACGTGTGTGGGATGAGCACTGCAGGGAGGGGGAATCCACAGGGATTTTTCTCACTTGGCATTTGCATTCTGGAGTGACTGCAGATCCAGCCTTTGCCACCGCTGTCACAAAGACCATTGTCCCATCTAAGTTAAATGTACTTAATTTATTAGCATCTTCATTTATTATTTTTTTAATTACCTGTTTTAGGTGTTTTCATGTGGATTGGTTAGACATGTTATACTGTGGCTGAATATGACTGTTCAAAGTAAATAGCATCTTGATATAAAACTCTCTCAGCCTCTTATTCCTGAGCCCACCATCCCCTGTTCAAGTTAACTTCAAGTTTTCCAAGACTGGTTCTTGACTCACCCTGCACCAAGTGCTGCTCCATCCACAACCAGGATGGAGTGGAGGAGGTGGTAGAGCCATCTTTGTGAGCTGCCTGTGAGTGCCACTGGACTGGGTTGTTTTTAACCAGCTGACAGAGCTTGTTTGCTCTCGGTATCAGCCAGACTTTGTTTAAATTACTGCCAGAAATCAGCTGTCAGTCTCTAGCAGGAGGCAGCACAGATCCTAACTCACACATACTGGGTGTTACAGGAGACAGAAGGAGCTGTGGAAGCTGTGCAGGGGGCAGACTGGGCTTTTGGATGCTCTTGTGGAGAATCCAGTGGAGTTTCTTCCCCTTCCCCACCCCACTTATTTTTCCAGCTCATAATGTAGGGAACACTGCCTTAGGCTGTAACACCAGGAAACAATTTCTGACTTGTAGAGAAATGATCAAAGGACACGGGAAGGGCACACCCTGAAGGTGTTGGAACACTACTGGTGGTAGGGACTCACATGGCTAATCCACAGGCTGTTGGAACACTTATGCTCTGTTTATCTTCCTGTCCTCTTTGCAGCTGACCAGTACTGTCACCATTCCTGTCGCAGCAGAGATGCAGTGAGCAAGAGTCCTCAAGATTTGTGGGCCTGTCAGTGGATGATCCTTTAGTTGCTTCTGTCGAAGATTCCTGTGCTGAGGTGGGGCTCCCCAAAACAGAAGCCTCTGGAAGGACAGCAGGCAGCAAAAGTCCCTTCTCAGATTGGGAATACTGAGCTCAAACATCTCTGCATTTAAGTGGAGGAGCTCAGGCTAGAAAAGCCAGAAACTTTGCTATTCCTGGCAAAACTGCAGACCCCTCACCTTGATGAGCTTTCAGAATGGTGAGGGTTTCAGTGGCCTATCAGCTCTGGGAAATATTTTACTTTTCCAGAACTCTGCAGGAGTATTTTTTGCCTTTGCTACAAGCATGAGCCATTTCCTTAACAGGACCATTAGGCAAGAACAGATTACAATGGGTCCTCACTCATTAGTTTGTAGGGTGTATGGGAAGGAGGAGATGCACTTGGGACTGCATGGCTTAGAATCCATGGTCTCACCGTTTCAAAGACAATCCAGTTCCACTCCCCACCACCACCCACACCCCTCTGCCATGGGCAGGGACACCTTCCACTACATATTGGCACAGGTGTTTCATGCCCAGCAGCACTCACACCCCTGAGGTGCCAGTGAAGCAAGGCTGGCATGCCAGGAGTCAAGTACTCTGCTGGGCAGGGTTAGTGCCTGACTGTTGGAGGAGCATTAAGTGTCAGACTTCCATTTTATAAGGCAGACCATCAGTCACCACCCAAAATACAAGCTGCGCCCACCTGCACAGCTCTGCGTCCTCACCTGGTGCACTGAACCTGCCCTTCCACACCTCAGCTGCACCATCATCACTGTCCCAGCACAGCCTGAGCACAGGCACGTGGCATTTAGCAAAATTCCTCAAAAAAAGCACAGTCAGAAGCACATTTGCCCTTCTTGGCCGCAGGGGAAAAGGTGAAGTACCCCTGTTTGCTTGGTCACAGCCCGAGCTGTGTCCTTCACCTCTGTTCCTGCTCAGAGAAGGATGGTCACACACAAGGGTTTAAACACACCTAAAAGTGGCATCTCCAAAGTGTTCATCCTGTCCCTGAGGTCACACTCTCAGGGGCATCTGGTCCAATCCCTGCTCAAGCAGAGTTGTCTGGGCAACAGATTATCACCAAAAAGGAAGACTCCCTGGGTGACCCTGTGCCAGCACTTGGACCCCCTCCCAGCTGCCGAGGGAGACAGAGGAAGGCAGAGATACCCTGTTGTCAACTTTTGCAGTTGTGCCCGAGCCTAAATAGTGCAGATAATGAACAGACTCCAGCAAAAACTTCCCCCCCTTGTTCTCCACCACAAAGACACACCTTTGCAAAGCAGTGTGTGCTTCCTGGAGCACCAGCAGAAAAGATGGATGTGCCTTCAGCTGTAGTCCCTCCTCACACACAAAATACTCAGGTCTGTCTCCTGGACCACTGTTAGATGCACATGAGGCAGGGAGATGCAGGGGAAGACCAAGAAGGATGCAGAGAAAAGCAGCTGGACCCAATCCTTTTCCCCTAATAACACAAAGTTACACCAGTCTCATTTGTTTTGTTACTTTATTGAAAGTGGCAGATCCCTTTCAACGTTTTTAAAAACTAAACCCATTGTTTGAATACTGGACAAAGGTTGTGGGGATTGTTTCCTTTAAAAAGTTTACTCATTACACTGCAGAGAGTGTGAGTAACGATACAGGTACCTTATCAACACAGACTGCTACCGTCATGAACAGCAACTTTAAAAGCAGCAGGAGCCCCTCTGCTGGCCTGCAGCCTCTGCCTTCCCCCTCTCCAAGTTTCCTGTCTATACATTAACTTCTCCTGAGGGAAAAAATGGGTTTGTTCTGCTCTTCCCGACTGCAGGCTCCGAGCTGGCTCTCACCACAGCAGAACACCGCTCTGCAGCAGAGATCCAGGAAAACCCAACAGCAGCACCTCTTCTCTAAGGGACAAGTTCATAGTGTTGCTGAGCCTGGATTTATTCATCAGGAAGAATAAAGGATAGTCATAAGCTAAAGTGAACACTGCACACCAGGATGAGGGAATGTACGGTCCTCCTGAGCACTTAAAATCTGCAGGTCTGAATCCAAGTACCAAAAAATCAAGTCCTGTTTCTAACCAAGTGGCCTGTCTTTAAAAAAACCCAAAACTGAACAGCTCCAGCCTCTGTTCTCAGCAGCTCTGGGGTGAGCCACATCATCCACACACCCAGACAGAAAGATCTGGATAACTGAGGTCTTGCTGACTTCATGGGAATCCCTTTATAATTAGGGGGCAGCTCTCTAGGCAACCAGCTATCATCAGGAGTTATTTTCCAAGTTTGTTTTTCTAGACCTTTAAAGTGTAATTTAAGATCTGTGTGCTTACCCGAATTCAACATTTGCTTTATAAACTTGTATGATACAGAAAGCAAAGCTCCTTGGGGGTGGCTCTGCTGGAATACCTTAAACAACCAGCACAGCAGGAGATGCTTTAATCGCTCTGCTAGCAAACACCACCCCAGCGTGTCAGCTGGAGCAGAGCCCTGGCTGCAGCAAGTTTAGATCCCAGGTGAAGGACGAGCCAGAAAGAAAGGCTGAGAAGGGGAAGGAGTCCTACATAGCTTTTGGGAACCTCCAGCCCCACCACACTGCTGTGAGCCATCCAGTTTATGCCTTCCTGTGGAGGACAGGTTCTTGCCTAAAGAAATGCTACGCAGTGTCCCTCTGCCTTGTGAACCAAAGCTCTGCCAATGCCTTTGGCTGCTGCGTTCCCACTGCCCCTTTTTAACCCTTCTGCCCCAGCTGGGCCTGCACAGTCCATGTCTGCTCAACTCAGAGCCCAGCTCTGCCCAGCCTGCCTGTCTGGTTGCCTCTGCTGCTGAAAGCATCAAGGACAGGAGCCCTACCAGCTACCACAGCAAATGTACCCACTTTGCCTTACGGTTCCCAGAGGCTGATGGCAAGTTCTGCTGTTGCCCGAAGTAAATGAACCAAGGCCTAATACAAAATGATGTCCCAGCGCCAAAAAATGTACAGTCAGCAAACCCACCCTCCCCTCCTGTGCATCAACAGGCTGGGAAAGAGCAGCAGGGTGTCAGCTCAGCTGCTGCTGCTCTGGGAAGCGTTTTGTTTGTGTGTGAAGGGGTTGAAGTGATCCTTCAGAACAACTGGAGAGCTCCTCTGGCTCTCCCAGAAGCCCCAGTGCCTGGAGAGCTTCCCAGCATCCCTGCACTCACACATGACTGCTCACAAACACTTCTTTAGGAAGGACAGGAGGCTAAACCTATCAGACTCATCTGTGAAACACATCTCAGTGGAAGAGAATCTCCCTTTTTTCCAGCAGCCAGGCATTTACCAGAAACAAGGTGTGAATCAAACCAAGCCAAAATGGACACATCCATAGGGAAACAATTAAAAACTGCATTGATTACACTGTAAAAACAATTAGACCACCCATCTTGGGTTCTGCAAAAGGTCTAAATTGTACTTGCATCGCAAACCCCACCCTGGGTTATCACGAAAATACAGATAACATGAAGGCTCTGAAATGTCCTGGAGTCCGTCACACAACGTCACATCCAACGGCAGATGGTGGTCTGGATTAAAGATGTAGTTCTTATGAAGCTGGAAAAAATCCTTCCCCCCTCACAGCAGCAGCAGGGAATGTGGGTGTCAGCGGGCAGAGCTCAGGTGGTTCCGACTGTGTGAAAACCTGCAAGGAAGAATAACGGATAATGGGGAAACTGGTCAGTACTGGCTGTTTGAGGGTCTCACCTGGGGGAGGTCCCAGCAGGTCTGCAAGGGAAGGGGTCACTCTGGGTAGGTCTGTCCCCACTCCAATTGCCACTGCAGCTTTTCCTGGATAAAAAAAAGCTTGAAAGCAAACCCCAGCAATTCAACAAAAAGCCAAGGTGGAACTTCTTTCAGGCTTTCAAGATTGTTTTAACCTAGTAAGAAATTTTCAGCACTAGTGTTTTACAGTAAGAAAGCAACAGGGTCTCTGAGGTTTTGCAAGCCCACCACAGAAAGTGTCTTGTGCTTCTGCCCTGTCAGCAGTGTCATTCCTAGCCTGACAGAAGTAACTGATGCTGAAACATCTGCCATGCAGTCATCCATGCACATTTGTGAGCACCTCTTCCTCAGCCAGACACTCAGGTTCTCCAGGTATCACCAGGGCACCTTTTGTGACCTCTGTTGGTGAGCCAGAACAATGAGTGTTCTCTTCACAGCATGAAGTGATTATTAGGTGAGGGATCTACACAGACCCGTGGCATAGTTGCTTGAAATCCTGGAGAACACAGAAACAGAAGCTCTCCAGGATGGGCAGTACATTTGGTCTTTAATATCTACAGCTCTTTACTTGGCAGCAGCATGTACAGAACAACCAGGGGGTCAGGCCCAGCCAGTGCATGTTTAGAAAAGGTGAGTCCTGCCCAACCAACCTGATCCCTGACCAGGTGACCCGCCTAGAGGACGAGGAAAAGGCTGTGAATGTAGTCTACTGTCTCCCACAGCATTCTCCTGCAACAGCTGCAGCCCATGGCTCAGACAGGTGCACTCTTCACTAGTTTAAACACTTGCTGGATTGGCTGGGTCCAGAGAGTGATGGGTAATGGAGTTACACCCAGCTGGGGCCAGTCACTAGTGGTGTTCCCCGGGGCTCAGTGCTGGGGCTGGTCCTGTTTAACATCTTTATCAATGATCTGGATGAGGGGATTGAGTGTACCCTCAGCATGTTCATGGGTGACACCAAGTTAGGTGGGAGTGTCAATCTGCTGGAGAGCAGGAAGGCCCTGCAGAAGGATCAGGACCAATGGGCTGAGGCCAGAGGTGTGAAATTCAACAAGGCAAAGTGCCAAGTCCTGTATGTGGGTCACAACAACCCCCTGCAGTGCTACAGGTCTGGGGCAGAGTAGCTGGGAAGCTGTCCAACGGGAGAGGACTTGGGGGTGCTGGCCAACAGTGGCTGAAGATGAACTGGCATGTGCCCAGGTGGCCAAGAAGGCCAATGGCATCCTGGCTTGTGTCAGCAATAGTGTGCCTAGCAGGACCAGGGCACTGACCATCCCCCTGTGCTGGGCACTGCCGAGGCCCCACCTCGAGTCTTGTGTCCAGTTCTGGGCCCTTCACCACAAGAAGGACATTGCTGGAGCATGTCCAGAGAAGAGCAACAGAGCTGGGGAAGGGTCTGGGGCAGAAGTCAGATGAGGAGTGGCTGAGGGAGCTGGTGGGGCTGACTCTGGAGAAAAGGAAGCTCAGGGGGGATCTTCTTGCACTCTACAACTTCCTGA
>JAOXXN010000137.1:3895202-3912281 GCA_026770055.1 Myrmophylax atrothorax
GGGATCTTCTTGCACTCTACAACTTCCTGACAGGAGGTTGTAGCAAGGTGGGGGCCAGACTCTGCTTTCAGGCAACAAGTGACAGGACAAGAGGAAACAGCCTCAGGCTGCACCATGGGAGGTTCAGGTTGCACATCAGGAAGAAATTCTTTATGGAAACAGTTGTCAGGCATTGGAACAGGCTGTCCAGGGAGGTGGTGGAGTCCCCATCCCTGGAGATGTCCAAGGAACAACTGGACATGGCACTCAGTGTACTGGTCTAGTTGACAAGGTGGTGATTGGTCACAGGTTGAACTCGACCCTGGAGGTCTTTTCCAACCTTAATGATTCTGTTCTATTTGGGTACTCGAGCTAGAAGGCACAAACTTAAACCCATCAGAAATAAATGCTTAGGAGGACCAAGTTCAAGGATGTAAGAACTGCAAAGCCTGTGTCTACAGGGGCAGACAGAGCACAGGATGGCTCCTTTGGTCACATGGTCACAAAACACTTCCAGCCTGCTCACCAGGGGAGGGCCAAACAGGAAGTTTCTCTGTCAGTAAGACAAGGATGAGATTTAGGGTAGCCTGCTGTGGAAGGAAGAAAAGCCAAATTAATGTTAAATAAAGCCTGATAAACCTGTGATCAGGGTCTGACATTACTGCCTGCAACACATGAATGTGACTGAAGTTGGTGCCAGCAGTGGAGGCAAGTTTGATGCAGCAAAGAAATAAATTCTACCAATCTACACTTCTTCACTGGTTTAATAAGTAATTCCCTTCAAGAAAAATACACTTTCCTGTGTATTTCCTGTATACCTGAAGCTGGGCAAGCAGTGACTGGCTGCACATAGTGCTGTAAATCACATTCCCTGCAATGGAAGAGATACATATTAACAGAAACTTACTATTCTAGAAGTGATTCCGATGAGATTTCACATAGTCCTTGCCACCTGGGTAACAGGAGCAGCAGGATGTCATGTGTATATAGGTATATGTGCAAAATGAAGGTGAACAGCAGCATCTTTCTGTGTTCTGCAACGTACATCTACACTCCAGAAATCTGTGTACTGTGAGGGAAGGACCTCTGGGGCATGAAGAACTGCTCCATTAAATGAAAGCAGTTAAAAGAAGTGATGTACAGAAAGCTGTCAGCAGTATTCACTCCCGTCTGTCCTGACTGCTTGGCACCAACCTTTCCCTATGGAAACAACTGCCAGCTCACACCCAGGACACTCACCTTTGTACCCGCTCCACCATGTGTGCTATCAGTTTGTCAGAAATGCCTGGGCAGGACTCCTCAGCCAAGCTGAATGCATTCTCCAGCTCCTCCATGGCTCCCACATTGCCTCCAGTCTGCTTGTGCTTATCTTTGAGCTGCAACCCAGAAACAGTGCATTTGGTCCTTATTTTGTTGCAGAAAGTGCTGGTCAAGCAGTTCAGCACTGACATTAAGACCCTTTCCCTTTTAGTATGACTCCATCAGGGTGCAGAAGGGCACTCACATTCTACTTAAACCAAACAAAAAGGGCTCTTTTTATAGATCAGGAAGGTGGAAATCCAGTGTTTGGAGTTCAGATATTCCTCTAGGCACTAATGGCAATTGAAGTCCTTACCAAAACAGGATGTATTCTTAAACAAATTAAATTATATAAAAAATGTATCAACAGCCCTGAAAACTCGTAGAGTAGTAACAGCACAAAGAACTCCAGATGTATCTGAAGCACTACAGTCACCTCTGCTGCCAATGACAGCCTAGTGCCCAGACACACACACAGGCTCACAGGCACGTAGGGCAGAAAATATCCAACACCAGGAGTTAGTCACCACCACTTTTAATAACCCCCAAAAAGTCTCAGTTGCTTCTAGTGACTGGGAGGCCAAGGCAGACTGTGGCCACACCAGGGAGACTGAGCCCCTTGGCCTCCAATACCCCTCTCCAAGAGAGCTTTACCCAGGCAATAGGGGAAGGAAGCTCATGCACCAAGACCTCCACATGCAGCATCTGCCTCAGTTCACATCTCTCATCGTCAGCACACTCCAACAAGGCCTCTACTTGCACATGTTTTCAGTTGTTAATTTGAAATAGCTACACCTCTGTTGAGAAGGAACTCCTGACAGGTCACTGGTGCTGACCCTGAAGGACTCTGTCGTTGGAAACCCCACACTCCCACCCCCTGCAGCAGTTCCCCACCTCCTTCCCAAAAGCTGCTGATATGACAGCCCCTTCCCCAGTGCACCATCACACAAGGAGCTGAACAACAGTCACACCTCCTGCTGAACCAGCAACGTCTGCCAGCCTACCACTGTCCAGTTCAATTAAGCTCCCACTAGGCCATGCTGATTAAAGGGCTTTACATAAGCCTCACAGTTCTCTGCCTGCAATTCTAGGCTCAGCCTTTCCTGTTGTTGGAGCTCACCTTTCCTCCATGCTCCGGAAAGCAGGACAAATGTGAACGCTAATCCCCGGCTGCAGCCGTCCCTGTGCTCCGAGTTCCCCACTGTGAACAAACAGTTCCCAGTCAAAAAGGGCTGCTGCCTCCTCAGTGGGGCACCTACTGCCTAACACAAAGCTGTGGCAGGAACCCACACACACCTCTGCTCAGTTAGAAGTGGCAGGGGCACGGAGGGCAACTCAGTCACACATCAAGGATACAGATTTCTCAGGCCAAAAACAGCTGTGATGCTAAAGCCAAGGATTTGATGTCTCCCTACCAAAGGCTGCCTGCCCCAGAGCAAACACAGGGCCTGTCCTGCAGGTAAGGTGCCAGTTTATTATCAGCCTTTGATGCCACACCCCTGACCTTCAGCTTGCCCAGCAGCCTATGATGGGAGCAATCTGTGCTGACCTGTCTTCTCCCACTGCAGAAGAGCTCTCTGGAGGGCAGCAGGGAATTAGAGCTGTGCTTGCCCTTACAGGATGCCTCTAACTCACTGCTTGGACCTTCAAGTCCAAACATCATTTTCCCTCTCTGCCCCCAAAAGTTGCCAGAATTGCAATTGCCCACATCTGTTAATGACTCCCCATGGGCCATTTTCAATATTAGCACCCAATAATACACATGCAGGGAAGGTATATAAAAGATTACAAACACCATCTCAGTCAGATTTCCATTTCAGCCCTCTTATGGATAGAAGGGATCAAACGTAGCTGGTCTAAGATGCAATCACACAACAGCAAAGAGGACAAATTCTGCTGTTGCTAGGAAATTAGAACTGAAAAGAACACCATGTGTAAACAGCAGTGAAGCAGACTTCTGACTTGGAGAAATAGTTGCCTTCCAAGCCCCCTCTACTGCACACAAAAGGTTATTTCAGAGACTGTCCAGAACCCTTCCTGCATGTAACTTTGGTCTGGGGGATTCACAGAGCTGGCAGGGAAGTCTAATCAAAAGAAAGGAGGATCACCAAACGGGAAAGGGAGTCAAACTAGCAGAAATGAAATATCCAAGAAGCCACCTCCCACCTGGAACTGATACAAGGTTGGTAAGGAGAAGCACAAAAATGCATTCCTGCTCACAGCCCTGAGCACTCTGTGCCAGGAGGCTCCTAAACCAGACAGAGACCCAGATGTCTGTGATTGTGCTGCACAAACTGCCTGCATCAGGAACCAACACATTTTTAATTCGGTTTCATCTCACAGGTCTAAGCCTACAAGACCCAGACCACTGGCCTCATGCTCTGACCTCTGGAAGTTAAGCCCACTGGGGTACAGAAGAGCTCAGATACATAAACTCCCAATTTCCAAAGTGGAGCAACTCAAGACCTGGCTCTTCGTAATGACCTCTGGTTCCTGCCATGCAGCAAACCCCCTCTCCACACAGCACTAGACCTGAGGAAAGGGAGTTCAGTCCAGAGACCATACTTGAAAAAGCACAGCTCTCTGCTGGGTCCCCCCATCAGGATCCAGAAAAGAGTAAGTCCTCAGGACCAAAGACAGGGTCACTGTGATCAGCACCCGAAGAAGAGAACCCTGACATGCAGTGTCTAAGTGATTTCTTCTGAAGCAGAACCTCCGTTCCTACACTCCTGCTGGAAACAGCAGCTGCAGCCCACAGCCAGCCCGTCCTTATGATTATCCTCCTCTTCCCTTCCCTATCACCCAGCTGGAAAGACAAATCACCTCTCTATTGATACAGACACCATCCTATTATTAACAGCAGCTTTTACTTCAGCTCCACAGAACACAAGGCAGTGTACAGGGTGGGTTTTCTCTGCCTGCCTTTCAGAGGACACATGGCAGGGAACTCCTTGGCCTTGGCATGCTACCAATAATCAGCTGTACAGATCAAGAAATGCCCCAGTAACCAGCAAAGCCAGCTCCTGCTCTAACCCACCTACCCTGCCCTCTGGGACTCTGCTGTGGGCAGCAGCATAGCAGGAGGGCAGGGGACATGCACAGTGACAGGCCAGTCCAAGTACCCTTCTGCCCTAACAGAAGCTGCACTTTAGCCACAGACATCAGAGCCCAGAGCTGCCTAGGCAGCAACAAGCCTAAGAGACAGGTGAGGATCAGACTCCTCTATCTGATCCTCACTGGAGGACAACAGGGTAATGCTTTGTTTCCAAACACAAGTGTTTTGGGGAGGGACTCGCCAGGGACACAATCACTTTTCCCACATACAGTCCAGCCCTCTCAACAGAAGCAAAAATGCTTCAGAATCCCCTAACCCTACTAGACACCTCACTGCACCTCCCTTCTCCAAATCCTTTCCATTTACCTATCCATGTCAGGTATCTCTTCATCTCCAACCAGCACAGGCACCAAGAAGACTCTACTCACCTCCCCAAAAACTGGGTGAACAAGTGTGGAGAGACACTGTGACCGTGGTTGCCTCTTGATGGGCTCAGTAGGCTGGAAAGCAATTGGAAAAGAAGTTATGAGAACAGGAAAAAGCTCCCAGAGCACATGAAGTACTAAGCCTTTGGTGAATTCACAGCACTTCCATGGCAGGCCCCCTCACCAGCTCTTAGCAAAGTCACACATCACCAGCCCTTGGTGCCAGACTGAAGTAAATTTTAGACAGAACACAAGTGCCTGGTGGCTTCCCTAAGGCACCCAAAAGCTTGTGTTAGTTCAGTCCACTTCAGAAAGATCAGACAGCACACAGACCTTCTGGGAACCATGAAGAGCCATTCCTTTGTGCAGCTTGCTCAAGGAATTGGGGCGAATGGTTGGTGGGAATGTCCAGATTGGACCCTGGTCTCCATCCTCTGCATCACCGTCACTGCAAATGAAAAGGGGGAGGTCAAGACAGCCTCAGCTCCTCACCAGGGGTTTGCCCATGCATTCCTAGAGTCACAAGCTCTGCCCCACCTGATTGCAGGGCATCAGGCACTTCCCTATCCCAGAAAAAATCCTAAAGGGAAACCACTTCAGTCTCTACAGCACATATACAGCACCAGAGAGATCTGAGCTACGTTCTACATTCTGTTTCCAAATCACCACAATCACCTTTCTGCTCTAGGCAGCTTGAAGTAGTTTCTAGTACTAATTAAATTTAGGAGAATTTCAAGACAATTCAAGTTCAGAATTTGAGGGGGGCAGGTTCAGATGTTACAAGCCAATCTCCCAGGGTCCTTAGAAACTTGAGTCACTGCCACTACAGTTAAAGAGCAGCTCTGTGACACCATTCTGGCAATGAAGTGCCCTTTCGCCACCCAAGGCCCATAACTTGACTGTCCCGCACAGCAGCAGCAAAGCTCTACCCATGAGTACACAAACACAGCCCTTGCCATGCTTACTAAAGCCTGTGGCTCTTGTACTTAACAGAACGGGCATAAAATGCAGGCAACAACAGGCTTGTTTTACCATTTACACACAGTCTAAGCGTTCCTTGTCAGTACTCTAACTCCTTACACTCAGCAGAAAGGCCCCCCAGGTTAAAACCAGAGCAGAGAACCAGGTGCCACTGAACAGGAGGTAACAGCAGCAGTGCCCTGCTCCCACAGGCAGATGCTCACAGGTCTCCCTGAGCTACCCTAAGTTCTCCAACCCTGGTGGGAAAAGGCCCCGAGCTGTTTGCAGCAGCTCCTTTGTGCAGAACATGTACGTACATATCGGAATCACCAGAACTGGAATCTTCCCCATGGCCCTCGGACTTCCAGCGCTTGAACCGATCAATCAGCTCCATTAGGAATGAGGTTTTCTTGGTGTAGCGTGTGATGAACTTGTGCTTTAGCAATTCCTTAGCTGTGGGCCTCTGGAGCAGAGAAGGAAAGCCTGTCACATCAAACCATCTCTGCACACTGAACATGCAACACACTGACTCCAACTGGAATCACAGAATATCCTGAGCTAGAAGGGACCCACAAGGATCATCGAGTCCATGGGTGGGCAGCAATACTTACAAATCTAGGATCCTTATTGAGACAGGCTTCCACAAACTCCTTGAAGGGCTTGCTGTGGTGACCCTCAAGTGTTGGAGGATTGTTTTTGGGGATCAAGAAGAGAACCCTCATAGGATGCAAGTCAGAATTTGGAGGCTCGCCCTTTGCTAGTTCAATGGCTGTAATCCCAAGAGACCAGATGTCTGCCTGAAAGTAGAAGAACAAGCAGAAGAGCAAGGAGCAATTCTACAACATGAAAGCACACAGTTTTGGGACACTCAAAAGGCTAATCACATAAAATCAGATGGGACATTTCATGTCTAATGCACAAACTTCTCCAGCAGATCCTGAACAATAACAGGAAGACTCATTCCTGTAGTAAGCAGCACTTCCAAATCCCTGTCCCAGCCCTAGCACCACCTCATGTATAGTAGCTCCAAGCAGCAACCCTCCTGCTTCCAAGCTCACCTTGAAGTCATAAGCAGACTGTTTGATGACCTCTGGTGCCATCCAGAATGGAGTCCCCACAAAGGTATTTCTCTTGATTTGGGTGTCTGTCAACTGTCCAGCCACCCCAAAGTCGGCCAGTTTCACATCTCCTTGTTCTGAGAGCAGCACGTTGGCAGCTGTTCACACACAAAGCATTAAGTCCATTAGCTTCTAAATCTCCAGCCCACACACAACTGAACACTGACAAGGGCCCTCCTGTGCCATCCTCCTTCACCCCAGTGATAACCTTCCGCTTGGATTTCCAGCCTCAGGCCCATTATCATGCTCTGAACTCCACTGGGTAACATGGAACAAGTTCATGCCCTTGGTTGGATCAAAAGTGGAATATTGCTAGGGTAGGAGCAAGGAGTAGATGTGAAGGGCCACACAATCAACTAGATGTGACTCCTGGCCACACAAAGAAGGGAGGGTAACACAGGCTCTAATGGTCTTAGGGGTTTTTTTTTGGAGTAGCATTCAGCACAGGTGAAATTGCAGATCCTTCTGAAGGGCTCAAGTCCCCATCTTGTACTTCTTCCCACTCACTCATAAGACAGTAACATTGTGCAGGTTTGGAAATGGGGGTTTTCCGTAGGACTTTCCATCATGAGAGAGACCCTACCTACAAACTTTGTGCATTTTTCCACTGCTGACAGCCAACAGCCCTGCACATCTTGCAGCACTAGAAATATGCAGTCTCACATACACAACAGACTCTTTTCTCCTTATCTCCCTGCATGAGGTTTCTGTGCTCTGCCTGTTCACAACCCCTCCTGCAGTGGGTCAGAGGAGTGAGGATCCAGCACTGTCCCTCCATCCTCCCACTGTGATGCTGCTCCTCAGGAGGCAGATGCCAGCTCTCTCTACACTGCATGCAGCCAATGACTAGAAAAGCCAGTGGCAGGATAAGCTGATGCAAGCTGCCCTCATTTTCTAGGGCTGTGAACCCTGCATGAGGACAGCTCACCTACACAGTTAGCCACAACCATGATAACCAGCACACACCCCCTTGGGGTCCAGCAGCAAAGCAAATGTCCAGATATGAGTCAGCTAATATCTGAGCATGCCTTTCATTGATTCCTTTGCTGTAGCTCCCTGCCTGTCCAAACTCCAAGTGCCAGAGGAACCTACACATCCTTGCTGTTACTCTAAAGACCTAAAGACATGAAAAGCATGAGTTGTGATACAGTGAGAAGCATCAGATTCAGGAAACACAAACCCAAGAGGAAAAGCAGAAATGAGAAACAGTCTTTGAAACCTCACAGATTATTCCTGTATAATACTTCTGAATTTTATGTTATTAACATCCCTCACAAGGAAGGGGGCTAAGCTCTCCAATCTTACCTTTGATGTCCCTGTGGATCTTCCTCTCTGAGTGTAAATAATCCAAACCCTTAAGGATTTCTCTCAGGATAGTAGCTATGTAAGTCTCCTCCAGCGGTCCTGGCTTCAGCTGATAAAGGGCAGAAAAATTACTTAAAACAGGGTGACTGATGCCTTAGATTTTTCAGGCTGTCGGTTTGTTACTTGGAAACCTTGGCCAAGAAGGTCATACTCAGCAGGAAGTACCTACTTGCGTGCCTGGTGCACATTCTGTAAGCAGAATGCTGCACTTTGCACCTGGCAGCATTAAATGGAAAAACTTCAGGGGACTTTCTACTAGTCTATCAGTCTATTAAAAGCTTCCCAAACAAACAGCAGGATGCTTTGGTCTGGAAATACATTGGTGAACAGAACATTTTAACAGTTTCTCTTGTTCAGGTCTCTCTGCTTGCATATAAGAAGTGAATTTCAGCCTCTGCAACAGCGCAGGGACAACATCGACCTTCAGGCTTTAGAGTATTGGATCAAAGCTCTTCTCCTTTCTATCAGTTCTCTGACCAAGTCCTGCCTTCTCAGTGCAATAACCAAGGTTCTGACACCCATATGCTCAAAACCAACGGGCTCCTGTCACTTTTCAGTTCCATGGCTCTTCCCATCACACAGCATGCTGGAGGACAGTGCTAGGACAGCTGAGCCCCAAGCAAATATTTCCTCTGTTCTGGAGTAAACATAACAAGCATGTCTGTCCTGCACTGTGTACCCCTCAGGGCTGCCAAAAAGACAGTATGTGGCAAGTAAGTGCCTGGCTTTATGGGCATTTCACACACCAAGGCTCCAAACAATGTTTTTCATAGTCCAGAGCTTGCCATGTACTTACCAAATCCAGGGCTGAACCTCCTCCAAGGTACTCCATGATTATCCACAGCTTAGTGCCCTGCAAGCAAGAGCACAAATCAAGAGCAAAGACAGTAATAGAAGCAGGTAGAAAAGTGAAATGCCTGGGAAGCAGCATGACACAGGAGTAGTCCTGTACACAATCCAAGAGATGCTGCAGACCACAGCTCTCAGAGCCTTAAGGAAGGAGCTCCCAGCTCCCTCTTTTCTGCTGACACAGTATTGTATAGGTGGGTCTGGCTCCATTACAATTCTAACTCTCAGTCTGCTCTACCTGAGCAAGTGCCCCTACAGGTACCAGACTGCCCAGCCCACAGAGATAAGCTTATTCTCAGGTTGAAGTCATTTAGCATCTCTCCAACAGCACATCCAGCATAACTCCTGCTTGGCAATGGCAGAGGAGCTTTGCAGCCTTTGGTCTCATTAACAGGGCTGCCATCTTGAAAGGTACAATTGGCAAGACTCTTACTCCTCAGAGAAGATATTTCCATACAGAGTTTCACAAAGTCCTGGTAGGAAATAAGCAGCAGGTCCATGAAACTACAGCAGAAGGCTGAGAAAATGTATTGTGGCCTTTGAAAAATATGTAAGGAATACTGAGGATCCAAAGAGCTCAGGAACTGCTTGCTGCAGTCCAGTTACATTCACCTCCAGCAGACAGCATGCAGAGGCCACATCTGATCATCACTACTAGTAGCTTTTATTGGGGATTCCTAAACCTGTTCTCAGTGGAAGCAGTATCAGCACTCCTCCATAGACTCAGTTCATATTCTTTCCACCATTTCTGATGAAAGGCTGCTCACAAAGTACAGTTTCACCCTCTTCTTCTTTCCAGAGGCATAAATACCTTGGTGGTACTACCTTAAGACTGTACTATTCTGAAAAGTAATCCACAAAGTTACTTTCAGGAATGGTCAGACCAGAGAGAGGTCAGTCTTGAATAAACAATTTTCTCTCTGGTGAAGTGTCCTGCTCTTGGTACCACACTGTACCAGGCACCTCATTTCCATGTGCTTAGCAAGTATCTTAAAGTCCAGTCTGCAATTGAGAGCACACCAATGCAGCGAGCAGAGCAACTGCTGTTCCTGTTGCCACAGACACTCACATTGGGCACTTCCCAGTGCTGTGTGCCACCATCCACTGCAGTGCCCACAGAGGAGCCCACACCATTCCCAAATGCCTGGCAAGGAACTGCCATGGCTTTTCCTACCTTCAAGTATGAGCCATAGTACCGGGTGATGTAGGGACTGTCACACTGGCTGAGCACCGTGATCTCCTGCTGAATGTCCTCGATCTCATCTTCAGCCTCCTCCAGGTCAATGATCTTGATGGCAACCACCTCCTTGGTGCGGTTGTCGATCCCTTTATACACTTCACCAAATGATCCTTTGCCAATCCGCTCCAGCTTGGTGAACAGCTCCTCAGGATCCACTCTGGAGTGCTAAACCAGAAAGCAGAGATGGGAAATTCCATTAAGTCCCAGGGCTGCAGAGCACCACACATACACATACGGCTCGTCCCAATATCTGTGCACCTACTGTGTTGATAAAGTCATCTGAAACTCACACATCCTAAAGAGTCTGAGAAACTTAACACAGAATATATCCAAGATTAGAACTGAAGTGACCTTTTCTGCTGGCTCTCTGCTCCTGCAGACCATAGTGGGAGAGGAAGAGGAGGCAAGTCCAGCAACAGAATATCAGCAAGCACCTTTATGGAAAGCGTTGACCCCTTTGGGACAGGACTGCTCAACTGCAGGCACCAACTGGTGCCAAAGCAGCTCCATAAGCAAGCCCTGCTCACACCTCAGTGGACAACAGGAAGGTGTACTAGAACCAGCCTTCTTTCAGCAATGAACATGGGCACAAGCAAGGGGCCCTAAGAATGGTTTCCTAGTCAGCCTTCCTGCACTCAAAGACAAAAATGTTTTGAAAGATTTGCACCCTTCTCTACTTGTCTGAGGGTGAAATCAATAGTTGTATTGATACCCATTCACATCAGCTGTCTGATTTCCAGGCAGCACCCAGCCCAGCTCTCCTCAGATGTTTGCAGAGGGAACTGATGCCTGAAATGGAAGAAAGAATAACATTAATGTAGATAAAATAGAGAGAAGGTCCTCACATCATTTGGAAGGTCAGCAGCAAGGAGGAGGCAGGAGAGTGGAATGGACACTCCATCTGCCTGACCTGCTTTTCTGGAATAGCCTCTCATTGTTGGCACACCCAGATGCAAAGGCAAACAGCATTTCCTTCATTAGATAAGCACATCAACTGGGAAGCTACTAACAGATCCAACAGCAGCTGCACAGTTAACTCTTTATTAAGATGAGTATGAATGAAAAAGTGCACAAACCACAATCACTTTCTAATGCTACTTCACTCAGCCCAGCTGCACGCCAGGAGGCCCTGCTCTGCCTCATGCTACTAAAATGCTTTTTGTGATTATTTTTGTGCCTTTTTTTTAATAGTTAAAACAAAAATAAGCTGATCTGACCTACAGGAGGCAGCCAAGCCATTGCAGGGAGTTTTCCACACCCACAACTTCTCAGTCTCACCTCCAACACGAGACCACTCCCTTGCAAGGACCTTGAGCTGGCAGATTTTATCAGAGAAGAGGGAAGCTGCATTTTTCCATCTCATACCAGGTTCTAGCAACAGGCCACCACTGAGCAGCCCAAAGTGCTGCTTAATAAGTAAGTCAGCCCATCATTACAGGTTGTTTGCCTTCTGTGCCCAGTGCACTGCTGTCAGCCAGACCTAGGTGAGCTTCACAGTCAGCTCACTCACCAGGATTGCCAGACAAACTCCAGTCCAAGATACAGAGGCATAACCAGTATTCCCTCTGCATCCATAGCAACACCCAAACAGGCTGTACTGAACAAATGCACTGGAAACAGACTGGAGGGGATGTGCAGACATGAAAAGAACTGGAGATACATAACAGGGACTGGAGAGAGGGAGATGGGGTAAAGGAAGAGGATTTCAGCTTGAGAAATGCCAGGAGACAACATGAGATTGACGACTGCAGGCAGAGAGAACAGTCTGACTAGTCCAGGCTCACCACAGACCACGAGCAGTTTCCATCTCTTGACCAGCTTGGAGGAAGGGGCAACTAAGTGGCCCAGATGTTACTTTGCACAGTCACCTACTGCACCCTAAAAATGCCACTCCCACATATCAAGGAGAAGGGAGAGAAAGAGGATCATTTCCTAGAAGCACCTGCTCAGCTCATAAAGGAAACACTACCTACATCTTGTAGGGAAGCAACCCTGCAAGAAAACCTTCCTCCCCTCTCATGTAACTAACTTTTCCATGAGGTAAAAACCAGCAAGGTGGAAGTGACTGCTCCTCTCCTCAGCTTAGCATGGCACGTCAGGGAATCAGGACTGATTCCTCAAGAACAGGATATCAAACATAAGAGCACCAGCTATGGCTGGCAGCTTTTGGGACAACCACCACTTTATGAGGCAGGCTCTGTAATCATGGAGAGCTTTGTAAACAAACTTCCAGACTTGGATGTTGGTTTACCCTGTTTTCTGGGGAACAGAGCAGTTGAGGTAGGGGTGGTGAAGGAGACAAAGCTTTTTGACAAGTACACAGAAATTTTGCTCAAGGGACTAGGGAAAACAAAACAACTCTGATGGGCAGATGAGATAAGCCCACATTAGGGTGGAACAGTAAATTTTATTTTTAGGTACTGGATTTACCTTCCCAGTACCTGCCACTTCCAAACTGATCCGGAAATGCTTCAGACCTCACAGGTGACAGGGCAGCAGTCTGACTCTACAGAGGCCATGTACCCCCTGACACAGTGGCCAAAACCACACAGGTCAGACCCAGCAACAGCCAGAACCCTGGGAAACAGGATAGGGCCAAGAGGTAGAGTCATTCCAGCCATGATTACGGTCTCTGGATGCTGGTGCAGGACCAGAGTCTGCTGCCAAATTTCTTCACCTTCAGGGAGGAGGAAACAGCAGGGAGGAGGAAACAGCCCCATCCCTGACTTAAGCAGGTCAGTGTCTGCCCCGGGGAACACCTTGTGAACCAGCATTGTGGAAGCCACAGGAGACATTACCAGCTGGCATCTTCAGCAATCCTAAATTCCCATGACAAACTGAGATAGATAAAATGATGCTAGCCTGCAGGACATCTGCTCAAAAGCCCTTGTCCATTAAAAAACATCTGGTTTAAGCTGCCACATGGTAACTAACTCGCTGCTGACAAAGAAATGCTCAGATCCATAGGCATAAAAGTCTCAGCAGTCATCAGAAAACAGCACAAATGCAGTTCTGCCAGGAACAGAGAGCCATGGAACTGCACTGCTCCATCAGAAGAGAAGAACAGTCACACCTGGGGGCTTCAGCTGGGGGGACAGGGGAGAAGAATGCACACCATGAGCCTGACTGTCCCCTGCCCCAATACATCTGCACCTGCACAGCACCACAGTGAGGGCTGTAACAAGCTCGTAAGGTCCCTCTCCTAAATATGAATTATCTCAGTGGCAACTGTCTTATCCTGGCTAAAAATCCATATTCTGAAACTGCACTGCTAAAAACACACCTGGGAAACTTCATTAGTAGGAAGAAAGAGAATCCAGAGGAAATGCTTTACACCTGCTTAAATGAATCCAGATAACGCAAAGAAGCTGATTAGCACCTGTCACCTTTGCAACTGCTCACCAGCTAGGGCTCTTTCCATTTTCTTCCACATTCACAGAACCCACCAGGACTGCCACATGGAGCTCCAGACCAGCAGCTGCTGCTCCTCATTCTCTTACTACACGTGAAACCATTAAGGGTTGATAACTGCGTCGTACCTTTTTCCTTGACTGAATGTTTATTACACAGCAGTTCTGGAGCAAAAGGCCTCATGCTGTTCCTCCCCACTGAGAGCAGTCAGGCACTAGAGATGGCTCAGGCAGGCCTGGGCAGACCTTGGAGGGAGAGCACACAGTGCACTATCTCTGTTGTAAGTGCAGGAGAGGAATAATTATGAGAGGGATGATGACAATCTCCTAATAACGTGCTCCACTTCTGCTCTCTGAGATCTAATTTCACAGCACAGGAAAGAAGGATGCTCTGTCCTGACAGGTGTGGGGGTGTCTGCCATCCTGACTGATGCTGCCAATGTTTTAAAACAGAGCAACTCACTGCAGCCATCAGGAATTAGGAGTTGCAGTGTTATGAGACAAGCCTGGCAGTAACACCAGCTGCTTCATGGGGAAAGAATGGGTTTGGCAGCTTTGCCACCTCCAGCTGCAGACATGGTATCCATAGTCTCTGAGAGGAGACTAGAGAAAGCCTACAGTATCTGCCTCATTTCAAAGCTACTGCCTCACTGGGAACAGAAGGAAACACCATTTGAACCAGACTTGTATCTGGAACTATCTGAAAGCTCCCCTTCTGTATGAAATCTGTGTGCAGCTCTTTGCAACTGTCAAAACCTGAGAGAGTTCTGAATTTTTGGACTATAGACAAGAGGGAAGTTTGTGCCAAGACTTTGATACACACTCATTTGTCTGAGACTCCCAACTTGATTCACAGGCAGTATTCTTTTGCTTCAGGGAGTAAAGCTTTACTTAGCTAAAGAGCCTGAATGGCTTCTCCAAGGTCACATAAGGAAGAACAAAACTAGAAACAGCTCAGATAAGAGCTTTAAACAGGGTAATGCAAATACATCACCCAGCAGACAGAGCTCCACACAAAGACCTACAGTGCTGTATGCACACAGCAAAGGTGACCCAAGGAAAGAGAGAAACAGCCTCCTGAGCCAGGGAAATGGAGGCACAGATGCAGAACCACCTGGGGATCAGCCTAAGGAAACCCTGCCCATCAGCACCAGAACTGGGAATCAAAGTCAAGCCTCTGACATCCCAATCCAAGTCTTAGTCTCTCAGTTTTCAGAGTGCCTCCCACTACTACCTAAATCCTGGTGAACAGAACTTCAGGCCAGTTCCTGCTGCCCTCCCAGCAAGCCTCAGTTACACAGATTTCAAGGTTCCACAAAGGAATCCTGAAAAGACTGGAGGAATGGACAACACACACTGGTTTCCTACTCTAAGACCAGACAGAGAGTCATGGGATGACAGGATCTGAGAATGCCTAACATTTCCATAATAAATTCAGAGCTGAGAACACTGAAACTCTGATAAGCTTTGTGAGAGAATGTTATGTACAAAGAAAACTTCATAGCAACCTCCTCTGTAGCTACACAGCTCAGTTCTCAGACCTAACCAGACTGTATCCCTCCTTTTCTCTCCCTGTACAGTGACTCACTCAGGCACTATATTTGCATTTAATTCCATACACACTTTGGGGAAACAAAGTGGATGTGAAAGACAGCACACAAGCTAAGATGCATTTCAAATCAATTTTAAATCAGAAAAGGTTCAGAGAAAGCATCACCTCAAACCACTAAAGCTTTTAGTAATTCTGCATCTAGGAGAAGAACAGAAACATGCCCACAATTCTCACAAAACATGATTTGAGAAGACCTACATTTGGTATTAACATCTGCCAATAATCAAACACACCCCACAACCCAATTCAGAGGGAAGAAGATGCAAGTCAACACTATTAGCGTGCTTTAGCTTTTAGTCCAAAGTCACGACACCATTCTTGCACATTGCTCTTAGGAAAATGTCATCACAACACAGCATTTAACCACATCCATGGAGGCTGAGATCTCTCAGAAGAGTTACTGCTCAGTATCAAATATCACTGCCTCATGTGCAGCGAGGTTACACGCATCGTTTTTCGGAGACTAATGCCATGAACACTTCAGGGAGGCACATCTGGCAGAGCAGGCACACAGTTTTTCTGCTGCCATTTCTAGACTTCCCCTCCCAAAAATACTCACACTGTCTCCCAGTGACTCCTGCCTCCTTAAGAAAAGCAAAGTTAACCTCAGACAAAGGCCCCAGACTGGGTGAAGAACTCCCTTTCTATATGTCTGGCAACACAACACTATCAGTCAACACCAGCACAGAGTGAGACACAAGTCCATCAGCTAACAGGAGTAAGCTGAGACATGTGCAAGAGATAAAGACAGGCAAAAAGTGATTTTCTGATGATTTGTTTGAAACCCTCATAACAAGAGCAAACACTGTAATGTTTGCCCTTGAAATGAGTTTAAAACAAATTTTTAATCACCACTTACCTGGCTGGCAAATTCCCTCAGGTGAGCCATGTCTACAGGATAGTCAGACATTCACTTCTGCAAAACCAGGGAGGGCTGGGATGTCACACCACAGTGGGGAAGTGATGATTTCTCATCCACTGGTTAGCTGTGACAAGCAAGAACAGCACAGCTCTCATGTGAGGTTCTCAGACCCTGCCTCATTCCCCTGATGAGTTACCTGCATCTTTTTCCTCTCCTAGATTTGCAGTTCTCCTGGAACCTGCCAGCCCCTAAGTGTGCCAGCCCCTGCTTGCAAACACCACTTCTCAATTCTTTACAGAAATGCCTTCCAGATGTGTCAAGGAACTACACTTAATGAAATACATGATATACACTGATCAAGGCTCACACACCATTTTCCCCACCATTACCTCAGCATGTTAATTAGCCCTATGGCTTCATCCCCTCAGCAGCACTCCCAGCATCATCCCCAGCCCCTTCCCCAGCATCGTCTTCAGACATTCCTTTCCTTCTGCTGCTCCCCTGCAATCCTTTCGCTGAGGGCACCCCCTGTGCTCCCATTCTGCCCAGCACATCCGCTAGCAAAGCTCAGGTCCCCAGCACACCTCCTTCTCCTTCGGGAATCCCAACCCTGCACCATATCCCTGCTCCCTCACCAGTGCCCCCAGTTCTGTCCCAGTGACCCTGTCCTGCACCCCGGCACCAGCCGAGCCCGGCCCGGCCCCTCGGGGCAGCCCCGACCCCAGGCACGATGCGGCCCCACGGCTGCCCCTCGCCCCCACTCCCCTCAGGGACATCTGGCCGCACCCCACACCTCAGCGCTCCCGTCCTCCCGGGCCCCCCGCGCCACCAGGGGCTGCTCAGCGCGGCCCCCGGACCCTCTCAGAGCCCTTCTGCGGCGTATCCCCTCCCCACCCCGCCCGGCC
>JAOXXN010000137.1:3919108-3936855 GCA_026770055.1 Myrmophylax atrothorax
CAGTGCTGAGGTCACCTCTGAGCCTCCTCTTCTCCAGGCTAAACACCCCCAGCTCCCTCAGCCTCTCCCCATAGGACGTTGTGGAGGGGAAAACTAACAATTCATGTTAATGAAAGACTCTTATTTCATAGAATAGTTTGAGTTGGAAGGGGTCTTTAAAGGTCATCTAGTTCAACTGCCCTGTAAAAGCAGGAACGTCTTCAAGTAGATTTGTCCAGAAATGTTTCTAAACAGGAAGATGCAGAGTTACCTGGTTGAGTGAACAGTTGCTTGAATTAGAGTTCTGAAAAGCTTTTCTTCTATATTTTTGTAAAGCAAGAAGATGCAAAGTTACCTGCTGTTTTAGGACTATTTGTGTTGAGAGATTTAGTGCCAGCATCAAATTTCTGTTTGTGATGGACACTTCCTTGATCTCTGCTGTCTGGGCCAAAGCCACCATTAGCAGCTCTATCCCATGAGTTTCTGCACAGTTCAGTTGTAATTTATGTAAATTGCTCTAGGCCACTGCAGTGTGAGCCTGATGAGCTCATGGCTGCTTCTAGCACTGAAGTCACAAAGATTGTATTTCTCCTAACAAAGTGCTGTGTGCATGTTAGTGCCAGCAAGAAATTTTATGCTGCTTTGGCTTCTATCCAGAGAAACTATTCTGTAGTTTCCAGAAAATGAGAAATCAGACCTTAAGTGAAAATATGCTTTGTGAGTTGGTAAGACACAGAGCCTGTGCAGGTCTGTGTGAAGATGATTTAGCAGCATCTGCTTCCTTTATATCAAGAATGTTGATTAAATTACTCATGCTGTACATCTGCCTTACTTGGAGGCTTCTACTGGAGGGGCACCGTTGTGCTTAAACAGCAGATGTTTGGCAGGAAGCATCCAAGACAGCTCAGTGGCTGCCTGTCCTCCTCACAGAGAAGATCTGCTGAGCTGCTTACAGTGTCTTGGTGGCAATGGAAAGTTACCTGGGAGTGTGTCTCTCATTGCTTGCTCCTCTCCAGTGCAGCAGTTCTTAAATGTGGGATCTGGCTGTGTGTTATTTCTCACTGTCTTTGCCACACACAGCGATGCTGAACAGCATTGACTCCCCCTCTTCAACCACCAGCACTTCACCTCCAGTTACTGAAGTAACTCCACACTTCAGCTGGCAACTGGTCACTGGAACGAGACACCTCTTTCCCCCAGAACTGGAATTTTATGTGTTTCTATTTAATTATTTGAAAACACTTCCCCTAATTGTGGTGTTGCTTATTAACCTCCTCCTTGCTGCTAAGAGACTTCAGATTTAATCTGACTAGGGTATTACTGCTTTCTCCCCTAAATCACCTGTGGGACACTGCACTCATTGCCAGTTCGTGTGCATCCTGCCCAGGTGAAATTTCTAGAATGTTAAAAGGACCTTTAAGTGGCAGTTTTCATGTATAGTTTATTCATGTAGGTCAGTAAATATTTCATGGAATCATTTAGGTTGGAAAAGACCCTGAAGATCATCAAGTCCAATTTAAGCACTTTCTTTGCTCTACAACAAAAATATCAGAGCTGTGAGCACCTGTTGAAAATCTGAAGTGATGGAAAGCTTGGCAAATATTTGAGTATTGTAAAATATAAGCAACCAACATTGCTTATGTAGAGGTGGTTCTTCAGGCTTTTCATGAAAAGTAATTAATCTTGCCCAATATGTAGTAGATTTTTCTCCCCCTTGTCTCTCTGGCTCCTCAGAATCAAATGAGAAACTGAACTAAGTCAGTAAGAAAGACTTCTCTGAGCTTGCAACATCTCAGAAGTTTTTCTTTGTCCCCAGAGAAGGCTTTTGGTTCCCAGCTGCTTATTCATTTCAACAATTGACTCAATTCTGTACCTGAATAAGAACAGTTCTATGTTGTGGTTTTTTGTCTTGGGTGCTTTTCTGCATTCTAAAGAGCTTTTCAGCTTCATGTTTGATAATTTAATTTAGCACTTAAAAGCATAATTTTATTTCTGTTTTCTTTTAATTGCATTTGTATGGATGTTCAAGGGGGCATACAGTAGCAAGATGAAGTTAAAACAGCCTAAGCAGAAAACATTCTGGATGAATTCAGATTTCTGATTGGTATCAGCTGTAGAATTGCTTAAATACACATCCCTTTTCTCCTTTTTATCTGAGAGAGAAACCATAGCAATTAACTGTGTTCAGATGCAGATAAACTGGTGAGTCTGAGACTCATCCTCTCTTAGATATAAACTGAGATTAAAATGAGTGATGTCAAAACAGGATTTGCTGCTTGCTAATTCTTGAATATGACTCACTTGAATCACTTTGACTGAAGTGGATCCACCCTGAGTGTCTTTGGCAATATTTTTTAACATCTGGCCTGGTGTTTGCTGTTGTCATGCCAGTGCAAAGCGATGTGCTGGAGATGTGCAAGCTGGGCAAGGAGCAGAGCACCAAGGGCTTACTGGCTTTTGCTGAACTGATGGTCCAAGACCTGTAGCAGTTCTTTCCTGGGAGCCCAGGAGAATGCCCAGGATGCACTGTGGAGCCTAAAAAAGGGCCACTAAGGATGGTGGGCTTTTTCTTCTTCCCTGAGCATGTGGGGGCAAGTGTATCACCTTATCCCAAACACTTAGAGCAGCTTCTGCACCCAACTGCCTTTTACAGTCATGGAAACACTCCAGGCCAAAGGTTTCCAGTTGAGTAAGGGAGATTATGGAATTCATGGTCAACAAATACAAGGTAACCCTGCTTTGGACACCCACTTGATTAAGCTCATGCTTCAGCCAGAAGGAAGGAATTGCTTTTGTCCTGGCTATTTCTTATGCTGGATTTGGATACCTCAATGTCAAGTAACAGAATGTTGCCATCTCCTCCTGCCTCCCTCCTTTTTAGTTAAAGTCTTTTCCATGAAAAGCCATGAAAGCTGTCACCTGTAAAGTGCAGGAGAACCCAGACATGCCAAGCAGTTGTTGCTCTCACAGGAGGATCTGTCTGTTACCTTCTCTCAGCATTTGTCTGTCTTCTGCACTGGGGTGGGAACCTCCAGATCACCACAGCTGTATTTTTGTGTGGACAGCCAGTGCTGATGCTGTAGTTTCATGGGCATTTGTCTTGATGGCAAAGCTGAATTTGTTTCCTTCTGCTTGTAGCTACCTTGCTTGTACTAATCCATCTCTGCAGATATGCTTTGAATGGAAGGTTTATCACATCCAGATGAAAAATAACCAGTCAGCTCCCTGAACCATCCCACAGTGCCAGCAATCACTGAATTATAGCAGTGCAATCAGGAAGGACAATTTGGGAATGAGTATGAGCGGCTGGACACAAAGGTTGCTGTAGCTGACCCTGCTGCTGAAGAAACCCAGCCCTGTATTGCTCCACTAAGTGAGAGGGGTAAATCTGGTTTACCAGTGCAACCTCCAAGAAAACTTTTGTCAGTGTGGAGTTGTACAAAGTCTGGAGGTGTATTAACTGTGTAGAAATGTTTTGCTGGCACTCAGGGTGGAACAGCTATCCTAGTCTACCCTAATGAAGGTGCTTTATGGTATAACACTGTGTATAAAGCAATCATGCACTGCAAATTTGATCTGTGCAGACTAGAGATCAGCCCTCCCTCCTTGTCTGAGACCTTGAAAAGGTGCTTATTTTAAGAGCATAAGGGCTGCCCTGCCCAGCCATAGAGGTTAACACGAAAGATCCAAAACTCACCAAGGGTTTAATTACAAGTAGGTTTACATTCTGGATATGTAAAATTTGAATCTAAATCCCTTGGAGCAAGTTTAGGGCATGAAGAGTTGTGCACAGTAGAGTCCTGCCCTGTGTTTATCAGACCCAGAAATCCCTTTGCCTACGTGGGATGAATCTGTTGCCAGCACGTGTCTCACAGGCACAGATAAATGTGTCAGAGCTCATAAATGCTGCTGAACCAGTGCAGAAGTGCCAGCTCCCTCTTCAGGCTCTTGAGATTTCAGGATTAGTGCAGGCAGAGGCACCTTCCTGTCTTTACCTGTGCATGTATCTCATGTGTGAGTGTGAACTGATTCCCTAACCTTGTGGGTGATCAATTGCTGGAATGAGACAAAGGCTTACCTACCCTCTGCCTTTCTTGGTTAGAGCTTAAAGGGAGGAGAACTCTGCTCTCTTGGGGACACTGACCTCATTAGACATTTTCCTCCTTTTCTCTTTTGGTGGTAAATATTTTATTTGTGTTTCAAAACACAGCTACAACTGCTGAATAACTTAAAATTTCTTATTTCTTTCTTCATAAGCCTTCTTGGCTTATGAAATGATCCATTCAGTAAAATGTGCCATTTGGAAACAAATTAGAAGATGGGAAACAAAACAGTTATGTCCATGGGATTAGCTTCTGTAGCAGATGATGCAGCATCATCAAAGTCCTAAATGTAGCTAGAAGCTGTTGTCATACAGGGAGAAGCTGTTGACTTGAGCAACGATTGGTTAAACTCTTCTTGGACATTTCCAGAGTAAGATTCAGGAGTACAGGGTCTATGATTCAACTCCTATGCTAACAGTGAATTCCTGCAGTTCTGGAGTATATCATATCTCTGTTCTGCCTTTGTCAAAACCTGTGGATAACAAAAAAGTTGTGTCTGCCATGGCAGTGGGTTAAGAGAAGAAAATAGTGGGTATCAGTGCTAATCTATGTCAGAAACCAAAGTAATGGATTGGCCACTAAACTTGGTGTGTATAAGGCACTAGACCTATATCCTCATGAGGGAGAATTGTCCAATGGCTGTGGAAGATAAGTTGAATGTGACACAGCCTCTTTGGTCTGGCATGTGGCACTTGGCACTGCAAAATCCTGCTCCAAGAAAGGTGCTGCCATCAAGCAAGTGAAACAGCTCACTGCTTGGCTGTGAGGAGGCTTTGAATCAAGGCTTTCAGAAACAAGAAAAAGGTTCAAAAAGCCTCAGTGTTTTGTTTGGGCCCCATTAAGCTGCTACTTCCATGTATTGTTTTCCTGTTGCAGCTGGCAAAATGTTTCTACATGAAAAGAAGTGTTTCTTCCAACCTCCCTGTACAACTTTGTAGCCCAAAGCTTGACACTGTAGGTGTTTTCACAGGAGTAAGTTATAACTACACAAACTCAAAGTATTGCTGCAAAAATCAGACAGGAAGAGTCAGTAGGGATAAAATGGTATGTTAAACTGGGTGAGATAATGCAGAATGTGGTTCAGGGATGGTTTGGTAGAAGGCATTGGTCTGGCTACACTGCCAGGGTTTTGCCAGAGCATCTTGTCTCTGAAGGGAAGCCTCTTGTACAAAGTTGGTTCCCTGACTCTCCGGAGATCAGCTCTGTGTCATTGGCATCCCTCTGTTTCCCAAAGTCCTTACTCTGTAGGTGTTTCTAACATGGCATCTCCATGATACAGTGTGTAGTTTTCCTTGGAATTGTAGGCTGTGTGAAGTGCTGGGACAGACACTGTGAGGTGAGACAGAACAACACCTCCAATAGGAACCAGGCTGTGGGAACATGAGGCTGAATGACCTCCTAGGGCCCTTGGGGCTATTCTTGTGCTCCTGTGGGCATTCTTATAATGCAGACCCTTTTGTAAACTCAGTGTGCTCACAATTCACTGGCTGTTTTGCTTCCACTGCCACTGCTAAAAGGCCTTTCCAGAGACTCCCTTCTCTAGCTGTTAAACTATTTAATATTGAGCAGAAGTTGTCCACGTTTAGACTGTTGCTGTGTTCTCACTGATGTGGCTTCTCCAGGGTTTGTTCCCACCTGACATGCTTATAAAATGTAGTTGTATCTCTGTGTTCCCTGGTTTTATTAAAGGAGTACTTCCAGCTCCTTTGTTCACCCCACCTGAGAAAGGCAAGAGCTGTAGCGTGAAGCCTGTTGTTCCAGCCAGAACAGTCATGCCAGTAATAGCTACACTGGGAACAGAGGTTTGGGGTGATATAAGCTGCTTTTGCACTGTTTCCTGTCACTCCTTTGCCACAGGGGTTTTCCCAGTATAGATCTAGTCTCTAAGCATAAACATACTATGGAAAAAGGGGCTCCAATTACACCGACAGCTCCTTGGATTGTAACGCCCTGTCCTTTTGCAGTCAGCTGAGCTGTGTTTTCATCTATTTTTACTTATAGAGCCACCTTTCAGTGTGAAGCTGTATTTTTAGTGTATAAATAACATAGGTAAAATGCCATGCACTGTTGGCTGGGTTGGTTTTTTTTTTTGTAATACGCAATTTGGTTTATTATACACAGCCCTCATGTTCCTGGTTTTTGTGTCTTTGCTGCAGGGTGGAAGTTGAGGGGGTGCTGTGTGCTCTGACAGTTGGGCAGGGAACATGTGGGATGAGATTGGCACCCGTGGGGAGCTGGGAGGCTCTGTGGCACTTGCACATTTGCCAGAGTTCTGGGAAACATTATCATTAGTTAAGCAACACTGGTATTTAACCATTCATCTTTGTTTCAGAGCCCTGCTGCATAGGGACAGTTTAGGTAGGGTTCTTGTTTCAAGCTGTGAGCTGTGGCAGGAAGCTAAGACATAATTTTTAATGATTTTTTCAGCCATCAGGGTTGCAAAGCCAAAAATATGACTTTCCAAGAGAATATCAGGCCCACTCTGAGGGAAAGGACTGGGTTAGGGGTGGGCAGTAGCACAGGATCTGTGGAGTCTTCATTTCAGCTTCTATGGGACTGGCCTCTGTCTAAGTTTAAATTTGAGGGAGGCTAGTGGATAAAACCAGATTTCTGAGAGAATCTTTGAGCAAATGATGCTGGAGATGCACAGTCCCTATTGTCATCATGGTATTGTCACATGGAGCTGTGCCATGGTCCCACCTGGCCACACATACCTCTCCTTAACCCTGCTCCTTTCCCAGAAAAAGCCATCTCTGAAAGTAGATCAATTGCTGCAGGGTGTCAGATCTCTCAGCCCTTTTCCCACACAGCAAAACAGTCTCCAGCAATGCAGTTAATGGCAGCCAATATGCTCTGTGTTAATCTGTGCGTGAGTTGGGCGTTGGCTGCTGGCCAGAGCGCTTGATACGTCACATAATAAGGCTTTTTCATGCAGTTTTTTTGTTCCTTTTTATCCTTCAGTTATGAGGCCAGCAGTGGTGCAGGTTATACTTGAGGGATTATTGTGATCAACACCTTGGAGAGGTGTCTTGTCTGTTCTTGAAGCCAACAAAATGACAAGTTACCTCTCACTTCTGAGTTTTGAACACGCCACATACCCAGTTGTTAATCTACAGTGTTATTTGTTGGGGAAAATTTGGGTTTGGGCTGGTAGGACTTCTTGGCTGCAGGAAACTTCTATTACTAAAACTTCTTTTGCTTCAAATCATAACACAAAAAAGCCAAAATTTGAATGTGGTTTATTGAGATGAAATGATATCACACATGGAAGAAAGCTGACTATTGTGGCATCAATACGATAATGTTGCAACAAGAAGTTGATGTTGAAATTAATTTATAAATATGTTGGAACTAGTTGAAATGTGTTCCTTGAACTTTTTATGTTACTTTTCCTAACATGATAAGATAAAATGGACGTGTTCCTGCAAAACACTTCATTCTGGAAAAACTATTTCCTATCAGCAAACCCACTTGATTTTTTTTAACCAGACTACTCGTAGTTCCGTGGAATGCAAGCACTACTTGCCTTTGCCCAGAGCTGTGGCTCTCATTGTTAGTCATAAAATCATCATAGAATCACAGAATGGTTTGGGTTGGAATATGTAGTTCCAACCCCTGCCATGGGCAGGGCAAAGTCCAAGACGATGGAGGGGATTGAACTGGTAGAACTAACCCACCGCTGAAGTAGGACGATGTGTAGTCAGTTCCCCCACTTGGCCACTGTATGGAAATGAGTGGCCAATATCAATTCTGCAAAAGCTGCTGTGGGAATTCAGCAGGAGCTGTTCCTGTTTCAGCAGCACTTTCATCACTGTCTATTAGGTGGGGCAACCTGGTCCACTCTCACCCCGAAGTCAAGTCCTTGAACAAAGCCCAACGAAGAATAACAAAGAACCTCCTTAAGAGAGGAGAAAGGGGAGGAGAAAACGTCGTTGTCTGGCTGTAGCAACCCCACCTCCCGGTTATTTCATCTTCCTTACAAGGCTAAAGCCAGCAGCTTTCCTCTGCGCCTGGGTCTCTTAAAAGCAGGAGAGCAAGCCCCAAGGATCCCAGTGGAGTGCAGCCAGGATGCAGGGCTGACAGACACGGCAAGAAGGCACTGGCATGAGCCCTGCAGGGAGCACAGCAGAGCAGGCTCGTGCTCTCCAGAGAAGTGTGACAGTAACCTATGAATCCTAAACCAGGTGTTCAGTGATGCAGATCTTCCAAAGAAACATGACACCAAACCCTAAAAGAAATCACTGAGGGGGAAAAAGTGCAACATGAGAGGTAAATATATTTTTGCTCGGGATAAACAGAAATAACTGGCTTTATTCTCTTTGAAAATTGTCATTGTAAGTAGGTGTCTGAAACTGCAGCCTGAATAAAGACTGGTCTGACTGATTTCAAAAGCAACACTGGGTTAAAAACTCAGATGAATTGAGGTACCTCTGAAGAAATTTTGAAGTTTCTCTTTTTAAAGCTTTGTAAAAATCTACTTTTCTCTTTTGCTCTCTCTGCTGTTTGTAGAGGTTTTCGAGAAGTAGTATGCACGTTGCTGTGGGGAAAAAGAGTGGCAGAACCAAAACCTAAACTGAGAATGTGGTAAACTGTCTCTATTGAAACTTTTCAAATGCTCCCATGCCCCTGTTCTCACAATAGTGCCATTTCTTCAGAAAAATCCATGACCTACTGAGCCAGAATGGCTGTTGACATCTGGTTGAGGTTACTGTATTTGGCATTCTTTTTATTTTCCAGTTTAATTGAAACAAGTTGAAATTGTCTACACATTCTATGAATTGTTTCCGTGCTCTGGCTGTCTAGTCTCTTGGATGGGTAGTTCTAGAACTGCCAAATCTGAACTGGAAAAGAGGAAACACCTTGAGAGTTCAAAACTGCAGCCCTTCCATGCTGCAGCCCTGAGCATGCTGCAGAATTCTTGAAGGAAAGTCAGAGTAGCCAAAAGACAAAACACTTTGCCCCGTGTCTGTAAGATGGACTGAGACAAATGTGGTTTTACTGACTTTAGTGTAACTGTATTCTTGGGCTTCTGATTTACATCTTTTTGATGCTCGGGGGCTTACAGATGCTTTTACTCAGCAGGTAAAATGAAAAACTGGCCTGTGGAGAAGAACTGCTGGGAGTTGTGACAAACTACAAGACCAGAGGATTGCTCCACAAGTCCTGTAGATTGTCATCAAAGGCATTGGCTCAGCCTTGCAGCCAGTGTGTGCAGAGGTGTGGGTTCCGCAGCTGGGCATGGAAGTGCTACGCCGTTCCTCAGTCTTTGCTGCAGAAGTGATGGAGGTTTTTGACAGGTCTCCCACTGACAAGGAGCTCGTGTCCCAAGCCAAGGCTCTCTGCAGAGACTACATAAACTCCAGGCTCATCCGAGCGGGTGTCAGCTGGAGCAAACCCGAGTACAACGTCCCGGTGCCTGGGGGTAAGCTGGCTGAGGTGTCCTCCATACTGCTGCGACTAGGTGAGTCCCTGCTGCTGAGGGGGGAGCTGAAACTCTGGGAGCAATTTGGGCCAGACTAAGGTTTTTGGAAGAGGCTTTAGAGTTTTGGTTTTTTCTGCTTCGAACCTTTAGTTTTGGTTTTGGTGATCTTCCCTAAACACCTCCTGTGTGTGGGTTTCCTCAGTCCCTTGGAGCACTGCTCAGCACGGGGTTTCTGCAGAGCTGCCTTTTCCTGAGGACTTGCAACAACTCAAAATCGTGATGCAGGCCAAGAAAGCCCAACAGCAAACTAATTCTGTCTGCACAGGACTCCAAGTGTGTAGCAGTTTTCACAGTACTTTAGGAATCTTTCTCAGCTGGGCACTTTAAGTGGTCTTGCAGTGTTTTCTCCAGACATGAGTGATTTGGCTGCCATGACACAATCCAGCAACCCAAACTGGCATCTAGTAGGGCACTGCTACCTCTAGACTTGGGCTTCAGCAGTAGCTCACCCAGCTGCAAGGACCTTTAATTTGGGCGTAGTTGGCTTAGAAAATGTGCATTGGAGATCTTATGAAAGCTGCTTTTGAATGACTGTGTGTTTTTAATTTTCCTTTGCCTTAATCATTCAGCATGACCTGAGGTTTCTTGCTTTTTGGTGGAGCAAGGAGTTGGTTAAAGTTACCCGTTGTATGCTGCCATTTGGTGCCCCTCTTGTGGCACAGAGGCTGCAGGGGCTGCAGGGAGAGCAATCTGAAGGTCATGCCTGAAGGTTGTGATATGAAGACATGCTCCAGAGCTGTGCTTATACCAGGAGCACCCTCTAATGCTGTCAGCTGCCTGGCCTTTGTCTTGGGTTATAGCATCCTGTGTGCTCAGGTCTAGCTATTTGTCTTTTTTTAATTTATTCTTTTTCATATTTTATCTCCTACACTGACTTTACTTGTGTTTTTGTTTTCAGTGGTTGTTTCATCTTTGGACAATTTTTTTTTGCTCTTCTGTCAGTCTCACCGCCTCTTTGTCTTCCCTTTCTGCCTGGGTTGGGGGTTGAGATTTATTTGCTTTTGACCAGATCTTCTGTGGGTGGCCAGGAGCACGTTAAAGGGCAAGGAGGTGGCACACTGTGTCTGAAGGCGTCTCCTGGATGACTCTGCTGTTACTTATCTGTGTCCAGATGGGAAGATTTGGCTGATAGTCTGACGAACTTGGCGCCTTCTCTGAGCAAATCTGTTTGCAGAGCGCCACGTGGTACCTGTGCAACAAGAAATGTGAGCAGTCCTCCTTATTAGGATGAAGAGTTGCTTCTGTACTGTTTCTTCAGAAACTCCACTTGCCACATGGCCCATCCCTTTCTTTTCTCCTTTGCTGATCTCACCAGCACAAGGCTGAGTGATATCCAGCCACCTGCCAGGAATGGAGTCCTTAGCCAGTTCCTAAGCAGTGCAACAAGCCAGGCCAGCTTTTTAATCCATGATAGTGCTGAGAAGGCCTAAGCAGATGAGAAGCTGGAGTATTTTCTAGCTGTCTTGCATACAGAGAGTCCAATAAACTGTCAGGAGAGGTGCTGGGCACAGGCAATGCAGTTGCAGTCCTGGGGAGTGAGAGCCCATCAGCTCAGTGAGGCTTAGCAGCTAATTAGCCCAATTAATGAGTCAGAAGTGGTAAAACCTAATGATATGGCTGAATGAGGCACCCCAGACTGCCCTGCTGTGCATATCCGAGATCTGGTTTATCTGAACTTGTGTTTCCTCTTGCTAAGGCCCAGGAAAGCCCTTTGACCACTGCACTGAGCTTCTGCACAAGAGAACTGTCACTGCTTCCCTGCTGACTCCTCCATAATTACTGGGGGAAGGAGGAGAAGTCCTGAAATTGCTCTAATGTTGTAAAGTTGTACATCTGAACAAGGACACTGAGACCAGCACCAATGTAACATGCTGCAGGAGACATCCTGGGACTGCTAGAGCAGTGCTTTTCTTCCCCAGATGCTCCTGTCTGCCCTGTGCTGCAGAGCAGTACATGTGTGCCTCCAACCAAACCCTGAGCTCATCTGGGGCTTCCAGGCACTGCTTGTTAGAAGCTGTAACAGTGGCAGGCTACTAAGTGCTGATCCCAGCCTCCCATGCATCCCTCTTGGCTAACTAGGGCTATCCCCATTTCCCAACATTTATCAGGAACCCTATGTGGTGCCTGTGAGGAGAAAACAGCTGTTGAGTAGTGCAAGTCAGGTTTCTTGTTATCAGGGCTGACCATGTGTTGGCAGGGTTTCCTCTTGCCATTAGACTGGGACAATTCCACACTCAGAAAGTGCCAGGAGAGCTCAGCTGTGGAATTCTGTAGAGCTGGGTTTTGACTCTGCTGAGTGCCAGTTAAATGAATTAAGGATCAGTAGCTAATGACTCAGGAACAAGCTTCTTATTGTGGTGGCATCTTCCTTTTTAGCTCCCATATAAATGAAATTTTGAGAAGGACCAGTAGCTCTCTGGATGGGCCAAGTCACCTGGGTCTTGCAGTGGGATGTTAAGCTGTTGGGGTAGCTCTTCGTCCTCCCAGAACACCCTTGTACAGGAGAAGGGCACAGTGTGTCCCAAATCTAAGCCAGATAGGACTCTGCATAAAGGACTTTCATGCCATGCAATGTTTGTGCTAAGTCATGCTCCTTCAGCAGCTATGCAACCCTCATTAAATATCCATGAACCCCTACAGAGAGAGAAATCCCTTGGAAACTGGGCTTTATTAATTCTACTTCTCAAAAATGGTTTGTTTTACTACAGAGGAAAAGCTTTACTGTTGTTTCCCAAGAGCCATTGCTCAGTCCTATGGGAGGAGGTTCTCTGTTTGTCCTTGGTAATTCCATCTTGATCTTCAAGCTGACCTAATACCTCCGACCATTTCCCAGCTGGGAAAAAACACTCTGGAGGTAAAGCATGTGTCTGTCTGTGTCAGGAATCTTGCTGCTGAGGAGTCAGCCATGCAAATGAACATCTCTTTAACCATTTGGAGGACAGGAAGAACTCTAGATCAGTGCTCTGCCTGTGTGAGTGTCAAATAGCTGAGCTGAGAGTCTCTTTGCTCAATTAATTTTGTGCACCTCTGGGTGGATCCTTGGCTTTCATCAGCCTCCAGCTTTCTTGAGTTGCTCTCATGCGCTTCAGGCGTTTTTGTACAAGCCTGATGGGGTGCTGAGAAAGGGTGTATCTCTCAGTAGCTGACATGGACATACATGCCTCTTTCTCGCTTCTGAAATAAAATGAGATGGCTTTGCTTATCTGAGTACTGTCTCCTGTGTTGAAAGAAAGCCAGGCAGCCAGCCTGGGAACAGCATTTCAGGGATTACTGCAGCTACACCACTGATACAAGGCCACTGCCTGTCCCCACTCCCTTTGGAAGTCACAGGCACAGGGGATATTGGGAAAGGAGGGTGCAGGAGGTAGGGAGTTGCATGTAAAGGACCCTGAGGACTCTGCTGCCTGCTTAAACTCAGGTGAAGCTGGGGTTCAGTCTCTCTGCCTGAAGGGATCTGTGGGGTGGCCTCAGTCATAATTCCCACATGGTGAGAGCAGGACTTGATGCTGTGTGTGCTGACTGCTGGCTGTTTGCTTCCAGGGGATGAGCTGGAATACATTCGCCCCAACGTCTACCGGAACATCGCGCGCCAGCTGAACATCTCCCTGCACTCGGAGACGGTGGTGACGGATGCCTTCCTGGCAGTGGCTGCCCAGATTTTCACTGCAGGTACTGTGCCCAGACAGATACACAGAAGGGCTGGGTGGAAAAGAACAGAATGGAGCCACCTGTCTCGGAGAAGGCATGTTTCTGGGACAGCCTGCAAGGTGGGGCCTGATTTCTGAAAGGGCTGTGGGCAGTCTGGCAGTGTGCCCTGCTTTAATGGTTTAATGAGAGCTCCTCTCAGCTCTGTTCTGGCAGGGAAATGCCTTGTGTTGTTACATGCTCCCAGCAGGTTCTGGCTCATTCTAGAAGGCACCTCCTGCCCTTCCTCGATAGGAGGTGGTGTTACCTCATTGCACAGGGAGGTCACTCATTCCAAGCCTCTGTGCTCACCATTGGCAGCTGCAGAAGATTCATTGCATGGGAGTCTCCCTTGTTCCAGCTCATGCTGCTGATGCTGGGAGCCAGAACCATCTCATCACAAGGGAGTTCCTCTCCTCCTGGCTTCCTTTCCCACAGCAATAGCCAGAACTTCAGTGGAGTCTGCTGCTTCTCCTTTCTCATATTGGGACAGTCTTCTCCCTGGAGGCTGTTCCAAATGAACAGGTGCTTTGAACTTTCTCCCAGCATAGGTGTGACAGTTCTGCTGCTGTTAGACTGGTTCCAGGGATGATGGTCAAAAGCAAAGATATGCCCTGTGCTGTGTTCCTGCAAGAGAACCTCAGCCTCCCCTGGAAACAGTCCCTGCCTGTGACTGCAAATGCCGCCTGTGGGAATTGAGGGAAGAGAAACCTTTTACACAGAGACTTATGTCAGGCAGGTCCTAACATTGTTGTAGGTTTTCTGCAATGTCTTGTGTTGTCTGTGGAAGAGCATTAGATCTTAGAGACTGGAAACAAAACAAAAGAAAAAGGAAAAAAATCCTGAGACAGCAGCTTTCTAGCAGCATAGCAGTGTGAAAGCACTGGAACCAGCGACAATGATGGTGTGACAGGATGCAGTGACAGGATGCAGTGACTCTTGTCACCTTGGGAATAGTTACTACAGTATAGAAGTCCAGGTTTCTGTTGTACTTTCAAACAAGCTTCCTCACGAAAACCTTTTTATCTTCACAATCAGCTGTGCTTCTTTACACAGAACCACTGACACCCTGGAGGAGCCCTGACATCCAGAAGGTGTGAAGTGTGTTGTGGTGGAGAGCATGGATCCTCCCTAGAATCACAGCAATGGCCAAAGAAATCTCTGAGAGGGACTGCTCAAGCAGGGCTCCTGGCAGGTTGAGCAGGGCTGATTTACTCCCTGAGCTAGGGAAATGGATGCTGTGTTGTGGGAAATGGATGGAATTGGATTGTGGGGCTGGTACTGCAGCCCTCAGCAGCCTTTCAGAGATGCCTGGGGTACAGATTGCCTTTGTGCAGGGCTGGCTTGGGAGGCCCTGTGAGCTCAGAAAGCAAGAGCCAGGCAAGTATGGCAGGAATGTCTGAGCACGGCTGTGTTCAAAGGGCAGATGCCCTGTCTTGTCACTTAGTGCTGAGCTTTACTTGCTTAAAGGCTTACAGAAAAACAAGGGTCAGGTTGGCAGGCTCAGATATTTGCATTGCAGGTGAGTAGCTGATCTTAGATTGCTATAGCTGACTGCAATCAGACCTGGCCCACCTCCAGAGCTGAAGTGACATAGGGACTTAAGCCAGAAAGGTAGATGGCTGCAAGTGGAGCAGACCGTGTGTGCTCCTATGTTGCATAAACACGATGCTGGGGAGAAAGCTCTTCTGCCTCCTAGGAATCCTGCTCTCAATATATATTAGCATATTCACTGAAAGCTGCATTTGTTGGTGCTCTTCAACTTCTTGGCTCAGGAGTCAAATGCAAGGTGTGGATAGTTTAAAATTAAAGCTAGAAATCATAACTCTTGGTACCAAATTTGTTTTTTCAGGGTAGTAAGAAAAGAATCTGAGCTCAGCCCTTGTGAAGCTGGCAATGCTGGAGGCTTTGGGAGCATGGCCGAAGCACAGGCTAGAGCTGTGATGCCAGTGCTGCCCCTTGCCTGGGGACACTGTGCTGCAGAAATGGCTGGCAGTGGGATGGCTGCATAGGGAGCGTATTCAACCCTTCCCAGTGCTCTTTATGCTCTGATTTTAATTCGTTCTCATCTCTGCCACTTTGCTGGGAGTTGTGTATTCAATTGCTTTGATTAACTTGTTATTGTAACTTCTCTTGGTAGAAGTTGCTGAGTGGCAGAGGGGTAGGAGTTTGCTGATTTTTAGTATTCCTGGATCCCACTGCCACCTCAGGACTCAGCATTTAATACTAAATCCAGCAAATCAGAGTTGGCTGTGATAGCCAGACATTCATTCCTTACTTTTTTTTTTTTCATGGTTCAGAGGAAAGAGGCTCTTACTGAGCAAAGGAAACCAGACACTCAAGTTCAGTCTGAATTTCCATGCCAATTACCAAGGGCTAAAACATCTCAGGCTGTTTTCCACTGTGCAGTTTATTAAGAAAACAGCTACAGCCTGGCACTGCAGTGCCTAGAGAGCCTGGGGAGCCCCACTAGTCACTCACAATGCCTTTCCAGCAAGGGGGTGGGGGATTTTGATACTTTCTTGCTGGAGAGGTTTTTTTCTTATTCTCTCACATGTCTGTCTTCCACACTCTGGTCTGGTTTTGTGTCTTCATAGTGTAGCTCTGGCTGTGCTCACTCTTGTCCATACTGTCTACAAGTCTTGACTAAAGTGTGGACAGCCTGTTTCCATGCCTGACTGCCCTTTCAGTGAAGAAATTTTTCCTAATATCCAATCTAAACCTCCCCTGGTGCAACTTGAGGCCATTTCCTCTTGTCCCATTGCTTGTCATCTGGGAGAAGAGACTATGGTAAGGCTCAAGCTGTATTTTGCTCCCCTGTTTCCATACAACCTGTTAGTTATTGAGAGTGAGAGCCCATCTGTGTGGAGATGTGCACCACAGAGCCCTGATCTGCTTTGGATGGCAAAGGATCTGCAGCAGCATCACCTCTGTGGTGTTACCACTGCTTCTGATGTGTGGTGCAAAGCTGCTCTGCAGGCAGCAGGAGACTTTCCCCTGACTTTAACAGGGTGTGGATTGGGACCTGGCTGAGCTGACATTCACATTAGCTGTTTGAAAAAATCCCAGAAGCAAGGGGTCACTTAGTGGAGAAACAAAAGTAGAAAAGGGACATGCATTTTCCCTTCCTAAAGGAAACAGTTCCCTGCTGTTTGTAAGAGCTGCTAGTCTGGTGAAAAGACTGGATGAGGCACTTACTGCCATGGTCTAGTTGACAAGGTGGTGTTAAGTCTTAGGTTGGACTTGATGATCTCAGAGGTCTTTTCTAACCTAGCTGATTCTGATTCTGGGGTGGAATGAGGGGAGCTTTGAGTTCCCTTCCAGCCCAAACCATTCTTTCATTCTATGAAATGCAATTAGAAATGCATCCCACTGCTCCCTCATTGCTTAGGCCTTATGACTTGAACTTCCTGCCTTGTGCTCATCCCTCTTGGCTTCTCTCTCTCCACCAGAGTGTATTGTGTCTGGCTGTATTCTTACAGCACTGGATCATGTTTCTTCTAGGTCTGACTTGCGAGCGAGGCTTTGATGCAGAGTGGAGCAGAGGGAAGTTTATTTGAGTAGCCTTGGGTAGTGTGGTGCTCTGAGACTGCACAGCCATGTCTCATGGCTTCCTCAGCTCTCCCCTGGGGCAGACAAGCTGATATGAACAGGAACACTTTCATGAGTACTCCTCTCCTGCTAATTCATTTTCCCCTGGGCTCGCCAGTGTTTACATACTTTCAGCTCCATGGCTGGCCTTGAGTCTGCAACTTGTATTTCTTATTTTTTTATAATGCTTTCTAAGCAGCTCTTCACTTTTTCCATATCCCTTTGTTCCATCTCTGTGTGCAGAAGTTTTGGAGCTTTCTCTGTTTTGATTACTCCTTTCTGGACCAGTTTTCCATTCCCTGTTGTTAGCTCCTGTGCATGCTGGTCCACACAGTGGGAAGCCCTGTGAATGGATTGTCTTGCCTGGTGAAGTGTGCCCATTTCACCCTTGCATGGATGGCAGCCAGGCCTTTTGAGGAATTTGGAGGAATTGTGTCTTTGCTGCTCATGTGCACTGGCCAGATGCAATTCCAGCTTATGCTGAGGACTGCATCACACTAGTGTCACCCTGAACCTGGCCTGGACATCATGGGGGACAGAGGCACTGCCCTTCCATTACATTGTGCTCCTCTGCCCCTGCCAAGGGAGTCCTTGAGAGAGGAAAACTAATGGAGCTGGTGTCCTGGGAAAGGGCAGAGGAGGACTGCTGAGGCCTGTTCCCCTGTCATGTCCTGTCTGGGGCTGGATGGCAGCTGGAGCCCTCCTGGGCAGGGGGACCAGCCACAGGTATGGCCCAAGTGCTGGAGATGTCTGCTCTTCCCTTGCTTCAGGGCTCCCTTACAAAAACTGGGCCCCTCAATTTAGGAAAGATATTGAGCTGCTGGGGTGGGTCCAGAGAAGAGCAAGGAGGCTGGAGAAGGGACTGGAGCACAAGTGCTGTGGGGAGAGGCTGAGGGAGCTGGGGGTGT
>JAOXXN010000137.1:3948666-3963266 GCA_026770055.1 Myrmophylax atrothorax
TATCAGAGAGACTATTAAGGAACATAAAGAGTTAAATGCACCAATTAAGTGGATTTAACAAAAAGATAATGACAAGCCAAATAAAGCAGCATTGCTGGAAAGGAATGTGTGTGGGTGGGAAGGGGGTTACAGAAGCAGGCAAAGGCTCAGCCTGGAAACTGCCAAATAATGAGGGGGTGGTTTTGCTGCCCTCCAGTAGATTTCAGACCTCTCTGGCTTTTTTCTGTTTCCTTGCATTTGCTGGTCCCTGCAAAACACATATTGGAGCTGAACGGTGTGTTTGTTGCTTGTCTTGCACTTGGTGGTAAAGGATGATCCTTTGGCCCTTCTCACTCCTGCCATAACCACATCAGCACCAGCCTTGCCACCAAAATAAACAACAAAAGAGACAGAATTGCACGCACAGCTGCACCTTTGGAAAGCAACAGCCAAGTTGCAGCCAAGTTTTTGTGTTGTGTTCAGTCGTAGCTGTAATGTTTAGGCATTTCAGAGCACTTCCAGAAGTTCTTTACCGTCTCAACAATCCTGGGGCTCTGTGAATTTTTCTATTCCCTCTTCTCTTTTGGCCAGTCCTACCTGATGGGAGACATCAGGGTTGGTTGTTTATCACCCCAATAAACATTTTCCTTTTGGATGATTGGTGCACTCCTAGGAGTAGGTCTCGTTTATTTAGTTGTTAAAGAAAACCAAGAAAAAACAAGTACCAGAGTTAGTACTACAGTACTATTGTGCTTCTTCATACCAAAAACCTCATGCTCTTCCAGCATCAAAAACTGAAAACAACCAAACTACCCATCTCATCCATTTCCCCCCGGGCTTCCAATTATCTACTTGAGAAAACTGCTTGCAGCAAAAGCTGCCTTCATTTTTTTTTAAGCTGCTTTCCTCATACTGAATGTTCTAAGTGAGACTTACCTACACACCAACTGCCTTGTGGGGGCTGCTCCCTGTCCCCTGTGACCTTTCAGTCCACTGTTTCATGCTGTTTCGCTGAAGGGCAGCAGTCACAGGGAGTGGTGGCAGACCTCATCTCCACACACAAAACCCAGATGAGCTTTAGCTGTCTGCTGCCTTGCTGTCTCACCAGGAAAGCTGGAGGCACAGAGAAGAGATGGGGCAGGGGCAGGTGGAGGCGTGGGAGATGCCTGGGGAGAAACAGGAGGAGGGACAAAGGGTTGGATGGAGGTGGGGAAATCACATGTATTATTTTTTTGTGGCTGTGGAGTGTTTTGCAAAGGAGAGTGGCCTGTGCATTACAGCAGTGTGCAATGTAAAGCTCAGAGAGTAGTGCCTGGAGGAACCTGAGCCTCAGTTCTTTGTTCACGGAAGAACTTGCTCCAATAAGGATTATCCCACCATCCTCCACGTCCACCACCACCCTCATTCTCTGTTAGTTTGTAGCAATCTACAGTCAGTCAATGGAAATACCTGTTTTATCACAAGAAAAGCCTTGGCTTGGGAGTTTCAATGACAAGCATTTGAGCAGTGCTTGTGCTGTCCTAGACATGACCACTGCCTGAGTTGTGCCTCACCTCTGCCGTGCAGCAGGTTCACCTTCTTTAAGGGAACTGAGGAAAGTGGTCTCAGTCTCACAGCAGATGTCACCTGTGTTCCTGCACTGCTTTTTCTCCTGCAAAGAGAAAGAAAACAGTCTATAAAGACCTTCATTTATCAGACTTGCATTTGTATTATAGAGCAAAGTACAGAACAATAGTAACAGAGTGAGATTGAGGTTTCCTAGGAAATTGCAACACCAAACTTCCTTATTTTCAGACTTCTTCTTTAGACTGTGAGAAAAAACTCTGCGTAATTTTTTTTTATTCTCCTTTTAATGTGCAAAGTCTGCAAGTGGAGCTTTTTGGTGCACAATTAAACTGAATATGAAGCAGATTGCAAGTCCTTTAGACAAGTTTCTGAGACGATTAGTCCCTGAAGGCGTTTCAACAGCTTTGCCAAGAGCCTTCCTGGTGTGGCTCTTGTCAATGTGTGTCCCCTTGAATTTCTTCAGTCGTCCTTTTTTTAATTCTACTATTTATAATTTTATAGGCATAGATTTGCCACAGATTAATTATTCTCTTAGGGCAGTGTGAAATCAATGCATGCTACTGGATTAATGACAAGAAAACAGCAATTTAATGTACTGCTGGCTGACTGTATAAATTTCTTCTGTGCAAGTGGTTTGACAGCTGGAGTTTAAATATTCCCCCAGAAAAGCCTGTAACCTCTTTAACTCTAAACATTTTGACCCACTGGGATTATGAGCCCCCAGCACAGCTAAACAGAGTGATCCTTGATTGAACTTTACACCATCACCAGGACCTGGAAGTGCACTGCATGTTCAGGCAGAGTCTGTGGGAAACGGAGTGCCCCTGGGTCAACCACATGACATGCAGACCATGTCCAGGCAAGGTCAGATGAATAAAAAAGCTTCCCCTTTTACAGAAGGAAAAAAACAGGCTTGGGAAGGAAATTTCCAGCTGCCTTACAAGCACATTTCAGAGCTTTAACTCTGGAGAAATTTCATCTCTTTGCCCATAAACCAGCTGACAGCACCAGAGCTTGTCCTCTCCATCACTGCAGGGAGACTTGCTGATACATCTGTGCTGGTGTCAAACACAATCCCCTGGTGTTTCAAATTTCCACTTCTGGCCTTTTCTTGTGACCTTCACTGTTGCTTTTATCGAGCTCTGCATTTAAGCAAGATAAGGTATGTTTTCTATTCCCTTCCCCTGCTGGAATGTGACTCATGCTGGGTCACTTTGTCACCTGAAGGGTGACTGGTTTGGCCTTTGGAGGACCATGGGCCGCACCAAGGACCTCCAGTGCCCATAGTCTGATGGGAACTGGCAGGATCAGCCCTCTCAGAGTCTCACCTGACTCTCACTGGGGAGGAGCTGCAGATCCTGCAGCTGGTCCCTGCTATGCAGATCCACCCTCCCAGTGCTGTGTGACACTGTCCAGGGAACATAAAGCCACCTGAAAGTTGAACTTGAAGCTTTCCCAGCATCGTGATGTTGCCTTTTTACTCCTAACGTGGAGGTGTCAGTTGGGGGCTGTGCAGTGGTGACCACAAGGACAGTTTGTTCCCATTTCCCACCAGGGCTGAGCCTGGATTTTGTAGTAATCTAAGAAGGGGATTAAAGCCCCCCCAAAATAGCCTTTTATTTTGATCTCCTTGGCGCTTCAAAAGAACAATTAAATCACTCTTAAGCTGCTAGAACATACTTTGCTCTCAGTTCCTCAGCCAGGAATGGCCAGACTGCCCTTTTTAAACCTGGCAAGCTTCTGCCAGCTAACTCCCTTGCTGTCAGCTTTTCCCCTCAGTTCACTGGCATTGCTCCTGGGCAAAGTGTCTGACCCCCATGGCCACCTGACCCAACACGTTGCTTTGTCCCCCAGAGAAGGTAACCCTGTGAAAATCATCTGGTGGCTGTGGCAAAGTTGGCTGCCCCCCCAAAATGGCATTGTGCCCCATTGCCTGGTGTGTTTTCCCCGTTAGTTATGGCTGATGCATGCATTTATACAGGGTGGGAAAGGAGAAAGCATGGCTGGCATTTGAAAGGGAGAAAACAGCTCCAAGGGTTGTGTTCAAAGCTTGAGCCACTGCTGAAAGGCTGCTGCTGTCAGGGTTTGGGCACACTCACCAGCTGATGAACATCATGAGCCCATAATCTGTGGGTAAGGGTAGATTACTTGAAGCTGGGAAAAGGTGCTTGTAATATCTGTGCCCTCAGGTTTCGTGGCTTAACTGAAGGAGGAGGACAGAACTACTAAAAATACTTACATGTTCAAGCTCATGTTTTGTCTCTGAGGAGAGTGATGGATTCACAGAGTCAAGCCCAGGCTGTGTATTGTCACAAGCAATAAACCTACTGGAGGCTGGAACTGGCTCGAGCTAAACTATGAGGTGCTCTTCCCAACCCTTGCAGCACATCAGAGGGAAGACTGGAAAAACTGCACAGAAGCTTTGCTTATATTTAAACAGTTTAATAAAAATAAAGAAGTTAGTAGAATGCCATGTATTGACTTTTATTAATTCACAGCCTTGAAGGTTTCTGTAGGGATGAAGACTGGATGGAGCAGGAATGCTGTGTAGGGCAGATGAGTGGAATGTTCTGCCATCAAAACTGGCAAAAAAGGTTTTCTTGTCTGTTTTAGGCTTCAGCTCCCATTTCAGACCTGGAGGTGGAGGAGAAGGAGCACACAGGCATCCAGGGCACAGCAGCCTGGCAACCTCCTCAGAGTTCTGGCCCTTTGAAACGCTGCTGAATCCAATGCCAAAGGGCTGCTTCTATTGCTGCCTCCCATGGCAAACACAGCTCCAGGGCTGAGCAGAAACAACATCCTGAGGACACCAGGAGCCTGAACTCTCAACATTCTAAGACTAATGTGCAGTGACTTAAATCAGCTCATTTAGGAGTTCATGAAATGCAAAGCACTGAAGAAACGGAGAAGAGAAAGCTGTGAGGGTAGCAGTGTGGTCCAAGAGTCTCCCATGGATTCACAGTGTACTTTCCAAAACCCAGTTATCTTGTGGAGACAGCTTCTTAGCAAGAAGCATTTGTGGACTGCATATATTTCTGTCTGCAGACATAAAAATTTCAATCAGCCACGCATTTGAAGGGAAGAAGTGCAGCTGAGAAAACATTTGCCCTTTTTCAAAGAGCTTTATTTACTTTCGGATCAGAGTGATTTAGCATGGAGGCACCAGCCGGGGCTGGAGGCAAAGCTGCACTTCCCTTGAAGAGGGAGTTGAGGATTAGATCAAAAGTGGAATTTAATCCTGCTGTATCTTTCCCTTGAAATATTTAGCAAAGCGCCTTCAATTTGCCTTCAGCAACTTCTCCGAGGACAGTGATGTCCTCATGCTTTGAGGGAGTGAAATACTGGGCCACTTGTCTGGAGGAAGCGAGCCATGTGCATGTCCCTCCCTGCCCCATGACCGTGGGTAGAGCTGAACATTCCCATCCCATGGCCAGAAACAAAGCAGGGAAGGAAGAGTGGAGCACCAAGGGAGAGAACAAGGTAATATAACATCCTAGAACTGATGTCTTGAAGGGATCACACAGGACAGCACAACTGATCTCTGCATTTGCAGGGCAATGTCTCTCCAGGGCTGACTCTGTAGAGGTAGTAACTTCCTTCCTCATAGGCTCAGAGCTCAAGGTGTGGGCTTTGGGACAGGCAGGGGCTCCTGGCAGGATCCTGAGCTGCTGCTGTGGCATCACTGACAGGACAACAGCCTCTAAGCACAGGCCAGTTGCTGTTTGTCTCCCCCACCTCATCTGACTTAAAGTTTAGCTTATGAAACACAACACTGGTTATAGATGCTTGGGGGAAAATTGGGAATATTCAGTCCAAGCTCTCAGTTTCAGACTGCATGGGTGCCTCTGGGTTTGTACGTCCCTTGGGTGGCCAGGAGCCTCAGATCAAGGGGCTGGACCAGGCATGTGTTGAAGCTGCTCAGAGGAGAAGGTGATGATGCTGACACTCACCTGTGGCACTGGGAGAGAAGTGAAAGACAATGCCAGTTAAAAACCCTGTGGTTGTGCTGTGTGATGAAAATGAGGGGAACTGGTGCTGCAGAAAGTCATGAAATCACAGAACGTGCTGAGTTGGAAGGACCCACAAGGATCAGTGAGTCCAAGCCTCAGCCCTGCACAGGACCAGCCCCAAAAGTCACACCCTGTGCCCCAGAGCATCATCCCAACACTCCTGGAGCTCTGGCAGGCTTGGTGCTGTGCCCACTGCCCTGGGGAGCCTGGTCAGTGCCCACCACCCTCTGGGGGAAGAACCTCTTTCTAATATCCAACCTAACCCTGCCCTGACACACCTTCAGACTGCTCCCTCAGGTCCTGTCACTGGTCCCCACAGAGCAGAAATCAGTCCCTGCCTCTCCTCTTCCCCTCACAAGGAAGTTGTAAACTGCAATGAGGTCTCCCCTCAGTCTCCTCTTCTCCAGGCTGAGTTGGTGGCAGGTGCAGAGCTGCAGGGGAAGTCAAGCTTCAGCCACAGCACACAGGCCTGAGTGCAGGAGGGCATCTCTGCACAGGGGCACAGCAATTCCTTACAACAACAATGGCATGAAACAGCCTCTCTGATTAATCCTGCATATAAAGGCCAGGTTGGACGGGGCTTGGAGCAACCTGGTGTAGTGGAAGGTGTTCCTGCCCATGGCAGGGAGTTTGGAGTGAGATGGTTTATAACTGTTCTGTGATTCTGTAAATAGGTAATGTGTGTTGGCTCTTTGATGCTGTTTTACCATCCCTGCCCTCTACAGAGAAGCATCTCTCTTGGCTGCTCTGAGAGCTGCTCTTTCCAACACCTATTGTTGTGCAGAGAAGGTGTGGGGCTCACAGGAAGGTGGGACATGGCTGTGTTCAACCTCTGGGTGAGTCTGACAAACCAGTTCCTCTGTCTCCCTGCTACCCAGTGCTGTGTGCTGGGTTTGCCTTGGCAAACTGGGGGCTCTCTGAGGTGGGATGAGCACTTGGGGTATAATCACCTGTGTGGGTAAACCAACCATTGGGTTTGGGATGGGGTGAGACCAAACAGCCTCTCCCTCAGTGGGAGGGTGTAGGAGCAGAGGACCTTCAGAAGAAATAGCGAGAAGGGAAAGCTCAGCACCCGTTAAAGGAAACTTTTGCTGCCAGGAAAAACTTTTAAAGTGGGAAGGAATTCATTCTCATGCAGGATGCTGTGTATGTTCTCTTTATCTGTCTGCCAAGAGGTAACTCCCTTGCTACAAGCGATAAAATTCTCACAGACGTGCCTGGAGGCTCCCACAGAGGGGCCAGGCAGGCCATAAAACCAAGGTGAGAACTCAGCCTGGGGGTTTATTATCTGGTGTTGTTATAAAAGCACCAAAACGGATTTCTGTTTTCTCCTTTTTGTCCAGCTGTATCAACCATATATATATATATATATATATATATACACACACATATTAGAGTTCTTGATTGTTAAAATGAATTTTCTTTGAAACTTTAGCCACAGCCTGTGCCTGGGGTTACCTGTGTGCATATCAAGCCTTACAAAAGGGGAGGTTTAGATTGGATATTAGGAAAGATTTCTTCACTGCTGGTCAAGCATTGAAACAGGCTGCCCAGGGCAGTGGTGCAGTCACCATCCCTGGAGGGATGGATTAGATGTGATGACCCTAGAGCTTGACCAAGGGGCTTGTCCAGGTGCTGCCATGTGGCAGACTGGGACAAACTATGCATTATTGAAACATTCTGAGGTGAAAACTGGCAAGAATGTGTTCCTTATGTGAACTAAGGTAAAATCAAAATCAGTGCAACATGAGTGTCTGCTAAAGGCTGAGGGCTCAGGTCTGGCACAGGGCACCTCAGCAAGCAGTTTGTGTAGCAAGGTGAGTATGATGCCTTGAGAGACCCCCAAAACAGGACTCTGAACCAAGTTAGTGTGGGATAAGATAAAAAGGTAGATTGTTTAATGTCTAGGCTTAGGGCTTTCAGGAATACATGATGACACACCTCCCCTTGAACATTGATCTCCATGGTTTTCATAATATTGTCCACCCAACCCCCAGGTCACACATCTCTCGGTCCAACCCCATCCTGCCCCTGGTCACATCTCCTCAGGATTTGAGTCTGGGGGCACTGGGACCCTCTCTTCATCATTTTTGTCTTCCTCAGCACACACAGGGCTCTTGGAGGTTTTCCAGTGTTCTTAGACCCAAGGTTGTTGGCTCATGTTTATGTCTCACGGTGCAGGCCTTCTGATATTCTTCAGCCTTCTACCTTGAAGAGAAGTCTAAACAGCTAAAAGAATTTGAGCTATTGATATGTGGTAGAGGCTACAATAGATAAACATTGAACTTAAGCTGCTAGAAATAGTAACACACTAAACCTGCATTTTACTACAGTTACAAGTACTTCTAAAATCTATAAAAAGGAAAAATCAAAAACCCCTGAGGCATCAAATGGGACCACGGTGAAGACAGCCTGTTAAGGAGGAAGTTGCTCACAACCTCCTCAGGGGGCAAATACGCAAGTTCCCCCTCCTGTTTGTGTTTGCCTGTACACAAAGGATGTCTCCTGCTAACCATGGCCATGCAGTTGTACCAAGGGAGGGAAGGAGATGTGCCAGAGGTGCAGGATCCCTGTGCTGGGTGGCATCCTCCCACCCATGAACTCTGATAATTGTGGAATCAGGTGTCCTGTGTCATGGTGGGACCATCCCAAGCCCAACATGGGATCAACATCCATGAGGATTCTTTGGCACATGGGTACTTGAAGCATCTCCATGACTTTGGGAGGAAAGGAATTTCTGCCTCTACCCAGCCACTGGTTTTCCTGATGCTCAAGAGTGTTTGATGTTTTGGAGCTCTGTCTCCCCAGCAAAACAACAAAAAAAAGATCTCTCAAAGTAGCCACTGTTCCAAAGTTGCAGAGGGGTTTGACAGATGAAGGAGGGTTGCTGGGGTTTTGTTTCCCGTGGAAACCAGGCTAAAAAAAGGCTAAAAATAAACCCACTCCAAGCTGACAGCTCTGTCAGAACAGGCAGCACGCAGTGGCAATGAGGGCATCTCCTCCACAGCCTGTCTGTGGCTGATGCAGGCAGCATTCCACTGGATTTCAGCTAAAGGATTGCTGGGATTCTGAAGGCTGGGACTGACTGTGTTTGCTGAAGCAATAGCCAAGGCTGTGCTCTCATACTGGGCTTCTGGTTTTGGCACCAAGTCCGGGAGGTGATGCCATTGCTGGTGGCAATGCCATTCTTAATGATGATGCCACTGTCGGTGGAGATGCTGTTCTGGGTGATGCTGCCATTCTGGCAGCTCTGGAGCTGTGAGATACATGTGGTGCCCACAGAGCTTCTCAGCTCCCTTCCCACACCTCTGCTGTTTTTCCCAGACTATTTTCACCCATAATACTTTTCACCACACAACGCCCCAGGCTTCAAATCATGATCCCTGTGCTGATCCTGCCTGTTGATGTCTCCTCCACGACAGAGCTGTGAGCTCATTTTGACAAGCTCAGCTCTCTGGGCACACTTTCAGGCTGGTGAGCCCTCATTGCCTCCAGGTGTGCAGCCTCAGACCTGTTTCAACAGGGCTGCCAATGATCAGCAATTTTAAAGAAGAATGAAATAATCAGGCCAGAGCTTGTCAAATCCTCTCACCTGATGGGTGGAATCTGTTTCCTTTATTACTTTAAGAAAAAAAAAAAAGCCAAAAAATCTCACTGGAGCCAAGCCATACCTGCTTTCATCCAAAAGCTGCTGCCAACACACCTTTGGACTTAGGAGGAATTGAGCATGGGCTGCCTCATGTGAGAGATGTGCATTTCTTTCAGGGCCTGGAAGAAGCAGAGAAGGCTGAGAGCCAAGTGCACAGTGTCCAGGCCAGGGGCTCCATCCCAAAATTTGGCTGGGGACTCTTTGCAAAGGAGAGACAAGAATGAAGGAAATTCAGGAATCTATACTCTGCAGCTTGCTTGTGAGTTGCCTACAGCTGGCTGGAGGGGAACAACAGGTACCTTAGCAATGCATTTTGGGCCTGTGTCAGCTCCATAACACAGAAGGAACTAAGAGCAGTCATGGAAAGTAGCACAGACTTAACATTGTGCACTTAGTCCCTCATTAGACACATGAGACATTTCTGAAAGACCTGTATCTGCCTCCTGCCTCTGGCACTGATTTCAGAAGAATATCACCTTTCCTGCTGGGAAGGAGAAGTCCAAAACCTCAAGGTAAGGAACTAAACTCCAAATTGCAGTGAGATACCTGATACTTTGGGTTGGCTGTTCTCACGCACCAAGAATACACCATTTCTATTGACTTAGGACATGAGATACCATTTCAGGGGGGGAAAAGAAAGCCAGGCTATGTGTAGTGCATAAATCTGGTGGCCCTTGTAGGTTCAAATCTTGGCTGTGATTTTTTTTTAATATCTCTGAATAGTTGGTATGGACACAGCATGGGATGTGGAGATGGTGTTGCTGCTCCTTCCCTCCACAGCCTCTCCTCTGCCCTGGTGCCACCAGGGAGGGAGGGAAGGAGAGAGGGATGGGTGTGTGGATGGATGGGTGTGTGGATGGATGGGTGTGTGGATGGATGGATGGATGGACGCATGGATGCATGTATGGATGCATGGATGGAAGATACAACACTTTGGCTGACTAGTTTTCTGAATAAAAGCTCTATTTTGCAGGAGTTGTGCTCCCCAAACAAGCTGCTAGCCTGACACAAAACACTGTTACCAAGATGTTATCACACCATGCAGAGCTTCACCCAAAAATGGGGTGAAAAGAGCTGGCTGGCTGAAGAGGTAGGAATAATGCAGGAGGCTCTCTGTCCAGGCTCTGGCTGGTAACACCTGGGGGCAGGAGGTGCTGCCCAAAGGGAGCATCAAGCTGTTCTCTTGTGCTGTTCTGTTTGGAGAAGCATCCAGGCTGTGTCTGGCAGAGTGACAAAGCTCCTTCTTTCATGACTCATTTCAGGAGAACAGCCTTGGTAAGCAATAATTGTGCACTTCTGTGATTTCAGAGGGTGTGATCTTAAAAAAAAAAATAAAAAAAAAGCACCAGTTGAGCCCAGCTAAGAACAGAGGCCACATGGCTGTGGGCTCAGCTGTGTGCTCCGAGCCAGGAGCAGGGCACACTGTTGCCCAAGTGCCATGGGGCATGCCAACACAGGCAGAAATGGAACTGCCTGCAGCAACCCTCAAGTTGGCTCCACAACGTGTTGTTAAAGCAGGTGGCTGTAAGGATGTCATCCTCCCACTCACCTGCTCTGTGACTCAGCCTGCTGAGCTCATCCCGGAAAGGCAGGAGGGTGCTGCCAGCCTGGCTGGGTGGAAAGGTCACAGCTGCACAGGCGATGGTGACCTACACCAGGGAAGCTGCAGGTGGAAATGGGCAGTGTGAATTACGTGGTGTTCAGCAAAGCACCGAGATGAGGGTGAGGCTGTGTTGGGGTGCCAAGGGGGAGAAGTAGAAAACTTCCCCTGTTTCCAGCCTTCCAGGAGGTTGTAGTCAGGTGGGGATTGGTCTCTTCTCTCAGGCAGCCAACAGTAGGACAAGAAGGCATGGGCTCAAGCTCTGCCAGGGGAAGTTCAGGTTGGATATCAGAAAGAAATTCTTTCCAGAGAGAGTGGTCAGGCATTGGAATGGGCTGCCCAGAAAGGGGGTGGATTCCCCATCCCTGGAGGTTTTTAAGATGAGACTGGACGTGGCACTGAGTGCCATGGTCTGGTGATCACAGTGGGGTTGGATCAAGGGTTGGACTTGATGATCTCAGAGGTCTCTTCCAACCCAACTGATTCTGTGATTCTGTAAGTGCAAACGGGCACCTCTGGCCATTATGTTTTTACACAAAGGAATATCAGTGAACCTGCTGCCCTTGGCTCTCTGGAAAGAAGCAATTACATCAAAGCAAACAGCCTGAACCTTCCTAACCCCACCTCCAAGCCAAGCAGGCAGCCAGTACCTGCCAGACGGAGCCATGCCCAGGCTGCCCAGAATGCCGCGTAGCAGAACGGGAGGACGGCGCCGAACCTCCTCCCGCCCCGGATCTGGATCCTGCAGACATAGAGCTGCCCCACGGCCCCTGGGATCAGCACAGAGGGCAGGGAGAGCTGCTGCCTGCTGGGGGCACCGAGCCCCCCCTGCACTGCAGAGGCCGCTGCCAGCCCGTTGCAGATGTAGAACAAGGCGTCGGGCACGGCCGCACCGGTGCCACCGTGGAGCTCCTCGGTCCTCATGAGGAGTGTTTTGGTGGCACTCAGGGCTGCTTGGAGAGCGGAGCTGGGCACGGCCTGGGCGCCCACTGGGATCAGGGCCTTCTCCCCGATGGAGTTGATGAGGCTGGCGAAGGTGGCGTACAAGGACAGCACCGTGCAGAGGCTGCAGGCGGCGCCCAGGAAGGGCTGAGCGCCGGGCAGAGGGATCTGGTGGATGAAGGCTGTCGTGAGGATGATGAAGGAGGTGTTCTGCAGCATCTCCAGGGTGTCCTTGTGGGTGGACATCAGGAAGAGCATGCAGGCAGTGGCCAGGAAGAACCACCCCCCAAACATGCCCAGCCGGCTCTCCTGAGCCGTGGGCAGCCCGAGGAAGGCAGTGAGCACAAACTCCTCCCAGCACATCACCAGCCAGTACAGGCTGTGCACACCAAACTTGGTGGTGTGGTAGGCATCACCCCGGAGGTAGCTGTAGAAGCTGGCAAGCAGCTGGCAGCTGGAGATGATGGATATCCACGCTGCTCCCACACAGAAGGTCTCCATGTACCCAAAGAAGTAGAAGGAAAAGATGAAGGGCGACACCGTGTCGCAGATGTTGCCCAGGGCCATGGGCTCGCCGTACTTCGTGTTCTTCTTCTTCTCTTCCCCAATGGCCTTGGAGGAGCTTTTCTGTGCTGAACCCAACAGCAGGACGTTGAAGAGAGGGTGCCCAAAGCCTGGCAGGACGTAGCGCTGTGTGATGCCCTTGAGCAGCAGAGCCACCGCCCCGTACAACCCGCAGGTGACAATGACCAGCTCGAGGGCGCCCGACACCACCAGTGCCCACTGCCCGAACAGCGCCACCGCCTCGAACACCAGGGCGAGGGCGAGGGCCCCGAAGATAAAGGGCATGATGTAGTTTACGGTGGCTGAGCAGAAGGAGAGGATGAAGGAGATGGAGATGTAGGCCACCAGCCCGGCCACCGCGCTCTGGCTGGCAGAGAGCTGTGCTGTGCCCGTGGGCAGCACGTGGCTGCCATTCCCCCAGGGCACCGTGGTGTTCTGCAGCCAGGGGTAGGCAGCTGAGATGATCCTGGTGGCTCCATAGCTGCTCCACAGTGCTGAGAAGGTGAGGAAGGCTGAGCCTCCCAGGTGGTCATACTTCCGAAAGGCAAGGAATCCTGCCAGGAGCTGCACGAAGCCTCCAATCAGGATGAGGTGGACACCTGGGAGACACAGGAAGGGGTCAGGTGTGGAGCAAATGATAAGAAGGCTTGAGTTACTGGAAGCTCTAGGGGACACCCCACCACAGGTCCCACAGCTGTCCTGTGAGCCTTCCCCTCTCCTCCCTCATTTATGACAAATTCCTGTGCTCAGCCCTGGAGGAAAGGCTGCTCTCCAGAATAACTAAGGACAGTCAGAGAATCCTAAACCCAGAGGAAGATCAAGTTTCAGGTGTTTTCTCATGAGCCACCAAGCCCCTTGGCACACTCAGTGTGGTGGGCAGGTCCAGGAGCAGTTTGGATCTAGGAAGGTGAGGGGCAATGGCACAGGGAAGATTTGGACCAGACTCTGAGCAGCAGCTGGGGAAGGACAAGCAGCCACCCCAGGGGCACACAGCACACAGCCCACCTTTCCCCAACCATCCCACCATGGTGACCATTGGCCCATGGGGGTGGTTCTCTGTAGTCCATCCTGCCCAGAGCTGAAGTTCCCCTCCAAGCAGTGATGGTTCAGAGGTCCATCCTGCCCAGAGCTGAAGTTCCCCTCCAAGCAGTGATGGCTCTCAGAGGTCCATCCTGCCCAGAGCTGATGTTCACCTTTAGGCAGCAATGGGGATGGTTCAGAGGTCCATCCTGCCCAGTGCTGAGCAGCACCCCATGTATTCGCCCTGGGTATCACCACCCACCTGCCAGGATGTCCTCTGCTGCCCGTGGCCTGAGGCCGGTGTGTGCCACGGTGAGGTTCTGCAGGCAGAGCAGGAAGGCGCTGACCACATTGCCCAGGAGCCCCAGCATGCCTGGTTCGCTGTAGAAGACGGCAGCAAACCCCTCCATGGTCCTTCCAGACACAACAAGAGCGTGGCTGTCGCCCCCACAACCTCCTGGGGTGGCACTGGGGCGGCACTGGGGCTCCCTGCCAGCCCTCAGAGCAGTGCCCCTGCCCCAAGGAGGGGCACAGCGGTGCCAGGCTCAGGTGTTTCCATGGTGCCTCCTCTCCTCTCGCTGCAGACAAAGGCTCGATTCAAAGCACCACTTTAGGTGCCTCCTTTCCGTGGTCCTATCCAGAAAAAACACACACAACCCATTTAGGCTACAAGGGTTGCTGGCAAAAACATGCTGAGGTGCCCCAAAGCGCTGCAGGTGGTGGGGCTGGTGCCTGTGCCCTCTCCTCAGGCTCCTGGGCATGGGCAGGGATGAATAACCCGACACAAATGGACAAACACTCGGGAAAAACCCACAAGGTATTTTTGAGCTGTTCCAGGACGTTTCTTATCCACTGTTGGAGACAAACAGGCACAGCACACACACACAGGCTCCCTTCCAGATGGAATTTTCCAGCTCCATCCCGTTCCTCAAACCCCAGTGACTAAACAGTCTATTTTCAACCCCTTCATGTTTCTGCCACGAACTGCTGTGTTTGCAGCGGCCCCCACGTTCCTGTTCCCCTGCCACATTCCCATCCCCTGCCACATTCCCATTCCCCTGCCACATTCCCATCCCCTGCCGCATTCCCATTCCCTGCTGCATTCCCATCCCCTGCCACATTCCCATTCCCCTGCCACATTCCCATTCCCTGCCACATTCCCATCCCCTGCCACATTCCCATTCCCCTGCCACATTCCCATCCCCTGCCACATTCCCATTCCCTGCCACATTCCCATCCCCTGCCACATTCCCATCCCCTGCCACATTCC
>JAOXXN010000137.1:3963366-3981556 GCA_026770055.1 Myrmophylax atrothorax
GATCACAGTGGGGTTGGATCAAGGGTTGGACTTGATGATCTCAGAGGTCTCTTCCAACCCAACTGATTCCATGATTCTGTGATTCTTTCCTGTCCCCTCAGGGACAGCAAACGGAGCAAGGGCAAGGTGGCCAGTGTGCCTGTGGAGCACTGGTAATGATGTTTTATCCCCCTGGAGGGCCCTGGGTGAAGCCATAGGAGCTCCAGAAAAGGATCTCATGGGATTTTAGCCTCTCTGCAGCAGCATGATGGGCATGCAGGGCATGCTGTCACCTGTACTCACCTCCCACCTCTACCAGGAACATCCCCAGCATCACCACCTTACATTTTGGTGCCATGAGAAGCATCTGTAGGGATCACCAATGCCAAAAGAATGAAAGACTGCCATGAAAAGCTTCTCTTTCCACTTCCACCTTGAAAGAAAACAATTCTGAAGCCCAGGAGAATACCACTAGCCTGCCCACTGGGTTTTTGCTCTTTGTTTCCTTTCTCCACATATTGTTTTTCTTTCTCAGTGGTGTGTATGCAGCTTTGGAGATGAAGAGCAGCTTAAGAAAGAGTAGTTGAGGCTGCAGTCTGAGCTGCTGCTGCCCTCTCCTGGGTCCAAGGCAGCCAAGAAACCAAGAGATGATTTTTTAAAAGCGGTTCCTGCAAATCCGGGTGCAGGTCACCCTTGACAGATCCTCTTTCATCCTTGCAGGGAAAAAAGGGGAACAGCCTTCAGAGGGTGCCAGGTCCAAGGATGCTGGCATAGGGCTTGCCATTTGAAGATGTTTTGTCAGATCCCTTCATGAGTCCCAGCAAATTTTACAGCAAGGCAATGGATGATCAGCTTGGGGTGCAGGGTACAGGTGTGCTGGCCCAGTACTGTGGGAGCTCGTGGTTTCTCACCTCGGTTGCTGCCTGTTCCCTCCAGGATGGTTTTGCTTATATTAAACTAAAAAGCCTTCAAAATAAGATGCTATGGCTGATTACTTGTACTCCAGACACGTGCCCAGCTCTGTCCCTCACTCTGGCTTCACTGCCAGCTGGAACAAAACCTGATATTGCATCTTCTGCCCCATCCCTGCCCAGGATCCCATCACAGACATTGGGAGTACCCTGCCAGGTGAGCACCCAGACCTTCAATGCAGAAAGGGGTCTCACCCCATCTTGCTCTTTCTGCAATGAGGTGAGAGCATTCCCCATCCAAAGTCTGAGCCTCTGGGGTCCTTTATTGCTTGCCTCTCCAAAGAGTGGCCAAGAAATCTCAGAATCCTAGAATAATTTGGATCGGAAGGGACCTTAAAGGCCACATAGTTCTACCTGCTTGCCATGGGCAGGGACACTTTCCTCAGGATTACTCCTGTGTAGATGCCTGTGATAGTTTGGGAATAGTCCATGGGTACCTACGACAGGAATAGTACGGACAGTTACTGCCATGAGAGGATGCTGGAACCTCCCTCGTGACACAAGAGCCTTTAATGCTGCAATTGGCTCATGGTTTCAGAAGCCACTTAGAGGCTTATTCCGGTGTTAGTGCCTTGTATGAGGCTGGGAGCTCAGTGCTGGAGGCCTCCAAGGTGTAAGTGGAGTCCTGACTCTCTTCTCAGTGGGAGCACAGGAGGAAGTGGGGCCAATGGTCTCCCCCTACTTATAACCTGCCCAGGAATGTCAGTGATCTAGACCCACATCTTCCAGGAAAGTCATCTCAAAGCAGAAAGAAGCCCCAAGGCACAGGCTGGGAGGGGAGTCCTCTCTGCCACAGAATGCTCCAGCCTGTGGGTAGGAACTGACCCACACCTTCAATACCAAAGGCGTCTCCAGATGTGCTATCACCAAACCTGTGGCAGCCAGGAGCAGCAGAGGGTGCCAGACCTGTGTGAAGGGAGCTGGATGCCCTGAGTACCACTGGGTGGAGATTCCTCACCTTTTCCTCACTCACCAGCCCAAACCCATACTGAAGTTGGTGTCACATAAGCAGCCACTCATGTTGCTCCAGGTATTTAAGAGCCAAATCAACCCACTTATAGAAAACACCAAGTGTTGGAAGAGCTGGGGCAAAGAGGGATTGCTGTGATGTGACCCACCTTCCTGGCAGCACCAGCTGCAAAGCACAGACACGAAGCCACAATGATGGTCCCTGGGTCAGGAGGGAGCTGTGTCTTGCTGCCCATGATGGGCCACACAGCACATTTAGTGTCAGCCCTGGGCTTGTCAGTCCTGCCATAAGAACAAACTGCCTGGGCACTAATTCTTCCCAAAAATGTTCTTCCAGTCAGCGATGGAAAACTCCATCATGTGCTATTAAATATGAAGTCTCTGAGCCACAAATTCTGCCCCAATCGGAAGTGCCAGATTATTTATACGCTCCTGTGTAAGAGCCATAGCAGACCTTTGGCTGTCTCCATTGCTTTTTGAATGGTTTCCAGTCCAGCTATATGCTTCCAAGACAGGCAGAGCAGAAATGTACTCCGTGAATTATGGATGTGTGGAGCGTTGTAATGATGTTCTCCCTTTTATATACTCCTCTTTTCCAAATTATTTTTAACCTGCACCTCTCATTCAAACAGCTCTTGGACTAGCAGGTAACTCTGAGCTTTCATTCCAGGAAGGGGATAGCTTGGGGCATGTTACAAGACAGTGAAGAGAAGAAAATAAAAAACCCCACATTAGTCTCCATTCAATAGCAGCCACAATTTTATTGTCTTCTTACACAGTATCAGAGATGGTTGTTCACCCTTAATCACTGATGGGCTCATTACCACATGAACCATACAGAGATGGAACTGTGAGCTGGAGAGTTGGAGGCAGGGTTGGACATCAGCACCAGAGTTTTGCCCAGTCTGGATGGCTGGAATCTTCCCCCAAATGCTTGTTCATCCTTCACCATCCTTTTTGCTCGCTCCTCTTCATCTTCCCCAGCAGCCAGGAGGAGAAGGATGAGTAAGGCAGGATGCAGACAGCGCTGGGGTGTGTGAGGAGAGGCTGGAGTGGCTGATCCTGGGGCTGGAGTAGTGGTGGCCCCAGCTGTTCCTGGTCCTAGAAGGAAGTGGTGGTAGTTGTGGCAGTGCTCCCCAGCCAGGCTCCCCATCCCAGAGCACACTGAAGTGTGGCTGAGGAGGGCCTGGGAGCACCATCTGATGGGGTAGGAGGTGTTCAGGGAGCAGAGAAGCTTTCCCACCTGTTTCCCCTCCATCTCCCCAGCTCCTGACAAATGCTAGTGCAGCCTCTGTGGTGCCTGGGAGCTCTTGTCCCCATCCCTGGGAGGCTGCAGGCAGGACATTGAGCTGTGTCTTGCCCCTAACCCTCAGAGTGGGGATAGATGGGACCATGCACCCAAGGCAGCTCCATTCCTTCTGCATGGAGTGTGAAAAGAGCAATATGATGTTTAGCAGAATCAAATGAGGAGCAAATTCTTGGTGTCAAAATACATAAAAGCCAGCGTGGTACCAAACCCTTTGGGGCCTGAACTCTTTTGTCCCCACACTGATGGGCTGAAATAGAAAAACATCTCTTTTCCTATCATATCTTTTCCCTTCTGCAAGCGCAGTGTGAGGGATGCCCTTGGGGCCCACAGCCCTGCCCACAGCAGGATTTGCAGGGCTGGGGGCAGGGTTGCAGTGTGACAAAACATTTGATGAAGGCTTTGCCTGACCTGCTCATCCCAGCCATCCATAACTGGTCCCACACCCTTGCCGTGCACCAGACTGAGGTCCCGGCGCCCTGAGCCATCTGTCTGCCGGCTGCGCTGCCGGTGGCCCCGGTTTCCCCTCGCTCCATCCTGACCCCCAGGACTCAGCCTGCTGAAATCCCCATCGAGGTGGGATTACCAAGTGCTGTCTGGAGCTCAGATCACCTGGGTTTTTCAGTCTTGGGCAAGAGAACAGAGCTTTGTCAAAAATAAAATTGGGATAGGGCTGGGAGGCTGGCATGGAGCTCCCTAGGGAATGCAAGATGTCTCCTAGAGCTGAGCAGCTGATTTAGCTCCTGAAAGGCTTCATGCCAGATGAATTGGTTTTGCTGGCTGTTTGAGATCCTGCTTTTCTCTGTCTGGGCTGGGAGACAGCCACAGGTCTCTGCTCAGGTTAGTATTTCAGGCACAGTGGAAGAAGAGCAGCTCAAGAACCATTAGCAATGTGGCTGGTGGCCAAGAGTGGATCTAGGTGAGGTGTGTAAAGAGCATCATGGCACTTAAGGACATTCCATCTCTCCACTGCCTATCTAAGGATGGGGGTTAGCTGGGCAATGAAAACCTGCAAAAGAAGAGCTGTCAGAGTATCTCCAACAGCATCAGCCCCTCACCCTGCAGAGGATGGGCTGGGAGCCAGTGGACATTCTGCCTTAGCCCAGCTAAAATTAAGGCCAATGGGACTCAGCAGTTCTGGGGTGTTTGAGCCTTTCTTCAGCGCATCAGGGGAAACACAGACCCTTTAACTGAATCCACAGAGCAGCCCCTGCCCTTCACCCACCTCCCTCAGCTTTTTGCAAACCCTGGATTTTTTCCAGGCTAGAAATGGAGCTATAAAGTGCTGGGGGACTGCTACCAGCAAGTCCTGGAGGGGCTTCCCTGAGAGGTCCCCACCAGCTTTAGCTCTGTTTGATGGCAGAGGCTTGGGTTTCCAGGGGAAAGTGAAGGACCCAGTAACTGAGAAATCCTGGGGAAGAAGGAATGTTAAATTGCAGCTCACTGGGAAGAAGCCACTCCATTCCAAACGGATCCTCTCACTGGATGTGGCTTTGTGAAAGTCTTGGCAGCATCCAGATCCAGGAGCAACAAACCCAGAACTGGGGAGAGCAGCCCTGCTGACCTGGTTCCAGCTTGACACATGGCCCTGTAGCTCCCAAGTGACAACTTGTACCCTGGACCACTTCAGATCCCACAGGGACATCCAGTGGCTCCGTACCAGCCTGGGAAGCATCCCACAGTGCAGGCAAAGCATGAGCCCAGGCAGTCTGGGAGGAACATGAAGCAAGATCCTTTATTGTACACAGTACAGAATGTAATGCAGCTTTGCAGGAGATACATAGCCCTGCTTGAGTAAAGATATTTCAAATCAGTCCTCAGATTAACCCCTTCTGCACTGCAGATCTGCCACACCGAGCAAATGGTTAAAACCCTGTCCCCAAACTGGGGATCCCAAAAACCGAATGCTCCCCATGGGTACAGGCCACTGCAGCCACCATGGGGAGAACAACCGAGTCTTTGTAGAGTTAATCTTCATACTTCCCCAAAAAAGAATGAATCAGATCCAAAAAAACAAAAAAAAAACAAACCAAAAAATTCCAACCGAAGCTACCTAAAGAAGAAAAAAAAAATTCCTATACAGCATTTACAACGAAAACATGTAGCCTGGTGCAGGGGAGGCAGGTATGGATATATGAGTGGTGGACGAGTGTTAGGAGGTGCAGCGGGGAGGAGGGAGCTGGAGAGAAGTGGGGTACCCAGGGAGGGGAGTGGGGGACTCCCCACCCCTGCCCACCTCAGCCTTACAGCCCAGCTCCAAGGCCATGCTGAGCACGGGGAGCGCAGCTGAGCCGGCACTGCGGGTTAGCCCTGGCTCCCCTGGGAAAGAGGACTGGACAAGTGAAATGGAGTGGACCAGATCCTTCGGCAGCCATCCCAGGGGGCTGCAGGCAGGGAGGGCTGCCCCTGCAAACACGCCACCGGCAAAGCCATGGGAGCGGCCTCAGGGGCTTCGGGAACAGCAGCCGGGCTGCAAAAAAGAGCTTTGCCTTAAAATACAAAAATCTACAAAAAATCAGCTTAGAAACCTTTCTTATTTTCCTAAAACATCAAAAACAAACAACACCCTCCCCCGCCCCAAAAAAACAACCCACCAAAAAAAACCCAACCAAAACCCAGGACAAGGAGGGGGTTAGTGTCAGTGTCTCCTCCCCAAAATGCAACCCATGGCCCACAGCCAGAGCTGGGGAGGGTCGAGGGGGGCATGGAGAGGACGCAGTGGATTATATGGGAACAACAGGTTATATGAGGAGGGAGGTTTGGGAGGAAGGCAGAAGGCTTCTCAGGGTTGGGGTAGGATGCTGCACACATCAGCCCCGGGGTGCTGGCCGAGGCGGCCCCCACTGCATCCCTCCTCTCTGTGCAAATCAAAGCCCTTTCCACCACACAAGGCAGCTACGCGGATTGTGCTCGATGCAAAGCAGATTGTCGTGACAACTGGCTCGGTGGCCACGCAGCCCAGTCCTGGGGCACTGCCAGAGCCAGAGCCTGGGGCAGACACTGCAACTTTATGCTCCCGGTGCCCCAAAACATCACGCTGATGTGTGGCAGGAGGTGCCAGCCACGGGCAGTCCTGTGCACTAGCCCTTGGACAGGAAGGGTGGGAATTCATTGGTGACACACACGGGGTATTTTAGATCCCTCCAATTTGTGTATGCACCCACGTGGTTTGTTGTTGTTTTGTTTTTGTGTGTTTTTTCCTTATGAACAGCCAAAAATACTCTTTAGAAAACCACGTTTGCCCCAGGTGGATGCGCTAGTGCCGATGGCTCTGCCGGCTGGCGAGTCAGTAGGCGAAGCCCTCCGCGTAGGGAAGGCTGGCGCAGGGATCCATCTCCAGCAGGAAGGCTGGGCTGTCCTCGAAGTGTGTCAGCGGCACCGTCTCCTCCTCTGGCACGGGGCAGTCAGGCTCTGTCTTCAGGAAAGGGCGCTGGTTGTCAGGATAGGCCATGGAAAACAGGGCGTCGGGGTCACAGACGAATTTATAGACGTACCGCTCGCCGGCAACCTGTGGGGAGCAGAAGGGAGGGTGTGAGAGGTGCCCTGACCTTTTGCCCTGCCCTTGGGGAGCACTGCACACCTGGCACCAGGGCTAACCCCCCTCCTGCTGCTGCTTGGGATGCCACAGGGACAGTGGGGGGGAGTCACAGAGCACTGCACACCTGGCACCCCCCTCCTGCTGCTGCTTGGGATGCCACAGTGACAGGGAGGATGGTCACAGAGCACTGCACACCTGGCACCAGGGCTAACCCCTCTCCTGCTGCCTCTTGGGATGCCACAGTGACAGCAGGGGACAGCGACAGAGAGGGACAGTCACAGAGCACTGCACACCTGGCACCCCCCTTCTGCTGCTGCTTGGGATGCCACAGACAGGGAGGATGGTCACAGAGCACTGCACACCTGGCACCGAGGCTAACCCAGCTCCTGCTGCCACTTGGGATGCCACGGTGACAGCAGGGGACAGTAACACCCTGTTGTGGGGTGGCAGGGGGGTCACTCACCTTCTGCATGATGCCTTTCTCATAGTAGTAGCGCAAGGAGCGGCTGAGCTTGTCGTAGTTCATGGCTGGCCGGTTCTTCTGGATGCCCCAGCGCCGTGCTACCTGTGGGGAGAGAGGGGGCAGCCATCAGGGCTCCAGCCAGGGCTTGGACACGGATCCTCATAGGAAATAACACCAGAAATGCAGGCTAGGGGCTCATCTCAGAGAGAGCTGAAGCAGCCAGGGGTGAAGGCATCACCATGGTCCAGCAGTGGTGCCCCGCCTGCCATTATAAATGCTCCAGCTGCAGCCATGCAGCCACCGCCAAACCGGGAGCCGAATCAAAAGCCATTTGATTAGGGGGAGCCTGCCAAAAAAGCTGCTTCAAAAAACCACAATTTCCATGCACGGCATAAGAGACATTATGGGTAATTACCCACAATGCACAGCTCTGTGCCTGCTACAGCTGCTTTCAATTACTCCCCAAACAGCCTCTTCCTCTGTGTCACCCTCTGCAGAGCCGCATGGCTCCAGCACGGCAGTGCGCCAGCACGGAGACGCTGCCGGAAACCCAGGGTGAAGGATGGGAGCAGTTTGGGAAGGAGGGGGACTTGGTAGAGGCAACACCACCCATGTTTGGTGACCACAGGCAGCTCCAGGAACTGGCATATGCCATGCCAAGAGCCAGTGGAAAAGATTAACGGCAAATTTCTACAGCTACCTGGGGAGTGAGGACACGTGTCTCGCTTCAAGTGCAAGTGTGAGCACTCTGTTGCACTGGGAGCCCCTTCTGCATCCCCCATGGCCACTCCCCAGCTGCAGGGCAGGACCACTTCTCATACCTCCTCAGGCTCAATCAGCTTGAACTCCATGCCCCGGCCAGTCCATGCGATGAAGTGGGCATTGGCAGGGTCATCCAGGAGGGTGACCAGGAACTGCCACAGCTGCAGGGACCCACGCCGCTGGTACGGAGGGCCCTCGCGGTACAGAGTGGGCTCCTGTTTCACTTTACCTGCCCACACAGAGACACCTGGTTAAACACCCTGGCAGGATCAGGCCATGGGGTGGGAGATGGGAGAGGTGCTGGGGATGGTGCTGCAGGCAGGGAGGTGGCAGGGATTGAGATGGGCATGGCGATGATGCCAAGCTGCTGTGTGGCATGATGCTTGGCAGCTCATAAGAGCACTGTACCAACACTGCTTGGCTTTAGAAGACAAACACTGGATCCTATCATCCCTGGTCCCCCTGCAGGCCTCCTCTGAGGCCAGATTCTTACCCTCCAGCCTCTCTGGTACCACGCACGTGTCATCAAAATACAATCGTGTGTCCTTTTCATATGAAAACCCTGTGGGGGAAAAGACCCTCAGTGAGTACAGGGCTTCTCCACCACTCTGGCTGGACCCCAAAAAACCCTGGCTTGGCCCAAACCGCAGCACAGGACCCCACCCCTAGCTCCAGGAGCTGACTCCTCCCCAGTTATTTCAGTGGCTGAGCGCTGTGCAGCTCTGCCCCTCCTAACTGTGGGAAGCTGGTGGAATCAAAACCCTCTTAGCAGCTATATCAGGCACATTATCCCAGATTACACGGCACTGCTGTGCCCTTGCGGCACACTCACAGAGGCTGCCGGCTGCTTCTAGTGCTAGTGCCAGTGCATGTGGCTCTTACGAGCACCACGGTGCTCTTGTGGGTGTTTTAGGGATTCCCAGAAGCTTTGCTGGCCTCCTGGAGGGCTCTGCCTGCCCCAAAAGAGAGATGGGATGGGACCCACCAGGGATGCCATGAACGGGGGAGAGAAGGCTGGAATCACTCACCGTCATGGCTGCTGGGGAAGACATTTCCCCGCAGGTACGAGGACTGGCAGGTAGGCACTTCTGCAAGGGAGATGAAAGTGACATTAAGGATGTAAGTCCCCTGGGTCCCACCAAGAATTTGGCAGCATATTCCCTCCCGAGCATGTCCTGCAGTAAAGTCCAGGCATCTTCCCCCCTCCCCATGTTCCCTGGTCCACTGCATCCATTCTCAACATTGGGGTAAAAACCCAGTGTTGATTAGGGGTGGTACTGCAATGAACACTGGAGCAACGGCTAAGTTGGCTCAGGTTTTCACAGGCCCCACAGAAAGGGAGGCACCACCGCACCTCCCCTACCATCTGCTCAGTGTGCCACTCTCCATCTCGAGGTTGGGATATTTTTAGGTTTTAAGGCGATTAGAGGATTTTTCTGTGATGCTGGTGGGGTCCAGCAGTCAGCAATCCCAGCTGGCCCCAAGCCAGGGTTGCATGGGGACCAACTGGGTGCTGTGGGGCACCCCAGCCCGTGGCTATGGCACTGACCACACCACACGGCATCAGGTGAATGCCTGCTCTGTTGGCAAGGGAGGAGGAAAAAGTCAAAGCAGTATCCCAGGACTACAGGAATTCCAGGGTGATACAGCACCCACTGCCTGAGGCTCAGCCCTGCACCCACCACGCTGATGGCAAAGATGCTCTGCTCCTCTAGATGTCACTGGTGTAACCCCACCCAGCACTTGGTCACCCCTCAACTCACACCCACCTGAGTCAATGCAGTAGTCCCGGGGCTCCTGCTTGATGCCCATGGGTGACTGGAAGCCATGGCCAGTGGGGCCGGACAGACCGGAGCTGCTGGGCTCATAGAGCGGGTCATGGTACTCCTGCTTGAATCCCTGAGGAGGGCGGGGGGCAGCCGGGCCCAGGGGCTCCGACAGCTGCCGGTGGTAGACAGGGCGACTGTCCCCCGGGACCCCAGGCTGCGGTGGGAAGGGGTGGCAGGGCTCAGACAGCTGCCTCTGAAACCTGGGGGAAAGGACATGGCATTACTGTGGAGTGGGGGTGAGCCCTGCCACCAGCTCCCACTCCAGACTAGGACTGCAGTGACAGCTGGGTGTCTTCAGCCTGGGGTGCTCCCGGGGTGTACCCACGGCAGGCTGGGATGGTTCCTCAGAAGCACGGCCACCACACGGGCTCATGCCATGGGGGCCAGTGGGGTGCAGAGGAGCCCCATCCCCTTCCAAGCACTGGGGACCCCATGCTGGAGGGGCAGGATAGCACATGGGCCATCACAGAAAAGCAGTCTGGGCTTCAGATATCTGGAAAGGAGTGAAAAACAGAACCAAAAAATTAGCCCACAACAAGCCTGTCTCTGCAAACCAGTAAAATCTGCCCCCAGGGTAAGGGGCAGCACTGCAGGGCAGGGGGATGCTGCACATGGGTGGGTGCTTATGCAAAGCCAAATCCACTCCGCAGCTCCAACTGGTTGCTAATCCGCCTGCACAGCTGGGATTAAACCTTGAACTCGACAGCAGGGAGCACTATTTTCGGCTCCAGGGTGCTGCCACCACCAGTCAGAGCCCCAGCATGGCCTTTGCTGGTGGCCATGGATGTGGGACCATCTCGAGGGACTGCTGCCACATCCCCTCGTCCTCCAGCGCCTTGAAAGGCGATCTCGGAACTCCGTGCCGGGTGCCGGCTCCTCTCAGCTGGCCTTGGACCATTTGGCTTTGTAACCAGAGCCCTCCCAGCTGCCGGGCTGGGATTACTCCATTTCCGATCCGTGTCCCTCTGCCCTTCCTGAGCGAAACCCAAGCCCCACGCTGGCATGGTGCTTCCCAAGGGGTCACAGCTAGCCCCCTGCATAGCTCAAAGGTCACCCAGAGCTCTGCTTTGCTGGGGAGGGATGCTCACCCACTGTGAGCACTTTCCAAGGGTTTCCATGGCCCCACTGCATGGTATTTCCCAGGCTGCCACATCCAGCACCATGACCACGGGGGTGACAAAGTCGCTGTCACAACAAAGGGCATCCAGAGGCCACAAGGAAAGCCAGAGGTCTTCTGTGACCTGTGCTGTGGCACCTACTGAGAGCACCCATGGAAGCAAACCCATGGTGAAGGTGGGGACTAGCAAAGTGTCCAGGGATGTGGGAGTGATGGGGGACAAAGCCACAGCTTCAAGAGGAAGGATGGAACAGGGGTCTCCCACTACAGACCCCAAAATCATGGTGATGGCATGAGATACACAGGGGAACCCAGGACCAACTCCCAGCCTAGTAGTGCACAGTGACAGGTCAGGGAAGGTCACAGCTCCCCAGGCTGGTGGGGCTCAGCTCAGGGGCACAGCTGCAGTGCATGGGAATAAGGAGACCAGAGCCCTGACTCAGCACCATCACCCGTTGGCACAGGATGCAGTGCCTGCCTCCCTCACCTTTCCAGAGGGGGAGGAAAAGGCTCTGCCTGATGTTCCAGGGGCTGGGAGGAGCAGTTCCCCATTAGCAGGAGAAAGAGCCACAGGATCCCAGTAGGAAATAGCAAGCTTTGCCACATGGGACCCCGGGCAGCAACATCTGGCCCACTGTCTGCAACTGCAGCATGGGTACAAAAAGGGACAGGCATTCCCCCTCCTTCCCCACGCTTTGGGGTCACTGACCCACACCAAGAGCCCTCATAAACCCCCAGATGATCCCAGCAGTCGCTGGGGGGGTGGGGAACACCTTACCTGTGCTCTGTGGGGTATGGGTTCTCGGACATCATCTTTGGCATGTGCATGGGCGGGTGTGGTGGCCGTGGCACAGCGAAGGGCTGCTGCTGCTGCCGCTGCTCCTGCAGCACGTGGGGGGCCGGGGCTGCCCCATGAGCAGCCGCCTGCACGGCCGGGGCCGCTGGTGGCGGTGGTGGCAGCACCGACCCAGGCTGTGCAGGGGACACCGGCGTGGCAGGCGGCGTTAATGGCTTGAACCCGGCGGCAGGTTTCCTGTCATAGGCACTGCCAAAGGAGATGATGGGCCAGGGGCTGACGGCGACACCAACAGGGACACTGCCGCGAGGCAGAGAGTCCCCGAGAGGGCTGCGGGCAGCAGCTGTCCCAGCGCTACCTACCAACAGTTGTAGAGGCACTTGTCCCCATAACCAGCACAGAGAGCCTGCTCGTGGCTGCAGGAGGACAGCTCCGAGGATGGGCTGGGCAGCTCCCGCTTGATCTTGGCCGGAGGTGGGGCGTGCAGGACCACTGCAAGGAGACCAAGGAGGGTACAGGCTCACTCATATAGGAGAGAGTCATGGGGACATCACACCTGGGAGCATCTGCCTGAGTGCTCTTTGCTTGGCAATCAGGTGCTGAATTATGCCCCAGGAGCATCAGGCAACTGAACCAGGACAGGATGGTGCCCCCACAGACCCCAGCATTGGCACAAGAGTGAGCTGGGGTGGCAGGGCAGAACTGGGACAGTCACAGCAGCCCAGGACATTGCTCACAGAGGGAGAGTTGCTCCCCACTGGGATCCAAGAGGGGCAGAACAAAGACTATGAGAGGGGAACAGGCAGCTCGACAACAGCCATGAAGGAGACACGTTGCTGTGGCCAGGCCAAAAGCCCCTCAACAAGTGGAGCTGAGCCCAAGCTCCACAGATGGAGTGGCTGCCTTCTCAAGCCATGGTGCAAGAAATGCAGGGGCTTGACAGACTGGAGCTCCAAGAGCTCATAAACAGGACACCGCAACCCACTTGTCCTCACAGGGGCATACCCAGCTTCCAGAGTCAGTAAACGGGATACACCTTCCCCCAGCCAAGGTGCTCCAAACAGCCCCAGCCCCAGGGTCCCACAATTGTATGAGCTCAAGTGACAAACATCCCATTAAACCCAAATCCTCACCACCCACTCCCAAGCCTACTTGCTATATATAAACTGAATAATATACGCTTACGCTAATTAATTTCTAAAAGCAGGCGCTCTAGGAAAGGGAAAATGCCTCGGAGATCTGCACCTAAATAGTGCCTCAGAGGAGAGCCAAGACTAATCGGAAGTGGAGTATCAGCTTCATGTGAAGCCTAAACACAGCCCATCTACACTGAGAGGAGTAGCTCCAGGACAACTGTTCACAGCTTGCCAGGTAATTAGCTGCTCCCCTAATTTGTCAAAACCTTTAAAAAGCTGCTGACTCCCCTCTCTACACATCCCCCTTCCTCGCAAGGGCCCAGCACAGCTGGTACCAAGGGCATAAAACCCCCCGAGAAGGATTTGAAACACAAAGGCCAGTGCTGAGCCAGCACTGCCCCCCACATGCCTTCCACTGGCTCCCGAGCCGGATTTATCCCACTCCTCCTCCTCCTTCCCCCCCTCCCCAGTGAGGTTTTGCCGCTCTCAGCATTTCCAGCCGTAACAGGGGGCCGGCACGGTGGCGGCAAAGTCCAGGCGCCCCACAAGCCACGGGAAAGCAAAGGGGAACTGGCTTTGGAAGGGCTCCAGCTGCCTATCACAGGCATGGTTCTCCCAAACAGGCTCTGTGTTGTTGGAGCGAGTTGTTTTTCTCCCAGTCGTACAATGGGGTCTGGTTATTCATTGAAAAAAAACCCCTCCAGTCCCTGAGCAGGCACCACCCTCCATTCACAAACACTTTGGAGCGCTCCATTCATGTGGCTGAGGGAGGAAAAAAAAAAGAAAGGAAAAATTTCCCCAGAGCTTAGCGCTGCCATTCAAAAAAAAGGGAAATGAGCCTTAAGATCCTAACAGAGACCAGCTGTCCAAGCCCAGACTCTGTGCAACGTTTGGATTTCCTACACAAACACCGCAGGGCCAGCCAGGGCTGCTCATACGATGCACTCCTGATGCCCAGCTCATGGCTGAGGAGGCTGGAGGAACTGAGGGGGCACCAAGGCCAGTGGGGCCAGCACCAGGGAGGGGGGTGGGTTTAGATCTCAGGTAGGAAGGCTCCCTGGATGGGAAGGAGAGCCCTGCCCCAGCACACAACGTCTCAAAGAATGTTGGTGCATGAGCACTTTTACCCTTTCTGGGCCTGCCCTCGGCACTATAATTGAAAGCTAAAAAAATATATATAAAAATAGGCAGAGGGAGCAGCTCAGCTATAGATGGGGCTGGAGAACACGCCTTGGCAGATCCACTCCAGGGCTAAGCCATGGGAGCAGCGAGAGCACCCATGGGAGCCTGATGGCCCCTCTCTGGGCTGCTTTAGCCCCTAGGGACAAAAGGATTTTGGGGAGGCTGGGCAAGGGACCAGCCACATGTGCCACTGCTGTGCCCAACTAGGAGAGGAAGGTGGGGGAGCTCAGGCAAACCACCCCAGTGCCTTACAACCAGCCAAAGTGGAGATGCCCCAAATGCCAACCATCAGCCAAGAGGTCTCCCATGGAAAGGGGTGACACCCCAAGGCCACTCGAGGCCTTGATTTCCCAGTGAATCCTTTGGTGGGGCACAGGGCAGGTTGTTCCCACCTACCAGCATAACTGGACCTCCAAAAGGCAGAGCCTGGAGGACACTAACTTTGCCAGTAGCACCCACTGTCCAAGCCAAGAGGAAGGCAATTAAAGCACCACTTCCAGCCCAGGGCCCTTGGCACCTGCCCAAGCCATCACCTGGGAGCCAAGCTCCGTGCCTGCCCCTCCATCTCCCGGCGCTACAGGACGCACCCAAGGTCACGCCAGGAGAGAAGCCAGAAATAGAAGCCAGGCTCCTGCTTTCCTTTGTTTAAACAACTCTTCCTCACAAACAAACCCTCTGCTTTCATTTTGGTGCGTAAGAAAACCCACTCTGTGCCCTGCCCATGGCTTTTGCCACGTGCCTCCCATGCAGGGAGGCCACAAGTACCGTGGGAACAAGCCACCTCCTGTGGTCCTTGATCTCCTCAGAATGATCCCATTGCTTCTCAAGTATATAAACAACTGAGGGAGATACAACACTATCCACCCTTCTGCTCTCCTCCCCAGGACCACATTGCTGGTGAACCCACACCTATGCCCAGCCAAGGGTACAGCATGACAGCCAGTGTGGTGAGCTCTGTGGAGTCCCTGCCTTCCCAGGAGAATCCACCACTTTCCTGGGAAACTCATAAACACTGAATCCAGCCTCTTGCTGCTCAGTCCAGGGTGCTGAGAACAAAACACCCCTCATTCAGAGCAGCCCTGCTTTCCCTGCAGTGGGATTTCCTCCCCAGCACAGCAACCCACTGCCCTCCAGAATGTTATTTTGCTCCTAAGCCTCAACTTTAAGCCCTGTCTGCCAGAGATCTCGGCTATGGAATTGGGAACAGCAAGTGGGAAGCAGTGGAGCTGCAGGCAGCTACGACAGGGTTTCAGCAAGGTGAGAAGAATGCTGAAGTTCTGAGGCTCCACACAGCACATGCAGCAGTGCATGACTCCCCCATTGCAGTGGGGTCCAAACTGAGCCTGCTTTTTGCTGCTGTGCCAAGGGAGCTTGACCCTGAGAATGCACAATGGGGCAGGAGACTGAAGTTTGCCCAGGATAAGAGAACAGAAGCTTCCTCAATGAAAAGGCACACAACTGCAGGAACAGAGTCCAATGGGAGCCCACAAATATCCGTAGGGACTGAGGAGAGATTTACCTTCCCCTGGGAGCTAAAGGACACTGAACCCCAATGTGACTGCCAGCCCAGGAAAGCAGTTTGTCCCCGTTAGTGAAAGCCATGTGCAGGCAGGAGCTGCACCAGAGTAGTCCCTCTTTTCCTTTCCACATGGCACAGGGTTCAAAAATGGAGTGAAATGAGAAAATAGGGTCAGAAAGCTGTAAACTGGGGTTTCTCTCTTCTTTAAAATCTCTTCAGTGCAGGGATGGAAGAGCCAGGCTCCCCATTCCCCTCCACCTGAGTCTGAGCCCCCTCAAAGCCAACACAGCAGCAGCAGAGGAAACCTTTGCTTTCTCTCCCCAGGAAAGTTAAGGAAGGTTATTGTAGTGGGGAGTCATGCAGGGAGATCTCTTTTCAAGTGACGGAGTCATTTCAACGCCAGGTCTGCAGGCTGAGCAGGTCAGAACACTTTAACAGCCCTGACCCAATGTCTTTTTCTTATTCCCCTCTTTTCCCTGCATTGCCCAGAAAAGTTTGTCTCTCCTCCCTGAGCTCTTCAGGTTACAAGGAAACAAGAGACTGCCAAAAGGCACTGGAAACAGCTTCAGCTCCAAGAGCCACCCTCCCACGCACACTGCAGTTTCTACCGCTCTGAGCAAGAGCTGCCGGGCTGCGCTGGGGATGTCAACAGTCCGTTGTGTTTCTGACTCCAGGCTCGCCTTTCATCTCAGGGGAGACAGGGAAAAAAGCACATCTGAAACTTGGACTGTCTGGAGCAGCTTAATGGCAAGCTTCCCACTCCAAAGTAATCAAAAAGCAATAATTAACATGCATTTGCTGTCAGAGGAGATACCCTGCTGCATGCTGTGACAGAGCTGGAATGAAAAATCTGTTCGACTGCAGGCTAAATTTGATTTCCTTTAAGTTCCGTAGCTGTCTGGCTCAGTAGCAAAACCCAGCCACCAACACCAAGCTACTACTTGTGTTTGCCTTGTAACGACTCAAAACATCCTGACTGGCTCCCCCTTTCCCCCTCAACAAACCCTTAGAGGTCTGGAGAGCAGCACCCGGGGCTGCACAAGCCCCACACGCCCTCCCCCAGCCCTGCCCTCACCGCTAACCCACTCCAGCAACGCACCGCGGCTCAGAACCAACTCTTGCTCTTATGCAATTCACGAGGGACTGCATTTTCACTGGCCTCCTTTTAAGCACGCTCGCTTGCCAGTGATTAATGCTGCTTAAAGCGGCTCAAGTTTCACTGCTCAGGCCCACTCTTGCCAACAGCGCTGGGCCAGGACTGTGAAAAGCTGCAGAAACTGCAGAGATTGTGGCTAACCGAGGAGCCCAGCACGGGCTCTCGCTTCTACTTGAAAAGGAAAAGCAGTGTTTAGAAGCAAATCCACCTTACTACGAACAAGCAGCGTGTCTCAGAGGAGCCCAGAGATCAGTTAGACAGATTACCATGCTTTTCCCTATGTACAAAAGGCAGGACATTTTAAGCTTCATCTCGATGAACCCAAACCACACGTTTTCTCCCAAAAACCCATGATCCCACATTTCAGCCCCAGCAACAACTGCTTTCTCAAGGAAGCAACTCCAAACCCAGAGCAAAGTTTTGCACAGGCACCCAAACATTGGCCCCTGGAGAACAAAAAGTCAAAACCATCACTTACAGTTGTCAGACTGGAAATCTGGGACAAATTGTTCATCATCGGGGACCTGAGCTAAAAAAACCAAACAAAAAAGTGTGTTTATGGTGTTTTCAGTTCTCAAAAAAAAATTCTCATATAAAGATTTTACATGGTAAAAGGCAGAGGTGAAGACTTGCCTTCAGCTAGCCAGGCCTCTTGGAGCTGGCTGAGATCCTGGAAGAGCTCTGGAACAGAGTAAAAGACTTATGTGCTCCACAGAAGAATAAATAAAACTGCCATTATCTGCAGGATTATTTCTAAACCAATGAACGCGAGGTAAATGGTCTTGCTGGGCCACAGAGAGGCCATGCCCGCCTGGGCCAGCCCTGCCTACCTTCTGAGTCGTGGGCCAGGTCGGTCTCCAAAAACTTCCTTTTCCTATCGGCCCCCGGCCGGCCTCGGCCCTCCTCTGCACAGGACTTCTGCAACGACCAGAGCCCGTGAGAGCGGCAGCCCCCAAGGCTGGAGGGTGACCGCAAGGGTAACAGGGGACCTCCAAGGACAAGGTGGGGGACTCCCAAGGATAAGAGGTGGGTGGCCCAAGGATGGGGAGGGGGTGCCCCCAAGGTCAGGAAGAGAGGTGTCAACAGGGATCAGGGAGGGCAAACTTACGCCGGGGCCCATGAAGGGAACCTGCTGGTCGTAGAAGCCGTCCATGGTGCGGGGGAGGCGGGCAGTGCCCCTGGCCCGCTCAGCATCGACGCCGGCCCGGTAAGAGAGGTCCCGTCTGGGCTCCGGCAGGTGCGCGACTGGTGGGTGGAGGGGACGGGGAGGGGTCAGGATCAGCCCCTGGCCCCGGGGCTGGCTCGGTGCGGGGCCTCCCCGGGGAGCCGGCCCGCTCCTGCCGTGACGGGTCGCAGCCCCCCGGCTCGTGATGTCACCTAATTTGTATAGAAACAGCCGTGACATCACGCGCCGGAGGAGCGGGAGGAGGCAGCGGGGGGAGCGGGCGGTCCGCTCTCTTAGATCGG
>JAOXXN010000137.1:3982876-3999926 GCA_026770055.1 Myrmophylax atrothorax
GGGGCGGGCAGGGGCCAGCCGGGGCCGGAAAGGCTCCGCTCCGCTCCGAGCCCGCGCACCGCGCTGCGCTCTGCGCCGCCCGCAGCCCCCGAGCCAGCGCTCTCCGCCACGCCCCGCCCCGCGCCGCTTGTTTACCCTCCGCGCCGCCCAATGGGGCGCCGCCGCTCGGCGCCCCGCGCCCTCCGATTGGCTGCAGCGCCGCCCCGCGCCCGCCCGCGCGCCGCTCCGCCGAGCGCCATTGATGCCGCCCGAGTGGGCGTGACCCTCGGCGACCAATGGGAGCGGTGTTATTTGCATGTCTCCGCCCCCAACGTTTTTCATTCATAAAAAAATAGAAGGTGGCAAAGGCTGGCGGATGGGGCTGGGGCAGCGCAGCATTTAAAGGGGCCGCGGCCCTCTGCAGGAGGGGGACTGCGGGGCTAACGGACGGCCCTGGGGGGCTGGTGGGGCAGCCCAAGGGACCGGATCCGGCGTGGCGGGCGAACCTGGCCCGTGCACACCGTGCCCAAGAACCTACAAGCCATGTAGATGGATGGACCCTGGGCCTCACAGGCCGTGAGGTCCTCTCCTCTTTCTTGGGAGGTGGTTTCACACTAGCAAGGCAGCTTCATATGGGTCCCCCGGCAAGCCCCAGGGTTCACCCACGCCTGAGTGTGTGCTTGGGCAGCCTTTCCCCTGCAGGCACCCCGCAGCCAGGGTTGCCTTTGAGAAGGGGACAGAAGAAAAGTAGTTCCCACCTGCAGGGGTTTGGGGCTGCCCCAGCCACGGATCCCTCCAAGCAGGTTCGTGGACACGTGCTCTTGCAGGACTGCAAAAGTCCCGGAGGTTTGGGAATGAGTTTAGCACAGAGTGGTGCTGCTGGGTCCTGTCAGGCACCCTACTACATCATTTCCATGCTAAGTGCATCAGTTTCCCCATCTGTAACTGAAGGTGGTAAGACCCACCATGGGGACCTGCCAGTGGCTGCTCAGGGAGGATGCAGCAGTTTGCACGGGATAAATGGGCTCTGTGAAGGCCTCATATTGCTGTGGATTGGGAAGTTACTGCTGGAGAAGGTGAAAACAAGGGATATTGCTCAGTTACAAACTGCTCTTCTCAGCTTGGGAAGGAGAGGAGACTTCTGCTCAGACCCTGGGAAGTCATCCAGGAGTTAGAAGCCTGTCAGTACAGTGTTGTCCTGGCCAGTTTGAAATCCTCAGCCTCAGGTCATGGACTTGTTGGTGTCCCAGGAGAGCTGCACAGCATGTCTCTGGGCTGCTCGTGGGAGTTCCTCTGCCGATGCTGGGTTACTGATGAGCTTCCAGAGCCCTTCAGGGCCAGCTCCACTGCCCAGGGATAATGCTGGTCTTGGCAGGTAGCTCACCTGCCATCGTGTCCTGGGCGGAATGGCAGGGGCTGCCAGGATGCACCACCTGCCAGTGCCTGCGTGCTGGGGGCAGGAAGTGCACAGAGGGCAGCAAGGACACCCAGCTCCTGGGGGGCTCTGCAGTCACCAGTGCTCTCATTTCCCCTTGCACAAAGGCAATCAGGATTAAATCATCGCAGGTAAAATTAGCAGATGACACATGAGCGGGTGGATGGCAAAACCTGGTCTGGGGAGCATGGTGGGCTGTTGGGACGAGCTGGGGGTCACAATGTGCGACCCATGGTGGCCACAGCTGCCACTGGCCAGGGGCTGCTCAGTGCCCCTGGGACAGGGAGACAAGAAGTGATGGGGCTGAGGGCAGTTGTGGGACAGGCAGGTGAGAGGTCACAGGAATGCCTCGGGAAGAGCCAAAGCCCCTGGAGAGCCAGTGCTGGGAGGGGGGCTGGAGACCAGTGCCTGCTAAATTTAGAGCCCACTCAGGAAAAAAAAAAAATTTTGCAGGCTCCAAATTTAGCCCAGTGCAGCTCCCACCGAGTGCCGCTCCATCGTGCTGCCGCTGCCAACACCCCTTCACCCCCAGCGCCCTGGATTGGATACAACCTGCTTTAGTCCCCAAAGGTGGGGACCCCACACCTGACCAGGAATCCCCCCCATTCACCCCAGGACCAGCAGAGATGTTGATCACCATCTTTATTAGAGGCAAACCCACAGCAGTCCAGGTGTATACAGTAACACGCACTATGCTACGGACGCCATTCCATGCAGGCAACCACAGCTACACACACAGCGGGAGGAGGGGGCTGGGGCTCCCGTGGGAATGGAGTGCCCTGGCTCTCAGGGATGCCCCAGTGCAGCACTGGCACCATTGTCCGGGGCAGTTGCCTTGGAGTTTGTTCCATCCTGTGCTCTTGGGAACTGGGCTGAACTGAGGGACACTGAGAGGAAAAGGGAGGTTCAGGGCCTTGAGTGTCCCTCAGCTGCATGGCATATTCTTCCCTGGAGTTGGGGACAGCTGTACTGAAGGGGCCCTTCTGGGCTGGGGACCTTTGCACCATCAGACTAAAGAGGTTGGGAGCTGCCATGCCTGTTGGACCATGTCTTTAGCAGGGCGGGAGCAGATTGGAGCTGTGTGCCCCGGGGCAGGTGGCAAGAACCACCTCCCTGACCAGCAGAGGGAATGTCTCTGTTGGAGCCCAGCACTCCTGGCAGACAAGTGCTGGCATATCATGGTCCCACTCCTGCCTTGCAGGACACGTGGCTGAGTCTTCCCCCTGAATTTAAGCTCAGAGGAGCGCTCCCTGCCCCCGGCACTGCCAGGCCCATGGGTGTGGGCATGGGCACCGTGCCTTCTTGCCTGGCTCCACCACCACTGACAGCAAACCACAGCAGAGACCCCAGCGCTGCTCTTTGCCCAGAGCTCAGCAAACCATGACTGGGGACAAGGAGCACTGCTGATTCCATGCAGGCACTGGGATAAAACCCCAGGTTGTGGCTGGGTGGGAAATGGAACCAAACCTGTTGCCCTTGTGTGCTGCCATCCCACAGAATGAACCTGTCACCCTCTTGCTGGCAAAGCTCTGGAGGTGGCAGGAGTGGTTTTTTCACCCTTCCCAAGTGTGGGGCTGTTAGGCACTGCTGCCCTGGAGAACGGGCTAGGGAAATGGAGGCAGCTGGTTTATGGGACCTGGGCTTTGTTTGGCCTTGCTTCAGCTGCTTTCACCTGGCTACTCATTAACAACCGCCTCGGGTGACGAGGAGGAGGGTGGATTTATGCACTGCTGGTGAAGTGTGCCTGTGTACACAGGTTATGAACAGCTCCCTTTCATCTCACTCTTCACTCCAAGACATAATAACAGCAGCACTCTCTGCACTGCCAAAGGAATGCTATTGAATGGGGACCTGCAGCATCAGGAGGGACAGCGTGGGCACTAGGACACTGGGGAGAACAGGGTGGCTTGTCCCAACTCTGTGGTAGGGGCATAATGGGGACAAACAACAATTTTCCTGCTGGAGCTTCCATCAGTGGGGCACACATCGCTCTCAGCTTGCTCATAGCAGCACAGGAGCCTCCACCAGACCCAAGGGAGCTGCCTGGGAGCAGGGGTGGTTCAGGATCTGGGTGTGCCCTGCGTGCAAGGCCACTGCTGGAGGCAGGGGGTGCCTGCAGAAGCAACCAGCAGGCCTCTTTATGGGCCAGTTCTGCCAACTCCTGACTCCAGGGAGCACATCCAGCCCACCACAGCCTCCACGCATTCATCCATTTTCTGGTCCCTGCGCATCCTGCGGAGGAGCTGCATTGTATGATCTGTCCACCCATTGGTGATACCAGCTCGTGCATCCCCGCTGGGCTCTGGCAGCTGTGCAGGCAGCAGCATCTGCAAGACTCCTTGGATTTGGAGTGGGTTGCAGGGAGACTTGGCCATACAGAAACTGAGGGGCAACTGCTCTCCCCCACTCCCTGCAGCCATCCAGAGCATCAGAGGCAGCATCAGTTGCACTGGGAAAGCACCAGCCTGGTGAAGCACATGGGCAGATGTGTCAAAAGGTATAACAGGGACATTTCCACGTGAGATGAGCTTCTGGATGTTTGTCCCCAGGGTCCCCAGCCCCTGGTGCAGGCTGGCAGGCTTCAGGAGAAAGGAAAATTTTTGTGGAAGGAGGTGCCATGGAGGACAGCCAGCAGAGAAGGGAGGTGGTATCTCTATCCAGCCCAGGCTCATAAAAAGGTAACCCCCAAAGTTCCCCCAAAGTTTGCTAAATAAATACATAAATATAAACAGAAGCCCAGAGCTGGGGCACAGGGGTTTCCCAGAATTGGCAGCTCCTCCCAAAATTCCTTTTTTTATCCATTTCCCCATCAAAACAGTCTCCTCCCATTTACCCCACAGTTGTCCCTGTGCATGGTCAGACCCCCAGCCTGTCCCACACCCTGGTGGCTTGCAGAGCTGGCAGCAATGGCTCTTTGCATGTCTCTTAAATTCCCCAGCAGAGAGGTGAGTGGCTGAGGCAGCTGCTTTAGGTTAAGAAAATAAATAATTCCTCCCATTGTGAGGGTTGGAGAACAGACAGCCAGTGCAGCGAGACATCCAGTGGCCTTCAGGAGGGTGAAAAATAAATAAGTGGAGCTTGGCATTGCCTCAGGAGCAAGTTCAATCTCAGCTCAGATGGGGGGTATTTAAATAAAGGGAAAAAAAATCCCAGTCCTAGTGCTGCTCCAGCAAATGTGCTCCCTCATGCCAAACTGCCTTTGCCCACTGCTTCCATCCTAGCTGGAAAAGATGCTTCTGGTGGTCAGGAAGGAGCCTCCAAGATCTTCCCAGGATAGAGCCTCTGCTGGGCCTGGAGGGGGAGTTTCTGTCACAGCTGCAGAATAGGGATTTGGTGTGTGTCCCCCCCCCCCCCCCTCCCAGCAGGTGGTGGCTGGGACACCAGGTGCCTCCAGGCTGCAGCTCCTTGGATGCTGTTTAATCCCGAGTTCGGCTTCTTCTCTTCAGGAAAAAGAAGCTGCTTTTCTGGGGTGGGCCCAGCAGCATTGGCACCTGGCTTTTGTGGGTAATTTTGACCTAAAAAGAGGAAAAACCCAGCTCAGTAAGGGGGTCCTGGTCTTGGAGCTCTCCAGGGCACCCTCCAGCCCCAGGACTCTGGGGAGTGACCCCAGCAAGTTGGGAGCAGCTCAGCACCCAACACTGGGGCAAAGGGCTCTGGAATCACATCCAGGCAGTGCTGGAATGGGAAGAGGATTTCTCCTCTGCACAAACTGCTGGCTGAATGGTGGGGGATGCCACTGCAGCTCCCCCAGGAAGGGACGCTGCTGTGACCCACCCACCCAGACAGGGATGAGCATGTCCCTATCCCCACAGCTCCCACAATGGCTTGTCATGAGTCCAGAGCCTTCATGGGGGCAGTCACAGCTGGTTGGGCTCTGTGGTCACCCACCCAGCAAGCATAGGAGCCTCCCTTCAAATCCAGAGGCTTTGACACCAAAAGACAAGGCTGTCCAATCCTTCTGTCCTGCCAGCCCCTCCTGACTCATCCTGCCAGTACCTGCAGCCCCACCCCAACATCCTGCCAGCCCCTGCCCAAGCTGGCTTCCTATCCCCTCCCAGGAGACTCACAGTGCAGGATGGCTGCATCCAGGGCTCCCCATCCACCTGCATGGGCAGCAGCTTGGATGTCCTGCAAAGCACAAAGAGAGGCGACAGGGGTGACACAGGTGTCAGGTTTTGCTGCTGCTTGGGTGCTCAGCTGTGACAGGCACAAATACCTGATGGTGACAGAGGAACACTGGGCCAGTCTCCTCCCTGCGCTCTTCAGTCCCGTGTAGATCTGACCCATCTCCATTGCACCCTCCAGCCCCACCACCTCCAGGAGGTGGTCACTGAGGTCTGCAAGAGAGAGAGGTCTGAGTTGGTTCCCCCATCCCCAGAGATCCACCCATTTCTGCCATCAGAACCAGCACACCAGGGCTGCAGGCTGTCCTGAAGTGCAGCAGGGTTGATAGCACTGTGGGGATGTGTCCTGATGTCCTTTGTGTCCTGAGACCACCAATGTGGGTGTTTGCAGTGCTGGGCAACGCTGCTATCCATAACCTCTGGAGCAAATATACTCCTGGTCTGCAACAGTACCTGGGCCTGTATGGCTGCAGGGTGCCAGCCCAGATCCCCAGCCCTTTGACTGTTTGTTGGCATTGTATGAAATGATGACACCCCTTCCCTGGGTGCCCTGGGGTGCTGCAGCTCCCAGGAACCAGCATGCATGGCAGAATCCTCAGTGTGAGAAATCTGCTCAAATCCCAGGGTATTGCCCCTTTTCCTAGCTCATCCTGCTCTTCTGGGCCACCAGCAAGGGCACCCAGCTCTGGCACAACTCGATCCTCCAGGGTTCCCTTTCACCCACCCCTGAGAAGCCCTCTGAGCCTCTGATACCATCCTATCCACCCACAAGTGGGGTTGTCCCCAGGTACTGACCCTGCTGTCCCTTGCAGTGCCTTTGGGACTGACTCTTGCTCTGTCCTGCTGCCTCTACCCCCTGGCTCTCTCAGGACAGTGATGGCCTGGAATGTGACACTGCCATCCCAACAGCATTGTTGCTTCCAACCCCAGCCCCAGGATGTGGGAGGTGGTGGGTGGAAAATCTAGGCACTTTGCCTATTTTGCTGGCTGCTTCCTACCCCACTGTTACCCACTGGGGAGTGCTGCCAGCACTTCAGGCTGCCCTTGCCCACGGGGATGGCTCCAGTGCCTGCAGCAGTGGGTGCAAGGTGCCAGCCAGGGCACAGTGTGGGTACTGTGCTGCTCCCAAACCCCACATCAAGGCTGGCAGCACTGTGGCAGAGCCTGGGAAGAGATGCTTACGAAAGCCCTTGATGCCAGCTCTGCAGCTCTATTCCAGCTCCTCCTTTGCCATGTTGTGGGGCCACCCTGGCAGCCCAAAAGACAGCCAGCCAGTAAAACCCCTCCAGTGCTGTTGTTTCAGAGCTGGTGGGTACCCAGTGCCCCCATCCTAACCCCATGCACCCCTATCACCCACTGCTCACCCTGCACACAGAACTTCAGCTCCTTAGCATCAGTGACCACTGTGCTGGGCAGCTTCTCTGGTGCCTTCTTGCCCAGCCTGTTGTAACCACGCTGCTTCTTGGTCTCGCCCCAGAGGTTGGAGCCACCGTACATGCTGGGGATGTTGAGGACGGCGATGCCCTCCAGGGACGTGTTGCTCAGGTCCAGCAGGGTCCCATCACACTGACAGGGACATGGGCAGTGTCAGAACGTGGGGTTGGGGAGGCTGGTGCCCATCCCCATGGGGCCCAGCCTGCTCTCCCCGCCACAGGAGCAGAGGTCCCTGACACAGTAGGACTCAGGATAGTCCCAGGCTGGCACAGGCAGACCCAGGGTGGCTGGGCTTGGAGATGCAGACACACTCCCCACTTTGCTTCCTGAGAGCTGACAACCACCACTTCACCCTCCTTGTGCTGCTCTCCCCTCTATTTCCATAGGAATTGTACATGTCCAAAATAGCAGTTTTCAAAAAGCAAGTTCCTGGGAGACCACATAAAACCTTGGCTGGGCTTGGTGCTGTGACCCAAAATAAGAGGCAACATCACCTCAGCCCTGAAGTGACTTCCAACCAAGGAGCTCCAGCACATGCTTCCCCATCTCCCCTTGTTCAAACTGACTCCAAAGGACTGAAAAGTTTGGCTGCCTAAAAAATAGCTCAAACCAGTTTGTCTTCCAGAGACATTTGGAAACTAGAAATGAGGCTGGAAGGAAATTATGGGAAAGGTGTCAGATGGAAAAATGTGAGGTTTTGGAGTGAAATCCACAAGATGGCACACAGAACTGGCATCCCAGGCTTTGCTGTTGTACAGCAGGACTGCCCTGGCTGAAAATTCCCTGCAAAAGGTAAAATATCCATTGCCTGCAGCTTTCCTACAGGATTGAAAGCAGCAGCTGTGGAAATGCATTTCTTAACTTCAGGTCTTCTCACATTACCCAGACGTGGATCCCCTTCCTAGATACCTCCGGTGGAAGCAGCCACTCTCCCATCCAATTGGAATTTCTCTAGAGCATTCCTATTTTCCTTGAGGCTCCCTACCTGCCACTCTGTGCTTCAGCAAATCCCAGCACAGCTTTTGCCTTGTATCTTGGTGATGCAAAGGCATCTCTGCTCTCACTTGCTATGCCAAGAGGAATGAAATGGGCTGATAAGCCCCTGCTACTGCTCTGACTCCAGTTGTTTTCCTCTAGCAAAGGTTTGTAGTTAATTTTTACCACCCCCTTGGCCAGCACTGAGGGCACCATCCCTGTGTGTGCAGAGCTGGGTGCTCACACGAGCAAACACCTCAGTGTGTCAGATCTGTTCTGCCTGCCCTGGTGCTGTGAGATCTTATTTTTAGCCTCGCCTTGAAAGCAAAATGCAGGAATCTTCTGGTTTGGGAAGGAAGAACTATCTCTCCGAGGAAGAACTATCTCTTGGAAAGCATGTAAATCAATTCAGTCTCATTACATCTTTATGATATTGTGATTTGTGGGAGGCAAAAGGCTTCAACACTCTGAGCAGTGGGTACCAACCCAGCCACGGTGGGTACCAACCCAGCCACGGTGGGATGGGGGTGAGTTGGCTGCCCAGGGTTTGGGATGATGGGATGCTGCAGCAGCCAGTTCTGCCCACAGCTGCCCACGCCTGCCCACACACCCACAGGCAGGAGCAATTCCCTCTGTGGAGTCCTCCCTGGTTTGTGTGCCAGCGAGCTACAATGGGCCCTTTGAGCAGGGGCAGCTGATGGTGTGCTGGCAGCGAGGCTGGAAGGAGAAATTTGCAGCTGGGGGAAAAAGCAAATTCATTTCCAGGAGTCGTAGGGAGAATGAGTGCCAATTTCCAAAACAAAACTGCCATTTCTCTGCAAGGCTGACAGTTGCCTGGGAGCTGAGGGAGGACAGGCTGCTGCTTTCAACTTCGTATACTGTGGGATTAACACTTTCCTGCCAGTAGGCTCAGCTGGTGGGGGTGCTCAGTGGAGAGCACCCAGCAAGGAACAGGGGGCACCTCATTCCCATCTCCAGCAGCATCAAACCCCACAGACATGGACTTTATCCACCCTGGGACACTGCTGCATGGATGGGGAAGGGGGTGAGATGATTTTGATGCTGCTCCTGCTCTTTCCCACCAGATTCCATGGGTGCAGCTACCCACCTCAGTCTTTAAGAAGGGATGAAACTCCCTGTCTAGAAACAGGCATCAAAATTGCTCTGCTTATGGCCACAGGTCTGCAGACTGACTCTCTGCCCACTGCCAGCACCCTGCACACACCACCTGCTATGATTCCCACCAGTTTCTTGCAGTCAGCACTATTTTTCTCCCCTCACCCTCCAGCCTAAGTTATAAAAGGGTGGTTTATCCAGAGATGAGGAGAGTCGGAAGTTTACAGCCCAAACCCCCCAGCGCCACCAGAGAAGTGACAGGACTCTTAGCAACCATGGGCCCTCCTCTCAGCTCTAATTAAAGGCTGTTTCCATGTCATCCAACGAGGGCAGGGAGCAGCATGGAGTTTAGAGAGAGAATATTCCAGGCATGCTCTAAAATACAGCTGGAAGTGGGGAATACAGGCTTATTCTTCTGCCTGCAGCTGGCTGGCTTTGCAGCAACGCCACGTGGTGAAATAGGGGGTTCTGCCAGCCACTGTGCCCTTCTGCCACTGTGAGGGGTCAAAGCCACAGTGGCACCCTGTCCCCAAACAGCCAAAAGCTCTGCCTGAGAGACCCACGGGCAACAGCTCCCAAAAAGCCTTAGTGCCATGGCTGGAGCCAGGGATGCCCCCAGGAAACCCACCTCCACCTCAACATAGTCGTGGAGCTTCTTGCAGGTGGCTGCAAAGGTCTCCGATGTTCCGAATTCAAAGTACCACAGCTTGTTCTTCATCCTGGGGCACAAGGACATGTCAGCATCCTGCTTGGAAATGGTGCCTTGCTCCAGTTAGCAGCAGGATGGGCTGCCAGAGACTGTCTGGAGCTGTTGCACTGGGGACATGAGCCATGGATGGGGACACGAGCCATCATGGAGAGGGACTGCTGGCATCATGACCCTAGGGAGTTGTGTGATGAGACAGGCAGATCTGGCTCAGATCTGGAGGGGGAAAAATGGGGGAGCTGGGTGCTCTCTTGGCATGGGACAGGCTGGTGGATCTTGGCAGGGCTGCTGGGGACAGGGTAACCCATGGAGGGGATGTCTCACACCTCAGAACCCTCCTGGCAGCCCCTGACCATGATTCATCCCCTGCATCAGTTGCTGTGCCAGGCTTTGAGGGGGGGCTGTAAGCTGTGAGGAGCTGTTAGCCAAGGGGAAGTGAACTTCAGGGCAGAGCCAGACACTTTGGTCCATTCAGGATTTTTCTAGCAGGTATTTCTGAAACTGGGGATGGGGGTCACAAGCCACAGTGCCTGCCACCATCACCCCATTTCCACGTGCCCCAAGCACAGCAGGAGTGAGCTGTGATCTGCTGTCTGCCCTGCCCTCACTGCCTGGCCTGCTCCTGCCTGCCCTGGAATTCCATGCTAATTATGAAGCATGAATGAACGTAACTGGGTGTGTGGCCAAGTTCCAGCAGCCTGACACACCGCACGGGGCTTGAAGGAGCACCCCAAACCCTGCCATGCCTGGCCCTGGAACCCCCCACGCCCAGGACATGCCCAGCCTGTCCCCTAAGGCTGACTGAACACAAAGTGCCCATGGCAGCCCCAGGGTGTCCCTCCACACCCAGCTTTTGGGAGGGCCCCGGGAAGCTGTTACCTGCTGTTGAATTTCTCAGGGTGCTTTTCTCGCATGATGTGGAAGCGGTGGGCGATGGAGGCGTCCTGCAGGGAGCAGGAGCACAGACACTTCAGTGGCACAGCACAGAAACAGAACCCCCATTTTTTGCTCCATGGGCATGTGCCAGGACACGGGTGCTCAGCTCATGCTCATCACTGGCCCCCATGGCACAAGGACATGGTGTGGGGGCCATGCCAAGGTGATGGAGGGACCCTCAGCCAGGCTCCTCCGAAAGCCCGTTAAGTGAGATGTAATTAGTGCACTTGGCCTCCTTCCCTTGTCACAGGGGAGGGGAGAGAGGGCTACCAGCAGACCAGTGGGGCTCTGAGGACACCCTGGGACCTTGCACCCAGACAGTTCCCCTGGCAGGGTGACAGCTCTCCTGAAGCTCATCACAACCTCTCCTTATACAGGGGAGGGTGTTTAAGCCCAAGTCAGAAGCTGTCACCAAATGCCACCTGCAGTGACACCCCCTGGCAATTGCAAGAGCTGATGTGAACCCGGAAGCATCCTGCAGAGCTGCAGGGGAGTACCCACACCATGGTGGCACCCCTGGCCCAGGAAAAAAGTGCTGCAAGCCCCCAGAAAGAAAAGGGCTTTCCCCAAAGCCCTTCTGCTCTCAGGATTGACCCCCAGCTGTGGGGGAAAACCCCATGGCATAGGGCTGCCATTTTCCCCTGGGTCAGGAATGCATGGGGGGAACGTAGTTTGAGCACCAGAGCAGGACTTTCCTGATGGGTGCTGTCTTGGCAGGTGGGGTGTCCTTGTCCCTGGGACCCCAAACTTCCCTGAACCCTGTTTAAGCTCCTTTCACACTGGCTCTTGCAACATTGCCACCGGGAAGAGAGAAATCCAATGCCTGCTTAGGTATCGAAGTGCTGCCATTACAATAAAAGCAGAAAAACAAGGCCAGGAGATGGAGAAAGGTTGGGAATGTAAGCAGGAGGAACAGGGAGGGAAAGATCCATCCCTGCCTCGTGGAACTCACCACCCCAATGGAGAAGTAGTTGTTGATGATAGTGGATGGGACAGGATCTCCGTTGGCCTCCCTGTCACTGGGAATAACGTCTATCTGCCAGCGGTCCAGCATCACTTCTGTGCTGTGCTCGATGTCTTTCAGGACCTTCATCAGGTTGCCTCCTTCATAGCCTGAAAGGGAAAGAGGAGAAGGAAGGAGGATGAAGGGGAGCACAGCCATGTCATAGTTGGGTGCCAAGCACCTGTGGTACCCTTGGGCTGCTGCTATGGCACGTCCTTGCAGCAGTGGCAGAGATTTCAGCTAATGGTGGGCTCTCCAGATGGAAAAGGCAGGGCGGGACCCAGCTGTGGGGGGGCTGAGAAAGCAGTGGCTGCTCTGTTTGGAAGGCACTAGAGCCATCAGGCTGAGGTGAAGCTCTAATCACATCCCAGAAGCTCAGGAGTCCTCCCTCCCCTGGGATGGCACCCACCCAGCTACACAGGAGGGTCCCCGAGGGCTGGGCACCCCCTGGGCAACACTCATGTGGCCTCACCTCCTCCCCAGCGCAGGCACCGTGCCAGGTCATTGCCCGTCCCCAGGGGCAGGACAGCCACCGGTGGGTGCTTCACCAGGTTTGCCTTATCTGAAATTCAAGCGGAAAGAGAAGTTTGGGGCTGACAAGGCTCACTCCCTGCTCCTCTCCATGCCCCTCCTCAGCTGACAGCCTAGGATGATGCTGTTGGCAGGAACCTCCCCCCACTGTCACATGGGCAATGCTGTGAATGTGTGGCAGAGCACCAAGGATACAGACAGGTGATGCTCTGTGGGAGCACAGCCTCCCTTGCTCACCGATGCAGTCCAGGATCCAACCCACCGTGCCGTCCCCTCCGCAGGCCAGCACACGGAAATCTGGAGTGTCCCGAAAGAAGTTCAGCCTGGAGAAAGCCAGGAGAGACAAGGTGTGACATGGGGGAGCAGGAGCTGGGGAGAGAGGGCAGAGGGTCCCCTGCAGCGACTCCATACCCTGGTGCGGGCCCACCGCGGTCCAGATTGTACACCTGGCGTGGGTTGAGCAGGTAGTGAAACTTCCGAAGGACTCTGGGAAGAGAAAGGTGTGAGGAACGCTGAGGAAGTGAGTCCTACACCAGGAATGATGCCTGAGGGACCAGCAACCCCCAGCCCCGGTGGGATGCCCTCCCTGGACAGGACCCCACCTACCGCTCCCCTTGCCTTCCTCCGCTCTTGGGGTTCACAAGCACCAGAAGCGGGTGCGTCCCAGGTCGGGGACTGATCTGCAGGGCAGAAAATGCAGCTGTGAATTCCTGCCTGCTCTTGGGGTCAGTGGCAGAGCTCACCTGCAGGCCAGAGCGGGAACCTACCTGCAGTCCTTGCCCATCCACTGGGGTGGAGTTGAACTTGAAGCCCTGAGTGTCCTCGGGGCTGGTGCTGGCGGGGGAGTCACTCTCTGATCGCCGGCAGTGGGATTGCCTGTCCTTTGGGGAACAGAGGGGTGGATGCCCACACTGCCTGAGAAGGCAGTGCCAGCAGCTGGGGAAGGCAGGTCAGCTTTGGTGATGCCCTGACAGATTCTTATCACTGGCAGCAAGGAGGGAGACACTTATCAGGACAAGGGAAGCACTTACCACTATGAGAGGGTCACTTACCAGGACAACTGGGCAGATGTAGGATGGCAGCAAGATGTGGTCCCGCAGTGGGCCCCCGTCGCACTCTGGCTTCACATGGGAGGCACATTTGTTGTGGAGCTGGAGGGGCAGGAGAAAGGAGACACCTGCCATCTGGTGCTTGTAAGCCTCTGCTCCCCAGGGCTGGCTGTGTAGGGGACACTGTGGGGGCACCCCGGGCGCTGTGTACTCACGGTGACTTGGCACCAGACGCAGTGCAGGCCCGTGATGCCCTGGTAGCACTTGATGCTCTTGTGACATCTGTCACACTTGACAGGGGAATTGCCCTCGATCCAGGTGTGCTGCATTACCTGCAAGGCACAGAGTGTCACTGGGGGCACACAGCCAGCCCATGGGCATCTCCCTCCTGCTAAGAGCAGCTGCCACAACCTCAGAGGCTTGTCCTGCAGGGATGCTGACTGATCCAACCCAGCCCTTTCCATGGCTGACTTCCCTCTCTGCTGTTTCATGCAGCACAGTTCCCCAGGCCTGTTCCCCAGCCTGGACTAGGGCAAACCTCGGGGCAGAGGTCCCGTGAGTGCCCAGGGGCTGGGGTAACAGAGTGCATCCTGCAAGGCTTTGAATGCTGGGAATTCCTGTGAGCTGCTGCCCAGGATGAGAGGGGAAAATCCCAGGGGAAAAAGCCATGGGGGATCAGAGCAAGAGACCAAGGGGCCAGGAGACCCAGTGACTCAGAAATGCACTGGCTATCTACTCACGCTTGTGTTTCTCTTGGATTTAACGTAAGTGCTGATGCAGGAGGCAATCTCTTTGGACACACACCTCTCATGGACCGTGTACTTGCAGACTGGTGAGAGAGAAGAATCACAGAGCCACAGAATCATTGAGGGTGGAAAAGCCTTTTAATCTCATTGAGACCAACTGTTGCCCCAACACTACCAAGGCCAGCACTAAACCCTATCCCCAAGTGCCACAAAGTGGGTGGTGAGCGTCGCTCCCCAGAATGAGAGCTGTCCCCTCCCTGCACTAACAGGGGCCAGTCCCCTCTCCCCAGGGCGCTAGAGGGGGTGGGAGCTGCCAGCCTGTGGATGCCACATCTGGGCCAGGATACAGGACTCACAGGAGCAGCAGAGGCCCTGCTTGCGGACGCCCAGCAGCATGGTGCGGCAGAAGTTGCAGTAGGCAGGTTTCTTGAAGTGCTTCAGCCTCCAGGCATGCTGCCCATCATCCTTCACATTCTGCAGGGCAGGAGAGGTGAGCGGTCATCCTTCTGTTGCCAGGGATCCCAGACCCCTCAGTCTAACATTTTTATCAGCTTTTCATCCCCTAAAGCCCCTCACTGTGATTGTGGGAGTTTGCTGCCAGCAGCATAATGGGCTACCCCTGCTCCCCTTCTCCCTGGTGTTCCTCCAAGCTTGCAGACACTGGGCATGTCAAGCTCCAGGCACCAAGCTCTGGCTTCCACAGGCCCTCTGCACAGCCCAGCCACAGGGAGGATCTTAGTGGCTGACAAGAAGGTAACTCCACATCTGGGGCCAGGTCATCCCCACCATGGGGTGACCAAAGCACAAGCCTCTTACAGCTGGAGCCAGGCACGAGTGCTTTGCAGGAGCCAGTTAAAATTCCCTGCTTTCTTGAATTCTCCTGCCAGAAGGCCTGTCCCCCACCTCTCCACCACTGATTGTTCCCTGCAAACTATTTCCCAATGGTCAGGGATGCACCTGAAAGAAATTAAGACCAAAAGGATGAAAAAACAACACAGAGAAATAAGGGAGGTTCCAACCACACCACCTCTGCTCTTTGAAGCTCACCCCATGAGAGGAGTTACCATTTTAGGTGCTCACCTCAATTTTTGATTAAATATTCATCAAACTGGAGTGCACTGCAATAGCAAGGAGTGAGCCCAGCCTGCTTGAGCATGGCAGGTGGCAGTGACTGCAGCTCAGAACTGATCTTGGGAAGATTTAGGGGTGAAAGGGGAAGGGTGGGGATGTCAGGAGGGGTTGGGGGCCAGTGTGGGGCTATGTGGTGCTGTATGAATGAGTAGTCTGTTGCTGGAGGTAGACTGGATGCAGCTGAAGCTGAAGAGGCACTCACAGTCTCCATCCCCAGAAGGACCAGCAAGGGGATGGTGGTCATGCCACCCCGGATCCATTCCTCCAGCGTCACAGTCCCATCGTGGTTGTAATCTATCTCCTCCATCATCGCCTTCAAGATCTGGAGGAGGGAGAAGATGTGGTGACATGGCGATGCCAGCCACAGCTCTGGCTGAGTGTCCCCACGTCCACCCCCGCTGCCCCCAGCACCCCACACTCACAGGCTTCAGCTCCGTGGAGTCCCACTCCAGGTACTCGGCCACGTGCACCATCTGGTTGATGATACGATCCAGCTCCTGAGCACAGAGAGACGGTGGTGCCTGATGTTTAGTGATGGCTCCAGGCATGAGCAGAGTGTACAGCCCCAAGCCCCCAGACTGGGGATGTATCAGGTTTATGTTCCCATATGCCCAAGGCCACACCAGTCCCCACCTGCACAGGAGGGGCAGCAACACCCCAGTCCTCGGTGGGTGCTGGGAGCTGCCTTCTGCCCTGGAAATCTGCCAGAAAATCTGCCGTGGGTTTTCCCTGGGAAAAACTATTCTGTCAAACTAGATTTTATTGGCAACAAGACTTCAAGAGTGATACCCAAAGAACAAAGAGAAAACATCCCCAAGGCAGAAGGAGCTGTCCATGATTTTTCCTCATTTGAAACAGCATGACCTGCTGTAGAGCTACAGTTCCTGGGGTGGATTTCCTCTCACTGCTGCTGGATGCAGTGGAGCTGGCATATGTCCCCCAGCCCTGCATGGTCCAGCCACTGTTTTCCTCCTCCCTTCCCATATCCCTGATCAGCTTGGAGCACCTCACCTTGGGCGTGGGCACCCCAATAGTACCCTGCATGCTTCCAGCCCCCCGAGCAGTGCCCGCTCTCTGTCCTGAGGAGGGCTCACCGAGCTGTCCAGGAGGCCATTTCCATCGGTGTCATAGAGGCGAAACATAACTGGAGGGAGGAGAGAAGCCACTGATAGAGCCCAGCCACCCAGCTCCAGGCTGCTGGGGTTCTGAGGTGGGGGCAATGCTGTGCTGGCTCAGCTGGGCTGAGATGTGACTCTGGGGCTGCAGGCTATGGGAGTGAAGCTCCTCTGCCAGACATGGGTAACACAGCAGAGGGGATGATGAATGGTTTTCCCAAGTGAGCAGGAACACCCAGCTTTGCACCCCTCCTTGGGCAAATCCCCCTCAGGTGGTGCCCCAAGCCACTGGTCCCCCCTCTACCTGGCATGACTGTGGGGTCCCACTTACACTCCAGCTTGTCCTCTGCTCGTCCCCTCTCAAGCAGGGACAGGTAGCAGACGATGTCCTTCAGGTGGACCACCTGGGTCAGGGGGGTAGGGGGTGGAGGTGGGGTGGTTTTCTGGGAGCTGGGGCTCTTCCGCAGGCTGAAGGGCAACCTCTTCTCCACGGTCCTTGTGCCTGTGGGCAGGAAGAGAGGTCACACACAGGAATGACACTGGGCCAGGAGTTATGCCCTGGTGGGAAACAAGAACTCTGGGGTAGGGACCCATTCACCATGGGGCTGGGTGGCACCACAGGGGTAGGGCTGGGACCACAAAGGGGACGTGGGGCTGGAGCCCCGGCCCGACGGAGCCGCGTCGCGTGAGTATCCAGGGGGCGCGAACAGCTGGCGCTCGGACCATCTGAGAATCTGCACGCTGGGCGGCGGAGCGATGTCGCCGCCGCC
>JAOXXN010000137.1:4000026-4010641 GCA_026770055.1 Myrmophylax atrothorax
GAGCCCACCGCAGGAGCAGAGCTGGAACATAGAGAGGACATGGGGCTGTGTGACATTGCAGGAGTAGGGTTGGGAGCACAAGGGGGGTATGTGGCTGGGTGCCATTGCAGGAGCAGGGCTGGGCATTCCCGCTCAGTCCCTGGGGCACGGACCCCCCTACCTCAATCGCTTCAGGTGAGGGTGGGATGAGCAGTCAGAGCCCAAGGGGATGTGGTCTGATGGGGATAAGCACCCACTCAGGAGGAGTGAGAAGCTCAGCAGACACCCAGGCAGCTTGCTGGGGTGCCAGTACAGCTCACACTTGCTATCACCCATGATGATGGCAGCCTTTGGCAGATGGCAGCTCCTGGCAGTGGGCCCATCCCAGTGCTTGCCTCCTCGGGGGCTGGCAGGAGTGGGGTGGGGGCAGCCGTGACTCACCGCCCCGTTTCCCCATCACCATGAGCTGCTGCCAGGTAATTAAGACATTGACTGGCAGAGGATCTGTGGGATGGGGTTTGATGGCTTAAGCTTGCCAAGCAAAGGTGTCAAGATGCCAAGAACCTGTTGAGTTGGGAAGGTCACTGCCACCATGCCGGGGACCTGACCAGCTGCACTGCCAGGGCATGGAAACTCGGGAGGGCTTGTCACTGCTGTGTCCCTGCCATGAAGTCCCAGCCAAGCTCACCTGGTGACTGAGGGCTGAGCACAGACACGGAGGAGATCCTCGAAGAGCCTGATGAGTTGTGAGCAGAAGCAGTGCCTGTGGTGGACTTCTGGGAGGATGATCTGGACCAGCTGGGGGAGGCATTGGGGATCGATGCTGGGGTGAGGGACACAGGCTGCAGCTCAGCCGCATTGCTCTTGGGCTCAGGAGCATGTCGTCCCAGGGCACTTCGAAGTGTTTTCCCATTGATCCCTGGAAAGCAGGACATATGCCCAAGGGCAGCATGACACCAGGGTGTCTGTGCCCCTTACTCCAGGAAGTGGGTGGTGAGTGCTTGCCCTAGGTCCTCTCTGCTAGCCCCGTGCCTCTCTGTCCCAGAATCCCAGCCCCAGGGATCTCTGAGGGGTACCACGGATGGCCCCCTCAACCTCCAGCCTGGTCCAGTGGCTCCCAGAAGTGCTCCCATCCCTGGATGATGGCCACCATGGGGCTTGGGACCAGACAGAGAGGACCTTGTCCTCCACCATCAGCCAGAGCCCAGTGTCCGGGAGGTTCCCTCTTTCCTTTTGCAATTTATAGTCCTTTCAGTAGATGTCTCCATGAGCCACGAATCCACCCAGGAAAGGCTGGGGGAGGCAGACTTGAGTGCTTGGCACACGTTCCCTGCTCTGGGTGCTGCCAAGGGCAGGGTGGCTGCCTGCACCAGTACCTGTGACAGGGACACAGGCCACCTCACTCTGGATGGAGATGCTGACATTGGGCTCTGAATGTGCAGAGGCAAGGGAGGAACCAGTGCCATGGCACCCTGTGGGTGCCCATCCTAGGAAAATCCCTCCGTGGAGCAGCACAGGGCCCCGAGAGCCCATCCCCTGGATGGAGAAGAGCTGCACTGTGTGCTGGCCCCAATGCCATCCACTTCAGGTGTCACTCCCCAACGTTCATCCCCATGAGCAGTGTGGGAGTAACCCCAGCATGCCATAGCGCCCTGGCATGCCCAGCTGGGTGGCAGAGCTGGCTCACCGAGGGTGCTGTGCTGTGAGACACCGGGGCTCTGGCGCTGGGTCTCGGGGGAGGACTGGCATATCTTACGCTTGAAGGACGTGAAGAGGTGTTGGCAAAGCTCCTCAGGCACATCTGCCTCCAGATAGGTCTTCATGAAGAGGCAAAAGCCCTCGTAGTCGATGGGCTGGGGAGGACACAGAGGAGGATGGAGGTGCTTCAGGCACACCATGAGGGTGCAGAGCTGCCAGCAGGGCTGGGGCTCCATGCCCTTGGCTGCCCTCACTGGGCACATCTGTTACAGAGCCCTCCTTAAAATGCTGGCTCCCCATTTCCCAGTGTGGGATATAACCTAAAGGGACCTGGAGGCAGCACGGCCAGAAATGCCCAGTGCCAGCGTGGCTGAGCCAGGCCAGTGGTGCTGGGAGCAGGCTCAGCCATCAGGGCAGGAGCTGTGGGAGTGGCAGGGAAAGGCAGAGCAGCAAGACCCTCCAATCTGCTCCCAGCCCCTCGGTATTATCATCCTCCTGAGGTCTCTTCCCGTCCTCCTTCCCTGCTGGGTATTGCCATTGCAAAGGACAATGCCTTCCCAATGGCTTTTGTGACCCCAGCTGGAAAGAGGGTCCTGTGGTGCCCTGGAATAGCAGGGCGGCTTTGTGCCCTTCCTTGCCATGTTCAGCCCACTGACTTTGCACATTTTGCCTCAATTCTAGTGATTACAGCCCCCGTGGAAGGCTCTGTCCTGCTGGCACACTAATAGGTCTCTCTGAAAGCACCACTCAGGAAAAATAATCCCAGCCTTCTTTGGGCGAGAGAGAGAGGGCACAGACCCCTCTTGTCACCACACTGGCAAAGTAATCTGCTTTTTGGGGGACAGTAAATCCCTCCCAGATTCTGACTGGCCAGGTGATGCCCCAAGAAGCTCTCAGCAAGGCAGCAAGCTGCCAACACCCACATCAACACCACTGGCATGGGGTGGGATGGCCACGTGGTGTGCATGGTCCCCGAGATGGCTGGCGAGTCCAGTCCTGGGAGCACGACCATAGGGAGAGTTGTAGGACAGTCAGGCAGCCCTGCCTTCTCCTGGCTGCTTTCAGGTGTGGCAGCTGGGCTGGGGGAGCTGGCAGGGGGCCAGGAGCTGCCAGCAGCACGGGGGGATGCTGGCAGGACAGGGCCATACCTGTTCGGGGTTGTACCTCGAGAGGACGCCATCCCCATGGAACTCCTCCAGAACATCCTTGAGCTTCTTGGTGGAGTCTGGGGAGACAAAAGGCACTGTGCTGAGCTCAGCCTCGCTGAGCCCCCTATGTCACCCACCAGCAGGATGGTGCAGAGGGGTTAATCTGCTGCATATGCAATTTCTGGATCCTTCCATGCCTGGAAGGGGCCATCCATGCTCTGCTTCCCCTTCTGCCTTCAGAGAGCAGGGCAGATATGGAAAGCTGGCCTGGAAGCTTTACATATATAGGGAGCTTCCTCCTACCTGTATGAAAATGTACACAAACTCAGAGTAAAGCAAGGAAAGCCAAAACCACTTCCCAGTCCTGGCTGCTCTGGGGATGCTGCTGAGCACATCCCTGGATGTCCCTGCCCTAGTGCAGGGCTTTGGGTGAATACTGGCACCCCTTGGCAGTCCCAGCCACCCCAGAGGCTGCCTTGGGCTGCCCACTGGCATCTTTAGAAGTGCCAGAAGGGAGAAATAGAACAGTACCCACGGAATCACAGAATCATTTAGGTTAGAAAAGCCTTCTAAGATGACAGAGTCCAACCATTAACCCAGCACCTGCATTCACCACTAAACTACATCCCACATCTATATGGCATTTATATCCCTCCAGGTCTGGTGACTCCACCACTGCCCTGGGTGCCTGTTGCAGTGCTTGACAATCCTTTTGGGGAGGAAATTTTCCCTAATGTCCAATCTAAACCACCCCTGGTGCAGCTTGTGGCCATTTCCTCTTGTCCTATCATTGGATTGCTCTGTGCAAACTTCCACACGAGCAGTAATGACCTTCCCTGGCTGGGTGTTCTCAGGGCTGGAATGTGTGGAGGGAAATTGGTCCTTCTGAAATAAAGAGAAAGGGGAAAAGCAGGGAAAAAAAAAGAGATCGAGGGGAGGGAACGTTGAGCCCTCGCCTTCACACACATCTCTGGGCATGTGCAATTTAAAAGGTTTTCAGACACACCAGCCCTGTTAATTACTGTGAAATCCTCTCTCAAGCAAGGGCTGTGCCAGCTCTGATGCCCCCAGTCCTCCACTGGGAATGGAAGTCAGCATTGCACAACTGTCAGGGGTGTCTGGGGTGCTCAAAGAGGGGGTTTCTGGCCCCAGGGCTGGGGGGAGCCCCGAGCCCCACTCTCCAGCCCAGTGCCAGGCCACTCTCCTGGGGAAGAAGCATCTGCCTGTGCTGCAGCCTTGCTGGTCACACTTTGATTAACAAAACACAGATGCTGTCCATCTTTTGAGCCCAGCGTTACAGATGGTGTTTTATGGTCTGTGATTCAGCAAAGCAGAGCCCATCCTTCAGAGAGGCAGGATGAGAAGCAGAGAGGGATACTGCACACACACTTCTGCCTGCATCCCCGCCTGCCCCTGCCTGAGGTGAGCAGGGCTGGTGAGCAGGGGTCTGGGGAGAACTTGCTCCAGCCTCATCCCTTTGATGTGCAACAACTCCAAAGACAGACTCAGAGGGCTCGTGCCTGTCAGTCCTACCCCATCCAGCCTGTTCACTCCAGGGTCATGTCAATTCTGCAAAGCAACACCCCTGAGACTTTACTCTGCTTCTGCTTTCATCCTGTCATCCAGGCTGAGCTTTCCTGCCCATCTTATCCTGACCTCAGCACCCCCCTGGACTGCACTGCTTCTCCATCAACTGTTCTTCTAAGCACACCTGGCTCTTTGGCAGGCAGGACCTCAAGGACTTAGTTTTGGACCCCTGGGCTTTGCCTAGGCTCCCTCTCCAGTTGCTCCCACCCCCAAGACCCTTCCAGCAGCACCACCAACCTCCATCCCTTGGCACAAGCTGCAGAAGGTTTCTCTTCAAAAGCACTAAGGAAAATTACCACAGAGGGTTGGCAAAGCAAGGCGAGCTGTGGAGCAGCTCCATGTGTTTGGGAAAAGCCAGTCTGCTTTCCTGGTTGGCATTTCACTTCGCTAACGAACGTGGGAGCCGCCGCCTTCGGAAGGACGGAGCCGTGCTCACGTGTCCAGCCCCCAAAGCTCAGCTAAATCCTGCCAGGCATGCAGGCATGGGGACCCCCACCAGCCAGCATTTGGGAGCAGAGACCTCTCCAGCCTCCCCACCCAAAATCTAAGGGGTCACTAGTTCTCCAGGAGGACACTATGGAAACATAGGACACCAGTCTGGCACGGATCAACAGGACTTTTCCAGCTCCTCTCCCTGTCCCAGGAGGGGGCAGAGGGTACTCACAGTCTGTGTACTGCTGGAGCTGGGCAAACTCGGTGGGACTGAGTGAGATCCACATGCCATCGCTCATCTTTGGGCAGCAGGGCCCGTGGCAGGGGCCACCAGCTGCTGCACTACAGTGCCAGGCTCAGTGCCACAGATCCCCGCTGGCCACTCGGTCACATCGGCACTGGGAGGGGCGAGGGGGGCTCTTGGACTGTCGGAATCATCCTGCTGAGCCCGTGGGCAGTGAATCCCAGAGCTTCAGAGCCCCTGGTCAGCACCTTCCTACCTGGAGGGGGACAGAAAGAGAGGAGGTCAACAGTGCACTGACCCCTGTCCTGCTGCATGGGCTGCCCTGCCACAGCTCCACAAGGACAGCCACCTTCAGCAGTGGGGGGCTGTGGGGCAGGGGGTGCATGAGCATGGAAATAGGGTGCCAGGGTGCTTTCCCAACTGGGAAGGACCCCCCACTGCAGATGTGGGGGACCACTTCTCCAGAGAACAGGGAGGGGAGTGTGTGTGCACTGCAGCAGGGGGTTGGTAGAAAGAAGGGTGGGCACAAGGAGAAGCGGGGCACCTCTCTGTGTGACCATCCCCAGGGCTTGGCATCCCTGGGGGGAGCCCCCAGCACTTCCCAGGGGAACCCAGCATGAGGAGCAGAAGGAAGGGCATGAATAATTAGAGAAGATGCAGCACCTGGAGGCAGGAGGTACAAAAGAGTAGAAACTACCAGCTCACTCCCCCACCTCTGAAGCTGGTGGTGACCTTCAGAGTATCACTGTAAATGAACATCCACAGTCAACACTGAGAACTAGGGAAATACCTGTGTCACAGAGAAACCCAAACCAAGGGGACCTCTCCAGCCCACACATTTTCAGGCTCCAAAACCGATTAGTTTTTTCATTTAACAGAATTGGTCATGAGGCAAAGGGCAACATTTGAGCAAGGTGGTTGTTCTCTAAGGAGTTAGATCTCCATTTTAGGGCTGTTTCCCTGCTAAATGTTAACTCTCAGTTTCCACCAGCTTGAGCTGTCTCCTGTCAGACTGGAAAAAGCAGAGCAAGGATGAGCTGGGAAAGGTCAGAGGACTGGGGGTGATGCTCAAGCAGCACCCACACCCCCCAGCTGACTGCACCTTCTCACTCACAGAAAAAGGTATTTGATTAAAGGTGAGCCAGTCTTTTCGGGGAGTTGTCTGGTCCCACATGCCACATTAATCCCAGCTGGTACCCCATGGGACATTCACATATGGGGTGCAGCAGTCACTTAACCCCTCATTCTCAGGACTTACCCTGGTATTTCTTTACTAATGCTATTTTGGCTTTTTATTCAGCTGCTACAAGTGCTCCAGGACAAGATCTGGTCCAGGGGCAAAGCCTGGTGTTGGCAGTGGAGAGAGAAAACCCCCCTCAGGGCGATGTGCACAGGGCTGAGTGCCCATCCAGGTGGCTGCCAAGGGATTTTCCAGCTGCAGGGAGTGACTGCACATCTGGAGAGGAACCCAGCAAACCCTGGGCATACATCTGCTGGAGTTAAATGTCATGACAATGCTTAGTCCCTCTTGGTCCTTTCCTCCCAGGAGGACACAGCTCCTGGAGTCTTGTTTCACCCCTCTGTGGCCTGGGGCTTCCAGGCTGCTTCTGAGGCTGCTCAGAGGGCTGCAGAGCATGGGGACCCTATAAAATGCTGCTCCTGCCCAGGGTGGTGGGGGGATGGCTGTCCCAGGATAGGGAGGAGTGCCCTCACTGCTCTGCCCTGCGACACCTGTGGGGGAACAACACATATTTCTGGAGGAAATGTCACCTTCCCACCCTCATCAGGGTTCTGCGGTCCCATGGCAACACATATGGCTATCCCACCTCATCCTGGCAGCTCTTTGTCCCGATCCCACCAACTGGGGACAGGTAGGGCTAGCTAAGAACTACCCCATGTCTTCCCACACTGACATCCATTTTCTGGAAACCTTCATAGCGGGGAAAGCACAAGCAAGAACTCGCTGTGTGTTCCTTTCTTGGATGATGGGTTTGTCCCAAAGTATCTCTGAGGCTGGTCTGGGAGAACTCAGTCCATAAGAACAACCCCCAGAAGTGCCCACAAACTTCGTGTTTCCTGGAAAATGAGCTGTTTGGCTTGATCAGAGCCTGTTATTCATTCTAAATTTCTCCAAGGAGATGCTGAAAGCACAGAGGTAGTTAGAAGTAAAGGCAAAGGAGGGGGACAAGGGTGGCTCCAGCTGCCTGAAGGAGTTTGGGAGCAGTGAGCACTCCCATAAGAGACAGCAGCAAAAATATCCCCTGCTTCTTTTAACGGCGGGCAATGGGGCGGCACCAAGCAGAGCTAATCGGGCTATCCCAAGGGGCTTTCCCCCAGCAATCGTTGGAATAACAAATGCCACTTCTGGCACGTCAGCCTTGGATTTCAGGAAAGGCAGGAGAAAGCCTCCTCAGGAATCCAGCTGCTCCTCGTTTGGCTGCCCTCTGAATTGTCAGCGGCAAATTATGTTCTATTAAATCAAATTTGCCTCTCGCTAAAAATAGCTCCCTACTAGTGTTACAAATAACACTGGATTACCCTGCCTGAAAACGCTCACCGGGACGTGGCCCCTCTGCCCCTCCTCGCCCTGTGCCCGCCAGCCGTGTGCATGGGCTCCGCCGGCACTGGCACCAGCACCGGCATGGCGTGACTCAGGGCGGCTCAGGTGGCTGGGGGAGGATGGAGAGGGGGGAGCCTGGAGTCCTCCAAACCCTCCCAGGGGATTACATGGTGCTGGAGCCCTTGGGAAGCTGCGTGGAGCATCCTGCCAGCCCTGGTGATGAAGGAGGTGTCATGGGGAGAATTGACGGGTGCAGGCAGAGGTGGGGCTCAGTGGGAGCCAGGACACAGCCATGTAGGGCCTGAAACACGTCAACAAGGGAAATGCCAAGCAGGAGCTGGCCATGGGCCAGTCTGTGTCGGTGAGTGGAGCCCAGACAAGCAGCAGGACCAAGCCATGGGCACTGGAAACATCATGATATCCCCGAGAAAGGGCTGTCCCATGGGCACTGCCAGTGTCCAGTGATGGGGGTCTCCCAGAAGCAACAATGGGACAGCAGAGGAGCTGTTTTTACACCCAGACACCCCTGCCAGGGGCCTCCCCACAGCCCTTGGCCACTGGCTGCCCCATGCTGCCCGAGGATGGAGGACTCAGCTCATCCGTCACACCACAGTGCTGTGGGGCTCACCATGGCATTGAGAGAACCTGTTCCACTGGCACCCCCCTGGCCTCTCCAGGACTTGAGCTACTGATGGGCACCTACTTCTGCCCATGCTGGGGGAGGGAACCAGGGGCAGTGGGATGGCAGCTTTCAGGTGTTGGCAGAGCCTCCAGCCCCCGACCAGCTCCACGAGAGCCTGTGGATGGGGCTGCAGCACATGCCCTGCAGGAGACTTCTGCTTCAGATGCCCTTTGGGAAGGAAAAACATCAGGTCCATGAGCTTCAAGATACAACATGAGGAGGGAATGCTCCTGTTGGGAGGGTTCCAAGGGTTATGGCTCCCCGAGGGCAGCGGGACACAGCACAGAGCAACACTCTGAGCTCTTGCCTGCATCCCTGCCCAGGCCCACGGAAAGCCACAGTCAAGTGCTGTACCTCCTCCTGGGACAGAAGCACGGCAGGCCCCTGCAGCAATGGCATTTTCCAGCCTCCCTGCCCCATCTTTTGGAAAGATCAGCCTATTTTTGTGTTGGATGGGGAGAGGCCCCTGAGGCAGTGGGTGGAGTATAAATCCCTCCTGTCCCACTGCAGCAAACAAACCCCAACCAAGTCATGCTCAAACTATTTTCTGCAGTGACAGGAGAAGGCACTTTGCTTCATTTTGCCAGCCCAGGAGGACACTCAGGATCACCTTTTCCCATTCTCCAAGCCTGTTGCTGTCTCCATGTTCCCCTACCCTTTCAACCACCCACTCGTGCAGAGCCAGGCATGCTATCCAGGTACCGCACACCAACTTTGCTCTGAGTTCTGAGCACCCTTATGGCACCAGGGCAAGCAAAGGTGCAGCAGAGGTGACCAGAACATCCCTGCTCTCCCTCACAGTGACACAGGGAGGAGGCTGGCCACAGCCATTCCTCTGGCCCCACAGCTGGGCTGTGGATGTAGACTCCCAGATGTGCACTGGGAGAGCTCAGCTCAACCCTGTGACAGCGGTGACCCAGCACTGCACTCCTGGAGCTCGTCCCTACCCAGGGTAAGGACAACTCTGTTCACATCCCAAGGACACCAACAACTTCCTGACTTACTACTGTTGCCTTTTTAGAGAAGAGTTTTTCTGGCTGCGTTCAGAGCACACTGGATCTGAACTAGGATGCCTTCTGAGCAAGACCCACCCCCACACCACTGTCCCTGCAGGTCCCAGCTAGACCAGCCCTTGTCTCATGGAAAAGCCCCTTCCCATGCCAGACAGGGAGGCAAATGCTGGTCCCACAGCCTAGGGGCCAGGATTCTCCCGAGGGATCCCACCTTCATCACCAAGCCCAGGGCACCAGGAATGCTACAAACCTGAGAGAGGGAAGTTCTGGCTCTCTCCCTGTAGGAGTCCTGCAGCCATGGGTCCCATGGGTTAACCACAGCTTGTGCGGGATAACACCGCTTTCCAATAGCTTTGAAACACATTCTTCTCCCCTTTCATTCCCAACACAACCTGCAGAACAAGTCGCATCCAGCCTCCTCCAGCAGGCCGAGCATGCCAAGTACCTCCTCAGTCCTTCTGCTTTCCAAAGCCAAGGGCCCCAGCAATTTTTACTTAACAAGAAAGACACTAACGAGCTTTTCTGGCCTGGCTGGATCGGGCTGTTCTTCTGCCCAGCCAAAGAACGTGTGGTTTTATAGCCAGGCTGAGAAGCAACACATGCTGAGACACCAGTGAAGGTGGCATAGCACCCTGGGCTGCGTTAGGGTTCGCTGGCTGCCGTGCTCCCCACCCTGGGGACGAGAGGATGCTGCCCTCTCCCTCTCCACCCTTCGGGAAGAATTTCCCAGGGGCCGAGCCAACACCCGCGCATCGGGAATCCCGATTCCCCAACCCCAGTGCTGCCCCATTCCTTCAGCGCCTGTACTGCTCCCCAGACTGCTCGGGAAGGGGTTCACGACCGGCCCGAGGAGGGTCGAGGACTCCGAGGGCAGCGCATGGGAACCGACGTGAGCTGCCGAGCCGCTCCGGCACAGAGCGGGGGGTTCCACGTGCGTCAGGGGGGTTGCCCACGACTGAAAGGGGTGAGCCCACAGGAGTCCCCGGCCCCCACTCCACCCAAGCCCGCATCTCCCTGCCGCTGTCCCCTTACTTGGCGGCGGCAGCGCGGTGCCATCGGCGGGACCGGTCGGGACGCTCCGGCGGTGGCTCCGGCTGCGAGGCTGGCGGTGCCCGGGAGCGCTGGGCAGCGCGGTGGCTCCGGCTGCGAGGCTGGCGGTGCCCGGGAGCTCTGGGCAGCGCTGTGGCTCAGGCTGCGAGGTTGGCGGTGCCCGGGAGCGCTGGGCAGTGCGGTGGCTCAGGCTGCGGGGCTGGCGGTGCCCGGGAGCGCTGG
>JAOXXN010000137.1:4011022-4021032 GCA_026770055.1 Myrmophylax atrothorax
CCCTGCCCCTGCCCCTGCCGGGCCCGGGGCAGCGCAGGGGAGCGCCGTGACGAGAGCAGAGCCGGCTGCGGGGGCAGCGGCAGTCGCGTTTCCAGGATAAAACTTAATTATCATTAATTCCCATTTGCCCACAGCGGCAATGCTTTCCCCACTTCCTACTGACCCCGCACCCTGCCCCACAGCCTCGACATTCCCTGTCCCCATCCCTGCTCCTTTTCCTCTCCCTGTCCCCCTGCCTATCTCCATCCCCATCCGTCTCCATTCTCATCTCTATCTCCATCCCCATCCCTGTCCCCGTCCCCATCCCGGTCCCCATCCCACTCTTTTCCCTGGGCCTTCCCTCCCTCTGCAAATCAGTCTCTCATTTTCAAGCAGTTTCACTCATGGCAAAGGTTGCTCTTTCCTCAGGAACTGAACAAACCACCGAAAACAAACAAACAAAAAATGCCAAAACAGATAAAAAGCATTTTTATTTTCTTTCCATGACGCGTCTGACTGCCTGCTTGGGAGTGACACTATTTCAGGCATGTCTATTATTTATGTTTCACTATATTTATATTAATTAGAGACACCATCCATGCACGTAGCTCTCCAACTTCAAAAAAAGCAGAAGGGGACTGACAGCTGGGACTGAACTTTCTTGAGAGAAACAGGAGCAGGATCCACATCTACAACTGCATGCTGGTCCCAGATGACATTCCTGCTCTACACTGGGGATCTCTCCAGTCCCAGCCCCATTTTCCCCACCTCCTCTCTGGCTGGGACTCCAGAGAGATGGGTTGGGGCTCCTTGCTGGGATGCTGAGGATGATGGAGTCCCCAGAGCCAGTTTTAGTGGAGACAGAATCATGGAATCATTTAGGTGGGAGAAAACCTCTGAATCCAACCATTAACATTTGATGTTGACACTTGTCATCTGTGCCCAGGAAAGAGGAGTATTCCTTCAAAGAACTAACCAGTCTCTGGTGATGGGCTGTGCCGAAACACAGAGGATTCCATATTCTGGAGCAGCGTGAAGAGGACCCTGAGCTTCCCACTCCCATCCATGCCAACTGTCTCCCTCAGGAGCTGCAACCTGCACCAAGACAGCCAAAGTGGGTGACCTCTCCTCTCCCCTGAGAGGAGCATCCCAGCCCCGTCCTCATTCTATCTGATGGCTCCGGGTCACTTCTCCTTCATCCTGGAGATGGGGAATGGGCTGGGGACTGGGATGTGGATGGGGAGCAGCAGGGCTGCAGGACACAGGGAAGAGCTGGTGGGATGTGGGGAAAGCCCTGGTGCTATGGCAAGGCAGGGTGAGAAATTCATAATAAATTAGTTTTATCATCTATTATCAACTATTGCAGGGAGGCAACAGTTGTCCAAACATGTGGGCAAGAGGAAGAGGAGGATGAAGTAGTCTTGGGGCTGGACATCCACTACTGCCTGCACAGAGGGTGCCAGGGCACATTATCTCTGGACTGGGCAGGCAGAGACCTGGCCAGAGCTGATGAAATCTCTTCTGCAAGAGCTCAGCTGGCAGACACAGAGCTCTTTCCCAAAAGAAACCTCACACCAGATGACACCTTTTGCAGATCAGGGCTGATTCCACATTGTATGGGAGCAACACACTCAGGATGCACGCCTCTTTCCAGCCAGCAGCAGTCCCCTGGGGCTTTCCAGATGATTGGGAGCTCCCACAGGTTTTCCAGCCATTGGAATGGCCTTGCAGGAGTTGGGCATGAATATTTTTTCAAGGCAGGGTGGCCAGCTCAACCATGAGAAACTGCTGGCCCAGCAAAATATTGGACTCCCCCGCTCTGCCTTGACTTTGCTAATGCTCTGCCTGGACTACTGGTGAAATTCCCTGCAGTCCCAGGTAAGAGAGTTTCATTATTTCCCTGCATCCAAGTAGGTATCCCTTCCAGGGATTAATTAGTAAATTAAAATGGTAGAAAGACCAAATTATTATGGTTAGTGAGAAGCCCTGGTGGTGATGTCTCTCTCTTGCAGATCTGCTTTCTGTGTCCTGACACATTCCCACTTCCTCCAAGGGCTGCAGCAGCAGATTCACCCCCCAAGATTGATTCCCTTGAGGTCCTTAGTGGGACACTGGGGTCAGCTTTGGGAGGATGAGAGCAACTTATGGATGCCTTAACACTGATTTCCGAGCCTGGGAGCCCTGACCATGCAATGCACAGTGCTCTGTACCTGAGGGAGAAGGAGAACCCCTTTGCTGGGGTGGCACCAGCTGTGGTCCAGGGGTGCTGGCAGCAGCTGTGAAGCCTCTGAGTGCTGCCCCCACCACACAGGAGTAAATGCCCAGTTTGGAGAAGTGGGAAGGACAAGGTGCCAGCGTGGACATGCTACCCTGGGGATTTGTAATGCCTTCTTGGCCCCTGTCAGTCACCAATTCTCTCCTTGCTGTGCCGATGGCTCCCTGGGATGACCCATCACCCACCAGGGATGCTGCAGCTGCGGCTGCTGGTGCCCCTTGGCACAGTGCCCCTGCCAAGCCCTGCACCTCAACACCAGGGCTGGCAAACCTTTGTTCTCCAGATTAATACAAGTGATGGAATAAGTAGAGCTGCAGCCCCATTTTCTATCCCTGTCCAAAAAAGCCATCACATTTTGCCTGGCAGAAATTGTTCTTCTTAAACCTGAGTCACTTATGATTCTTTGTTTGGAAGCTCAGTGGTTTCTTCTTTTTCACTGGTTCCCTCTGGTAGAGCCCAAAATCTGGGGGGATCAGCAGAAAGGGGGCTGAAACCCCTTCCCTGCCCACCCTGGGCACCTGGGCTCCCATGGAGATGGTTGCTCTGCAGAGGGTGGGCACTGACCCAGCCTTATTTTGGGGGCACCTGAGGGAAAAAAGATGCCTTTCTCAGTGTGACAAGCAAAGGAGAGGTTAGAAATGCCTTTTCATCATCTGGGCAGGTTTGGGGGATTTTTTATCAGCTCTCTTCGTGCTTTAACTCTGTTAATTTGCTATTGAAATGCTGGCCTGAGGCAATGCCAGAGTTGGCTGCTGACTCAGTTGTAGCACTGCTTCCTCTCCTGGGCTCTATGACGTAGGGGAGGAGGAATCCCAAGCAATTATAACTTGATTATTTTACTGAATGTGTGATTACAAATGGGTACTGCAGAGCAATGAGCACTGCAGTGAAGACAAAATTAACACGAGCCCAGACTCCCCTGGCCCCAGCTCTTGCTCCAAAGACAAGCAGCTCCTTGGGAAGCCCTTCACACCCTGGTTATTTCTCAGTGACCACAGGAAAAGTGGTAAAGCCCCCCCCCAAACACTTGAGAAATTTCCAGGGTGATTTTTTGTACAGTTCTGCTTGGCAGAAATACCCTGGGAGAAGGATGAGCTCTCCAGCTCCTGCTCACAGGAAGCTGCCAGTGTTATATTAAGCCTCGGTGAGCCTGGAGAGAGGTAGATTAGGTTAGAAATTAGAAAACGCTGCAGGGATGGGATATACCCCAAGAGGAACTCGACCTCAGAGCCAGGAAATGCCAATGTGGTTGACCTGGCCCCTTCCCATCTGCCAGTCATGGCGATACGGGTGACCCTGGGCATTTTGTTGGGGCTCCTGCACCCTGTGAGCTGAGCTGGTGGCAGGGCAGGACAGTCACCTGCTCCACCACTTTCACTGCGATGGATTTTCCCAAAGGACTTGGTGTCACCTCAGCAGGCTTTTCCCAACCTCTTGCACTGGGGTGCTGAGCATCAGAGAGGAAACCACAGCAGCTCAGCTGCTGGCTGTCAGCTGACTCCATCACTGCCTCTGTGCCTAGAGAACAGCCTGCACAGCTGTCCCCTAGAGCAGGATGACATTCTGGAGGGTGGAACATTTCTGATTCTGGAATCCATGGGGCTGACAGGCAGCAGGTGAGAGCTGCAGCGATGCAGTCTGAGGGAACACATGTAGCAGTGCCAGGAGCAGCTCTCCAGGGCTGCACAGCTCCTGCACAATCCCAGCTTCTGCACAGAGCCAGCCTGCTGTTGGGGAGAGATGGTGTGAGTGAGTCAGGGACTTGGGTGAAACAGCATCTTCCCGAGGCTGGAGGAAGACTCCACACCAATATCATGGAGCCTTGCAAGCCACTGACTCCCTCTGAGCCCAGGAGCTCAGTGCAGGCTGGGGAAACTGGGGTGGGAAGGAGCTGGGTGACCAAGAGCAGTGCTATGGGGTGAGTCAGAGCATCTGTGGGTGCTTTGAACTTCATCCCTGTCCTGTTTCCCCTTGAGTGACCTCGAGCTTGTAGAAAATGATCACAGAATCATAGTACCACTGAACAGTTTGGGTTGGAAGAGACCTTAAAGGTCATCCAGTTCCAACAACCCGTCCCCCCAGGGACCTTCTGCTAACCCAGTTTGCTCCAAGCCCTGTCCAAACTGGCCTCGAACACTTTCAGTGATGGGGCAGCCACAGCAGCTCTGGCCAACCTGTGCCAGGGCCTCACCACCCACACAGAGAAGAATTTTTTCCCCAAATCCAATCTAACCCTGCCATCTGCCAATACGAAGCTATTCTCCTTTGTCCAACCCCTCCCTATCTTTGTCCAAAGTCCCTCTTCAGCTCTCTTGAAACCCCTGTAGGTGCTGAAAAGCCACAATAAGATCCCCCCAGAGCCTTCTGTTCTCCAGGCTGAACAATCCTCAGCCTTTCCTCAGAGGAGCAGTGTTCCATCCATCTAATCATCTTTGTGGCCTCCTCTAGACGGGATGATGACCATGGTGGCAACTGAACAGCTCAGAACACGAAGGTGTTACAGCATCACAGCATCAGAATCCACTGGCAGAGAGCACCAGGGATGGCCACACACCTGAAAGGCAGGGTGCAACACTGCTCCTACCCATCCATGTCCAAACCACACTGCTCCACAAATCACATGTTGGCAGTGTAAACGCAGAGCAAAGACAAGAGGGATGCCTCAGCCCAGCTGGGCAGGAGGTACTCTGCCTCTGCCTGCTGGTGTGTTATTAAAATATGTAGAAAACTGCCACATCTGTGTGCCTATCAGTTCTTTCAGCATGGTGAAAAAAATCCCAAATTTAACAAAATAAATGGAAACCCCCCTCTCGTACAGAGATATGGACGTATCATGTCCAGCCTCAAGCATCCAATGTTGTGGGTGACAGCTCCCTGCACACCCATGGATGCAGCTGGGTACCTCCATCATGGAGAAGGGAGGTGGGAGGAGGAGGACAGGGGAAGAATACCAAGCAAATGGGGGGGCAGGAGTTCATGCAAAGGCAGAGCCACAGCTCCATGCCCTCGGGGCAGGCATGAGAACACCAGGATCCTGCATTCCAGCTCCAGCTGCTGCCTCACTCGTGTAAGGAGAAGAGCAGGGAAGGGAGTAAAGGAGCTGTCAGATGTTGTTAGTGGTGTGACACCTCTTAATAAGGCCCATCTGGCTGGAAGACAGCGGATCCTGCAGGATTTCTGCAGCCCTGATGGCAAATGTGTCTGCCAAGGTTTTACAATCAGCATTAATAAACACGCTGGGGTGGTGTTTGGCACCACAACCTCAAACTTCCCAGGATAAGAGCGAGGAAAAAACCAGGATTACAACAAAAATCCTCACTGCAGTGCAGAGCTCCTGGGAAACTCATTGCATCTTTTGGGATCATAGAATCATAGAATCAATTGGGTTGGAAGAGACCTCTGAGATCATCAAGTCCAACCCTTAATCCAACCCCACTGTGATTACCAGATCATGGCACTCAGTGCCACGTCCAGTCTCACCTGTGTAGTCCTTGCTCTAAATAAAGAACTTTTCAGTGCTCTGCAGGTGCACAAGGAGCTGGGAGAAAGCAATATTATTAAGGATAATTTATTACTATTTTATTTTCTATCCATTATTAAACTGTTATCTCAGCCCATGGGCTTTACCTTTTTGTTTCCTCCTGATTCTCCTCCCTACCACACCAGGAAGGGTGAGTGAGTGGCTGATACTTAGGATCCTGCTGGGGTTAAACCACAGCTTTCCCCTACAGATTTATTACCCAGTTCATCTCCTGACAGCAAGGTGTGGTCTGCACTGATGTTCCAAGTGAGGTCATTCACTTGAAGGCAGGAAAGTTCTCTTGTACCTGACCTGTATGCAAACCTTTCTAACCCCAAACCTGACACCTCTCACATAAAATGGATTTGTCCTGGTAGGGGCTGGTCTGAGATTCCTGTCAGGAATCTCACTGGGAGACATCATTTCTTTCATCAGGAATCAGAACAAGAGCCAGACAGAAAAACAAAAACAGATTAAAAGCAGAAGTGATTATTTTAGTAATTAAGAATTTCTTAACTGAAATTACATGAAATGCAAAAGCAGCATGAAAGGTCAGGAGAGATTTTTCAAAGGATGCTGCAGAGGAAGGGAAGGGGGGCAAAAAAAGCAATTAAATACAAAGATAGGAAGTTATCATGCATAGAAGATTATTCCAAACAAGTGGCTGCCAGCAACTAACTGCATTGTTTTGAATGTTTAATTAATATAATAATCATTTTCATTAACCACTGCTACTGAGGAAGATTGGAAAAAACATGCAGGAAAAACAACCAGTCACATTTCTCACTTGAATGCATTTGGGTAAATGTAGAAATCTGAAAAGAAAATTATTTTTTTTCTCCAAAAATTATAGGTTTATGATGTGAAGTTTCCTAAATAACATCAGAATAAAGGAGGGTCCTTCTGAGACAGGCCAGGAGGTGCCCAACATGAATCAGTGTTGGAACTTTGAGAACACACTATTTAAGTCCAGCCAGGAGCTTTGCTTGCAAAACCACTCCTGGAGGCAGTTCCTGTCCACAGTGCATGACCCTCAGCTGCTTTGGAGGCACTTCCAAGAGGCCTGACTTCTTTAGCTCAAATTTTAAAGCTGTCCCCCATGACACCACAATTGAGCAGGACACAGGCACTATTTCCTGCTGAAATAGCTCTCTAAGATGTCTGATATGATTCCAATTTTTTTTTTCTCTCTTCCAAACTGCCAGCTCACCTTGACACTGGGCACTGTGCCTTCCTTTGCCCTTCTCATCCCTCAAAATGACTCAACAGATATCCCACCATGACAAAATCCTGACCCTTGCCAGCAAATCCACTGCTAAAGTCAAAGCAGGGCAAGGAGGAACCAGGGTAGCAACGGGAAAGCACTGGCAATCTTTGGTCAGGTCTGAGTAGATAGACCTGTTATGACCAGCAGAAGCCTCTCTCAGTGGGCAGAATCCTCTATTTTTCCACAAGATTGCTCTCAAATGTGGACAGCCCCTGTTCAGGGAAGACACAACCCAGGAAGAATCAGCCATTCCATACAAAAGGCTCTCCAAGCAGCAGTTTCTCCAATACTTCTGCAGCTCATCCATACTCAGGTTTCTAAAGGCATGTACCTGATCCAAAGATGTGTTCATTCCAAGATCTCAAATTAAAAATTCACACATTTTAAAAAGCCAGCAAAATTTGCCAAGATAATTCTTTGGGTGGGCTGCAGAATGCAATTTTTCTTTACTTTATTGTGCATAATCCTCAAAGGTAGAAAAGATAACAGAGAGAAATATCATCCTTAAATAGAAGAAAAAAACCCTGAAAAATGCCACAACAAACAGGTCAGAATGAGTTCATGTGAACAGCAAGTTTTGTATGTATCTGTAACAGAGAGTCACTTCCCAGAAATCAGAAAGAATAAACAAACCTTTGACAAGAATAGAAGCTAAAAGTGCTTGTTGTTCCCTTTTAGGAGGAAAACATAGAGCCTCTGAAAGCAAAAGGATTGAGGAAAGGGGCAGTTTGTAGATATTCAGCCTCTCTGCTCTGTGTTTTGCTATTGCAGCCTTTCTGCCTTCGCCACCAGCCCCTGAGCAACGCTGAGCTCTCGCTCAGAGCTCTGACACCGTCTGTGATTAAAGCAGGGCCTTGATCAAAAGCAGTGTTTGCCTTGCTGCTCTACTCAAGAGAGTGACTTTGTCACACCATGTGAACCAAAAGCCTGACTGGATGCTGTTGTAAATAAAACCACTTTAAACAACAACAACAACGAGGAAGAATGAAGCTTTGATCGGGCTACAGATAATTGATTAAAATGTCCATTCCATTGTCCTTTCATGTCTGAGCTTCAGGAAACAACATGGGAGAGCATAATCCAGCGTGGAGGAGCAGAAAGGAGGCCACAAAGGAAAGCCTGGCAAGTAAATAAAGATTAAAAAAGAAAGGAAAAAATAGAGATTATACAGAATAAATACAGAAACTTATGGTGCTCATGCCCAGAGGCTTAACCCAACTCTCCAGCTATGCCACTGAAAGGCACAGGAATTATCAACCATCAGCAAAACACAGACTCTTATTTGCATTTATTTTTCTCACAGTAACCACATAAACTCTTTTCTACCAAACCCACAATGTGATTTGTGCAAAACTGACCTAGCATAATGCTTTCAATATGAAATGGATTAAGCACCGGGAAAGGATATTGACTTTCTTTCTAAGCACATCTGAAAAAGAAACCTTGTCTTTGGTTAACAGATAAATCAGGTTTTCCACTCTGATGAAAGTGGAATTGTTATAGTTGCAATTTCCTGCTCATCTGGGAGGTATCAGGATGGTACCTTCAGAATATCATGGGGTTTTTTTCCTTTTTGACCCACATTTCCATCATACACTGAGCTATTAAATTGATGACATTTAAACCTACACTGAGAGGGGGGGGAAAGTTTATTTTTAACTTCTCATTGCTGCATCAATACATAAGGAAGTTTCCCTTAGCTAATTTGGGCATTCTCACACTCATCTGATTCTTTGGCTCCTTACAAAATAGAGATTGTTTAAATGTTCTGCATTTCCAGTTATCTGATAAAATTATATTCCTGGAACCAAAAAGTCAAAACAATTTCCTTTTATAACCCAAGAAGCACTAGATAGAAAGGGAGGAATGACACAGATATCTAAGCACTAAAACAAAAATAAATTGAGATGGTGTGGCATGTCAGATGACAAAGGGTAAAAGATAAAGAACCAAAAGTAACAGTCACAGTAGTTAGTACAGAAATCACATTTCAGCTTATGCTTAAAATCTGGATAATGTAGCAACACTTCAAGGCATGTAATATTGCAGTAGTGAGAGATTCTTAAAAAGAGATCACACCTTCATTAAACAAGAATATTCAACGCTGGACACAACATTTTTAAATGGATAAAATAAAGTGAAACAATATCTTGACTTCTAAAGAGCTATTATTATTCTTTTTTACATTTTTACTTTTGCTTGAAGAACATTGGTGAGTACCTTCAAAGCATAAGGTGCTCAAATAAAAGATTTTAAAACTTGAGTTTTATGTGTGAAGGCACCCAAATCAATAGAGGTTGAAGGAAGTGCAGCTGGGGGTGAGGGAAGCAAATTGTGCCTATCACATAAAACCTTGGTTTAGTTTTATTACAGAGGAGCCAAAATTCCCCCAGAGCTCCCAGTTATTTCATCTTGCTGTGCTACAAACTTGTGGGTTGGAAGGGAAGTAGTGACATTTTCACTGAAGCAGCATCACTGTCACTGCTGTAATAACACCCCACTTGTGTCACTGTCGAGTCCTAAACATGTATGAGCACATGGAGAGACAGAGAATTGCTGTCAGTTAAATCAGCATTACCTCTGCAGTGACTGATGCTTTGCAGCCCAAACACACCCCCCAGAGCCAAGCTGGGTCTTTTTTTGGACTCATTTAACAGCCCAAATGCACATCCCCAGCCACTAGTTGGATTTTCTGTTATTGCCTCCTGCTTGCAGGGCTTGATAGATGAACTCCAGGCAACTGGCTCTGTTCTCTGAAAGGCATCAAGTGCCCAGCACTGTGGAAACCCTGAGAAGTGCCCAGGATCCATCTGACTCCAATTAAACTTCAGACACAAAGAGCTAATCTTGCCAGTTCTTATGGGTGCTGGGGAAAGGACTGACTGCCAGGAATCCTGGATCCAAACTAGCGTGGCCAGCAGGCCCAGGGCAGTGACCCTTCCCCTGGACTCTGCCTTGGGGAGGCCACA
>JAOXXN010000137.1:4054117-4081870 GCA_026770055.1 Myrmophylax atrothorax
AAGGGACTGGAGTTGGACCAAGGGTTGGACTTGATGATCTCAGAGGTCTTTTCCAACCCAATCCATTCTATGATTCTGTGATTAAGGCCTGACATTAAGTCTCTCAGGAGCAGTTTGTGTTTATGAGAGTTAAAGGGATGGAAAGTTTAGTGCTTCCTGGCTGAAGGTATCTTACACTGGCTGACATTTCAAATCTAAAATGGGTTACTTTGGAAGAATTATGTCAGACCTGTAGAGACCTGAGAATCCCAGTGCCTGGTTGTATGCTCTGTATTCCCTTCCTGCTTCAAACAGGCAACAGAGCAGTGGATTGAAATGCCAACAGGTATCTTTGGGAGTGCTGGCGGGTTAAAAAAGTGAGATTTATGTTGTGAGATTTGAGAATTCACAGAAATAATGCATGTTCTGAACCTGGCAGTGTTTCAGTGAGTGCTTCCCATCCTTATTGCCTGGGGACAGTTGTGTGGAGCCAGAAAAAACTCACCGTTTTCAAGCATCTCAGTGCAGATGCTTTCAGATGCTGCAGTGAGCACATGCCCTTAATGTTTCCTGAATCCCTGGGTTTTAATCCCCTTGGAAGTACACTAAATGGATGCAGTTTTTAGAAAACATACCGCTGAACTTCTCTGTCAGGATGTGATCTCTTTATTAAGAGCTTTAACAAAGAGGGTGTAACTGGCCGATAATGACTCCACAAAGGGCAGTGAAACGAAGCGTTGATTATGCACCGAGTTCCCAACAGAAGCATCACCGTTCTGTAGGTCAGCTGTTTAAAGCTTACAAGCAACCACTTTCCTGGCTTTCCCCTTTCTCTCTTTCCAAGCTGATTCCTTCCTTGGCTTGCTGTTTTATTCTTCTTGCCAGATTAAGTCATTGTCCTTCCACCTCTCAGAACCTCTCAGTAGGACGTTGCTGCCCATGTGTGTACTCTGTAGGAGGCCGAGACTCTGGAATAACACTCCTTAACACCAACCTCGTGGTACCCCTCTTTGTTAGCCACAAGTATCCACACCAGTTACATTGGTGGTTACAGAACGTTCAGGATCTTCCCTAAATGTCATTGTTTTCCCCTTGGTGCCTTCTTGGGGGTCTTCAGGGAACTCTGGTGGTCTTCCATACATGGTGGTGTTTTTCACCCTGGTTATGTGAGCCGGGCAACGTGTTTCTGAATAGACCGTGTTGGGCTGCTTTGGTTTGTTACAGAGCTCGCAATGTTCACCAGTCCTGCCGTAATCTTCCACTGACCCTCACTTCTGTGTGATTTAGGACAGGAACCCAAGGCTTGCCTGGAGGGAGGGAGCTCCCTGGGCACTTTGAGAAGCTGGTTTATCCCATCAATCTTACTGTTGGCAGCTCTGGTAGTTAGCATTGTGTAAAATGGCAAAATAGGTGGCCAGGCTTTGATTGCTCAAGGCCAGGCTGGTTGGGGCCCTGAGCAACCTAGTCTGGCGTGCAGCATCCCTGCCTAATGCAGGGGTGGAACTTGATGAGGTATAAGGTCCTTCCAGCCCAAATTCCTCTTTGTCTGCCCCAAAGGCTGCTGCACAAAGTTTGGACAAGCTGCCTGTCTGCAATAGCAGGTGTAGCTTCAAGATCCGTGTTGACCCGGTGAGTGCCTTGTGTTGGATGCTGTCCATGCTCAGCAGGGGCTCAGGGCTCAGCAACTTGCTATCCAAGGAAGGGTAATGGAACTGGGGCAGGGTCTGGAGCACAGCTCTCATGAGGAGCAGCTGAGGGAGCACCGGATGCTCAGCCTGGAGAAAAGGAGGCTCAGGGTGGACCTTCTCACTCTCTACAACTCCCTGACATGAGAGTGAAGCCAGGTCGGGGTCAGCTCTGCTCCCAGGTTACAAATAACAGCCTCAAGTTGCACCAGGGGAGGTTTGGATTGGAAATCAGAGAATATTTCTTCACTGGGAGAGACTGTTTGGCCTTGCTGGTCTGTCAAAGTCGTTCTGCATTTGATTTGGTCAGAGCATTTGTTTTAGCCTTTCACTGCTTTTTGCTGCTAGTTTAGAAATAATTGGAAAAACTCCACCCTGACATTCCATTTTTGGAGGCTCTGGTGAGCCTGGAGCAGCTGATGCTGTGTCAGATCCCAGCAGTTCATGCTGTGCAGCTCCAAAAACTGAGCTCACAGTTTCCCTTTGAGGAGCTCTAGAGAAATCACAGGGTAGCATGTGACCTGTGGAAAAGAGGTTTTTCTTTCCTCAATGACCAGGTGTAGCAGCAGCCGCGCAAAATCAAACCTCCTGTGCCCAGTTCCTGCTTTGCCTGATCCTTAAGAATAAAAACCTCTTTCTCCAAGGGGAGAGCTGAGCCAGGAAGTGGAGAATTGAACCCATGTTCTCATGAAGACCCTTTGCTCTGTGGGCTTTGGCTGTTGCTTCCCATTGCCCCAGTTTTCCTTGGAATGGAGGGCTGTATGATAGACATGTGCTTGGCTGCCACCACAGGGGATACACAGGTGCTGCTGCTGACTTTTCCAGGGAAATCGTGGGAAACGTCAGAGGGGTTTTCTTAGCAAGAGCCACAAGATGGAGCAAAACGATTCCAGGAGCTCCTGGGCTTGACATCTCCCTCTTTCTATCTAAAACCATCAACAGAAAAAGCTGTTGGAGACCCACTGTGTAGCTGGAAAAGCCTGTCCCTGAACATCAGGACATAATGGGAAACTGTAAGATTGAGTTTCAGTCTGGGGCTTGTGGGCTTTGGAACTTCAGAGGTTAAAGGCAACCTGAGAGAACAGAAGAGTTTCATGATCTCACCTGCCTTGTGGCACATCTTTGAATCCTACAGTGAAAGAGCTGTTCTAAGACAGTCATGTGTTCCATGCAGCAGTTTTCATCTACAGCCTAACAGGAATTAGGTCAAGCATCTCATTTATTGGTTTGTGACTTCCCATATTGCCTGGGCCCATGTTCCTGCTTGTTTTCATGTGTGGGATTGCTCATGGTGGTTCTTGTGTCTGTGTCCTGTGTGTTATGGGCCACTGGTGTTCCAGAGGCCACTGGTTAGGAAACACTGTGCTGGATAAACAGCTGGGAGTGTCACCTCCTGCTGCCAGTCCCACTGGCTGCCCCACGACTTGCTCAGCACCATGGGGCTGGCGTTGAACCCCCAGGGCTGCAGGCCACTGGTTGCCTGTGTGCAGCTGAGCTGTGCCTCACTTGCTGCTGCCACCCTGCAGGTCATCAGAAATTGGAAGCTGGTGGTCATTCCACTGTCAGGAGAAACCTCATTGCTATTTTATCAGCACACAGCACTCATTACTGGGCTTCTTCACCAGGCTTGAAATGAGGGGCTGATGCCAAAGGTTGTTGTAGGACTGTGCCTGCTTCTCCTTTTTTGCCTTGTTCTGGATTTTGTACTGCAGTGCATCAAACCTGAATGGGTGCAGAGAGGTCACAGGAGTACAACCTGTTTTCTTTTCAGGCTGTTGAGTTTGTACCTGTAGATACCACAGAGATCCAAGAGGGGGGTATTTCCCAGGCTTTGTGGGAAGAGTTTTTGTCTTCCTTCTCAGTTTTAAATTGTTGCCCCTGGGAAGAAGGACTCAGTGATTCTAGAGGTCTTTTCCAACCTAAATAATTCTGTGATTCTAAGACTAATTCTTCTCCAAGGGTATCTGTGCTAGGCTGTGGTCAAACCAAATGCCACTCGAAATGCTTAGGCTTGCAGGTCACCTTAACCTTCCTTGTGTTTCTGTTTTCACAGAGCTGACCCTGAACCCACCAGAAGGGATCGTGGCAGGTGAGGAGCCCAGTGGGGTTTGTGCTCTCTGTAACTGTGACCTTGTGTTCAGGCAGCACTGAGCATTGTTTTGTTTTATTTCACAGGTCCCATGAATGAAGAGAACTTCTTTGAATGGGAAGCCCTGATCATGTGAGTTAATACTGTTTGGTGTCTGCAATCAGCAGTTGCATGCTGTGATTAGCATCTGGGAGAGCAAGAATGTGAAAAATTACTATCAGTTCGGTATGACATCAGCCTTGGCCTACTGTGGACTGGGAAATCCTTCTCTGACCTAAAGAGGGAATTATATTTGGATTTTAAACAGGGTGACAGAGGCAGCATTGGTGAAGTGTGCAACTTGTGATCACTTGTTGTACAGGTGTCATAGTAATAAGCTTGAAAATTTTTCAGGAATCCTCATTTGGCCTCCCTTGATATATGTCACATTTACAAACACTCTAGGAAACAACTGATTGCTTGTAGGTCACGGACCAGTTGGAACATTACTTAACTTCAAATGCAGGATGGATTTTAAGTGGAGCAAAATACACAGATTATTATTAACAGGAGAAAAAAATCAGTGTCTAAAATTAGTTTACTTACAATTCATTTTCAAATTTTTTTCTAGAAAAATTGAAAGGTTTTGATCTGAAGAAATGTTCAAATTTGAATTAAAAAATGGAATTATTTTGAAATTCTTTATGCTTCATTAATTGGTTGGTGGTGTGAAGAATTGAGTGCAGTGGTTCTGTATAGAAAGCTCTTCTGTTGGTGAATAGCTCTGTGTTTTGGGGGTGGCAAAGACCCCTTTAGAAAGCTGTGTTCTCCCCCTTCCACTCCACTCCACTCCCCAGCTGATGGGTATGGTTGTTGGTAGCAAAATTAGCCATTGAAAAAACAATCTTCTTGACCAGCATCTTACAAGTTGTCTTATCTCTTTCTTGTTTTCTTGGTCATGCTGTACCTTTGGGAACTTTGAGTACATGGAATAACTTGTGGGTTTTACAAAATGAAGTTCTAAAATGGTAGAGGAGAGGAAAAGAGACCTTTGTCACTCACATCTGACAGTTCATGCAAATGCTACATGATTGAAAGATGAAGAAGCTTCAAACCGCAAAGTTCATCTTGAATCTGTTGGTCTGTTATTAGGGTAGATCCTGGCTCTTATTTTGGGATTCTTTTGGTAAGAATTGGTGATTTCCTTTCATTCAGCCAGGGCTGGGGGGTCCTGGAGGACTCTGAGGACAGCAGGTGAGGGCTGTGGCCCCACTTGCTCCATTCCAACTGTGCTTTGGGCAGGTTTTCCCTGCAACCACCAGTGCTGACTGGGGAGATTCTCAGCTGGTGTGGGTGGCAGAGTTTTCCTAGCTTGGTTTGCTTGGAGTGGTTGTCTAGGGATGAAAAACAAGATTTCTCTCTCCTGGGCTCAGGCACACAACCAATACAAAAGCATCCCAAGCTGTAGTGAGTCCCTTATTTCCACACAAGCTGCGTGGGTGATCCTGCTGTGGATGGCAAGCTGGAGCCTCCAAGTTATTTTCGGCCTTGGTAAGTGGAGGTTTGGATTACCATGGCTTGTTTGCTCATTGATGGGAAGAGTTGGCAAATGGCTCTGCTTGTGTGCAGCGATTTCTCTTGGGATAACAGGTTGTGCTTCCCAGTAGCTCAGTCCCCTTCCCCTGCAAATAAACACTTAGCATGGAAATAGGTTGGTTGTTGCCTCACACCAAGGGTTTTGGCTGCAGGGTCTTATGGTTTCTCTTTCTGCGAGTGGCACAGTCAGCACATGTGCTTTGTGATGTGCCAGATTTCAGGTGAGACAGCTGTGCAGTGCTGGGAGTGTGGAAATCCCAGAGGATTTCATGCACTTCTTGGAATATTCCTGCCTATTGGTACGTTCTCATAGCAGAGGTTTTGTGGCTGAGTAAAGCTTTGTGTTAACCTAGACAATACTTTTTCATGTTTCCCATAACATTCTTAGAGAATGGAGGAGCTGCCTGCAGACTTGAAAGCCTTTTAAAGTGCTGAGTGTTGAGCTTCAGGTCTTTGTCAGCAAAAAATGAGAGGCGGAGGTGCTTTAATTTTGGTTTCTGTATTGTGTGTGTGTCATAACCAAGGTATATTTTAAGATCTGCTCAATTCTGAAGCTGTGGTACAATAGAAACATATTTACTCTAAACACCTTTGGTTACTTTCATCTCTTTGCAAGCCCTGTTAGTAGCAGTGTTTGCATACCTTTGGAAAGCAAGCTACATGACTTGTTTGTGTTTGTGGTGATCTCTTCCAGTGTTTAATAATCTCAGATGTGCTGTGTGACATTCTGGGAATGCGAGGTGTGCAGGTGAAGGAATTAGAGTAAAGCTTGGTTCAAATTTCCAGACAGATGATGTGCAAAATGTAAGTAACATGATAGTGAAAAAACCAGAATACTTCTTTCCTTCACCCAATTTATATAAAGCTGGAGCACACGTAATGGCAAATAAATTGAAAAAAAGGTGACCTAAGAGAGAAAAGACATCTCTCATTTATCAGTTCAGAGGTGGGCTGGGAGATGTTACACAGATTGATGTAAAAGCTTGGCCTGGAGATAAAATAATGTCTTTTTAAATAATGGAAATACTGACTCGTATTTCCAGTGTTCTTGCCTGCAGCAGCAGTGCTGAAGGAATGTGAAACATATAAATGTTACGGCTGTATTGACATGTCTGAAGGACAGAACAGCTCTTAGGAGTGTAGGAGATCGAGAGCTGAAAACACCACATGGAAACCTTTCTCAACAGTGGAGGTGGGAAGTGTTTCTGCAAGTCACCTCTTTGCAACAGTATGTCAGGAGAGGTTGCCTTAAGCTTCTCCATTCCTTAGCACTGCGTGAGGTTCTTCAGGCTGTGTTGTGTTCATGGATTTAACATTTCAAGGCTGAGTTTTCCCCTCTTTGCCTGCCCTGTACGAGTGTGTGTTGCTATTCCAGTTTATCCCCAGAAGACAAAACCATGCAATTGTTAAGAATTTTATTAGCCTAAAGATTGCTTGAAAGCTAAACAACACAAATTGAAGTCAACTTATCAAAAAGCTGTCTAGAAGGTTAATTAGATCTATAATTAGGCTTATGACTTTGGTTTCCATTGCCCTTTTGGGCATCTGGGTGTTTGTGGGGCTTGGTTTTTTCCAGTTATCTTTTTACCAAGAAGCCATTTACAAATGTATGTAAAGTTGTAATGATAGAATTAAGAGTCACAGAATCACTAAGGTTGGAAAAGACCTCTAAGACCATCAAGTCCAACCTTTCGCCCAGCACTGCCAAACCCACCAGTAAACCATGTCCCCACGTGCCACATCTCCGTGTTTTGGACACTTTAAGGGATGGTGACTCCACCACTGCCCTGGGCAGCTGTGCCAGTGCCTGACCACCCTTTCAGTGAAGAAATTTTCCCTAATATCCAATCTAAACCTACCCTGGCACAGCTTGAGGCCATTTCCTCTCATCCTGTCCCTTGTTACCTGAGAGAAAAGACCAACCCCCACCTGGCTCCACCCTCCTGTCAGGGAGTTGCAGAGAGTGAGATGGTCCCCCCGAGCCTCCTTTTTTCCAGACTAAACAATCCCATTAGCTGTCCTTGCCAAGGCACTTTTCCCTCCTGTTTTGGCAGATACCCACCACCCTTTTCTGCCCCTTACCTGAGCAACAGGCAGCTCGTGGAGGTCAGAGTTGCTCATTTTCATTTGTCTTCTGTCAGCTCTGGAATCACTGCAGAGCGGGGGAGTGATGGCAGAAGCTGCTGTGCTCTTTCTTACCTGCCTGGCCCTGACAAGGTCCTTTCTGAGCTGAAAGTGATGCTGTTAAGTTCAAATGCTGAGTGTTTTGTAGTTGCAAATGCTGTCTTGGATTAACTTTAATAATTTCTTTGAAGTTGATCCTGGCAGTGCTGAGTGGCTGAAACAAAAGCATTTTGCTCACATAATACAGGGCCCAAAATGGAGTGTGTTGGGTTGAGTGTATTTGACAGAAGAGCCCTCAAGGCTGTGGGTTTGCTCTCAAAACAGAACATAAGACACCCACTAGCTTTTCAATGCCTGTATGTACATACTCTCAGAAGTTCAACAATAAGCCTTCAAAATGCATCTGGAATTAAAATGGTAATGAAAAAATGCATTCAGTTTACTCTCTGATGTGAATTGAATCCTGACTAAATTTAGGGAAAAGGCCAGAAAGGGAACAAAGTGGTTGGGGCAGTTTAGCTTTTGTTCTTGCAGAATGTTGATGCATTTCTCTTAAATCGTACCTACCAGTGTCAATATTCTGGTTTAAATTGCATAGTTCTTGTGTTTACCTACCAGCCAAGTCTTTTGAATCCCAAAGTTTGAGAGAGTGAGTCTCATAAGGTTTTAGGATTTGCTGCTCTCAGTTTCCTTTTTCTGTAGGTTTTCAGTTGCAGTCTTAACTGTTACAAATCCTTGAACTTTAATGTTCTCCCTGGCATGGGGAATGTGGATTGGAAGGGGAAGGCATGAATATATTCCTAAACCTTATTTCCCAGACAGCAGAACCTTTGTTTGAAGGACTTTTTACTAAATATATGAGGTTTTCCTTGACTACAGTTTTTGATGCTTGTTTCATCATCTTTCCAATCAGGAAATCACATTTGTGTTAAAACTTTCAGATGGTTCATCAAGTTTGAATAAGTCATGCTTAATAAACTTTTTTCCTGCTCACTTTTCAAAAGTGTTTTATGCAGACAGGGTAAAATAGTTGTCTTTATGTTCTCAGCTCGATTGCACTTTGGGCTAGATGCAGAACACAATAAGGAAATGTTTCTACAAGACCCCTGATGAGGCCACTTGAGGGAGGGCAGACTCAGTAATACCTGAAGTCTGCAAAGACACATTGTTGTCCTGCACCTCATCTGGCAATTACAGTCTCTGAGCTGTGTGTTTGTTTTTGCAAACCCTGGCTGTGTTTTCTGCGATAAGTGTTTGTGTGGTTTTGCTCGATACTGGCAGTTGGGATCTCTGTGGGGTTTATCATTTATTTTGGAGCTCCAGCATTTGACATCTCTGTCTTGTGCAGCATAACAGTATCTTCAAAGGCAGAGGAGTCCCACACCTGCCTCTGCTTTCTCTTGACGTGCAGACACTCAAATCCTGGAACATGCCTTGGAGCCAGATACTCCAGTTAGATCCAGACACACCCTGCTAATTAAACAGTGTTGTGACCTTCCTAGTAATTTAGTGTGCAAGCTTTGATTTCCCCCTTGCCTCCCAAGCCTTGTAGTTGGATTTAAGTTTATGAGGTGTGGGGTAGGAGCAAGTTAACTCTTTTTTTTCCTGGAGAAAGATGATCTAGCTGAAGCTTCAAACATCTCATTAGACAAGAATTTAGGTGGAAGAGCTGTTTAAAAGTGCTGAGTAACATTTTCCCTGTTTCTAGGGGTCCTGAAGACACCTGTTTTGAGTATGGGGTTTTCCCTGCTATCCTGAGCTTTCCACTTGACTACCCATTGAGTCCTCCGAAGATGAGATTCACGTGCGAGATGTTCCATCCCAACAGTGAGTCTGATGCAGCACAATGCACGGGGGAGTGGGTTACTTGTGCACCTTAAAAACAAACTTCTGCAGCAGGAGAGCTGCTGTCCTTCCCAAGAGCAGTTTTTTCCACCCTTGGGCATGCAGTAGGAGGAGCATTCATCTGTCCAGCAGTTTTTCTTTCTCTGTCTTAGGTTCTTTTTATCACATTACTCCTTATAAACCTTTACTCCTAAACAGTCCAGTAAGAATTCCAGCAAATTCACTGTCTTTGAGATAATTCTGGGAATACTTGTAGCTATTGGATAAAGCTAATTCTGTAGCTGAATCTTCTAGGCTTGATGTGAGACTTAGTGAATTAATATAGTCTGTTTTCAGTCACAGAATCATAGAAAATGCTGGGTTGGAGGAGACCTATCAGGATCATTGAGTCCAACTCCTGACCCTACACAGGACACCTCGAGAATCACACCATGTGCCTGAGAGTGTTGCCCAAATGCTTTTTGAACTCAGTCTTGCTCTGTTGCTTGTATTTAGGTAATTTGGTGTTATTTTAATTAGTGAAAAGCTGTTCATGTTCACCAAAGGGTGGGTGCAGCTTTATTGGGCAGCATGAAGTCACAGGTCTGTTTAACATTTCTGATGGAATCTTTTGGATACACAGAGTGCTCTGTCCAAACAGATGGTACATGTGCAGGCATTTAATATTGAGACTTTGCTGACCTTTGCTCTGCAGTTCTGATTACAGTTGTATTCCATGATCATAGAGATCTTTCCCAACCTTAGTGGTTCTGTGATGATGACAATATTATCTTAGGACTTTTCAGTGGAAGTAATTGCAGTAACAAGAAGTACAACTAACAAGTTTGAGCCTTGGACATGAGAAAACCTTAAAGCCCCCTTTTGCAGCCTGGAGTACTGCTTTCTGGAATCATCCTTGGAATTCTGTGTAAAATCATTGCTTATGACATCTAAATCAGAATGGGTTCTGTAAAGGTTGTTTGTCATCACCCAGGGTTGGTGGGCTGGATGTGTGTTCCAGGCTGTTAGGTCTCTGCCACTTAGGAGCAATAAAAGGCAAATACTGCCCTTCTGCCTAATGCTTCCTCTCCAGCTGATGTTACCACTCTTGCAAAACACAAATCATAACTTCAGCTGGGAGTTGATTTATTTCTTCCTACTCCAAGGAATTTTGCAATTTCTTGAAGTTCTTTTGTTCTTCCCACCTGCAAGCACCACTTGTGCAGGTTCTTGCCTATTTAATCCACATCTTTCTGTTCTCCTGGGGAAGACATAGTGTAGAACTGTGTGGACACACCTAAGGCAGTGTGGCATCACCTCTAGAGCTCTGGTGTGCACAGCAGGGCAGTGTGTGGCACTTGGAAGCAGTGTGGCCACATTGGCACCTTGCTTCAGCTGGACTGATTCACTCAAAATTCTTGCCAGGACTGATCTCTGTGAGCAAATCCATGTCCCTGCAATACTCTGCAGCTCCTGCTGTGGCCTTGGCTTGAGGGTTGCTGCTCACAGCTGGGTTGTGTGCAGCATTGCCAGGAGGAGTGGGGTGCAGAGAAGCACAGACTGACAGGTTGGATATCAGAAAGAAATTGTTTACAGAGAGAGTGCTCAGGCATTGGAATGGGCTGCCCAGAGAGGGGGTGGATTCACCATCCCTGGAGGTGTTTAAGATGAGACTGGACGTGGCACTGAGTGCCATGATCTGGTGATCACAGTGGGGTTGGATCAAGGGTTGGCCTTGGTGATCTCAGAGGTCTCTTCCAACTCAGCTGATTCTATGATTCTGTGACTGACACTCTGTTACTGAGTGACTTTACACATGCTTCTTCCTTGGGGTTAACTGGAGCCTACTGGGTGGTCAGCTCAGCTCTTTAAAGACTCTGAGTCTTGTAAATCTGAAGTTTAGATCACCTGAAGTAGACACTTGAATCTTTCTTCTCAGCTGGGGTTGTGCTGGGCTCAAGCTGTTCATTTTCTGTTCCATAAGGGCTTATTCATCCCACTGTAAGAAATTGCAAGGGAAATGTTTTAAAAGTCTGCTGTGTTCCCTTATCTTTGCACTTTATGTTACGTGGAAGGGGAATCAAAACACCTCAGAACTATCTTCTCTCACATTAAAATGACCTTTGTGGATGCTCTGGCGAAGAAAACTTCAAAGTAGTGATTAACGGCAACGCTTGTGTTAGCACTGAGTGAAACAGGGGAAGATCAGAGGATCACAGGGGGGTTGGAAGGGATTGTTGAAAGGGATCTTAAAGCCCATGTTGTTCCAACCCCCTGCCATAGGCAGGAACACCTTCCCCTAGACCAGGTTGTTTTCCAAGTCTAGTCCAACCTTGCCTTGAACACTTCCAGGGAGGTGCAGCCACAGCTTCTCTGGGAAGCCTGTGCCTCCCCACCCTCATAGGGAAGGATTCCTTCCCAGTATCCCATCTAACCCTGCCCTCTGGCTGTGGGAAGCCATTCCCCTTGTCCTGTCCCTCCAGGACCTGTCAGAGCTCCCACACAGCTCTCTTGGAGCCCCTTTAGGCACTGGAAGGGGCTCTAAGGCCTCCCTGGAGCCTTCTCTTCTCCAGGTGAACACCCCCAGCTCTCCCAGCCTGGCTCCAGAGCAGAGGGGATCCAGCCCTGGAGCATCTCTGTGGCCTCCTTTGGACATGTTCTAGCAGCTCCACATCCTCCTGATAATGAGGGCCCCAGAGCTGGAGGCAGCACTGCCAGTGGGGTCTCAGCTGAGCAGAGAGGGACAAGAGGAGTATGTCTTCTGGAACCAGCCTTTGCCACCTTGTCTGTGCCACTGTGTTCTGGATGTTTTAAATGAGTCACTGCACAGAAACAGGAGAGTCACTTACCAGTGAAGTATCTTCTACCTGTGGGTTCCTGACTTGCAAGGAGAAGTGCTGATTCAGCACCTGCTGTTTTCACCTCTTCCAGCTGTGGCCAAACCAGCTCCAGTCCCCAGCCTGGGGCTGCAGGAGGGGATGTAAATATAAGTCTTCCACAGTGCTTACGTGTCACAGGCTTGTGCAGACACAGCTGGGTGAGTGGAAGGAGCTGGAAATGAGCACAGCTGCTTCCAGTGGTCATTCCCACTTTGCTCTGTCTTGCTTTCCTGGCAATGGGACAGGTTTGGTCACCTGAGGAATGGAAGCACTGAAAGTGCTGGGCTAAAGTTGTCCTTCCTTGGGAGGCTGCAGAATTAGGCCATGTTGCTGGAGCAGTGTTTCCAACTCTATTCTCTTTGTGTTGCCTCTTCAACCTTTGTTTGGTTTCATTACCAAGTCAGTAGCGTCCAGTCTCTGTGAAGACAACTTGTACTGTTGCAGGCACTTTGCTTATGCTAAAGGTGTAGAGGGAAAGATGCCTGGATCCTTAATTCATTGCTTTCTTTTGTTCCAGGTGCTTTAATGCATCTGAGCTTTAAGCAAAACAAAATTAAAAATAGTGGGAATTCCTCTGGTTGCATCTCAGTAATGTTCAAAATAAGATTAGTTCTATTGTTTATGATCTATTTAACAGAACACTTTATTTTTTATGGCATTTGTGTTTATAACACACTTAACGCAACACTTTTCCCTCCTTTGCTTAATTATTTTCACAGTCACGGTCCAGTGGAGGACTCCAGTGTGCATTCAGTTCCATTTTAAGTAGGACTGGTTATGTCCTTGGAGCTGTGTCTATGCATAAAATCCTTGCCTTATTCCAGCAGGCTACATCTCTTATGTTCCCCATGGAGCCTGTCACTGGTTATTAAATGACAGGAGTGCTCCCACCAGCTTTCTCTTGGGGAAGGAATTTTTTAGATATGCTTAAAGAAGAATTTTGTCTTTCAGATTTTGTGTCCTCTTGCCTTTGGAAGAGGAAATGTAAAACTGGGTTTGGCTTCAATCATATGAGGGCCAAGTCCCAGCACTGATCTGTGCTAAAGATCTGGAGAAGCCAAGTGTTTCCACTGAGTAACAACCAATCCTCTCTACTCCTTGCTCAGTTTACCCGGATGGGAGAGTGTGCATCTCTATCCTTCATGCTCCTGGGGATGATCCCATGGGATATGAGAGCAGCGCCGAGCGGTGGAGTCCCGTGCAGAGCGTGGAGAAGATCCTGCTGTCGGTTGTTAGCATGCTGGCAGGTGAGCACTGCTGTTCTGTCACCAGGTCCTGGTGGAGCTGCTTCGTGCTGCTTGCTTTGTTAAGTGAGCAAAGCACATGGAAAGGCTCAGCACCAACCACCGTCCTTAAAGCCCTGGTATTTATTTATTTGTAAACAAATTCTCTGAAAATAATGGGAAAAAACACCTCTGAATCAGTAAGCAGGTGTTCCCAGCTTTGGGAGCAACTGCAAGGCTTTCCTTACAGGTTGGCAGCAGCCGAGCAGGTGGTGCTGATCAGGTGGGTCCAGAGCCTCAGCTTGTTCCCTGCTCCTGGACAAAACCTTCTTTGTGTTTGCTGCAGTGTCTGCTCAGCTCTTAAAGCTGTGGAGTACAGCCTGTGTTGGGTTTGGCTTTGGCAGCTGAAGGGTTACCAGACCTAACCAGTACAGTAAACTGGAGTCCATGGCCTCTGTGATTCAGAAGCCATCACCCTCCATTTCTCTTTTGTATTCCCAGCCTGGGAATGGGCCCCACTCTGCCATCTCTGGTTCAGAGGAAGGCTTCTTGAGAAGAGACCTGGGACAAAAAACTCTTTCGGCAGCCTTTTAAATGTTTTTTCCTAAATCCTACCCGGACTGTACATCAGCTCTGTCATGTACTGCTCCCTGAAAGATGGATGCTTTTCCATAGAGTGGACAGAGCCACTGAACTGCCTGAAGAGGGCAGAGCCGTATCCCTTGGAATTGCTTTTGAAGGATAAATGGGTTTAGAAGCAGCAAAGTTAACCAAAGGGAGCAGCAGATTCCTACATGGGATTATTTTATTTTTGGAATAGTAACCTGCTGTTGGGAAGCTGTGCAGGCAAACAATACCTCCCTTGCTGTGCTTCCCACAGCCTCAAAGAGCTTGGGTTGTGGTGCAGCCTTACCTGGACTGGTCTCATTCTCTGCCTGTGCATCCTGTTTTCCCATGGCTTTTGGAGGAATTAGGCTAAAACATCAATGGTCAGCTTATTTCAGGCTGCTGGCAAACTCTCAACTCTGGCTCTGCAGGTGGCATAAGCCCAAGTTTACCAGAGTGGGTGACCTGCACACCTACTGCTTTTTAAGGGTGGACCATCTTGTGTTGAGATGGATGTGAGCTTCAAATACATGCCATGAGCTGGCCTGGGGTGGGTTTGGAGTAGTGTGTGAAGGGAAATGGGTACGGTATGTTCTGTCTTAGTGCCTTGTTTAGTCCTGGGTCAGTGTCCTGCTGTATGCTGCCCACAGCCCTGATAAATCCTGTGTTTCAGCTTCCCTCTGTAGACAATGGGGAGCCCCTGTGACTCCAGCACTTCATGTGCTTTGTAAAGTGCTCTGAAATCCTCAGATGAAAGATGTTGCAGAAATTAAAGCATTCTATGGATTGCCTTGGTTTGTTTTGTAGTTTTTCAATAGGACAAGCCATCTCAGTGAGTGACAGAGCCTGTTTGGGTGGCCTGATTGGGGGGCCTTTGTGTCTGGGAAGCTGCAGAACCAGAAAAGAACGTTTTGCAGGGAGTGACCTGAGGTTTTAAACCCCTTGATGGCACTGGGGGTGCCACATTGTGTTGGCCATGTGCATGGTGGGGCTCTGCTGCTGAGAGCACAAACAAAAGAAAGTTCTGTTCCTCTGTCACTTGTTCTTTGCGTAAACTCGACCTTGCTGTGATATCCTTTCTCTTGTGGTCAGTTGAATCAGAGCTGTTTGGGAATCCAGGAGCTATCCCTTTAGGAGTGTTACTGTAGTCCCAAGGAGAAGTGTATCAAAGGCTCAGGGAAGTGGCATTCTTGAAGAAGCAACAGGGTCTTGCCCTGCTGCCCACATACCTTTCATTCTTTCTCATTTCAGAGCCAAATGATGAGAGTGGAGCCAATGTAGACGCCTCCAAGATGTGGCGAGAAGACAGAGAACAATTTAACAAAATTGCCAAGCAGATCGTGCAGAAGTCACTTGGACTTTAAGCTCATAGAGAGACTGAAGGGTTTTTTATTTCTCTCCACCTGGAAACGAGCAGTGCTCAGTGCTGATACCAAAAAGGAAAACTTTGTAAAACTATTGGCTTAGTTCTTACCATTTGTTATTTATTTACCATCTCTTTTCTTCCACTGCTCCAGAGAAGCCTCTAGTTCACAAGCTGAATTGTGCAGAAAAGGGATTTAACGCTAGGGAAAACCACAGAGACAATGCTGTTTCAAAGGCTGCTTGTTGCTACCTCACTTGGTGGTGTGGAAAGCCTGGAGACTTGGCAATCTGCAGCCCACCCTCGCCCATCTGCTGTTGGAGAGCAGCACTGGTTTGGATCGACTGCTGAAGAATTAGTTCTGCTTTTTTAGGTAGCATTGCATCTGGAGCAACAGTAGGCAGGAAATAATCTACCCATTTTATGATGCTCACTACGTTAAGGGCAGCATTTGCAGTCAGATCTGATTTGAAAAGTATAGTTAGCAGGAGAGGCTATAAAGCAAGGTTATAGTCAGAGGGTTTGTTAGCAAAGAAAGGAACTTTAGAGAGGATGTAGGGAGCTGTGAGGACTCACTGGGGGTTTGGAATGAGCTGGCGTTCCTGTGTGACACTGTGAGTTTGTGCTGAGCCTTTGAGTCAGTGTTGGCTTGGCAGAAATCCCAAGAGCTGTTTTATTATTCCTTGAAGACCCTCAGTTGCAAACTTTACACTCAGAGGCACAAGGTGTAAAGACTGGACTGTTAAACCCTTCAGTCCAGGTTCACCTGGACAGCTCTGTCAGCTCTTCCTCTGGTGACATGTGGCTGTCGAGAGGATTCAGCGCTGCTGGCCTTTGCCATTACAGCCCAGGTCACCCATTTTCAGGTGAATAAGCGAGGATGAACATGATGGACTTGTTAAAATCACTTGTGACACTCTATGCTGAGTGCTCTTGTGTATTAAATACAAACCAGAGAAGACAGGGATTGTTTTCTCGAGGATGGTACGACACATGTTTTGGACTTCAGTGTTGTAGCCAGTGTGAAGGGTGCAGGAAAAACCAGCTGATCACTTCCTAAAACTGCTGAGGGGCCTCTGCTGACCTTTCTGCTTTGCAAGCCAATCTCATGTGTAGGTCCAAATCTTCTTCAATTTACTACAAGCAATAACATGCCCATTGATAGCACATGGAGTCCAGTTTTGTTGGCAGCTTTAAATGGGCTAAATTTGACAAGGGATTAGTTTTTTTTTAATGTGAAAAGCGTGTGACATGGAAGGAGTTGCAGCGTGGACAAAGCTTTGCAGAGGTGATTGCACGTGCGTGGCACAACTTGTCAGTGTTTCTGTCCTGCCCTCAGTGCTGCAGATTGCACTGTGCCATCGTTCTGCACCTCTGAAGAGTTTGTATTGCTACAACTTGCTGATTTTACCTCCTTGTAGAAGTAATTGTTGCTTTGATGTAGAGGTGGGAGGGGGACTGGGCATAGCTTGGGAGCAGAGATGACAAAATAGTGTTGTACCTAACTAGTATTTCAAGGCATACAGGAAAATGTAGCACTTTACACAAACTGGGAGCATTTTTGAATTGTAGTAGAGGGAGGATTGCTCCTGGCAGTACTGCAGCCACTTTGGGGAACAGCTCTGGAGAGCTGCGACGGCCACGTGCTCAACGATGGATTCAGCAGACATGGCAAAAAATTGGGGTTTGCTTAAGTGCAGAGTGTTTTATTCATGTGTGCTTGCTCATTATCTTGATTTTATGGTGGGATTTAGTCTGTATACTGAAAATAAAGTGATTATATTTTCTCCTTTCATAGATGTATGCAAATGTGTTGCAGTGGGTGTTTTGTACCGTGACCACCTGGCCAAGGTACTTGTTCCAAAGAAGTGGAAGGGTTCATTCTAACCCAGTTGTAACACGGAGAGTACTTTAGAGGAGAACATGGTTGCTATTGCTCAGACTTTCAGGCAAATGTGTTGTCTCCAATGATGATAATGGCTGTGTAATTCAAGGAAAACTGCAAAAATCTGACAGCAGGAAAATGGGGTGCAGTTAGCTTTTTACAAAAATCTTGTTGTAATTGTGTCTGGGATGGGAAGGTCTTGTGAACATACAACAAACAAATTCATTCAGAATGTGCTGATAATAGCTGCTGGATTTGAGAAGGACACCTAGGCCATAGAATCATGGAATCATGGAAGGGTTTGGCTGGGAAGGGACCTTAAGGACCATCTAGTTCCAGCCCCCTGCCATGGGCAGGAACACCTTCTACTAAAATGGGTTCCTCAGATGTCCAGTTTCTACTCAGAATTTCTATAGTCCTCAAATCTCCGTTGTTTAGAAATAAAATCCTTTAAGTGACTGGCATGGAGCAGGTTTGCTGACTCGGATGTTTGAAGCCACCCACTGGCCATATCTGCCAGGTACTGTAGGCAGAAGTTCACCTCGGAGGACTAAGACTTGGTGTCAGAGTGAGAACTGTCCTAAGTGGTGGATGTTTGCTCAGCTGAAACCAGCAGTGAGTGTTTGTGTTCATTAAAAGAAGTTCATTTAGGAAGAATGTGTTCTTTTAGGAAGAAATTCTTCCCTGTGAGGGTGGTGAGGCCCTGGCACAGAGAAGCTGTGGCTGTCCCATCCCTGGAAGTGTTCAAGGCCAGTTTGGACGTGGCTCTGAGCCACCTGATCTAGTGGAAGGTGTCCCTGCCCATGGCAGGGGATTGGAACGAGATGGGTTTTATGGTCCCTTCCAATCCAAATCATTCCAAGATTCTGTGAAAGGATCAAAGGTGGCACTGTGGTTGGTGTGTTAGATTCCCTGTTTGTTTTATTTGCAGGAAAGAAAGAAAATAATTCTACAATAAACTGAATCCTTGCATGCAACACAAGGGTTGAACTCACACAGTGGAGGTGCATGTGCTCCTGCTGTGACCAGCTGAGAGTCTCACAGTACAGGCACCTTGTTGCAGGTAGGGAACACCTGAAAGTTAAAGCTTTTAAAGCTCCTGTGTGGCTCCCAGGATAGACTTCCCTGAAAGGCTTAATCCCCTCCCTTCCTAAAAGAATGGTCATGTTGGCAGCATCTGCAATGGTGGCCAGTAGCAATGTTTTTATGAGCAGTTGCCTTTTCTCCAGCCTGAAACACTTACTATAAAACATGTTCCCTGGGGAGTGTCAGAGCTCTACAGGTGTTACACATGCAGGTAAAGTATTAAAGATTCTAAAAAATCTTGTTCTCTGAATTATATTTGCTTTAGGCTTTTATATTTTAAAAAACCCAAAACAAAACAAAAAACCCCAAACCAACAAACCCTTTCAACAAAGCTGTAAAAATGCGAGCAACGTCCTCTTTAAAGCCTTTGTATATACACACATCCACACACGCATGCTGTTGTTTTTCCTTGGCAGAGGGGCTGTGTCAGAACACACACAGTGGGCTGTGAGACACCCATTAACTGGGTTGCTGTGCCTGTGTGCAGGCGGGCGGCTCTTTGAGAGTGTGAGAGGCGTTGGAGCCACATGAAACGGCTGCAGCCTGGGGGCAGAGCCAGCCCCGGGCTCCCTGCCAGCATTTTTTTTGCATCTCTGGAGCAATGTCATGAATGGAAGGTGGTGTGCTGCCTTGGGATGGATGAAGCAGGGAAGCTGTGCTTCTCCAGAGGGTCCCTGCTGTCCTCCTGAGGTTGTGTTGTGGTGAGGATGCTCTGTGTGTTTTACTCTCGTGAGAATGGAAAGGAGAAGCAGCACAGACCCGAAATGTCCGTCCCACATGCCAGCTGTGCTGCTGATCTTGGGAGTGTCTGAGATGTGGGATTGGTGCAGCTTTTAGCTCCAGAAAGCGGCTGGAAGCAGCAGCTTCCATGGGGCTGTGTGTGCTGGCTGAGCCTGGGCAGTGGCAAGGAGGGAGGTATGAGCATGGAAAGTCCCCACAGTGCCCTGACAAGAAATGGTGCTGAAGACATGCCTCATGTGGCTTCTCTCTCAGATTTCCCTGGGGGCAGGAAGAAAATCACTGCCCTTCAGCAAGCTCAAGTCCTGGAGGAGTGTGAGGGGAGGGATGCTGAGGGTCTTGCTGCCAGCTGAAGGCATGGTTGGGGGTGGTGCAGTGTGGGAAAGGTGCAGGAATCTGGAGAATTCCTCCAGCATCAGAGGGCCTGAGCTTCCAGCCCCAGTGAGGGTTCCTGGTGTCCCCTCTGCCCCAGCCAGGCCCCATCTGATGTCACAGGCACCAAAAGTGCTGCACCAGGCTCCATGGTGCTGCAGAGGTGAAACACAGCACTGGAGGGGAAATTGCTCAAGCCACTGAACATTTTGTGGTCCTGCTCAGTGCTCTTGTGGTCTTTGGAAGCATGAGATGGCTGGGAGGTTTGTACCTTCCCCATGACTCCAGTACTGGTGATCTGTCCATCCCACCCTGCTGGATCCTTGTCCTGCCTCAGCTGCCAGTCCCTCTCCCAGGGCAGGTGGTGGAAGAGCCCCAGGAGAACCAGCCAGGTGGCTTTTGAAGGTGACTTGCACCCCCCAAGATGGGACTGGGCAGCAGTTACAATTATGGGGCATGTTAATATATAATTGATGGTGGTTACATGGCCCGTGGGTTATTACAGGGGAGCTGCCGGTGTGAGCTCTGTGTGTGTGAGCTCTCGGGAGCAATCTGGGAGCGAGTCTGTCTGGTCATGTCCCTGAAGGGTGTGGGGGAAGTTGAGCCAAGTTCTGGCCTGAGTCTCCTTCCTCCATGTATGGGGCATTGTGACCTGGGGATGAGACCATGGCTCTGTCACAGCTCTGGCAGGAGCCACATCTCTCTGGCTGGAGGGGCTGTGGGGGGTGGCTGGGAAAGGGGGTACCCTGGGACAGGGCTCACCCCCACTGTGGCCACCCCTCTGAGGGCTGGGTTCAAAGGGGCAGAGGTGCAGGATGCAACATGCAGGGGGTGGGGGGCACCCACGTGCATGTGTGCAGGGCCCAGCATGGGGAGGCTCTGCACCCATGGCCAGGGTAGGAGTTTGACCTTAAAACAGTTTTCTCCATGCCAAAACAATTTGGCAAATTGACCCCAACTGAGGTGATGTGGGGGTGTGTGGTGAATTGGGGTTTCTTTGCTGAGTCTGCCTGGGCTGGGCTCACACAGACTCCTCTCCTGCTGTGGTGCTTCACCAGGATCCCTGTCTTCTGCCAGTCAGGGATCTGATCAGATCTGATCCCAGTCAGATCCCTCCAGGCTTGGTCAGGAGTTCAGATGCTGGGGAGTCTCACTCTGTGGAACTGGTGTGTTTAAGAGATACCCCCATCTCCAAGCTGAGAGTGAACTGCAGAGCTTGTCCCCACGGATATTCATCCTTCTGGGAGCTAGGAAATGGTGAAGCATTCGGTGGACCAGCTCAGGAGAATTTGCATTGATGCAATGTTGGAGGCCTCTGGGATTGGAGTTCCTTCCTTGGGAATCCATGTGCTTGCTGTGAGGGTGGCTCAGGAGGGGCCTCGCTGATCTGGAGCTTGGCTTTGCTCACTGCTTCTTGCAGTGGAGGAGGATGCCAGACAGGCAGGCTGGAGGGCAGGTGTTTTCAAACCCACTTGCTCTGGAGAGGCAATTAAAAGTTGAGTTTTGTCCTTCACCAGATCATGCTTTGACACGGGAGTCCAGGCATGGCCTTAGTGGGAGGGCTGGGGTTCCAGGGCTGTAGTGACTTCCAAGGGCTCTGTAGGCAACTTGGCTTTATGAAAACATCAGTATTGTTGAAGAAGCCTCTTGTCCAAACCGACCCCATCCAGCCTCACTTTTAGCATTCAATGCTTTCAGCATCTGCCCCTTGAACACCCAGTCACAGTGATGAGAGGGTGCCTGATTTATTTCATCAGTTCATTGCAATCCAATTCAACAAGGCTTGTAGGCTGAATTCCATCTCATGTGTTAAATACCTTCTTCTTTGCCCAGAGAAGCTGTGGCTGACCCATCCCTGGAAGTGTTCAAGGCCATACTGGATGGGGCTTAGAGCAACCTGGTCTAGTGGAAGGTGTTTCTGCCCATGGCAGGGGCATGGAACAAGATAAGCTTTAAGGTCCCTTCTAACCCAAACCATTCTATGAGTCTTCTGTAGATACTCCTGTTCCCCTGTGAGACCCATGAAGAGTGATAAGGGTGATCTCCATCACTACCTGAGCTTTGCCCTTCCCCACCACAGCCATCATGTCTTGGCTGCTTACAGGAAGCTGGATGTCATCAGAGAGTCATTTAGGTTGGAAAAGACTTCCAAGATCGTGGAGTCCAACCACTACCCCAGCACTGCTGTGTCCCTATGCCTGAGCATCTTGGGAATGCCCAGCATTGCTGGGGAGCAGGACAGGAGCTGCAGTGTGTGGGGTAACCCTGCTGAGGGTGCTGCTCTGTGTCTGTGCTAGTGGAGACCAGGCTCTGAGGGTTGGATGGAGGCACCTCAGCATGGGACCCACATCCCCGCCGGCATCTGCACAGCACCAAGCGCAGGGGCCTGTGGTGCTGCAGGAGTGACTGGGCAGCAGCATTGCACTGGAAGGAGTGCCCTGAAGAAAGTCTTGGAAAACAATAGCAATTGTTCTCTGCCTTTGTTCCCTTCCCTCTCCGGATGTTGGAGGAGATGGAGCCACGCTTGGCTGCTGGCGGGTGGGCAGAGCAGAGCGCGTGTGGCTGCCTGGCACCCGCCTGGGACCCAGGAGCCCACCAAGCCCGCTGCCTGCCCTGCTGCCTCCTGCTTCCTAGTGCCACCAGCTCCTCCAGAGCCTGAATCATTGCTCATGTAATAATTAAATCTTGACTTGGTCATATGAGTGAGCGATAAAATTGGCAGCAGTTCTCCCTGTCAGGGAGCAGGAGAATTTTTTATGGCTGCAGAGCAAAATGTTGCTAAAGCTGCTGTTCTTCACCGCAGGAACCTCAGCCTGCCCATGCTGCAGGCACGAGGGAGGACCTGGCCCCAGTCCAGATTTGCTGCCAGCACTGGGGAGAGGCTTGTGATGCCCACATCATTCCCTTAATGCCCAAGGCAATCTGAGGTGGACTTCTGGGAAAGAAAGTGCTGACTGGTCCCTAACCAGGGAGCCATGGGATCATTTCGGTCCAAGTAGCACCATGCTTCCCATTTTCTATCCCTGCCAGCCCTCAATGGGCCCAGGCAGGTAGGAGCAAATCCCTGGGTTTCCCTGCTGTGGCATTTTGTGCCACTTACCACCATCCACCTGCTGTGACCTGGAACGTGATCACTGCCTCTGAGCAACAGCAGAGAAGGGTTTCCCCCAGCACAGCCAAGGGAGATTTCTCTCCCCCTGCCAGAGCCAGCCCCATGGCTGCTCGTAGAGAGAGGGCATAGAATTGTAGAGTCACAACATGGTTTGTGTTGGAAGAGACCTTAAAGTTTGTCTCATTCCAACCCCCTGCCATGGGCAGAGACACCTTCCACTAGACCAGGTTGCTTCAAGTCCTATCCAGCTTGGCCTTGAACACCTCCAGGCATGGGGAGTCCTCAACGTCTCTGGACAACACTTAGCACAGGGCAGTTGTCATGGGTTTTGTTGGCACAGCTGACACAGAGCCCTCAGGTGTGTGTGTTCAGCCTGGTGAGCTGCCGCTCCTGGTGTTTCCAAACTCTACCTGCTCAACACAATCTCACGGTCTTGGGGCAAGACCTGTTGCTGAAGGAGCATAGAGCACAGGCAATAAGCATGGAACAGGAATGTTGCCTCCTTCCCCTTGGCCTCTGAAATGCTGTTTATTCCCTTTGCAGAGAGATCTCAAAGGCAGAGAACTCAAAGCCAAGCAGAGCTTTCCCATTGAAGGTCTAGCAGGGGGTCCAGGTCACACCAACTGATGTATGAGTCCCTCTCCTGCTCTCTTGCTGAGCAGACCTGAGACCTAGAAAAAATATTCATTTCTGTATTTGGTGTGCTCGTGGTTTCCTGGGTTGGATGCCCTCCATCTCTATGGAGCTGCCTTACTGGGAAGTGGTGAGTCTGGGTGTCCTGTGATGGCAGGGAGGTGACTCTGCCCCTTCAACAGGTTTGGGCACACTGGGGGAAGGTGACAAAAATTGAAACAACTTTGTCACTGAGGGATAGGCAATAGTGAAGGGCTGTTGGTCCCATGCAGGAGGTGAGGGGAGATGCAGCTGCAGAGTGATACATAGCCCTATCTGGAACAGCTCTGGTGTGGAATCATGGCCTCAAAGCCTGTCTTCTCCTTTGTACTGGCGAAAGTTAAGTGTGTGCTTTGTGGAGCCCTTTCAGAGCCTGCCAGTTCGGCTGCCATGTGTCCTCCAAATGCAGGGCAAGACGCTCATCTTGCTCCTGGCTGCCTGGGCAGGGACATGGGCTGCAACCCGCTGCCTGCTGCTGTGGCCAAAGCCAGGGAGCCCCGCCAGGGGCTCCCGACTCCCTCGTTCCCTGGGGCTGGCAGTGGGTGTGTGGACATGGAGGGCTCTGGGATATGAGCGATGCTGGTGGTTTGCAGGGTCTGCTCCAGAGGCAGCTCCCTGTTGGGAACCGCCGGGGCGGCTTTGTGTCTTTTTTTGGTGGTTTTCCTAAAACTGGTGCCTTCTGCAATCATCCCAGTCCTTCACAGAACATTTCCTGGCAGAACCTCTCCGAAACTTCCGGGAATTCAGTTTTTGAAAGGCATTGGGGTTAAAGACATTTACACTTCTGTACAACACTGACAGGTTTCCTGGTGTGGAGATTTCTTTCCCAAACTCCACTTTGTGTTGGTGGGTAGGACTCAGGGAGCTGAAGTTGCTCCAGAAAACAAAGGGAAGATTTTCAGCCTGGGAGAAATGGCAGAGGTGACAAGAGAGGAGCCTTGGAAACAGCTGAGGGTGGAGACCTCATCTTGCTGTTCTGGGGAAGGTGTTCCAGTTGTTCAGCCCAAACTGTGATCTGGTGAACTGCTGTCTGGGATGTCACTCTGAGAACAATTCCCCCCATCCCCTTCATAACTGATCTTAAAGGGCTGATCCCCACCGTGCTGCTCAGGTGAGATGCACTCTGTGTGCTCATTGCTGACCTCCAGCTCCATCCCCATGGATGTGCTTGTGGCAGGTCCCTCTGGCCCTGCCAGTGTGGGCAGGAGGGCGGACACAGGTTGGGGACACCACAAGATGGGTACTTTTCTTATGGGCTCCCTCAGATCTTTGCCCTGGCTGGTGCCTGTACACATGCTGTGTTTCAGGGAGAAATACTCAGTGGTCTCAGAGGTCTTTTCCAACTTAAAGGATTCTCTGATTCCATACAGATGTCAGGAATAAAGACTGAAATGAAGAAGGCATGAAGCCCTGAAACAAGACTTTGTGTCTGCAAATAATAAGGAATGAGTTACAGCCTTGGAAGAGCAGGAACATTTCCCTGTCTGCAGGGTCCAGCCTGTCCCTGGCGTCAATGAGGTGCCCTCCTTGCACTGACCCTTGTGTGAAAGCTCTGCTTGGAATGGATTGCCTACAGATGGGATTTCTCAACCTTTCCTAACCCAGAGATGGCCAGACCTTTTTGGTGAAAATCCAAGGATCATTTTGTTCGAGGCCACCACATGGTTTTATTTACTCCCCATGCAAATTAGGCAAACGTCTCACTGTTTGTCTCTTTTATTTCATCCCCTCGCTCTTGCTTCTGCACATAGGAATGTGTGCCTGTGTGCTAAAGGAACTATTTTGCAGACGACTTCCTACTGTCCTTGGGACATGGAGCAGGTCCTGGACCTAAAGTGACAGTGGGCAGCGATGTGTCCCTGTCCTTACTTCACATAACAGCTCGGTTTCCCAAGCAGGGAGGAAAGTGGCAGGCACTGCCCAAGCTTCTCCACCATCTTCTGCCATGCCATCCCCAGCCCAGGGATGGGCAAAACCCTTGAGGACCATCAACATCCCTGTCCTCACCAGAAGACTGTTCACTAATGTGGTTGAAAAGAAGACTGAGCCCACTGTGTCCTCCATGGTCATCAGCTGGTGCTTCACTTCCCCCCAGTCCTGCCTGGAAGACCACAGATCTCCCAGGGGTCATGCACAGCTGTGTCCTTGGCTCTGGAGATGTTCCCACCAACTGTTTTATTGGCCAAGAAAGCACTCAAAGGCGACTGCATCCTCTTTGGAAAACCAGTTGCCCTGGAATCTCTGGCAGAACTCTCCCTCCCTGCCTGGACCCTTGCAGAGCCTCGGTGGGAGCCTTTCCCAGATCCATGCTGTGCTCAGGGCAGTGCTGCCAGCTCCCAAAGCCACGCATAACATGACACATGTGTGCAGCCCTGGGAGAGGTGGTGGCTCTGATTCTCATTTGTCCCGCCTTCCCCAGTGCCAACCTGGCAGGAGCCTCCTCTCCAACACACCCACCTCTCTGCCAGACAGGCCTGGGACACTGGTCCCCATCCTCCCATGGCCTGGGGTCCCACTGAGGTGGCTGCTGCCAGTCCCAGTCCTGGGGTGTCCCCAAGGCTGCAGGAAGCATCAGGAGGGGCTGAGTCTGTCAGGGAAGATGGGATGGTTTGTGTCTCCTGCATCCCTTGTGGTTGCCTCCAGCAGCTCACATTCAGGGCCCCTCTGCTCCCATTCAGGACCCCTGGCTGACATTGAGGACCCTCATCTGCCATTCAGGAACTTCGTCTGCCATTGAGGACCCTCATCTGCTATTCAGGACCCCCAGTTGCCTTTCAGGACCCCAGTTGCCTTTCAGGACCCTCAGCTGCCATTGAGGACCCTCATCTGCCATTCAGGACCCCCAGTTGCCATTTATGACCCTCATCTGCCATTCGGGACCCCCAGTTGCCATTCATGACCCTCAGCTGCCATTCATGACCCTCAGCTGCCATTTATGACCCTCATCTGCCATTCAGGACCCTCAGCTGCCATTCAGGAGCCCCAGGTTAGGTTGTGGCTGTGCCACTGCACCCCATCCCCAGCCTGAGGATGAGGATGATAGGGAGCCAGCAGTGCCTTGCCTCTGCAGCTCTCTCTGCAGGAAGGTTAAATTCTGCTTAAGCTCTGCTTAATTGTATTCCCAGTAGAGCCCTAACTTGGGGTGTGCCCAAAGGGAGGCTTTTTTGGAGAGGAAGAGCTCCATGCAGCCCTACTTGGGTTATTGGACAGACACACAGCCACTCTCCAGGCTCTGAGATAGAGGCACCAACATTCTGGTGTCTTGGAGGTCGGTACAGCTTCTCTCAGGGTTTGGGACCAATGCTCAGGGTGCCACACCCCCCCATGGGGTGCACCCCTTGGGCTGCAGCCTTGCAGTCCCAGCACAGCAGGTTTTGGGGTGTGGACAGACCAGCAGTGAACACAGCTGTGGGTCCAGCTCTGCCTGATCCTCGCTGACAAAAACCCCAGTTTGCGACACAATTTCTGGCGTTGGGTCCTGGCCATGCACTTTCCATTCCAGAGCTCGCCTTGTGGGAAGGGTTTGGGGACAGGCAGGGGTGGGAGCCCCTTTCAATTGTTTGGGGAATGGAAGTGACTCGTTCTGCGGCTGGAGGAGCCCAGTGGAGCTCACTGTGTGCAGGGAGTTTTTCCACTGCTGTTGCTCCCATCGGAACAGCAGAACCTTGAGGGATTCCAAACTGGTGGCATTCTGGTGGCAGGGCTGGTGCTGGTGGCCAGCCCTTGGGATGGAGCCTTGCCTGAGGCACAGGCTGTGCATCACTTACCTGGGGTCATTTTGGGGGGGAAATATGAATTCAGTGGAATCTGGCTTATTTTTGGGCATGGTGTAGTGGTCCAGAGGGGACAGAGGGTCTCTTATCCAGCACAGGCTGGGATTGTGCTGCCAGAAAACCAAGGCATTTAGGGGCAGGAGGTTCCCACCTTGGTGTCTCCAGGCAGGGGCAGATCTCCCACCTTCTCCCATGTGAACCCAGAAGAATGAATCACCAAAAATGAAAGGAAGCAAAGGAAGAAAAAAAATAATGATTAAAAAATCCCTCCCCAAAAGCCGCCTTCCAGAGGGTTGGGCAAAAGATAAAAGCTCTCGGAGGAGCTGGGGCTCCTCCTCTCCCACCACCGACCTCTCATTTAAATGTCTGTGCGGAGGCTGCAGCCGGCACTGCCTCGGTGGCGCCCCAAGGGACCCCACCGGGGGGATGACCAAAAGCAATGGCAGAGCTGAGGTTTAGGAGCCTGGGGTGACACATCCCCAAGGAGGACGGATCCGTATTGGGGTGCTCCGGAGGTGACCCACCACAGAGCCCCCGGGGAGCTGAGCTGAGCAGCGCCTGCCAGGGCAGGGAGGATTGCAAAGCGGGGGGTTCCCAGTGGATGGACCCCCTGGGATCAGCCCCCTGATGTCAGCTCCACTGCTGCTCTGGGTCATCCTCCTCCGCTGGGCCAGCGGCGGGGGCTTCCTCCGAGGAGGCAGGACGTGGCAGCACTGCACAGGTAGGAGCGAAGGGTGAGGGGTGGGTGGGTTGCAGCAGGAGGGGGGG
>JAOXXN010000137.1:4085136-4099835 GCA_026770055.1 Myrmophylax atrothorax
CAGATCCCTCCCTCCCTCCCTCCCTCCCTCCTAGCTCTCCTGCTGTGCCCCAGCAGCCCAGATTCATTAGTACAAATTGGAGCTAAAAGCTGGGTCTCAGCGGGATTCGGAAGGAATCAGGGATGTTTTAGTGTAGCCAAGTGCTGCTTCATCCCCTGGGCATCATTGCTCTTCTTTGCAGATGCTGCAGGTCTGCCAGGGAAGCATTAAAAAATAAAACCAGGAGGGTGCCAAGGCCAGGAAGGTCGGATAAACTGCCACAGCAGCTACAGCCCTTCCTGCTGCTGCCAGCGTGGGTTTTGCTGAGACATCAGACAGATGGTCACCTTGGCACTGCTCTGTGGGGCAGCACTTTGTGGTGCTAACATAGGGTGTGTTCTCACCGGGGTGATGCCCTGGGGCTGGGCACGTTGTTTTCTTTTCTGGGAAGAGATTAATTATTTATAATGAGCGGTTTTGGTGCCTGCTGAGGGAGTATGTGTGCATGTGGGCAATTAGGGCTAGGTTGGGAGAGCCTGAACTGGGACTGGAGAGGTACAGCTGTGCCCACCGCCCTGAGGACACGGATGGGGATGGGTGGCTGCCCCATGAGTGATTCCACAGTGCTGGATCCCTGCCTGCTCTCCTGGCTCTGGCTGTGGTTGCTGAAGCTGGTATATCCCGAGGAAGCTGGTGGCAGCCTGGGACTGCCTGGCTGGCAGGTCTCAGCTCTGGTGACAGCATTCCGAGCTGCATTAGTGGGATGGTTCTGCACACTTGGTGTTCCTGCTGTGGGGAGATGCCACCATCGGTGTCTGGAGGGCCAATGTTCCCTCTGGCCCCAAAGCAGGGGCTTGGGGCAGACCCCAGTCAAGGGCCACCAGGCTATTGGGGCACGGTGAGCCATCCTGCTGCCACGGAGCACCCTGGCCAGTGCTGTGGTGACCCCGTCCCACAGTGGGACGGGGTGGGATGGCTTCCACCGCTGTGACGTGCTCGGCTGTCTCTCGGCACAGACCTGCGGCCGCTGGACGTGCTGTCGGAGGTGGCGCCGGCCCGCGGCGTGCGGGTGTTCCAGGCGCGGGGGCTGCGCGGGCTCCAGCTCTCCGCCTCGCGGCCCCGCGCCCTGGCCTTCCCCGCCTCCCGGCTCTTCATCCACTGCGACCGCTTCCCCGAGGAGTTCTCCATCATCGTCACGCTGAGGGTGCTCGGCGTCCCGGCCAAGGTGAGCGCGGGCGGCGGGCACGGCGCGGGCACTGCCCACCCCGCACCATCAGGTGTGATGTGAGCCCGTGCCCTCCCGCAGAGCAACGAGTACATCTTCACGCTGATGGCGGAGGAGAGCCCCGGCGTGCTGGTGGGGCTGCGCTACGCCCCCGACAAGCTCCATTTCCTCTTCTGGAGCCAGGAGCGCGCAGGCGGCTGGCAGAGCCGCGTCACCTTCCCCAACGTGTCCCTCGCCGACAGCCGGTGGCACACGCTCGTCCTGGCGGTCTCCGGCCACTCCTTCTCCCTGACGGTGGACTGCAGCAGCCCCAAGGATGTGTAGGTTGGGGGAAGCGGTGCGGGGCTCAGGAGGGTGGGCAGGGCGATGTTCCTCCAGCAGCACCTCCTCCGGCCGCCAGTAGATGCCATGTAATTGTCCCTGTCCCTCTCTGCCCATCCCCAGGGTGGTGGAGACCCCGTTTCCAGCGTCGCTGTCTGTGAGGAGAGCCAACTTCTACCTGGGCAACAGGCAGAGGAGAAAAGGCGTGTTCACGGTAGGTGCCCCATAGTGTGGGGTGCCCGAGGGTGCTCGTGGCTGGCTGTGGGGTGACCCACGGCCCCCTCTCAGCCCCCTACGCTGGCAGGGCTTGGGCCACAGCACAGGGAGCAGAGGCAGCTGTGGGTCCTTCCCATCTGGAGGCAGTGAAAGCAGCTACAGCTCTGAGTGCCATGCCAATGCTCCCTTCACACCAGCTGTTACATTGTCTGAGCTGGGCATCTGGGATTCGATAAATGTGCATGAATCCTATGGAAACTTCCACATCCTAGGAGGGAGGGCAACGAGCAGGAGTCGTGCAGGAACTCCAAGGCATGAATCACCTGCAGTTCCCATTCCATGGTCTTGCTGGACTTGCTCTCCATCCTGCTGCTCCCACTTTCCCAGGGCTTGCTGAGACAGCTTGTCCTGCTGCCAGGAGCCGATGCCACCTCTCAGTTATGCACCACCATGAACTTCAAAGTAGCAACGCTCTCTGTCCCCACTATCCTTCAGGATGTCCCCGTGAAGCCAGCGAGCAACGAGGTGCTCAAATACCCCTACGGTCAGTCTCCCCCAGTGCCTCTGTCAGCCACCTCTGCCTCTGTGAGGAGGGGATGGAGCATGGAGCAGGAGCACAGGGGAAGAGGGTGTTGCAGGGGTGGGATCCCTGTACAAAACTCCTCTGGAAAGACGGGGTGCCTCTGCCTAGATCCCTTGGCAATGCTGGGCTTGTGTCAGTGGTCCCACACAGGTTTTTCCCAGTCTGTGTCTTCCCAGATTGGTGCTGGGATGCCATTTCCCCCATTCCCTGGTGCCCATCATCAGTATTAGACCAGGACATCCAATCCTTGTGCCTCTCTGCTCCTGCTCCGTGTGTGCTAAGAGGCTCCTGCCTCCCTGTTCTCATGGCCAGAGACTGACACGAAGGTGACTCTGGGGTCCCGTCCGCGCTGCACCAAGCAGGAAAAGGCGCAGTTCTGGTTCAACGCCTCCCGCCGAGGGCTGTACCTCTGCAACGGCAGCACCTGGGTCTCCATGCTGGAAGGTACGGCTGGGGAGGGACTGGCACTCTTGGGGAGGGAGAGAGACTCCTGCAGCAGAGCAGGAGCTGACATTTGCCCTTGAGAGCACTTTGGGATGGGAGGGGGCTGGGTTGTCCCCCTGCCTCTCTCCTGCTTGGCCACGCTTTGCTTTGCTCTCAGGGCCCACATCAACACTTCCAGAGCACCTCTGGATTCAAGTGTCTCTGTGGTCTATCCACCTTCTTCTTATCCATCCCTCCTGTGGCTTCTCTGGCAGGATGAACTCCTGGTCTGTCTGAGCAGGACAGCTCACCCCATGTAGAGCCATGGTCAGGGTGCTGGGGTGCTCTGTGCTGTGGGTTCCCGAGGGTGCTGGTGCTCCTGGTGCTGAAATGCTTGTGGGGCAGACAAGGAGAAGCAGAGAGACTCATAAGCTGCCAGAAATACCGGAGGGTCATTGAGAAGGAAGCAGAAGCAGGTTCCCATATTATCCCAGCTCTGTTGGGACACTGAGGAAAACAATGGGGGCACCAAGGTGAAAAAAGCAACCAGAGCCTGGGTGGATGGGTGTTATTAGATAATTGCATGGATTTCACTCACTGTCTGCCCACGATCCCTGGAGAGCACAGGGAAGGTGGGATATGCCCCCAGCCAAACCCTCCTTCCCTTCTCTCATCTTCCAAGCATTTTTCTTCTGCTGATACCCACTGGGTGGGTTTGGATGAGCCATTTGCTCCCCACAGGAGCTTGCAGTGGCTGGATCCCCTATCCTTCCCTGCCTCTGGAAGTCATCAGGGTTGGCACCATGTCCTTGTTTCCCTAGGGTGACTTCATGCTGGGATCTTACTGACCTGTGCCCCTTGGTGCCACCAACACTGACCATTCTGCCATTTGTCCCTTCTAGTGCCCAGCCATCTGCCATTTGGGCCACTCTCAAGGTTTCTGCTCCAGTTTCTGGCATTTATTCCATCTAAGTCTTCTCTGACCTCTCCCAGAGCTCATGCTGACTCCAGCCAGAGCCAACAATTGGGGCAGGGTTGCTGCAGGTGGGTGTGGGCTAACCTGGCTGGTCTCAGTGCACTGTAGGTCCCTTCCTCTGCTCTCCTTCTTGCTTTCTTGAGGATAAATATATCAAAGTGATCAAAATCCATGGCATGGTGTTCTTCTAAGCTCCATGAGGAGACAGCCCTGCCCTCCAGCGGAAAACAGGCAGGGATGGATGGGGATGTGCTGCCCATCAAGGTGGAGTCAGGCTCTTTACCACCCTCTTGGTTTGGCCCTTCACCCCCAGTGACACCAGGACCCCATAAAGCTCCACACAGCAGCAAGCACCACTGAGCTGGCTCTGTGCCATGCAGGACTCCTCTCCAGCCAAAATTATTTGGTTTTAGCCTCACCTCTCTTTTTTGTGGTCTCCCAGTCAAGCACAGGCTGGACTATGTGGAGGAATACCAGAACCTGGTGACCAACTCGGAGACGATGGGCATTGAGGTGTTCACCATCCCAAAGGTGGGACTGTTTGCAGCCACAGCCAACCGGATCAGCCCCCCGGGGTCGGCCATCTACAAGTGGACCGATGGGAAGTTTCTGCCCTACCAGAACATCCCCACCTACCAAGCTCAGTCTTGGAAGTATTTCACCATTGGGAAGAAGGTGAGTCTACCTGGAAGGTGCCTCCATTTTCAGTGTATTAAACTGCACTTGCCCAACACTGGCTTCTCTGAAGGACTGAGTCCTGTGTGTAGTTTAGGTGGTGAATCTCTCTCTCCTCTCTTTGACGGAGTCATGCTGATACACATATTCATGCAATCAGGTTATGTCCAGGGACTGCTGGCTCATTTGTGGGCTGCCTGCTGTGTTTCACTATTTTGCTGAGACTCAGTTATATCCACCCAGGACATCTCCAGCACCCGATGCTGGCAGAGTATGTAACTGTGTCTCAGAGATCTACCTGTGGTCTTAGAGAGCCATCAGAGCCTGCAGCTCCCTCCTGAGACCCACTGAGTCCAGCTTTCTGCATTATTAAGCATTCATCATGCTTTTAAATAATTCTGGGACTTTGGAGCCACCTCTGCTCACCTGGCCAATCTGCCACAAGACTTGAGAAGAGTATCTGTCTGGTTCCTCTCCCTGGGAAACTGCTTATCCCTTTGGAGGAGCCCTGGGCAAGCCATGGGCTGAGAGCCAGCTCTGCGCAGGACTCCTGGGGAGCTGGGATCCTTCCCCCCTGGCAGGACACATTCTGGCTGTGTCACCAGGGTGGCTGCAGGGCTCCTCCATTGCCAACCATATGCCCCAGAGAACAGAGGGATAGCAAAATTCCTGCCTCCAGGCTTAGTGGCACCAACAGCTGTGCTGATTGGATACAAACATGCCATGTCCCCTGTTGGTTGTGAGGGAACATGATAATGAGGACATCCCTGATGGGCAACCTGGGGGTTTGGACCATCCCTGATGGTGGGGCCCTGCAGGAAACTCAGTCAAACACTGGAAGTGCAGCTGTGCTGGCTGTGAGCTGGGAACATGCCTGACATCCCCAACACTGCTCTCCATCACTCCAGCTGCACCCTCACAGGCAGCAGATAGGAACACTGAGGAGTCCCAAGGTGGTTCCCACCAGCAGCTAAACCCAATGATCAACACAATTCTGCATGGAGATGGTGGCCAGAGAGTGTTGTACCAGCAGCAGTACAGGTGTCTGCAGTAGCTCAGGTTTCGCACACCTATTGCAGGTGGATGCACCTCTGTGAGTGTCAACACCAGTTTACTGCACTGGGACTTGCTCTTGCTCTGCTGGGATGGGGCGAAGAGCCCCATGGGCAGTGTGGGCACTCTGGTGGTCCCTGTCAGTGGAGACCAAGGGACCACAAATGCCTGAGTTGTGGATCTGAATCCTAGTGTTACTCTTCCCACTGAGGCTATTTCAAGAGATGCCTCAAAGGGACTCCCTCAACTGGGGCTCTCAGAGAGAGCAGTTCTGGGGATGCACCTTCCTTGGGGGGACAGAGGGACCCAGCACAGCCCTGTCCTTGGGGGTGGCTACTCCTTGGCTGGACAAAGTGTTGGGCTGGTGCAGGCAGGGTCCTGCATGGGCCAGGAGGCAGGAAAGCCCCCCACTGTTTCCTCCTTTTGGGCTACGGCACTGTGCCTCTTTGTGGCCCAAACTGGAGCATAAGCTTTGCCACTCTATCTGAAGGACATGGAGTAGCAGAGCCAGCATGACAGACCTTGGATGTGCTCCCCACCTTGCACTTGCTCACCTCTGCTGCAGCATGGCTGTCCCTGACATTTGCACAGGGGTTTCTTGCTCTGGAAATTGTTTTGTCTCAGGAAATTGTTATCATTGCTGTTGTTGTCATTATCATATCTGCAATTTTTCTTCTGAGCCACCTTTCCTTGCAGGAAGGTTTGGTAGCCCAGACCCCCTCACTTCCCCAGCCCATATGACACTCCCCATTCCTGAGGCTGGTGAGGCACAAGCAGACGCAGCTCAGCTCTCCATCCCCTTGTCTAAGAGGCTGTGGCTGAGAGTTGTGTCCCTGCCATGCACAAAGACCCCTGCAGGTCCCTGTCCCCACTGTGCTGCCTGGGGACTGCTCAGGGACCCCAGCCAAGGCCACCTTGTCCTACCACCTCGTCCCTGGTTCCCCATCCCACCTCCCCCTGCCCATTCCTGTCTGTCTTCCTTTGAGAGAAGAAAGCCAAGCTGTCCTGGCTTGTTCCTTTTCAGATCTTCCTAGCAGTGGCGAATTTTGAGCAGAATGAGAGGGGTCAGGAGTTCTCTGTAATATACAAGTGGAGCCACAGGAAGGCAAAATTCGTCATGTACCAGCGGATCACCACGCACAGCGCCAGGGACTGGGAGGCCTTTGTCATTGAGGGAGAGGCTTTCCTCGCTGTGGTCAACCACAGAGAAGGTACCCGTCCCTCATATTCCCTACAGACCCTGGGGTGACACCTGGAACCATGGCAGGTGCCCCGCCACAGGTGCCTGCTGAGAGCATCCTCCAGTTGCTGTGGAAACCCCACAGCTCCCTGTGCATCCTCTGCCAGAGCAGAGTGCAGGGCAAAGCCAGCTAGATGTGCATGCAGCTGGGAGCATGGTGTCCCTCAGGAAGCCTGGAGCCTTGCAGACCCTCCCATTATAGGAGAGAAAAGCATTTGGGGAGGTGGCTGACACACTTTGGGTTTCTGCCAGCAGAAAGAACAAGAGTGGGGATGGTGTATGTGCTGAATCTCTCTGCTTTTCTTTTTTATCCCCAGTGCTACATAACCTGGTAGCACCCCAGGCTGAGCCTTTTGCACACAGGAAACTGAGGAAAGCTGACTGGGAGCCTGCTGACATCCCTCTCTCCCTCCCTGGGCATCCTGCAGACATGATCCAGCCTTGTTCCCCTCCCAGGCCCTGAGTTGTTCTGGGCTGGGACATGCACTCATCATGGAGGGACAAATGGGTCGATAGCACAGCCCTGGCTCTCCAGGTGCTCCTGGATGGGTTCAAAATGCTGGGCCAATGGGCTCCTTCCCTGACATCAGGGCTGGCTCCAGGGGAATCTGCTCCTCTGGCACCAAGCTCAGAGCTGGCAGCAGGTTCCCTGGGCACCTGTGAGCTGGGCTTGGACCTCCATGTCTCACCTGCTGCACCCCAGCATGGCAAGTTTGGATGAGACCTCCTCCTATGGCAGTGTGGTTCCTTTGGCAGCCATGCACATCATGCAGGGATTAAGACCATCATGGCTAAGCCAAACTGGGGATGCTTCCCTTGGAGGGAGGTTGAGGGTCAGTCCCTGAGGAGCTGCCACTTATCCATGTGGCCATTCCCACACATTCTCTCTGTATCTTTCCTGCCTGAGTCCCTTCTGTTGCAATGAGGATTTAAAGCCGGCTGGGTCCCACACAGGTGTGAGGTCGAGATGCTCAAGCAGAGCCCAGGGGCTGGATGGAGCACATGCCTTAGTGCTGGGGCCAGCCTACAATGCCAGCTGCTTAGGGACATGGCTGGAACTGGTCCCACTGCACAGAGCCACCCCACAGGACAACCAGCAGGACCTGGGCACCCTGGGGCACTGGCATGGTGCCTCTGGGGTACTGCTTCCGTGGGGACATGGCAAGCACCCGTCCCTCCTCCACCAGGGCTGCCACAAAGCTGCCACCCTATGTTCTCAACAAGCTGCTGGTGTGTTCCATGGGATAGAAGCTATAGGTAGGGATAGAGGCTCTAGATAGGGATGGAGGCTCTAGGTAGGGATAGAGGTTCTGGTTAGGGATGGAGGTTCTAGGAAGCGATTGAGGCTTTAGACAGGAATGGAGGCACTAGATCTGGATGGAGACACTAGGTAGGGATGGAGCCTGTAGAATATCTTCAGCAACTTCTTGGGCAGCAACAGATCACTATCATATAACCTCGTGACCTGCTGGCAAATATTCACATAGCTGAACCTGTTTCTCAGACAAGCCAGGTATCCCTTTCCCTCATGGTGCACATCTGTCCATCTGTCCTCTCCAGGGAACAACCACAATATAGACAGTGTGATATACAGGTGGAACCCCAGGACAGGGCTGTTTGAGGCTAACCAGACCATTGCTACCTCTGGAGCCTACGACTGGGAATTTTTCACCATTGGACCATATTCCTTCTTGGCTGTAGCTAACACGTTCAATGGCACATCCACTAAGATCTACTCACACATCTACATCTGGCTCAGTGGTTCTTTCCAGCTCTTCCAGTCTATCCTGGTAAGGCTTGACCATTGCTCCCCAGTTCCCCTCTGGGTTTAGACAAGCCAGGCACATCCAGCTTGTCTCATGCCCTCCTTCCCCACAGACATTTGGTGCTGCTGACTGGGAGGTTTTTCGTATTGGGGACAGAGTCTTCCTGGCTGTTGCCAACAGCCACAGCTATGACAGTGGGATGCCAGCGCCCTCCAACTTCTACGCCATCAACTCCACCATCTATGAGCTGAACATCACCGCCCAGATGTTTGTTAAATTCCAGGACCTTCTCACCTACAGGTACCTGTGTTAGGGGTCAGAATGCTCCTCAGTCCAGATCCTTCCACTGAGCATCCCAGAGGTCTAATAGAATCATAGAATGGGTTGGAAAGAATGTTAAAGATCATCTCATTCCAACCCCCTTGCCATGGGCAGGGACACCTTCCACTATCCCAGGTTACTCCAAGCCCCTTCCAGTCTGGCCTTGCACACTTCCAGGGATGGGGCAGCCACAGCTTCTCTGGCCAGCCTGTGCCAGGGCCCCTCCTCTTTCAGTTTAAAACTGCACTTGCTTCCCTCCAGGAGGGTTTCTGCAGACTTTCACACTGCCAGGGACCAGGACTGGTGGGGAGGGTGATGGGTGACAGCTCCTTGGCACCTAATCTCAGTGGGAGCTGGGAGAAGGCCCTAAATTTGGGAATGAGGGTGGACTTCTTCCAGGAGCAGCCTGGAAAGAGCAGGGTTTTCTGTGTGTCATCAGGGTGGCAGAGATTGGGGTGGGGTGGGCTCACCCCATGGGCACACAGCCCCTTCTTTGACTGGCCACACAGGGGCCCTCTCACTTGCTCTCTGCTTCTTCATGCCCAGTGCCCTGGACTGGGAGTTCTTCTCAGTGGGAGATGACTCTTTTCTGGTGGTAGCAAACTCCTTCGATGGCTTCACCTTCTCCGTTAACAGTATTATCTACAGGTATTGCAGAGGGCAGGGTTGGGGGGCTTGGGGGTTATTCCCACCAGGAACCACCCTGCGTGGGCACAACCTGGTGCATCTGCCTAGGGAGGATGGATAGGACTGCTCCCTGTTTTCAGGCAGCAATGGGAAGCCGCAGTGAGGGACCTCCCACCCTGAACCAGGGTGGGGTGGGAGATGCTCCAGCCCCATGGCTCAGCTGTCCTGCCCCTCCCAGGTGCCCAGCTCATGCCCTGGGAGCTAACTGCCCTCCTTGTGCAGGTGGCAAGGCTATGAAGGCTTTGTGGCAGCCCACCACCTCCCCACCATCGGCTGTCGAGACTGGGAGGTGTTTCACACCGCTGACGGCTCCTACCTGCTCTACTCCAGTGCCAGAGAGCCACTTTCCAAGGTGCTCAAGCTGAAAACCACCTGAGGTGCCTGAGACGTGCTCAGCTCATTGCCATGATGGGGGTGAGCTGGGAATCCAGGTGAAGATGGACCACAGAGCCCAGGAATGGCTGCAGCTCAGCCGGGGCAGTGGCTGGCTGTGCACTCTGCAGGAAGGGGAGGAGGAGACGGAGGAGGAGGAGGATGGTCCAGGGCTCCCTGCAGCCTTGTCTGGGGGCTGGTGAAGGGGCTGAGACCCTGCTTTGATGCTATTTCTCCTGGGAAAGCTCTCTTACCATGCTCCCCAGCCATGTCCTACACAAGGTGCCCAGCACCCAGGTGCTTCCCAGGGCTTGCTGGGACCTGACACTTGGCAATCTCCAGACAGGAAGGACCCAGAGCTGCCAGTGGCTGTGGCCAGAGGTTGCACAAAGAGAGGGAAGGAAGAGACTGAGCAGAGCATGAGCTGCCAGGGTGGGTGTGTGGTGGAGGGGAGTAAACACGTGAGAAACTGCAGAAGAAGGTGGATGCAGGCCTGGCTCTGGCTGCCCAGTGCCTGATGCTGCGATGCTGCTGAAGACCATCTGGTTTGACATTGCAGCCACTCTTGGTGTCACCTTTGGTGGCATCACCATCCCATTCCACTGCCACAGGTGCCTTCCCACCCTCCTGCTCTGTTGTGGGTAGTCCTCGACATGTGACATGTGTGTTGTACAAGCCCATGGGTGTGTACAGGGACCAGTACTGGTCCTTGCACCCCTTTACATGGGGTTAGTGACTCTCAAGAGAACCTGCTGTGCATTTGGATCAATCCAGGTACCATGGGCATGGGAAAGACCCAAAACTGTGCCAGGTGAAACTGTGGCCTCTTTCTTTCTCTTGCCTTTGCTGGGGGACTCTTTTGCTTAACCAGCTCCAATAAACTGTGTGCACCCAGCCTTCATCCCATGTGGGTACCCAAACTACTCTGCCCATGGCAGAGGCATCTCTTCACCAAGAAGTCACCCCAAATGAGATGGGGCCATATTCCTGACAAGAGGTGGCCCATGAGGACGAGGTGGCCCTGAGCACAGAGGTGTGCTGGGGTGAGGGTGCCCCTCTGTTCCCCCCCACCCAGGACCCTCTGCCTCACCTGACTGTCCCAGAACATCATTCAGCCTTTCCCAGACCCAGGTGTCCTGGTATAGCTGGGCCACCTGCCCTGGCACTGAGGACCCCACAGGAGGTGCCTGCCCTGCCAAATTGACTGGGGAGTCAGCCTGAGCTGCCCCAGGGTCCAGACCTGGGAGAGCCTCTGCATCCCTCCCTCCTCCTCCTGTTCATTGTGGCTGCAGCTGGCCCTGCCAGTAAGGACCATTTTTCGCTTGCGAGATGAGAGAATTTGATTTGCTTTCATTGTGCTGAGCCACCAGCAGCAACTCTAAGTCAGCCCTGCGGAAGGGAAAGATAAGATGAGATGCACCAGATGCATTTGGGCAGCTGGTCCCTGCTTGATCCAGGCTGGGCTGAGGGCAGAAGGGATGGCACATACTGGAACTTATGCTGGTACATTGAATTTAGTCTGGTCTGCTTTGGGATAGATTGAAATAGGAAAAGCTCAAATCCCCCAGGCACCATGCTCCTCCCCAGACACCCACCTCCCAGCAGAGCACAAACCCTGGGGGTTTTCCTATGTGCAAGGCTTTATTGAGAAGCCAAAGGTTTGGGAGATCCTGTTCTGGGTTGCTGGAGGCAGGCAGAGGCTGCTGAGATGCCACACAAGGCCTTAGGGACAATGTCCTGCTTTCTGCAAGGCTGGTCTCTCATTGGAGCCAGGATTGGGTGACCTTCTGCACCCCAGGGACCTCCTGGCACCACAAACCCCCCATACCCATCTCTCCCCACCACAGACTTGACCTGTCCAAACCACTGGCATGTGGCTGGGGCTGTGTTCCCTGTGAGCCCGGCTCTGGCAGGGAAAAAGGGTCTGTCCGGGAGTGTTTGTCCCCAGGATCAAGGTCTCCATGGACAGGTCTGCATGAGGTGTCCCCAGCATCCCTCCCCCATGTACTTTGCTCACGCTTGGTCCAGTGTCGCTGGGGAGGGGCAGTCAGTGGTCCTTGTCTGCAGGACTGGAGCAAGCACTGGGGGAATCCCACCAAGAAGCTTTGAAGCCCACCAGTTGGGTGGTGCCAGCCCACCAGTGGTGGTCCCAGCAAAGAAGCTGTGAGCTGGAACCCCAACCCTGCACTACAGGGCAGTGCTGGTGGTCTCTGCATGGCCCTGGGTGCTGGGCAGTGACCTCAGGTAATCCACGTGCTTACAGGTGTCCTCCCGGTTGTGCCGGACGTAGCAGATCACGTAGGCGATGACCATGGCGAACCAGCCGAACATGGCGATGAACATGGCCACGTCTGTGGTCCTCTGGCGCACGCCGCAGAAGTTGGCACCGGAATCCAGGACCTGGAGCAGCGGCTTGCCCACATATTCCTCCCGCGGGGCCGTGTGGCAGGTGATGTCCTGCACAGAGTCGGGGTCCAGCTGTGCCTCCCACATCACCTCCTGCAGGGCGCACTCGCAGTGCCAGGGGTTATTTGCCAGCCGGAGCTTGGCATTGAGTGCCAGCAAGGCCTCCTTGGGGACGCTGCGGATGCGGTTACTGGAGAGGTCGAGGGTCCGCAGCCCTGCAGCCACCCCTTTGAAAGCTGCCCTGTCTATCTTCTCGATGGCGTTCCTGGAGAGATCAAGTTCCTCCAGGTGGGAGAGGTGCCTGAAGGCGTTGCTGGGGATCCTGGTGATGCTGTTGGCGTCCAGCTTGAGGAACACCGCATCCCTGGGGATGTCCTTGGGGATCTCCTCCAGGTGCTGGGAGCTGCAGAGCACAGCCTTTGCCCCTGCCCGCTCTGTGCACTGGCAGCTGCGGGGGCAGGAGCTGCCCCAGGGGACGCAGAGCAGGAGACAGAAGAAAGCCTGGGCCATGCTGGCAGCTGGTGGGGTTGTGGTGAGGGTCATCTTGCAGCTGGGCAGCTCAGCATGGCTGCTGGCGGCATCCCGGGGGTGGCAGCAGCTCCTGGGCAGCAGGGCGGCCCTTCAACAAAGCCTCGCAAAGCTCCCGCAAAGCCTCTCCCATCACTGGAGGGAAGTGGTGGGTGGAGGGGATATGACACCGCATTATTTCCTGGAACACTGTGTATGGCTCATGTGTGATGTGCCCTGGCAAAGGGGTGGGAGGCTGGGCTGAGGAGCCCAGAAAACAAGGCTGGAGTGACACTGGCTACCATCCTTTCCAGAACAGCTTAATTTGGCCTAAGTTTAACAACACATAGAAATGCTGAGATTGAAACTCCTGCCCCCATCTTTGTGAAGACCATCCAGGCAGACGAGCTGTGCTGCAGGATGGAGGTGCAGAGACGAGTTCAGCCTGGGAGCCACTGCCCCATCCTGCTGCCAGTTTCCAGGGGGGATGCGATGGTTTGCTGCTGGAGAACAGCAGCACTGAATTCCTATCTCACCAACCCTAAGTGTTTAAAGAAAAAATGATGAGTCAGACTGCACGGATCATCAGACTGACTTAATCACCACGGGGGTTTTAAATAACAAGATGTGGAGCTCTTTTCCTTTCCCTCCCCTTCTGCTCCATGAGGGGGCAAGTGTCATATTTCCAAGGGTTTTGCAAAGAAGCATTTGGACATGAGTTAGTTTTTTAAAGTAAACAAAGCATAAGGTTGGATAGCCTGACTGTGGGGGCTGGAGGTGAAGAGAGGAACCACTATCACTGTAAAGGGGGTGATGTGGGAACCCCAAGGGACATGCCAGTGCCACCAGGGGCAAGGCAAGAGGTGAAGCACATGGGACACCTTTCCTCTGCCTTTGGTGCTGATCACACCTTTCCTGCTGCCTTGGCCAGCCTGAGGGGAAGAAATCTCCATGGAGGGGAGGGGTGAGAGGTCCAGGGAGCCTGTCACCTGGGAATTAAATGGCCCATGGTGATGTCATTATGGACACTGAATTGTTGTCCTCCTGGTAGCAGCACCCTTCTGCTAATGGCATCCCCCTGGTAACAGCAGGTTCCCTCAGGTGTGAGCATCCTCAGGGTACCATGCCCGAGGGATGCTCATACCCGAGGGATGCTCATACTGGAGGGATGCTGCCCGTGGCCTGGTCCGTGGCCCTGCCCAGTGCTGGGGCACTGTGGGCTCAGTCATAGGAGGTGAAGTTGTGCTTCCCGGGATTCCCTCGGGCCCTACGAGGCTCCGCCAGCTCCATCTCTCCAGGGGAACAAGGACGCGATGGCGGTTCGCACCACCTGGAAGGGCTCAGAGGAGCTCTGAGGAGTCGCAGTTTCCGCAGACCCCGAGGGTGTGCGGGGGCGATGCCCCGACCCGCCCTTCTGCCCCACCAGGGGACCGGGGAGCCTGGACCCCGCCAGGAAGCACGACCAACCCCCGCCGCCCCGGTGCCCCGGGGGGTCCCTTACCGGCTCGTCCGGGGCGGCTCCGCTTCGCTCCGGGTGTGGGTGCGGTGCCAGTGCGAGTGAGGGTTCGGTGTGTGTGCGGGTGCGGTGCCGGTGCCCGTACGGGTGAGGATTCAGTGTGGGTGCGGGTGCAGTGCAGGTGCCGGTGGGGTTGCGGGTGCGGGTGCGGTGCGGTGCGGGTGCGGGTGCGGGTGCGGGTGCAGTGCGCTGCGGTTCGGCCGCGGTCGTGCTCGGCCCCACCTGTTGTCGCGGCCGTTCCCGCGGAGCCCCGGGCCGGGCGGTCCCGCCGCGGCCCCGGCATGGCCGGTGTGGGGTCTCGGAGCCGCGGGGCAGGGACGGGGACGGGGACAGCGCCGGGCGCGCCGCCGCCGGCTCCCGGGGCAGGGCGCACGGGGGAGCTCGAGCGGCGGAGCCGGGGGGTGCGGGCACCTCTCGGGGCGGGGACCGGGCA
>JAOXXN010000137.1:4112037-4125030 GCA_026770055.1 Myrmophylax atrothorax
AGCATGCTTCTGGCCCAGCACATCACCTCTGCCACAGCGTACGTTTTGGTGGGGAAGGGAGGGATCTGGCATCATGGTGTGTGTCTGGGGATGAACGAGTGTCCGCAGGCTCACTAGCTGGCTCCCATTTGGCTGGGGGTCAGGCTTGGGCACTGCCATGGGCCAGCTTGCTTGCTGTCCCAAATGCCAGCAGGTTCAACCTTTCCTCTTGGGGCTGGGAGGTTTGGTTCCATCTGAGCCTCTCATCTGGGACTGTTAGCTCTGGGCTGTGATACCTGGGCCCAGATGATTTCTGCCAGCTCCTTGCGATTCTGGACCACAGCCCAGATGAGCAGGTCACGGACAGGGTCCATGGTGAAGGTGACTCGGCCTGCAGAGCGCTTGTAGAGGGACCGGAGACTCGACCCCTGAACCTGCAAGGCGTGTGATGGTCAGCCCTGTTCCCTCAGCACAGAGCCACCCAAACTCTGCATGCTGCCCCCACCACCCATGCAAGAGACTTTGCTCAGACAGAGGGGTGGCCAAGACTGGACTCATCCTGGAAATGCCATTTTTTCTAGGGTCAGGATCATGTGGAGCTGTGCATCCACCCCACTGGGTTCTGCCCACCACTGTCATACAGCCACATGGTGCTGAAGGTGTGGGAGAGTGGGAGTTGCATCTAGAATGCTGGGCACATGACTTGAGCAGGCCTTTAAGGGTCTTTTAGTGGGATGACTGAGCAGACAAGAGGACAGAGACCCAGCTGCAGCCTCCAGGACAGCTCCCTGTGGCAGAGCTCCCTCCCCACTGCCACCCTGCCCTCAGGTAAGCTGGAGGTGCGTACGTTCAGCTTGATGTGTGGGACAGGGATGGAGAGCCGGGGCCGCTCCGTCTGCTTGGGCTTGGGGTACAGAGGCTGTGTGGAGCAGCCCAGCAGCTCCCGCAGCACCTGGGACACGTGGTGCAGCTGGAGCCTTGGCATTTTGGAGCCAGCTGTGTGCTCCCTCTCCTCCAGCAGCACCTTCTGCAGCTTGCTGTGGAACAGGCAGGACGGTGCCAGGTTGTCATACAGGTAAACCAGGGTGTCCCAGGTGACAAACTCCTTGAGGCGCACTCCCTGCTCCAGGAACAGCTTCACAAACTCTGGCTTGTTGGAAATCAGGGCAGCTGCCATCATGGGGTGGAGATCTGTGGGCTGGCAGGCCAGAGGCAGAGGTGAGGGGCTCCATGGTCTCAGAACAGGACCACACCAGGCTCCTCACTCAAGAGGAAGATTTTATCCCTGAGCACACAAGGAGTTTCTGGATGTGAAAGAGCATCTGGGAAGTACTGGGACTTGTGGGGCATCCCCAGAGACACATTGGTGGATTAGTACACTTGCTTCTCTGGCAGTGGAGCCCTCTGTTCTATTGGCTGCTGGGTGGAGGGATGGATAGGGCAGAGATCACCTTTCCCAAGTTCATGAATATCACAGAATCACAGAACGGTTTGGGTTGGAAGGGACCTTAAAGCCCATTTCATTCCAACCCCCAGCCATGAGCAGGGACACCTTCCACTGGACCAGGTTGCTCCAAGCCTTGTCCAACTTGGCCTGGAACACTTCCAGGGGTAGGGCATATATCCTCAAATATTTCATTTTTGGATTCCTAGTTCCCTCCAGCTCTTCCAAGTCATACCTAAGGTACATGAGCTGGGGGAACCCAAAATGGTGACCAAAATAGGAAAATCCCTTCCAAGTCCCACAGATCCATCAGAACTGATGGATAACCTTGCTCAGCTTTGACTTCTGCTTGGGAGCACTTTGGAAAAACAGGACAGATTAAAAGCCCTTGGCAATGCAGTGGGAGTTCAGGGTCCAAGAGTAATTCCCTCTAAAACTTTCCCCATGCACAGCAGAGGTGAGAAGTGCCCTCCATAGTCACAGTCCTGACAAGCTATAATGCTGACCAGACAAGCAGCACAGATACTGCCTCACCTTCCAGTCATGGTCATCGGTGAAGATCTCACTCCGGGCGATATCCACCCTGTTCCAGGCCACAGCCAACTTCAGCTGGTGGTCCCAATTTTCATGACCAAAGTGGTCCTGGTTTCGGGATGCTGCATGCGAAGTGCATATGTTAGAACAGAGGATCATCTACACGGTGAGAAGACATCACCAGGAAGCCCCCTTGGAGGTGTAGGTCTTTGGGATAAACATCTTCTCCCAATCAGCTCAGCACCACAAGTTTTGGGGACCCCTTTGGTGACCCTGTAAGTCATGCAGCTGTAGGAGGTGACTTGGACCCCATCCTGTTCCCCTTGCCCCATCCTCCCGAGCAGCCCCCCACTCCTCACCTTTGAAGAGGGCCTGGAGGATGGCCACATCCACATCTTGCTGGCCATATTTGCCTTCTCTGAAGATGGTCAGGAGCTGTCGGCTCCGCACTATGTCTTGGATCTACAGTGAGAGCCGTAGGCAAGAGATCAGCAGCAGCATCTCCTCCCTGCTGCTTCCCGCAAGCCCCTGCCCTGTGCTGGGCAATTCCTCACTCCACTTGGGTTGCCTGCAGAGCCCCTGTGCTGCGTCCCCCAGCCTATGTCCCCCTGGTCCTCTTTGCCCAAAGGGAGCAGGCAGTGGAGGAGCAGAGCTCAAGGCCTGTGCCTACCAGGACAATCATGAGGATGGCTGGGGGCAGATGAGCCTTAAATGTTCCACTGGGAGCCTTTCTGCTCATGGGCCAGGACCCACAGGGACCCCTTCAGTCTCCACAAACTCAGAGGAGCCTGCAAGGAGCTCACCTTCTTGGTCCACTCCACCAGCTTGCCCTCGGTGAAGAGCTCATAGGTGTCGTGGAAGAGCACACTCAGCTTCTTCTGGATCAAAGCGATAGTTATCTTGGTCACAGGCAGGTTGGCCACCTGTGCAATGACATCAGCCACACGCCCAGACCCTTCCACGATCACACAGGGGGTTCCATTGGTGATGGCATTGTAGATGGTCTGCAACAGGGTGGGGAGGCTGGTCCTGATCACACCCAGAGCCAGCAGACCCTCTCTGAGCCCAGGACCACACTGCTGCTCCCAGCACTCCTGTCAGAGTGTCACCAACTCACTCTGATAGGAGAGCAGAGCCCCAGGAAGTTGCTGCCCCCACCACTACTCCCCCATCAGCTCAGCAGAAGCAGTTCCTTACATCCAGAGTCCCAGGGCCTCCTTCCAGCACCACACACACGATGGGGATCTTGATGGCAATGCCTGCAGGGAAGCAAAACCCAGGGTCACCTCCCCCCAGGGCAGATCCCACTCTTGTGGTCCCCTCTGAGTGGTGGGTTGGGAAAGGCAGGGTGGGAGCTCTGTCCCTGACATGTCAGGCTTCAGGAGAGGTGGGGAAAAATCATACCAAGTGATTGTGTGGCATGTCAGTGCAGACACGTGGTGTTTTGGGGGGTGTCCTGTGCAGGGCCAGGAGTTGGACTGAAGGATCCTTATGGGTCCTTTCCAACTCAGGATATTCTGTGATTCCAAGATTCATGCTGCTGGAGCATGTGTGTGTATGTTTTAGAACAGAAGATCATTTGCACAGCAAGAAGATGCCACCTGGGAACTCCCTTGGAAATGACTCAGCTCAGCAACACAAGGTTTGGGGACCTCTTTGGTGACCCCACAAGTCAATCACCTGGCAGAGAAAGGCTCTCTGATCTCTGTCACCACTGAGGAAGCAGGTTCTTATTTTATCATGGCAATGCTCCCAGACCACTTGCCCAGATCCTCCAGGGAAGCCACAGCCTCTCCCTGGAGCCCAGAATGGACACCCTGAGCAGGGGATGGCACATCCCTGCCTCAGGTTGGGCTGTGTGTTGCTGTTACCTCCTTTCACCTTGGTCTGCTCCGAAATGAACTTTTCCAGCTTGGTCCGCAGGGGGATTTCCACCCCGTACCTCCCGTGGGTCCCGTCGTCCACCAGGATGAAGTGGGAGTGGTTGCTGTCCAGGCACGACAGGCTGCCTTGGTTCTCCTCATCCAGCACGTACTCAGCAGGAAAGCCACCCTGTAAGGTGCAGGAGGAGAGACTCTGGGAGAAGCCTGCACAGAAACACCTGATAGCCAAAGTAACCAGCATGTGGGACAGGACTGGGCCAGCACCTGGGGACAGTCTGGCTAAGCAGCCCACCCTTGTTCCTCCACAGTGCTCCTGTCAGCCTTGTTGCACCTACCTTCACACCCACGAGCAAATTCCAGCCCAGGACCATCCCTGGAAGTGTCCAAGGCCAGGTTAGATGGGGCTTGGAGCAACCTGGTCTAGTGGAAGGTGTCCCTGCCCATGGCACCCATGGAACTGGGTGATCTTTAAGGTGCTTTCAAACCCAAACCATTCTGTGACTACGATTCTACAACCACCACTCCTGATGCAGCTGGGTTGTACTGGGACTGCCAGACACAGTGACATCTAGAAGCACCTGTTCCCACCACAGTCCTTGGCTGGACTTCCCTTGCAGCTGAGTCATAAGCAAAGCAATCCCCTTCTGGCTCTGCCTGGCTCACCATGGGGCAGATGAGGCTCTCCCGGTTGTACACGGTCCCCCAGGTGGCAATGCCAATGGTGACAATCTCGCCCTCCTTGTGGCTGCAGCTCAGGATGAAGTCTCTCACTGCCTCTCCCACCTGCTTCATCACACCAGCGTGGGACCCCCCTGTGATGATCCACGCTCCTGGGGGTCACAGAGGGGCATGGGGAGGGAGAGGCTCTGCTCACAGCCATCTCCAAGCAACCCTCATATTGCTGCAGGTCCTGGGGATGCTCCATCCATGCCCTGGCAGCACTGGAGATGCCTTCTTCACCACCTCTCTCAGTCCAGCGCCCTCTAAGCCCATCTGCAGTGACTGAGCAGGAACAGCCCTGCCCTGGTGGAGGTGGTCAGACAGGGGCCTACAAGCCTCCTGGACCAGCTCAGCATCTCCAGGACAGCCCAACTCACCACACCTACCATGGTGAGGTGACACATCCCTCACCTGCTGAAATCACAGGGAGACAGACCCTCTGCATCCAGATCACCTTTATCAAAGGTCCCTCCCAACCCAAACCATTCTATGATTCCATAATTTTATGATTCTGTGATCTCTTACCCGTGGTCTGGGCCACCTTGACTAGCCCTTGCCGGAAGATGTTCTTCAGCCTTGGCTTCATGATGAAGTTTTTGGCTCCCCCTGTGACTGAGATGAGCAGGTTGGGTGCATCGAGGCCCCAGTGCTGTGTCATGAGGTGGTAGATGACCCGTGGAGGGGTGTCCGAGGAGACACGCACATACTGCAAAAAAAGGAATCATTCATATATTTAGGGTATAAACGATGGGGTCAGGGTAACAAGGGCACCCCCACCACAATCCCTCCTGTCCCACCAAAGAACCAGGGGCTTCCCAACACCATTCCCTAGCACAGTCACGTTGCTGCTGCTTCAGGACTTTGTCCAGGACCCTGTTCCCAGTAGCTTTCCCGTGAATGAGCATTCCCAAGACAAACCTAAGGATGAGGGCAGGGAACAGTCACTGCTTGGGGTTTCACAAAGGGACTAACACTTAGAGGGTGGAGTCCTGTCCCACCTCCCTCTTCTGCTTGGGTCAGTGTTGCCTTTGGGGCAATGCCACCTTCTCATTCAGGAAGGAAATACACCCACGCCATCCACCATGGCAAGAGCCACACGCTGGCTTTCCATGCACCACAGATGGAAAAAAACGGGTCACCTTCCCTGTTTTCTGCCCCAGGCCTGTGAAGCGGATATCACCGAAGGCATCGGTTGGCATTTCCTGGATGTGCCTGCTGGGGTCCCATTCCTTCCCCAGGAAGATGGGAGGTTTGGCAGCATCGTCCAGGTGCTGTTCCCTGAGATAGCCACACTCACACACGATCCTCCTGAAACACACACCAAAAACTTCGTTGAGAACAGCCAAAACTCCAAAGGCAAAGCCCAGCCTCAGTCTGGGCAGAAGGTGCTGTTCTCCTTAGGAACAGCATACCCACATCTCCCACCCAGCCCCTCCTCCAGCTCAGAACTCGTGCAGAAACAAAGGTGTTGTTTGGGTGGGAAATTTAGGAAAAGAAGAAAAGGTATTACCACCTGTAGAGATTTAGTACAGAAATATTTAGGATTGAAGTGACTACCTGCAAAAGCATTGGAAAGGTTTTCACTGGGACACAGAATCTCAGCCACGTGATGACATGCAACAGGGTGCAGAACCAGTTAAAAAGGGATTTGTAAATCCCTGTGACAGAAAGGTGGGATTTTCTAGTGCTGTAGCTTTGGCACCAACACTCTCTTCTGCTCTCCTGACAGGGGAGGGGAAGGAAGAGCTGTCTGACTTACCCAGAATCTGATGTCTGGGAGCTTTCCACAAAGTAGGTGCACTCCTTCTTCCGGATGTTTTCAGGAATCCAAGAGATGAGGTTTTCCTGAGGGAGCAGGAAAAGCAGCACGGGGTCAGGCTTCCTGGAAAGGGCCAGAAGTTATGCCAGGGGCAGACACCCAGGTGGTGGGAGAACATCTGTATGTTTCTTTGGATGTGAAGGATGAAAGATCCATCGCTGTCTACAAGGACAAAGCCAGGTATACTCACAGGAGAGGCGATATGAGTGCTGGGCATGTACCTCAGATATTTGGGGGGTTTCTGTCTGTCTCTAAAACTAACATGATCCATTATCAATGCTCCTGTTAATGAGCCACTCATTAACACTCTTCCATGCGTGTATCCAACCACCCCCTCTTGCGGCACCTCCCGAACTTGCCTTTTCATTGCTGCCGGTGGGGAAATGCGCCTTCCGCCTGCCCTTCGAGACACTGCTGCTGCTCTGCTGCAGGTTGGGAACCACCTCGAAGTCACTCATCTTCCTGGAGTGTGTGGTGGGCTCATCTCCTCTCTCAGGGCACACCTTGTTCAGTTCAGAGGGGAGCACCTTGACACATCGGCCACGCACAGACATGGCTCCTGTGTCTTGTGCTTCTCAGCCTCCTCTCTCCTGTTCCTAGGCTGGGAGGTCCTGAACATCCCCATCCTGAATGCAGCAGAAGAGAGTCAGAGAATCAGGGAGTGATTTGGGTTGGAAGGGACATTAAAGCTCATTTTGTTCCACCCCTGCCTGTTGTGGGGCATGGACACCTTCCACGAGACCAGGTTGCTCCAAACCCCATCCAAAAGGGCCTTCAAAGAGAAAGGATGCCCATGAACTAAGGGCACTGAGGAGCCCTCTCCATTATTCCATGGGTGGAGGCTGGTCCTTGGGAAACTTGCCATCCCCTCACCACGATCCTGACACAGGGGCCACATGAGTGGTGAACCAGCCTTGACATGCACCACACTGCCCTGGGTTGTCCACAAATGGCCCCCAGCACCTTCAGCCTGCCAGCCTGCAGCTCTCCTAGCCTGTTCTCCACTGCAGGCAGCTGGGATATTTCTGGCAGCAGGGAGAGCAGGAACTAGGTCTCTTGTGTGAGCAGCCCGAGCATGGCCCTGCATGGAAAATCTGTATAGACACTCTGGCTGCAGAGACTGTGTGCTCCTCTGGGGGGGATCCTGTGTGCCCTGCAAAGGTGCCCTGAGAGCCCTGAGGTGCACAAAGCTCCCTGCATGGTGGGGGCTGCAAAACTCCTGAGCCCTCCCTGAACACTCAAACCCCCCTTTGCTGGGATGGGAGGGCTGCTGGAGCAAAGATGGAAATGCCCCTGGTTGTCTCTGGGGCCCGAAGGGATATGGTGTTCTCTCAGGGGAGCTGGCATTAGGTAATGCAGGAAGCATCAGACTCAGGTGATGCTCTGGCCAAGCTGTGGGGTTTAGGGAGGATTTTGGCTGCCTTTCTACAAAACTGCACCCAAGGATGGGGAGTTCTTGTGGGGGACAAGGAGTGCTAAACAAAAATCATGAAGCAGCAAGAGAAAGCCCGTTTATCAGCCTCTCCCTTGGGATCTACACAGCCCCACTGACCTTGGGAGGCAGATTTTGGCAGACTGGCTTTCTGCATCAGCACAACCCACAGCAGATCTAATTTCTTGAGAAAGAGTTGTTGAAATAAGGTCAAACCCACCCTTAATTCTTGTCTGTGTCCCCCCACGCCCCCCCGGCAGGCAGGCTGGGCAGGCTGGTGGGGTCTTGGGGCATGGACACAAGCAGCTCATAAGCCCATGCAGGAAGGGCTCCCACCCTGAGTCCTCCATGGGCACCCCGGGAGTGACAACCGAGCTTAACACCTGGAATACCTGTCCTTAGGAGATCAGGGACAAGGATAGAGTCTCTCCCGCAGCACATGCTGCCTGCCACCCCACCTTGGGGGATCAGGTCACCCCTGGGCCGAACGGGGTGGTCTCAACACCCATCGGGACGAGGTGCAAAGCTGAACACTGTCTGTGAATCTGTCCCTCCCTCCCCTCTGCTGGGACGACCGCAGCGACACTGCCCGTACCTTCCCTGCAGCATCCCCCGGCCACATCACCGGCTGCTCCACTACGTGCCTGCTGTCGGGATTCAGCCCCGCGTCCGTCTCCTGCGGCCAGTCATTTTGTCACTGGAAACACCGGCGATGAGCGGAGAATAGGGCAGGGCTGCCCGCAAAGAGGAGGTGGCAGGCGGCTGGCAGCTTCCCAGCAAATCAGGCTGCGGAAGCGGATCCCTGCCGAGGAGCTGCAGCGCCCAGGCAAGTCCGGAGTGTGCTGGAGAGGCTGAGTCACGCTCCCCGCTCCCCGCAGTCCCACTGCCGTCAGCCCCACGCGGGGCGAGACGTTCCCCCCGAGTCCCTGTGGCCCCACGGGCTGCTCGGGGGGCGGTGGGACCCCCGCACAAGGATGCTGCCAGAAAGGAGTGGCGGCACTGATGGAGGCTCGGGTGTGTTGCAGGTTTGGCAAGGGTGATGAAAAATCCCTCCCCTAACTGTCAAAAACCCTTTATATTACAGAAGTGTAATAACTTTATGGATATATATAGATAGATATAGGTATAGATATATACTGTATATATTAGTTAGACACTGCAATGTAATGAGGCAGTGGAATTTTACTGGAGACTTTGGTAATGTTCCTGCTGAAATAAAGCAAACAAAAGGACAGCCCGGCCCTGGAGAGAAGAATTTTGCTTCTGCAGAGCTCAGAACAGTCCCCAAGGAATAAAGAACATCTCTAGGACACCCAGGGTACCACAGCACCCCATCTCTCTGACAGGGCTCTGAGATCCTCCCAGCATCATCTGGTGTCACAGGTCGGGTCACTGCAGCCAGAAGGACTAGGCACACCTGGACCAATAGACAAGCAGCAGGACACTGAAGGAACAGAGAGGCTTTGCCAAGTGTTGCTGTCACTGGAGATTTGGTAGGGTGGGCGTTAGTGCTCAGTCAAGTTGTGTTGTACCTGAACACTTGGTGGGTGTGAGAACCCCATGAAAAACCATATTGGGGTACCCTGATTTGGCTGGGACATCTCGTGCCCGTGAAGAAATATTTACCCTTGTAATTCCATGCTTTGCATCCCAGCCTGGTGCCTTGGTCAGCGTGCGCCAGGTATGAACTTTTATTGAAGAACCTCATGTTACACCACAGGCTGGTTGGTGCTTCCCACCTCCAAATTCCAGATGCTGTGCTCCTTCCGTTATGCTTCATGCCCTAAATGAATCCATTCTCCAATGGATGTGCAGCCACTTGCATTTGCCACAAAATTCACTTAACAAACCCAGCACCCATCTTCCTTGGGAAATGGGCTAAGCAGCAAAGATGGGCCAGGCTGGCAGCCAAGGCAGTGACGGCTATAGCAGAGACTTGGCTGCTGTGGCTCAGTGGCAGGGACACAATTGGGAGCCTGAGACACTGCGGCTTGGAGCAAGCCAAGGGTCCTGCAGCACCAGGCCCCAACCATCCCCATGGATCTTGCTGGAGAAGATGGGTCCAGAGAAGGGCAACGGAGCTAGGGAAGGGTCTGGAGCACAAGCCTGATGAGGAGTGGCTGAGGGAGCTGGGGGGCTCAGCCTGGAAAACAGGAGGCTCAGGGGGGACCTTCTTGCTCTCTCTCCAACTGCCTGACAGGAGCGGGGAGTCTGGTTGGGGTTGGTCTCTGCTCCCAGGGAACAACGGAGAGGACAAGAGGAAATGGCCTCAGGTTGTGCCAGGGCAGGTTTAAGTTGGTAGCGAAAATTTCTTCACTGAAAAGGCTTGTCAGGCATTGTAACAGGGTGCCCAGGGCAGTGGTGGAATCATCATCCTCAGATGTGTTAAAATGTGTGGATGTGGCACTTGAGCACAGGGTTTAGTGGTGAACATGGTAGTGGTACTGGGTTGATGGTTGAACTTGATCTTAAAGAGCTTTTCCAGCCTTAATGACTCCATGGTGGTAAAACATCACGGGGCAGTGCTGGGAGACAGCTGGATCTCAAACACAGCCGTGTCCTTCAGGTTTGGGGTGAAACCCTGTAACCCTTCATGCTGCAATGGGCTCAGGTGCTGGGGCAAGGCATTAAACCAGCAATCAGGGTCCAAATGCAAATGCAGGGCTGTGTTCACCCCCTTTGGCACACTTTCCAGCACAATGATGTGAGTTAGCACGGACCATCCATGCCGTGAATTCTGCTGGTTTCCCTGAACAAGAGCAAACAGCCAAGTTGCTTTGCTGGGAGAACAGATGTCAGTAATAAGGCAGTAAATAAATCCATGTGCAATGCTTTACAGTTGGGTTGTAATTACCTCCACGCTGCCAAAGGAGCCGACGCCAGAGCTGCACACTAATGACACATTAATGGGAATGCTCATCCGCTCTCATTGGCTGGTTCTCCCGAGACCAGGGCTTTTATTCCATTTTTGCACATGCCAAAACCATCCTGGTCCAGTGGGACTTGCCTGGAGCTAGCACTGGGGTGGTTCCCATTGCTCCTCCTAAAAGCCAAGCTGAAAACCAGCAAGGCTGAAAGCAATTCCTGGAGAGTTAACATCCATTTGCGACAGTGGGAGGATGGAAGTGGGAGCAGGTAGGGCTCTGGCTGCCCTCTGGGGCTGTAGCTGCATTCATATCCCATGCCTCGGGTCACATTCAGCCATACTGATGTTTGTCATCCAGAACACTTTTTCCTGCCAAAGAGCAGCAAACCTCCTGCCAGTGCTGCAGAGCCCATGCTGGGATCCCACTTCAGGTCTCTCTCAACTGTGACTCCTCTCTGTCTGGGGCTGGGTCTTCCCAGAACCCATTGTGGTGCTGCCTTGGCTCTGCTGTGGGTGGCGGAGGCTGTCCTGTCTTCCCAAGGAGGAACCTTGATGCAGACGATGGAGGATGCCCCTCTCCTTGGGTGGGAAGATCTTCCAATGCCCTGGTGAGGGAGGACATGTGCCCTGGTCTCCAAGGGAAACGGGCTCCTTCCTGCCTCTTCCCCCCACACCCCAAAGACATTGTTTGGGCCTCTTTCTCTGTGGAGTTCTCATGAAGGATGCCTCCCTCCAAGGGGTCCATTAGAGATAGCCAGGGACCTCCAGAGACTGCAGCTCAGAGGAAGCTGCTGGGAAGTACCAAAGGGCCACCTTGTGCTTGCCAGTTTTCCCACCTACACTTCCATGAGACTTCCATCTGTGCATCCATCTCCAGGGCACAAGGCTTCAGGGGCCATAGTCACCCTGAGCAGCCTTACATAGTGCTTGGCTGCCCTGGCTGGGGCAGACACAGCCACAAGTGCTCTCGAACCAACATTTGGGGCAGTTCCCAGGGAAAGAATGTCTGCAAAGGCGGCAGAAAAGGGTGAGTTGTGGCTCAGCCTCAACACCGGGAGATGCCCAGGACACCCAGTCTGCAAAATGGGAACAAAGCGCTAGCTGCTTTTGGAGTGTTAGGGAAGGTGCATCAGCGGCACCTGAGAGCCCAACGCTGCCACCTTTGATCTTAGTGCAAAGCTTTATTGTTCCTTGGAACTGGTGGGTCTGGGAAATTACCCTTTTTCAGCAAGACATGAAGAAGGACGAAGATTTCTCCCAGACAAAAGGTGCCAGGATAGAAAGAGATTGCAACATTTGGAGTGTTAGGGAAGGCGCACGAGTGACACATGAGAGCCCAAGACTGCCACCTTTTATCTTGGCGCAAAACTCAAGTGTTCCTTCCACCAGTGGGTCTGGGAAATGGCAAAGTTTAAGCCAAGACATAAAGACGGATGAAGATTCCACACAGATACAAGGTGCCAGGACACAAAAGGATTGCAAGTTTTATAGTGTTAGGGAAGGCACATCATTGGCACCTGAGAGCCCAAGGCTGCCACCTTTTATCTTGGCACAAAGCTCAATTCCTCCTTGGAACCAGTGGGACATGAAAATGGCCATTTACAGCCAAGAATTGAAGAAGAACGAAGATTCCTCCCAGGGAAATGGTGCCAGGACACAAAGGGACTGCTGCTTTTATAGAATTAATGGCGCTGCATCATTGGCACCTGAGAGCCCAAGGCTGCAACCTTTTATCTTGGCACAAAGCTCAATCATCCCTTGCACCAGTGGGTCTGGGAAAGTGCCAGTTTTCAGCCAAGAACTGGATACGGATGAAGATTCCTCCCAGGGAAAAGGTGCCAGGACACAAAGGGATTGCTAGTTTTATAGTGTTAATGGTGCTGCATCATTGGCACCTGAGAGCCCAAGGCTGCCACCTTTCATCTTGGCACAAAGCTCAATCATCCATTGCACCAGTGGGTCTGGATATTTCGTGATTTTCAGCCAAGAATTGGATGCGGATGAAGATTCCTCCCAGGCAAAATGTGCCAGGACACAAAGGGATTGCTGCTTTTATAGTGTTAATGGTGCTGCACGTGAACTTCAGGGAAATTGCCATTTTTCAGCCCAGAATCCCGGACGGACGAAGATTCCCAGACCTGCACTTGCCAAGAACAATTGAGCATTGTGACAAGAAAAAAGGTGGCAGCGTTGGGCTCTCAGGTGCCAAAGATGCGGCTCCATTCCCACTAGAAAAGCAGCAATCCCTTTCAGTCCTGGCACCTTTTCCCTGGGAGGAATCTTCGTCCGTCCGGAATTCTGGGCTCAAAAATGGCA
>JAOXXN010000137.1:4131668-4142754 GCA_026770055.1 Myrmophylax atrothorax
TTCATATTTAAGATCAAAATCTGGCTATAATTTCTTTTTAGGACATTAACAGTGACCTGAACTTAAACAAAGAGACATGCAAGGATAATCAGAAGTGGTTCTGCTTAGGTTCTGGACTAAGTGAAACATTTTAAAAATACTTGGGTGCCTGTAAGTTAAAGAGTGAAATGGAAGAGAAAGACACTTCCCTCTGTCACCACATTTATTAAGAAGTAGCCAAGGTCTGTTTTACAGTCAAAACTTCTTTAATGAATCATTTTGGGAGAGCTTTGATAATAAACAAGAGTTTAGCATTTTGCTTTCAGAGGTGGTGACCAGAAAAAATTAATGAGAGTAATGGAGACAGATAATTTAAGGCCAGAAGAGCAGAGCAAATCCATTACAAAAGTGTAAGTAGGGAAAGTGAGACAGCACCCATGGGATCTTGGGAAAGACTGATTCCCATACAAATGTGTGCCCACTACCCTAACAGTCTGTTATGCAGACAAATATGACTGAAGGAGGCTTAAAGTATGACCTTCCTTCCCCCCCCCCCCCCACAGGATAAATGTTTGGTACTGGCAAGGTGGGAGTTGCAGGGGGGTGTTTTCCACAGCTAGTGAGACCACCAAATATAAGAACAAGCTGCCTGTCTGGCTGGTCTGAAAGGCTGCAGGCAGAAATCAGGACCTAAAAAGGTGATGTTGTGGTCAAAATTTGTTTGATCAGATCGAGTTTCACTGTCTGTATCAAATGTCAGGTTAAAAAGACTAAGCAAGGAGGAAGAACAGACAGTCCACACCTGCCAAAGGAGGAACAGAAGCTCTCTGGGTAAGAGAGACCACTTTTGGGACTCATTTTCCCACAGACAGCAGGTTTGTAAAGCCAGCCTGCACGTCAGCAAGGTGCTGCTAATTACTCTGCTTTACCCTGAAGTCTTTTGCAAGTGAAATGACATGAGAAAACATGAGAGCTCACCAAGAAATAGATGATAGAGGTCTAAGACATCAGAGCCAAGCTCTGCAGAGCATCCTGCCAGCCTGTTTGTTCCCCACCAGCTTATCCAGGGCTTGGGAAGGGGTTCCCAAATCCACACAGCAGTATCAGTGTACTGGACAGTATTTCATTGCACTCACTTCTGCACTTCCATGTGGAGAACACAGTTCTGTGGGTAAGGAGCCTTCCACTCCCCCACCCCACTCCTGTTTGCCTTTCACTCCCTACTGCAGACACTGCACTTCTTTCCAAGCTTTTTGCAGGCTCAACTCCCACCGTGGAGAAGAGCAAAGCTGTGGGAAGGCTGGAAGAGCCTGCAGCCTGGGCTGCTGCTGCCCTCTCCTGGGTCAGCTGCCAGGAGCAGGATGCTTTCCGATTGCAGCATTTCAGGACAGAGCACCAACACAACACACCGAACTACCTGGAGGGCAGCAAAGCCAATGTGAGGGGTTTAGTCCTCGTGTCACTTGGAAATGCCAACAGCAGCAGAAGTGCTGGTGGGAATAAGGACCAGAGACTCAGTGAATTGCAGAGAAACAGAGACATCCCAACATCCTCATCTCCCTACATGCAGAGCTCTTCTTATCCTCAGTGTTGGTCTCTGACTGGTGGACTAAGTCCTTTTTCCTCCCTGGCAGCCTTCTGTGTCAGAGGGCTGGACTGGGAGAGCGGAAAAGCAAGAGGGGAGCCAGACAGAAGAGAGTCTGATTGAGTCCATCCAAAAAAAAAGTAGTCATTTCAAAAGAAATTTGCTTTTTATGTCATGTTGGGGCAGGTAAATGCAAGACTACCATAGCAACAAAAAGTTCTTTGCTGAGCTGTTCTGTTTCAATCAGCATGTTTACAGATGCAGTCACTGCCAAGAGAAACTTCTCTGACAATGATGAAGGAGCCTGTATGTTCTATTTTAAAGATCTAAACTCCTGGCACACTGCTTTTACAACCAACCTGCTAATGTGGCTTAAAATCTAAGTTTGTGGTGATATCAAGAATACAAACCACATCTGAGAATTTGCAGAGCAAGAGACCCTGGTCACCCTTCTGCATGCTTAAAGCTTCACACTGAGAGGGGGTCCTCTTAGTGCTGGTTCTCTTGCATCCACATGCACAGTTCCTCTTTTACCTAATAACAGGGAAGCTCCCACTGCAGACTTTTTCTTAACAAGGACACTACTGGTGTCACCTTCCCCTACCAGATTACACACTTCCTTGAACTAGCATCTCTGAGAGCCCTGGTCCTCTACAACCTGCTCTAGTGGAAGATGCCCCTGCCCATGGCAGGGGGTTGGAACAAGATGAGCTTCAAGGTCCCTTTCCACCCAAACCCTTCTGTGAGTCTATGAAATTTGACTGAAATCAGCCATGATGCTCACAAGTTGCAACAGCTTGTAAGACAAAACCACAGGCCCATGAGCAACTTGATCATCCTCACCTCTTTCCTTCAGGAAGCCACTCAGGCCAAAAGTGCCATGCCTGGGCCCTGAGCACCACTTGACCCTGTTCCATCCCTCCAAACTTGCAGACTGACTGTTTCCACACCTTTCCCACTCAGAGGGTTTAGAAGTCAAATCCCACCCCATGCTGTAACACAGTCAGACTGTAACCAGCTGTCCAGGCTTTGCAATAGGAGACAGTGCACTCTCCCTGCTGTGAGCCAAACCAGACAGAGTGGCTGGACAGCCCCCTCAGGCCATGGCTGCACAGCCGGCGTGGCTCTCAAGTGGGATCCCTGGCACAGAAAGCTATGCTGGCACAAATTCCAGCACAGCTTTATCAGCAAAGCCACAGTGAGCAGCCAGCTGGCTGTTAACAAGGCAGCTAACCTACTCCTCTGAGCTGGGGAATACTTGCTGCAGGAAACTTGAGAAAAAAACCCAGACAAACAACAAAAAAACCCCCATGAAAAATCCCCAAACAAACCCCCAAACAAAACTCAAACTGACTCACATAGTCTTCAAAGTACAGGACCTGCAGGAACAGCATGGCAGCCTCCTGCAGTTCTTCCTTCAGGTGGGTTGCACACTGAGTTTAATTCATCATCATCGAGGTTCTGGTAACTAAGAAACAGCCTCATTCAGCGTATTTGGCCCATATTTAAGGACAGAAGGTGGCTGTGTACTCTGCTGCTCTTCCCTGAGAGTTGCAACCCTTCATGCATTTTGTTGATGCTCTCCCCAGCAAACAAGTAAAACATTCCTGGCAGGGACACACCCTGGCTCCATCATAGAATATGTTAAGCTGGAAGGGATCCATCAGGATCATCAAGTCCAACTCCTGGCCCTGTGCAGGACACCCTAAGAATCACACCATGTGCCTGAGAAGTCCAAATGCTTCTTGAACTCAGACACATTTGGTGCTGTGACCACTGCCCTGCAGAGCCTGTTCCAGTGCCTGACAACCCTTTGGGGGAAGAACCTTTCCCTGAGATCCAACCTAAACTTCCCCTGACTCAGCTCCACGCCCTTTCCTTGAGTCCTGTCACTGGTCACAGAGCAAAGAGAATGGTGCTGCCCTCCACTGCCCCTCAGAAGGATACTGAGATCCCAGTGAGGTCTCCACTCAGTCTCCTCTTCTCCAGCTGAACATACCAAGTGGCCTCAGACAGTCATCCCTCAAGGCCCTTCACCATCTCTGTTGCCCTCCTTTGGACACTGTAATGGCTTAATGTCCTTCTGACATTGTGGTGCCCAAAACTGCCCGAATCAGTGCAGAGCAGAGCAGAGCAATCCTCTCCCTTGCCCAGTCAGTGATGCTGGGCCTGATGCCCCCAGGACAGGGTTGGTCCTCCTGGCTGCCAGGGCACTGCTGACTCATGTCCAACTCGTTGAGTGGGACCCCCAGGGCCCTTCCAGCAGCTGCTCTAAAGCATCTCATTCTCCAGTCTGTCTGTACATCCAGGGTTGCCCCATCCCAGGTGCAGAATCAGCACTTGCCTTTGTTAAGCTTCATACAGTTGGTGATTGCTCATCTTTCTGATTTGTTCAGGTCTCCCTGCAGGGCCTCCCTGCCCTCCAAGGAGTCAACAGCTCCTCCTAGTTTAGAGTCCTTGGCAAACTTAGTATCCCTTTGAGTCCCGAGTCCAGCTGGTTCACGAAGATGTTGAAGAGAACTGGGCCAAGGCTGGAGCCCTGCAGAACCCCACTAGTGACCAGTGCCAGCCTGATGTCACCCCATTCACTGTCACCCTTTGTGCCCAAGCCATGAGCCAGCTGCTCACCCATCGTGTAACACAGTTATCCAGTTGTGGGCTGGACATTTTGTCCCAAAGGATCCTGAGAGAGACAGTAACAAAAGCTTTGCTAAAGTCCAAAAAGACTACATCTACTGGCTTTCCCAGATCAACCAGGTGTGCTATCTTGTCCAAGAAGGAAATCAGGTTCCATGATGCCATGCTGGCTGTGACTAATGACTGTGTTGTCTTCCAGGTGTTTTTCAATACTTCTCAGAATAATCTTTTCTATGATTTTACCAGGCACTGAAACGAGGCTGACAGGCCTGTAGTGCCCAGGGTACTCTTTCTTGCCCTTCTGGAAAATCAGGAAAACATTTGACACCTTGCAGTCAGCCAGGAGACCTCCTTGGGTTCCCAAGGCGGCTCAAAAACCATTGAAAGAGGCTTTGCAACAACATCAGCTTTCAGGTGTGGTACATTGTAGCCAATGCCTAGTGAAGCAGATGGAGGGATCCCACGTTTCCTCAAGTTTTGGCACAAAAGCTCTGTCAACAAGCCCCACTGGCTCCTGTGCTGGAACTCCTTTTCCCCCCTGAGAAAGGTGGATCCTGCCAGGTAGGCTGAGTGACCAGCAGACCAGGTGTTGTACAGACCATCCCACCTCTGCTCTAAAAGCTGGGAATGTGGTTATAGTCACCATTTTTCATGTTCAGCCTCAGTAATTAATATCATAGCCAAGCACTAATGTGTTATTGTCTCTGTGGTAAGTGTTCCAGTGCCTGTAGTCAGTGTCAGAGTTCTGCATTACAAAATACAGAGAAAACATCTTTAAAATTACACCCTATTATGAGACACCCAAACTCCCTACCTGAGCTCACCTCAGTCTGACTTTCTCTCGAGTTTTCCTTAGTTAGCTGTTTCATGGCTTCCTAGCTGCAAGCTGGGGATTTGTTGTGAGTCACTGCCAACTCGCTGCAGAGTTAAATGCTTCATGCACAAACTCTGTAGGCTATTAGGGAAAAAAACCTGGAAAAAACAAGACCATTCCACTGAAAAAAAAACCCACAAACCAAAACAACAGCAGAGCAAAAGTCTTGTTTCCTCCCTTCCCACTTTCTTTTTCTCCAAGAGGGAGGTTGAAGAGCCATCCCCTTCAGTCAAGCCCCAAGCTTGGAGCTGCTTGGAGCTCCAAACAGTTCACCTCCCACCCACATGCTCAGGCCACAGGTGCTGTGAAGTCTCACACAGCCTCTCTCAAGACACCTTCTGCCATGGATTCAGCCCCACTCTTAACCTATGCACACACATTCCTACTCCTTATCTTGCTCTCAGCTTACTTTATAGCTCCCTTGCTCTCTGTAATATCCACCCTGTGGACTGACCTTCTACCCTGGCTGTTCCCAACCCAGACAAAGCACAAAACCCCCACAAGCAGCACCTGCTGTTTCAGAATAAAAGCACTTCTCTTCCAAAATGGAGCTCCAAGCTGACATGCAGCTGCCAGGTTAGCAGTGCCTGCCCTGGTAGAGGCAATTTCTCAGACAGCACATCCCTGTGACCCATTAGACACATATAATTTCCAAGCTGGACTGGACAGGGCCCCATTGCTGTTTCAGTCCTGCTCATACAGGTGAAGGCACAGCACCTCTATCCATGCATAACTCCACTTCTCACTGCCACCGAGAAATGGGAATTTGGTATTAGTTTTCTGCAACATGAATGAAAACCTGTCATCACCTCAGTGGGAAACACCACCTCAGGCCCCACAGACCAGGCATCAGGACTCCACCTAGGCACAGACCCACACTTTTAACGTTTGAGTCCTTCTGCTTGTCCCCAGAATTCATCACCTATGCTTCATTTGCATGTAAAAAGTACTATAAATGACACAACTTCTACACTGGCTCTGTACAAATATTCAAAGACAAATCCAAGCTGGAAGGAATTATGATTTCCCACAGATTCCTAGCAAAATTCTAACCATTTTTCACATGGACTCATTCTGCCAACTCTCCTGCCTTTAATATGACCTTCATGAAAGCAGACGAGGCTCTGCATATGCCCAAGCAGCTGATTTCTAAGAGCTTTACCTCTCTGACAAACACAGACACTCCAACCCCAAGGCATCATACCTGTGTTTGCTCCATGCTCAGCCATATTTGGAGATATTTTGCTATTTTCTCTATCTCTAGCCTCCTCTGCCCCCAGAAAGTGCTTTGTGCAGGGTGGTAAGATGGGTATGAGGGAAATGATCTCATGCCTGGGTAAGAGTGATCCCACTGCCTGATGGGAGATGTAGTTTAACAGACACACCAAACTGGAGCAGGTCAGGAGCAGGTGATGTTGAGGAAGGAGCACCTCAGAACTCCTGTCTGTGTGAGCACACATGATGCAGCAGAGCTGTGAGACCTTCACACAGAACAAGGTGGCCAGACAGCCCTTCTGTATCAGAGTTCAGAGCTGTTAGTCTCCTCTTCCCTAGGCCATGGGTCCCTATTTGCTCACAGGCTGTCTCTAATTTCTCCCACTGCATCCTGTTGTTCTCCACGATGCATCCAGCCCCATCCTGCCAGGTGCACCGTGCCTGACCCAGCATTCCTCAACCTTTGATCCACGCACCTCAGAAGCAGTCCAGCAAACACAGGGAAACATTTTGGTACGAAACAAGTGACTAAATACAAAGTTTCAATGGAAAGGGACACTGTGGCAGCCACGCTGTGCAGGAAACTTCTCCTAAAAGCAGTCAGTGGATCCCTCTGGTAAGACAGATTGGGGAACACACATGGTGACAGCTGGAACACACTGGGAGCCGCTCACTCAGTCTGAGTCACCCAGCCTCAAGTGTGGCTGGCAGGGACTGCTGTGCAGCAATCCTGCAGAAACCTGCTCTTCCCAGCCGGCTCTAGCTTGGATACAGCCAGCAGAAATTTATTTGTCTCATTAGAGGAAAGTGTATGTGAGAACTAGCACCAAAATGAAGTTCTGCTCACTGGGTGTGGACATAAAGCTTGTTTTTGTGCTTGGGATTTTGTAGAAGCAGCAGCAGGAGAGGTCCTGCAGCACATGGAGCTGGGATGGAGACAGGGAACAACTGAGGTGCCTCACACTCCCCATGCCCAAGACACTGCCTGTAGCAGGAAGGAAATATGCAGGCTCAGGTTCACAGCTAAACCCATCACCTCAGCAGCACATCAGGTGAGATTTGGGACAACTGAAGCGGAGCTACAAAGACTATAATTATTATTAATCCAGGATGGTACCTGACTGTGTTTTTATGAATACCAAAAAGCCTTTCTTGCACTGAGCCTTGTATGTGTGAGCATGAACCAGGCTCTGCCCAGCAGCAATCAGCTGCACTTCACCTACTTTCACTGCCATAAACTGCTACTGTGACTATTACTATGAGGCAGAAGAGCACCAAGATTAAGCTGAAATTAAAAAAAGCCAGTCAGCCACCACAAAATGCTTAAAAAAAGTCTCCAGCCAAAGAGTTCCATATAAACTTCCTATCACACCAAGCTACAATCACCAAAATGGTTCATTTTCACACACTGATCTCCAGTTTAGTTGATAAGAGATGGCAGAACAGGTAAAGAATTGGTCAATTCATTATGAAAAATGACATTTTCCCTTAGAAAAGAGAATATGCAACGCATATATTAAGAGTATCTTCTAAAAGAACACAAAATTCTAACTTCTCAAAGACATGTATGGCAACATCAGTCTTGGGAAAGAGGAGAAAAATCTCAGTGCTCACCAGAATAAAGGAAAACCTCCTTTAAAACATCCTTTCTGCAATTAGCATCTCATTGATTGACAGTATTCCAACAGAGCTAGACACCCTTTTTCATATATATAAAAATATGTATATATATGAACAAAGCTAGACACCATTTTCCATATATATAAATATAGATGAACGACAGCTGTGGAACCCCAAAAATTGTATTTAGTTACTTTCTTTAGTCTGACACCAAAACAACACAGACCAGGAGGTATGAAAAAGACTATGCTGATTTCCCACAAGAAAAAAGATCCTTCTTTCCCCCCCTCCGCTCAAATCAAAATGTCAGTTTTCCCGTACTTTGGAAAATTAGGAACGTGGGAAAAGTAACATTGGGTATTGACCTTCACAAGTTTGGCTGGGATCTACTTTCTTACAGTTCAGGGAGGAAGTTGGCCATGCTGTAACAGCCTGGAGCATGTGCCTGTCTGTCTATGCTGACATGTCCAACAGCTCCAGGAGAAGCCAGGAAGCTTCTCCCCTAAAGGAGAGGTGAGAATTAACCATCAGGGGATACCCAACCCTCCATGGGCGATGACTTCTCCAAGGAAGCCCCACGTCACAGAGCCTTCACAAGGCAACCCAGTGTTTTCTCAGCAGCCACACAAACATCAAACATCATTAGATAGTCCTGAACTCTTACCCCAAATCATACCTTGCAACCAGAGTCACTGTGCAGAAGTTGTACGTTAAAAGATGCTTTCCCTTGCAAGACAAAAGTTTATGACCCAATTCAACTTCTACACAACAAACTTTTTACATGATATCATCCCTCACAGAGTTCCCCTATGCTTTCAGGTGTTTAATTATTATTTCTTCAATGGATAGAGAAGTCACTCTCCATCACTTCCCATTTTGTTATCAATTTCCTGACTACTTCTGCCTGCCAAAGGAAGGCAGATATTTCCTCACAAATGGCGACCTCACTGTGTGCCACAACCCTGTCATGTTGGATACCTCCCACCTTATACTTCCTGTATCCTGAGTACTGAGTGCAGGAGATGAAACCCAAGCTCAGAATTACTTCTTGCATCACTGGAGAAGACAACAGCTCTCCCAGATACCTGCTGCCATGACAGCTCATTAACACACACACATAAATATCACCAGCACGCTCCAAAGGAAGAAGGCAAATCCTAACACAGGTGCCACTGAACCACAAACAAGTAAGAAAAACCCCACAAATTCATCAAAAGAGTTGTCTGCAACTCCTCAACATAACTTCCCACTCCACATCTGGAAAGGTTTGGCATGTAATAAACTTACGTGCCCCCAAGAGGAATTCTTTCATCTGTATTTGTGGGTCTAACACAAGCTACCACTCCTCCTTCCCAAAATGTCCCTTTCTCACACCTTTTCCTCATCACACCTTTATGACCTCCAATTTTAGCAGCCTCTAAGAACACATGGAATTCTGCCCCAATGCAGCACCGCTGGGAATACTGACCACAGTCCTGGGACAGCAGGCTGTTCAAGTAAGGGAAACTGATCCGCTTCAGCTCATCCAGCTTCTCCTTCAGCTTCCTGACCTGGCTGTCCGAGCGGCTGATCCTCTGCCTCAGGAGTTTCAGCTCCCCGTTCTTCTTCTCCACCTGCTCCCGCAAGCAGCACACCTGGCTCTTGCTCTGCCTGGAGGAGAAGCAGTAGGAGTGCAGGGAGTCGATGAGCTTGCAGGCCCCCGAGGCCGACATGATGACCTCGTTGATGGACATGGGGTTGGCGTCGGTGTCGCCCTTGTGGCCCAGCACGGCCTCGGCGGCGGGGCGAGGGGTCAGGTCTGCCGGGGACGCCGACAGCCCCTGCGAGGGCTTCTGGGGGGTGGCAGTGAGGGAGGATGTCGGGGACACTTCTGCCCCAGCCTTATCGTGTCCCAGGAGATGATGGCTGCTGCAGCTCGGTTCCACGTCTCTCTTTGGCCTTTTCCTTTCCAGCTGCTCTTTCGGGAGAGATGGCCTCTCCCTGGCGTGCTTGGAGGAAAAGCTGTAGGAGTGGAGGGAGCCGATGAACTTGCAAGCACCAGAGGCAGGAGGGGTGAAGTCGTCGACCGATACGCCGCTTCTCTCTGCCACCCAGCTCCCTGCCCAGCTGCCCCTGGGACAGTCCTCCTCCTCCTCCTCCTCCTCCTCCACAGCAGACCTCTCGGGCTTCTTCTGAGCTCCAGGCTTTGCACCCAAATTATCCCCTAACGTCCTTCTGCGAGGGCCGTCCAGCTGGCTGCGGAGGGCGTCCTTCTCCTCCGACATGGATCCCATTTCCACTTGCAGAGTCGCCTCCTCCATGTCTCCTGTCCCTTGCATCACCATGAAGTCCTGGCCAGAAGACAGGGCCCTCTGTGCTACCTCACCGCCTCCTTCCCGTGGGGCTTCCCCATCCCGCAGCGGCACCTGCCTCGCTATTTTCCTTCGGCTCCTGACATAATCCAGCTTGTCCTGCTTCTCCTCCCCAAGCTGGAAGATGGTAGGGACAGCAGTGGGCTTAAGCAGCCTGTGCTGGTCTTCCAGCCGCCTGGAAAAGCTGTCTTTGGTGAAGTGCTCGCTGCAAAGGAAGGAATACTTGGTGGGAGTCCAGTTGTCTCTCTGAACAGCTTTCAGCCACTGAATCAAGCGCTTTGAATCCTTCAGAGGGAACCTGAAACAGAAACAAACAAAACCCACGAAAAAATAAGTCACATTTGGGAAATCAGAAGGGCTGTACTCTCAGGATCGCAGAATCAGAGCATTGTAAAGTTTGGAAAAGACCTTTAAGACAATCAAATCCAAGGGGATGGGTGGGGTGGGTTTAGGAGATTCTGGTGAACGCTGTGGTTTGACTGGCTCCACTCATTTAAGGACTTTTTCACTGTGGGTTGAAATATTTGCTATTCATTCCCAACCTTAACAGCTCTGCTTCCCCAAACGCGCAGGACTAAAAGGTGCTGTTTCCATTTTCATCAGCAATCGCCCCATTATTCGGCTCATCTCCCGCACAGCCTGTGACCACCACCAGCACACCCAGCGCAGCCAACACGCTGCCCAGCGCTGGCTCCGCACCCGGGCGGTGCTGACACCGCTGAACAACACTCCATAAGGCGCAGAACCGCCTGGAGTGCAGGAAATCCCGAGTGGAGGGAGCCGGCGCCGGTTCCAGCGGGACTCCCGAGCCCGGGACCGACTGGC
>JAOXXN010000137.1:4162331-4175517 GCA_026770055.1 Myrmophylax atrothorax
TGCCCCATCCCTGGAAGTGTCCAAGGCCAGGTTGGATGGGGCTTGGAGCAACCTGGGCTGGTGGGAGGTGTCCCTGCTCATGGCAGGGGTTGAAAGAACATGGTCTTTAAGGCCACTTCCAACACAAACCATTCTGGGATTCTGTGACTGTCCAACCTGGGTTAATACAGGTTTCTCCTTTACTTCCCCAGTTTGCCTGTTGTTCTCACCTGAATTTCCCCTGTGCTAAAGTTGCTGCCCATTTAGGTGTGAGCTCCTTCCTCACTATGTGTTGGAAGGATGGGCAGGAGGGATCCACTTACCTTTCCTCACAAAATGTACTGTTCTAATTGCTTTTGGGAGAGTGCATGTTGTGTAATTACATTCCCTGACAGTTGTACCAGAGGTAACTACAGCAGAAATGATTTTCTAATACATGGGGGTAAATGTATCACTTAACTGGGCCAGAAACCTTCATGGATATTAGTCCAGACCTGGGCAAGTTCTATTTTCAGCCTCTTAAGGCAGAACAGTCTCCTGCTAATGCAGAGTTGGGGCACAGGAAGGTTGTACTGAGCAGTCACAGCAGAGTTGTTTTTGGGATCTGTGAAAGGTGACGCACTTCTGTGCTCCATATAATTCTTTCCAGTGAATTTTCCATGCCATTGACATGTTCTCATCCCTGCTCAGAGCCTTCACCCAGGTATGTCACTGAGCCTTAGAACTTGTGGGCACTTGGCACTGAAATGTGATGCCCTCCAGCTGCTGGTCTGGCAGTCAGGGCATCCCAGGGACACAGTGCTTCCTTCTTCTCTTCCAGACTCCTCGGATGCCGACAGATTGGAAAGGTTCTTTGACTCAGAAGATGAAGACTTTGAAATCCTGTCCCTTTGAAAACAAATAGGAAACTGACTCTGCAACTTTGTGTATGTGTGGGGAGAAGGGGGGAGGGAAGCTCCTTGGAGAGCCTGGGGCTACCGGTTTTCATAGGCGCTTGCTGCCATCCCTGCCTCTTGTCCATCCCGGCATTCCGTGCGGCCTCGGAGCAGACGGTGGGATGAAGAACCAAGTGGGTGTTACAGCCTTACTGGCTGCAGTCAGCATTTCTCAGCAGCAAGCAGTTGCTGGAAGTGGATGCAGTGGTGCTTAGGAGTTCAAAGCCTATCTGTTACATCAGCAGGTCAGCTGGGCCTTCCAGGGGAGGCACGGGAATCATTAGAGCGCCAGATCCTTCCATGGGGATGCCCTGATGAAGCTTAAGTAGGGCCCACCTGTCGTTTTGCAGGAGAAATGTCCAGTTAATGCCTTTAGCAGCTTCTCTTCTCACTGGCCAACCTGGACTGTAGCTCACAATGCCAAGGAACAGCAGCCACGTCCCACAGACAGCCGTGAAGCCTCCGGAGTGCAGATCCCTATGGTACAACTCCTGTTCATGCTCTGCGGGACACAGCGCTCCCTCTCCTGCTCACACCCTCTGGAAGGGGCACTGAGGGACTTCAAGTGACTGGGAATTCAGTAAGCTGTCTGGGGAAGCTGAGCTGCTGGGAGGAGCATCTCAATCCCAGTTTAAAGAAGAATGGAAGAATGGAAAATGTGCGTGTTGCTCAGTGAGTCAATCCATGTGCTTCTACAGTGAAATAATCTCTACAGCAAGTACCTTCAGGAAAGCTGCTTTGAGCAGAAAACTGGATTCCATAGACCTGGAAAAAAAGAGTCCCAGCTGGGGGAGGCAAAACAGGATGGCAGAGAGCTGCCAGGCTCCTGCCTGTGCCCCAGTGTGCTGGCACAGTGTCTGTGGAGTTAATCCTATTGTACCAAAAATGTGAGCTGTGAAACTCAAGGTGCTCCCGGGGCATAGATCAGCATTTCCTCCAGCTACTCCTGTCAGACATTCCCTTTCCAAAGCTGAAGAGATGCCTGAAGGTCAAGCAGGATTCCCAGTTGTTCGTACCTTGCCTCTGCCTGCCCCACACCCTGCAGAGTGTGCACAGGAGCCAACCTGGAGAAACCCCTGTCAGGTAATCATCCCAAAAGGGCAGAATGCCTTGAGAAGGTCCAATGATACAGGAAATTTTAGCTGCTTCAAGATGGTACTCTGCCTGGGGCCCTTCTCCACACAGAGAAAGGTGGAGCAGAGCTGTCTCCATGCAAACTGCAAGAGAAGTTGCTGCTGTAGTTGCTTGGTGCATGCTGCAGACTGCACCCTCTGCACAAGGCTCTGGTGGGTGCATTCAGGTTTGGAACCTGTCAGATGATGGTGTTGTGCCCAAGGGTAGTGCCTCCTGGCTAGAAATGACCCATTTCCCCTGTGAGTGACCTACTGATGCTCTAACTGTCCCTGTGCTGTCCGAAAGCAGAGGTTTGAACTGGGAACCACAATGCTTCTGTCACTAAATTATTATTTGCTGCTTTCTGCCTGCTTCTCCTCTTCTCTCATGTAGTCAGGGGAAGAGGCAGCAGAGGAAGTGGGGCTGTGCTCCATTCATCTGCTTTCAATTTCTATCTGAATAAACAGATCTAAAATCTTTGCCTGTCCTGATGTCCTTGCAGGAGCTGAAGGAGGTGGTGGGTGGTATCCAGGGACCCTGCAGTGCAATGGGGAATGCTGTAGCCTGTTGGAATAACAATTTTTTGTGTTTTGTCATGCAACAGCAGGACACTGAACTTTAACTGGAGGGCTGTATGCTCTGTTGCCATGGGCAGGTCCTTTTCACTGAGAATTCAGCACTGAGGACACATCTCCCTCTTGATTTGTACACCTGAAGAGTCAGTACCTAAAGGGGCTCCAAGAGAGCTGGAGAAGGACTTTGGAGAAGGGACTGGAATGAGAGGACAAGGCAGAATAGCTTCCCACTGCCAGAGGGCAGGGTTAGATGGAATAGGCCCTGGCACAGGATGCCCAGAGAAGCTGTGGCTGTCCCATCCCTGGAAGTGTTCAAGGCCAGGTTGGATGGGGCTTGGGGCAACCTGGGCTAGTGAAAGGTATCCCTGCCCATAGAACAAGATGATCCTTAAGGTCCCTTCCAACCCAAACCATTCTGTGATTCCATTGCTTATTTCATGTTCAGTTTTATGGTTAAGGACAGCTCAGCCAGACAAGTTTTTACATGAATGCTAAAACAACCTCAATAACAGAGCTAAGCTCAGCTGTCTTAGATCTTTCACAGGGATTTCTGGCTTTTCAGTCAGGCCCCTAAAGCTAATAATGAATTAAATGACTTCCCTGGGTGTTGTCTTGTGTCAGTGTTGCTGTCAGGGCCTGGTTCAGCATTACAGACATCCCCCTCCTTCATCAGGAGTGTCTGGCTGCAAAGTGCTGGGCAGCTGTGGAGGGAAAGCAGCATTTTCCATTTCAGCTGATGTCTGTATTTGCAGTTTTGTTTTCAACATTTTCCTTCCTTTCCCTGCTAGGGAATCAGTTCAATCTGTCTCTCCCTAAGAGTTAGAGCAGGATTTAGTCTGTGGAGATCACTGCATTCCACCCTGCTAGAAGGTGAGTTAAGGAACTCTCCTGGGCATGCCCATCTCTCAGTGCCCCTTGTAAATGATTTAACACCCCACTTTGTTGTAGTTTGCTGGCTGTTACTGCTGGCTTAGGTGATTCATAGCTGGTCTGGTCTGGCAGCCTTTGCTGGGTTGTGTAAATTGCACTGGGGGATGTGTAGAAGCCACAGGTTGATTCATGTCATCTTGGCCACAGTCTGAATCATTTATGTGCTACTCACCCTCCAAACCGGCCTTGCTGTGAGCTAATCCATCCATTTTCAGGCTCTTATCTGCTCACAGCAGTTCAGTTTCTGTGCTGCTCTCAGTGCACAGCTGGGGAGGAGGCCTGAATTCACCTCTCCCTTCATTCCACAGCTCCAGCAAACATCTTTCCTTGGATTTAGTGCCTGAATCACAGCACTTTCACCTCCCAAATGTCCTTCTAGAAGATAAATAATCATACTGGAAAAAAAATGCCCTGTGCCAAATGCTTAGAAGAATAATTTATTGGTAAATCCTCTACAAACTGGTTTGAGTATGGGGGATACATTTACTAACAGGCAGAATAATCAGAAGCATCACAGCTCCCTGAAACTGGGAAGTGTCCAAGTGCAGGGATGGCCTTGGGCTCCACAGCCACATCTGCACTCCAGGACTGGGGCTGGAACAGGAGCTCCTGTTTGGGATAGGGAGGTTTTTACCAGGAATTTAACTCATGCTAATAACATACTCATTTGAAAAATGTGGAAAGGACCATAGAGGGGAGGAGGAGGTAAAGTAACAAGTGTATCAGCATCATGTTGGACCCAGAATATTCAGGATCTGAGCTGTAGCTACTGGATGGTGACGTAAGAGAGTCATCCAAGTATGGAAGATCCAAGAGGTGAGCTTTCCCCTATTCTTTTAGGCCTGACCTGTATCAAGTTTTATTTCCAGAGTTCTTCCAAAGGTTTATTCTGAACTTCCTGCATGGTTTGCTCTGCAATGGCCTTGATTTCTCTGTGCAAGTCTTCTATGCTCTGTGAAGCATCTACGGTCTGTTTCCAAGAGAAAAAAAATGCAGGATAGATACAAAAAATACAGAAACATGTCACTAGACACCAGCAAATGAGAAAAACCTTGTTAACATCTGCTCCCCCTCATTACTCAATATTGTTACTGCTCCTGAGCAGTGAAGTGAGCCAATTACACCTCCTATGTGCCATTTCTGGAGTGGAATTGGGAAAAATCTATTTAGTAAGTTGGGATTCATCCCAGTTGCTCCAAGAGATGAACAGGGAGTCCTGGAACAGGGAAGTGCCCTCTGCTACAGTCTCCAGTGCCCTTGGCTGGTCCCCAACATGTCCCCCTGACCAGGAGCAGGACGTGGGAGCACAGGGATATGATAGGCTCAGTTTGGGAGCTCTCAGGAGAGACCCTCCCCCCAGCCCTCCCCCCAGCCCATGGCAGGCCCATTAGGGTTATTTCCTCACCTTCCAGTTTAGGCTCTTGTCCTCCATCAGACAGTAGAAGGACTGCAGAACCTTCTCTTGGAAGGAGCTGGACTCATAACGTTCATGTCCAAAGTTCTCCCGTTCCGCTGCTGCTTCTGGGCTTAACTGGAGAAACAGGATCAGGTCTGGCTTTGGGAGTCCCACATCAGGCTGTTTGCACCAGTCCAGGCAGAAGTTCTGTCCCAAACAAAGACAACCAAATTTGAGGTGAAAGAAACAAAAGCCAATATCCCAGTTTACCACGTGGGAATTCAGTCCTAGTAATTGGTGGGGAGTTGTGAACCTCTTGTGCTTATTTAAGTTGGACAGAGCTAAAGATTTTAATGCCTCTTTTGGCAGAGCCCTTTGGAGCTCTGCCAAGGCACATCCTGAGCCTCCTCACAGCTGTTGTGAGTCCAAAACTTGTACTTGGTCCAAAAGGAAGTTGCTCCCAAATACAAACACCACACAGCCTCCATGTGGATCTCTGAGCCCATGGAGGCTCCTTTTCAACACTCACCTACCCAGGAATTTCAGTCCAGACATGAGAGATGAAGTTTTCCAGCTTTGAGATCTTGTTGACAGATGTGAAGATTTCCATCAGGGCACACAAATCCATAATATTGTGGGGAGACCACGGAGGCTCGTCCACTTACTGCTCATCCACATCTTAAATCTATTAAGAGGAGGAGGCAAATCTGCCCTCCAGTTTCTCCCCAAATGTTCTGCATCCTAGTAATTTGGGTATTTTTTGGATGTATGTGCAGTTGGGTTTTTAATCCCATGAGAAGCTGGAAGTGCCACAGCATCTGGGACATGAGCTCTGGCTGCCAGTAACTATTGTATTAGATATGGGCATTAACATCTCCTGTTCTTCTGGGAATGCTTCTTGAGTGAAAAACATGTCAAACTCCATTCCTTCAAGAAGTAGATGAGGTCCCTTCTAGCAAAGGATGCCATCCCTGCTTCCCAGGAGTTGCATCCCTATGCCTGAGTGCTGCAGGTCAACAGCTGCAGTCAAGGAAATGTAGGCACTTGAAGACACTCTTTTTTTTCCCCCTGGGTAGCAGAACATTCCCTGCTGGGCCCATGTGGGTTCATTATTTTGGACTGACTGACTCAGCTTGTGTTACATGTGTCTTCACTCCTAATTTGGGGCTTTTGCAGACACCCCATTAACACTCAAGTGTTTTAATGCATCTGTCTCAGGGTTAAGCCCAGTGTTCAGCCTTGGGGAAGCAGGAGAGTGGAAAAAGATGCAGGTGAGAGTGCAAGGCATGGGGACCCAGGACCTCCTCAATCCTCCCAGGAAGCAGGAAAGGGCTTGGGCAGGAGTAATGTAGGTTACTGGTGCTGCAGGCTTAAGCTTCTGTGACCACAGGATGCTCTTGGAGGATTGAGGGCTACTCAGCAGAAATGGGACAAGTGTGTCTGTGCAGAATGGCCCACAGGGAGGCTGGCAGAGCTGACCTGTCCTGAAAGCAGGGACAGGCCAAAAGGCAAGTGGGAACACGAGAAATTCAGGCTAAATGAAGAAAATCACTTTTACTCTGAAAGTGAGCAAAGAAGAGCCCAATAAGGTGTGGATCTACATCCCTGGAGAGACTCAGACCTTGGCTGGATGTGGGGTCAAGCCAGCCCTGCTGCAGTTTGGGCTTTGTGACTTCCACAGGTACCTTCCAATGTGGTTTTGTTATTCTTCACAAATTTGTGGGCCAGCAGCCAGAGCAAGCATGGAGAGTCTTAACTAAGCTCCTGGAATCATTCTCCAGAGTCAAACAGGTCAGCTTCCAGTCCAGGAGTCTGTCCAGATTTACAAAAAGTAACCAGGTAAGTCTCTTTCTTTGGTCTGGGGCAGGGCAGACCTGGGCGAACACACCATGTCAACACCTGAGCTGGAACTTCCATTCCTCATTTACAATCCTCATTTCCCAGAAGCCAAATGGCCCCTGGGCCATTCCCACCCATGGCCTCTATTTTGGGGCTGAGCTGCTCCCCCAGACAGAGGGGCAGGGGCTGCTGCAGGACTCACCCCTTTGGCACTTGTGAAGGCCACTCCAGAGAAGGCGTATCTGTCAACCACGATCGTGATCCCTTGGTGGAGTTTCTCTTTCATCAACGGTCTGAAACCACGTGGAAGATAAAATAATGAAGTTAGTTACACTCCTTCATAGCCACAGAAATTAAAGGAGTTCATCTAAAAACCCAAGTATGTCACCATCAACAGAGACCACTGGCAGGGGCAGCTGTGATGCAGACCAAGAGCTGTTTGTATTCTCTGAAAGGCATTAACCAAACAGCCTTTCAAGACACTCAAATTCAGGGGGCCAAGGGCTGGGCACTGCTGTAGGCAGCTCCAGGGTCTACAGGCAAGATCACAACTGAACTACACTGGCATGAATGACCCTCTTCAGGGGGTGCAGTAGACCTGTGATATGTTCTGCCCCCTTTATTCACACTGACAGTTCTTACTAGAGCTCACTCATCTGCCTTACGCTCTCCCACTTTCCTTGGCACTGCCACTACAGCAAAGCCATGAAAGCTTTTCTGTAAAAAGAGAACATTTTGCAATATAGGCTTCCAGGTAAAAGCAGCCAACCCTCATTTCCCCACCTCCACACACAAAGATCTGGGGGCTAAGGCAAGGAGAGCCAGTTATGGCTGAACACAGCCTTTGGCTGAGGGGAAATTGGGGCACAATTCCTTAACCACTGTCACTCACAGGGACTGCCTGGCAAAGCAAGGTCTCTTCAGGAAGAAGAGTAAATTCACAGCCTAGGCTGGCTCAGCCTCAGCTCCTCAGTGCTTTAATTCAGTACAGCACAGGGAGTGGAAATACGGCACCAATGATTCCAAAAAGTCACACTCTGGGATCTGATCTTATGAGAGCAGGGTTAGATGGGATATGGGGTAGGAATTCTCCCTTGGCACAGGTTGCCCAGAGAAGTTGTGGCTGCCCCATCCCTGGAAATGTCCAAGACCAGGCTGGACAAGGCTTGGAACAACCTGGGACAGTGGAAGGTGTCCCTGCCCATGGTAGGGGTGGAATGGGATGGGCTTTAAGGTTCCTTCCTACCCAAACCATTCTGTGATTGAACCCAAAGCTGTAAGAGTCCTTGAGACATCATTTCCAGCCTGTTTCCCTGGATAAACAGGATCAGTTCTGTGCCTTCTGTGCCCACTGCAAGCTCAAACCCAGGGGGATTCAACACCACCCATTTTCCTTTTCCAACTGCCCCAACATCCCCCTTACACATGTTCCCAGCGGTTGGCAGAGAAGAGCAGGTGAACAGTATGGTCCTCCAGGTTCTTCTCCCTCACCAGGTAGGAGCTGATCAGCTGCCCAATCTCCGTTGTCCTGTCTGTGGGAAAGGGGGACAAGAAGCAAAGGCTGCCCCAGCTGCTTTTCCCAGGGAGGTGTCCATCTGTCCAGGGGTCTGTCTGTCTGTGACACATGGGAAGAGGGATCCATCCAGGGTGGGGGAATGTCAGTCTGTCCAGGGGGAGGGGATGTTTGCTCCTCACAGGTCAGAGGAGACCAGTCCATGTGGGGATGGGGATCCACCTGCTTGAGACAGACCAGGAGGAGGTCAGTCTGTCACGGGTGGGCAGAGCCCAGTCCATCCAGGGATGGAACATCTGCCTGCCCCACACCGGGAGGCGGCTGCTCGGTCTGCCCAAGCAGGGGGGTCCATCTGTCATGGGTGGGGGGCGGCCGGTCCATCCGGCGTGGGAGTGCTCTGTCCGCCACGGGAGCCCCCGGGCGGCACCGCCATGCCGGGACTCACACCAGCGGGGCCCCGGCCCGACCCCCATACCGGGGAAGCGGAGCAGGTCGGTGCAGTGTCCCCCGGCCCCGGGAGCAGAGCGGGATGTGGGGCGGGCACAGGGGCTGAGCCCCAGGGAGGGTGGGTGCTGTCCGGACGGGCAGCCCGTACACGTCCTCTTCCGTGTCCGAGCGTGATTTCGGCCTTAGGGGATGATTTTGGGAAGTCGTTTCAAAGCCTGCGCCGCTGGTGGAACAGGAAGGAGGGAAATAATGGTGAAACTGCCCTAATTTACCCCAACACCACGAAATTGGTGTTGCTAAATCGAAAAGGAAGAGGCTACGCAATGACATTGTTGCCCATGAAAAGTAGTTTGTTTTTAAAACAACTGTTGTATAAGTGCATCTATGCATACATACACATATATATATATGACTATAAAACTCGACCAAAGTACAAAGTAAATAGCTCGCAGACTGCTGTTACCGACCACAGACAAGCAGACGCTCACCTGTGCCTCAGTTTGCAGATTCAGAGTGTAAAATGAAGATGAAACACTAAAAAAAATAAAAAAAAATAAAAAAGGTGCCAAACAAATTTCAACATGTTTCTCTAATCGTTTCTTGATTTAATTATATTTTTGTGGGGCCTCTTAGGAACCTGTCAAAAGTAAATTGGATTTGAGGAATATTTATTTTTTCCTTAAAAGCTGCCTCACACAGCATGTCATAGTTCCTACCTTGACTTGCAGTGGAGGAAGAATTTTCAGCTGAAACTGGAGGACAAAAAAAAGGGAGAAATCTGCCTTTCAGCGCACTGCTCCAGAATATGGGATGCACCAACTGTGGGAAACGGTGGAATTAGAAACAAAATTTCATAGTAAGAATATTGGTCCTTGGCAGCTTTTTCAAAACAATTCTGTCATTCACCTATGGATCTTCATTATCAGAGTCTGGGGCTGCTGCTTTATTTGTCAGCCATGGAAATAAGCAGGTGACTAAAATAAGAAGTCCAAGATCTACTTCTAGGATTTGTGAAAGTAAGTGCAGCAGCTGAGGTACCAGAGGAGAGCAGCACACATTGCACCCAGCAATAGGCAGGTTTCCTGAACGGGTGGTTGACAACAGAACTGAGAAAAACTGAACAAAAATAGGAATGTGCTGTCTGGAGGAAACAGTCATGGGACAAAGATGCTGAGGGCTCTGAAGAAAAGGGTTCAGGATGATGAAGATGGCTACAAAGAGAAAAGTTATCAGCCAAGAAGTGACACTTAAGTAGAACCTCTTCAAAATACAGATGCAAAGTGAAAATAAAGAAAAAGGCAGCTTTCAGGCTATTGAAATTAGTAAAGCTGATGAATGATTCTGAACTTCTTGCCTTACTGTTTCCATAACCTCTGGATCACAGCAATGCTAGATACTCTGATGAGTGTGAGCTGGAGTTAGCCAGAAGCAGTTCATTTATTTGGAGAAATTAATATCAGACAGGGACAGAGCTGAGACCTGTTTTTCCTTATCCTTTCCCTGACTCCAAGGTATTCTTGCCATTCACATACAGGAAAAGTGGAGTCTGATGGAAAAAGCAGCAGAGATGTCTCTGCTATGCTGGTGGCAGTAGAACATTCCCTGCTCAGGGAAAATCCTCCACCTACTTCTTCCACTGGTGTAGTAAACTGGAGAACCTGATCAACATACCTACAGTGGCAACAAAAAAATTCATAAACTAGGTTTGGATTTTATTGGCTTCCTCTTGCAAAGAATGGGAAACACCAAAATTTCCCTAGTGCTCATTTTCAAATGACTGCTAGTAGTCAGTTTTACAATTTTGTGTAACTGTGTCTGCCCTAACCTGGCTCTCATTATTAATTGATAGCTGCAAAAAGGACCAAAATGAAAATAAGGAAACTGGAAAGAGTTACTTGCAGTGCTCTTTCCTTTGTAAAATGTAAAGTCAGCATTGTCATAACCACATCTTTTGAATCCAACCTTACAAAATAGTATTTAAGGTATGCTGCTTATTTCAGAAACTGGGGCAATGGCCAAGAAGTGCTGAAATCCATGGCCATGCATATCTTTCTTCTGACAAAAAAACTGAATGATGGCAGAAAGAGGATGAGGCCTCTGAAAGCATTTGTTCATACTTCACTCAGAAAATCTTGCTAACACATGTTGCCTCTTCCATAGGGCAGGCTAAATATTGCTCACACTTTGTCTTGTGACCCATAAGCAGCCACATGTCTGCAAAATTTCCCAACTGGTTCTCTCTGACTTACTGAAATTTGGATATTGTGACAACTCCTTCTTATGCTGTTCCCTGCACATAGTAAACCTCAAGGAACATTTCATTTGATTCACAGAGGAGATTAACACAAGAATTGAAGTCCAGTGTCCAGCCCTGGGCTCTAAACACTTTTTAGGACACAAGTATGGTCTGTTTCATGTATGAATTATGGCTCCACAACATAGCTGGCTTTAAATAACAAGTGATAGGCTATTCTAAAATTATGTTAGTTTATTCTAAATGAGCACATCTACAGAACTATGATAAAGCATTGATGAAGCAGCTGTTTTCTTGACTCTAGTGTATTTATAGTAAAATATATTTTCAGCAAATGGATCATTTAATGATATTTTTAAAGATTTGACATAAGCATGTGGTATCAGCATTTTCATTGAGACAGCTTTTGAAAACCTCCACCTCCTACCAACTTGCAGCATTTCCCCAGAATGGAAGTTTCCAGAGTTTGCCCACATCTCTGATGAGTGGTATGATACAGGTAATCATGCTAGATTTGTAATTGTTGCCCTGGTAACCAACAAACACATCCAGTGAAAAAGCTACATGTGGTAAGAGGAACACACAGACAAAACCACTGCAGTATTTTCGCTTCTTAGAATGCTTTAGAGTTGTTAAAAACATTACCATTAGCAATGCTGCCAAAGAACATCACAGAAACAGGCAAAAATTACAGCCTTAAGATTCTGCAATGTACTAGTTAACTGAAAGGTAAAATTACAAAATGTGATTGGACTGTGCACTCCTGTCCCCAGAGTGAGAGGAAAAGATTTTCACTGTTGTGTTTCTGTATTTCACATCAGCAACAAATACTCACAAGACACACAAAACTTTTTATAGGCATTTCAAGCCTTCTGCAGTTACACATAACTCTCCTCTCTGCTGTTCCTGCATCAGAGCAGAGAGGAGCACACCAGCAGGGCCCCTGCCTGCCCCTGGCTGTGAGCAGGAGGTTGCCAGTCTGCAGAGTGTGTCACTGGTTTTATTGAGGCCACGAATGTAATCCCTCCAGGTAAGGCTGGGTGACGGAAAGTAGTAGACCTGTCGCTGTAAAGTGTTTCTGAGTATTTCCTCTATATTCAAAAAATGGAGAGAGAGCAAGAAAAATCTCCCTCTGCTGATACACCAGATGTTTAAAAGTATCTTCGCAGTGGTCAGCCAAAACTTCAGTTCAAGCAAATACCAATGTTGATGGCTGAACAATGAAAAATGCTTCTGTGTCTGAGTGTCTGCTCTAACTTACTAAATACCTAAGTGAGGATCGGGAATATACAGACAACCCAGCTGTCTAGAAGGGAAGCTCATGTTCTGGGTCAGAAATCACTGTGGCCAGAAAAGAATGTGAGGCATGTCATACGCTTGCAATGCAACTGCTGAATTGGAAAAAATCCCTGCAACTGTATAGCATGAATTATTGTTTCCATAACCATTGGACCAGTAGGTTACTAATAAAACTGAAAACCTTTTGCAGTTTATCAAAATCAATCTGTACCGGATGTAATGTTTCAGGAGGGAATTTATCAGACCAGGTTTCTGCTGAAGTGATGCTCGGTACAGGCAGCTGTCAGCCACAGATGTGGTGTTTCCAGGAAGCCTTGTGGGCCGTGCCCACATGGCTAAGGAAGCCTATGATTTTCATTTATAAAGCCATGCATTATGCATCTGCCATGCATCATATCACTAGAAATGAAACCCACATTAAATCAAGCTTGTCAGCCTCTCCCAACACATTTCTAAAAACTATATAGTAGAAGTTTATGAAGCTGAAATTATTTGGAAGAGTGATCAGACACAAACACTTTTAACCTTTCATTTTTCAAATATATTAATAGCTCCATTTCAGGATTTTATTTTCATGTTCTAGTGCTATGGATATACTCTGTAGGAAATAAGGAATATGATGGCATTGCTTCTCTAACTAAATCTTTACTTTTCTGGCTTAAATACATTTAAGTAAATCTGGTCTGTTTGTTATGTTTGGCCTGCAATGGTCACCCTGGCTGGATGAGAGGCACATGTTTACATGATGTTATTGACTCTCTTGTTGTACTTACACATTCCAGTGCTTGACCAAAAAAATAAAGGATAAAAACAGCTAGTAACAAAAACAATCAGACACACACATACACACAAAATCATATCAAACCTTTGCTGGACTGAAGAAAACAGACTCTGAGCTCTAAACGG
>JAOXXN010000137.1:4189776-4205820 GCA_026770055.1 Myrmophylax atrothorax
GGCATTTTTAGCTTAGTTTTAAATGCATTTTAAAAGTGACCTACTTTAAAAAGTTTACTAATTGGCTTTTGAAAAGTCTGTGAGTGTGTGGACATTATTCATAATTTTTGTACCCAGTACTTCATTTCAAACACCTTTTATCTTTAAAGATAAGACTTTTTACTTCTACTTGTTCCCACAAAACTGCTAGTTTCTGTAAAGTGGTGGCTAAATAAAGGATAGAGGATGTCACTGAAGTGCCCTACAGATAAAAGATTGCTCCTTGAGCTCCCCTTCTGCCTGGCACCATGGAGTCTGAGCACATAACATGTGCCAAGCTTGGGAGAGGGTCTAAAACCTGCCCTAAATTCCTGTGTTTTATTCTGGGGCATCTGCTTACTCTGTTCTCCTTCACTTTCAGGCAGCCCTTTTTATGTTTTGATTGAAACTTCGGGCTCCAATTCAACCCACGATGAGGAAAAATTGAACAACTTCCTAGAACAGGCCACGGCTTCTGGTTTGGTCACCGATGGAACTGTAGCCACAGACGATAAGAAAATAAAGGCAAGTCAGCGTTGCCTTTTCCACAAACCTCTCTTTGGCCCGAGTTTGTACCTTTCATAGGGAAGTGTTCAGACTGATGTTTGGTGTGAGCTGGAACCCAATAGCTACTTGGTTTATCTGTACTGCTGTGCTCTTTGATTCCTCAGCTGCTGTGGAGCCTGCGGGAGAGGATCACCGAGGCCCTCACCCATGAGGGTTATGTGTACAAATACGACATCTCTCTGCCTGTGGCAAAGCTCTATGACCTGGTGACTGACATGAGGGCTCGGCTGGGCCAGAGCGCCAAAAACGTGGTGGGCTACGGCCACTTGGGTGAGTGGGGATGCTGGGAGAGGAGGTGATGGCCCTTCTGCCCTCCAGGTTTAGCTGTGCAGCTGCCTGGTAGTGTTAAAGTTGGGGTTTAGATGAGTGAGAGGCATAAACTGAGGGCTGTCAGAAGGGTGCATCAGGATCTTTGTGTTTGAATTTCATTGCTTTCAGACTGTTTTCTGTACATTAATGGCAGGTTGTTGGCCAGTCAGCCAGGGAGCTGCTCATTTGTAACTTCTTGCTCTGTCTGTACTTTCTATTTCAATATGTAACTTGTTCAATTGGACCATCAATTTGGTTAATGTGCTTAGGCACATTTGGCAGATAAACAGTTGTTTGTCCAAAGTGATTAGTGCTACTGGAAATGAATTTTTTGTGAGACATTAACCTTCCAACAGACAGTGGTTAATATAATGCACAGAAAGGCTGATACATTTGTCATCATGCTGAAAAAATAATCTGATTTTACAACCAGGTAAATTGGATGCTTAGCAGAGCTGTTCTCTTGCAAAAAAACCAGCAGAACACTCTTGAGCACGCTTGATTAGGGATGATCTGAAAGACATGTTATGTAACAAAGGCTCCCTGTGGTAGCTCTTTGAATTGAGGATTAAGCTGTGTGCTGTGAGGGTTTGCTGGGTTGCAAGGAAGAGGATCCAGAGGGAGGAGGATGAGTAAATTTTGTTTATCTTTGTGTGTTTTGTCTTCAGAGTGCCCAGCAACTCTGTGCTTAATCAAATACCATCACACAGTGGCAAAAGGAGTAACTGTTCTGCTTTGTTTGTTTCTGTTGACACGATGCCAAAACACATTTAGAGCATTGCACAAACATAATAGGGAGAGAAAAAGTGATGAAGGGCCATGTTCAAATCTAGTGATCATTATGAAATGCCCTTAGGAAAGTCTTTGACACGGCATCACACGGCGGTGGCACAGTAATTAATTCAGCACAGTGGGACTTTTAAAATCACAAAAGTCGGAGTTTGAAAGCAGCCTAACTCACAACCCTTCCTCAAATATTGCACTGGAAGCCTGGAAGAACAAAGATCCTATTTGAATTACTTGTGCACAGAGAGGCTGACGTTTGTAGGACAGCGAGCTTGTCCTTTTTGCAGAGTTTGCAGACTAACAAAGGCCCCATTGTTTGAGTTACATGGAGGAGCCAGGAATGAGTATCCATTGCAGGGGCCCCAGGTTTTTCTTCCAGACCCACTTCTGCGCTGTTTTCTTCCAGGAGACGGGAACTTGCACTTGAACATCACGGCGGAGTCCTACAGCCATTCCCTGCAGGATGCCATCGAGCCCTTCGTGTACGAGTGGACTGCCGGGTGCAGTGGGAGCATCAGTGCAGAGCACGGGCTGGGCTTCAAGAAGAAGCAGTTCATTGAGTACAGCAAACCCCGCGAGGCAGTCGCGCTCATGCAGCGCTTCAAAGCCATGCTGGACCCCAAGGGCATCCTCAACCCCTACAAGACACTGCCCTCGGCTCCCGAGAGCAGCACACACTGAGGAGCCAGTCCAGGATGGCTCAGGACCTTCACTGTGGCCATAAACACACTGGGGCATCAGCAAGCACGTGGAGTGCTCCATGTTTGATTTATTTAGTGGGATGGAACAAGTAAAGGATCATGGTTGCACTTTTCAGGAGTGCCTGCTCTTGCTGAAGAACATGCTTACTGTGCTTCCTATTTAGTCTGAACACTGCAACCAAACATGTGCAGGTATTGTGTCTGGGTCTCCCAGCTCTCTGGATTTGCTCTGACTTATCAGTGACACCAACCAGAGGAGGCATTTTCTCTCTTGCCACGTGCAAGTGAAGCATCTGAGTCACAGAAGAACTTGTGGATGCAAACCTTCCAAGTGAAGATGTTGCTCTTCCTTGCTGGTTTTATGTAATACGCTTATCCCAAAGCCCACAACAGCAGCAGGTTGTGGCCTCTATCGTGATGCCACCTCCAGGCTGTCCCAAATAGGCATCAGTGGTGTCCCAAGGACAGGTTTGCAGTCCTGGAAGGACTGGCCAGGGAATCAAGCATGCCTGGAGCCACAGCCTCTGGGTTTTTACCAACTGGAGGGGAAATGCCAGCAGCCAGGCTGAGGGAGGGCATCCCAGGATATGTGTCTGGCAGGGTCAGCCTGTAGGTATGCCAGTATTGCTGCTTCCTTGGCTTCCAGTCTGTCTTTGACAGCAAGGCATGATTTGGTCTCACAGAAAGATGTAAAATTGTCCCTCCCAGCCCGGCTGGATGGAGATAATAACAGTGATGTAGTCACCCAGAGGGATAATCCAAAAGGATGGGGCTTGGAGCAGCCTAGTGTAAGGTGTGCCTGCCCATGGCAGGGGAGTGGAACAAGATAAACTTTAAGGTCCCTTCCAATCCAAAGTATCCTGTGATTCCAAGCTGGGGTGCTGTGGACTCTGGAGGCACTACAGGCCTTGCAGAGTGATCTGGATAGATGGACCATCGGGCAGCCATCAGTGGCAGGAAATTTATAACAAGTCCAGGATTTTGTGCCCAAGACCAAGTGACTCTGAGCACAAGTATAAACTGGGAGAAGAATGGGTGGGAAGCAGCCCTGCAGGAAGGATCTGGGGTGCTGGTTGGCAGCAGCTCAGTAGGAACCAGTAGTAGCCAGGAGGGCAAACTGGAGGCCTCTCACACAGTCTGTCCAGCAGGCCAGGAGAGGGGATGGTCCCACTGTGCTCAGCACTAGTGTGGCCTCACCTGTGTGCCAGGTTGGGCCCCATCAGTAAAGGTGATGGGAAGGCACTCAAATGTGTCCAGAGGACAGCCATGATGGTGCCAGGGCTGGAAGGCAAGTCTTGGGAGGAGGCTGAGGGCTCTGGGTTTGTCTGGTTTGGAGAGAAGGAGGCTGAGGGGTGACCTGAGGACGGGAAGTGGAGAGGGAGATGCTGATCTCATGGGAATGGCTCAAAGCTGTGCCAGGGGAGGTTCAGACTGGACATCAGGAAGTGTTTCTTTACAGAATGAGTAATCAAATACTGCAACAGGTTTCCTGGACAGGTGGTTGATGCCCCCAGACTGTCAGCATTCAAGAGGCATTTGGACAATGCTGTAACTTTAGGACAGCCCTGAACTGGTCAGCCAGTTGGACCAGATGATTGTTGCAGGTCCCTTCCAGCTGGACTGTTCTATTCTAACATGGAGGGGTTTGTTGGTTTTGGGTTTTGGTTTTATTTGCTACAGTCTGTTTTGAAACAACAGAAGAGATGGTAATTTATGGTTTGTTGTACAAAACCACATTGTCACCCTTCTGCTACAGAGTGCAGTGAGTCATCTGGTCTCTTGGTGCTTGCTTGTCGTATCCATATTTACCAATACATGTCACTCTTAACCCAGGCTCTATTGTATCCAAACGAAGCAGGTGATGATTGGGAAGAGCCTGGGGGTTTGCCAAAGGTAAATAGTGTCACTAGCCTGATCACCTTCTACAACAAAATGACATTTTCTGTCAACATGAGGAGAGCAGGGGATGTCACCAAAGCCTTTGACACTCTTTCCCGTAGTCTTCTCCAGCGTGGACAGGGGTTTGAGTGGCCTGGCCTGGTGGAAGGCATCCTGTGCCCATGGCAGTGGAGCTGGAACGAAGATGAGCTTCCAATCCAAACCATGCTGTGATTCTCCTGGACAATCTGGCAAAGCACAGAGCAGCTGGGTGGGCTGTGGGGCAGGTAGGAAGCTGGCTCACAGGCTGTGCTCCAGGGGTGCTCACTGGTGGGTTTTACTCAGGTATACTGGCTTGGGAAGCCTTACTGGATGCCATGAGTGTAGGAAAGGTGGTGTGTTACACAGTAGCTGTGTCCTCCACTAGCTGCCTTTCAGTGATTTTGGCTCCTCTACAGAGCAGTGACATAAATGTTCTATCCAGAACCTTTTTCTTGGAAGAAAAATCTTTCTGGAGAATCAGTTTTCTTCTGTTTTAGCCCAGAACACAGTCTCTACAAGGCTGCAAGCTGTTGGATTGCTTTGAGGATGCTGGCTTTGCTCAGCACTGTGTTGCAAACACCCCTCATGATACAATTCCAAGATCACATCTCTCAGCCTGGCCACATGGATGCCTTGGACAGAAATGCCTCCATATGTTACATGGCCTGCCAGTATCTAGTCCTGCCCTCCAGTCTTGTCCCTTCAACTCCTTCTCTCCGCTATGACACACTCCCCACCTCTCCCTTCATTCCTCAGGGCCAGTTAGAGAGGAGCTGATCAACCTCTTCTTGAGTGAAGTGGAGCTGTCATTAGCACAGAGAATTTCTTCACAAGAAGGGTTGAATGTCAGAAGGGGCTGCCCAGGGAGGTGGTGGAGTCCCCATCCCTGGAGTATTCAAGGAATGACTGGATGTGGCACTCAGTGCTCAGGTCTGGTTGACAAGGTGGTGATCAGTCACAGGTTGGACTCAATGATCTTTCCAACCTAAATGATTCTAGAATTCTGTGGTTCTGTAAAGGAGAAGACAGCTCATGGAACAGCCTGTGCTGCTTGTGGGGTGATGCAAAAATATGAAAAGTCCATGGTGTTTTTGGAGAAGAAATATGCAGAATTTGCTTTCTGCCAGGATAAGCTGATGCAGCTCGTTCTTTCCAAACCCAACTGTTTATATTCTCTTCCTTTTTCCTACACCATTCTCTCTCTTTTTTCCCCCAAACTACTGACCACCACTATTTAAAATACAGGCTTTCCACGTGAAAAGCTCTTTTTGGGAAGCAGAACTTTCCATACTCTGCTTTTCATCTGTGTGTGGAGAGAGTGCATAGAAAGGAGTTGAGGCTGACACACAACCTAGTGCTGTGGGCAGGGCAGTTCTGGCTCCATTTAACCATTTTCCTTACACATCCGGATCCTGAAGCTCCATGTAAGTCTTACTATTTCACTAAACAATAGAAAATTCCCTGTGGGAATAGAAGGGAGGAGTTATTGTAGGGTTGTTTTCCAGTAGCTTTCCTAGACCTTAAACCACCAGTGTTATTCTTCTGTTCCATGTTTTCAATGATGCTTTCCAATAGTGGTGCACTGTGGTACAGGAGGGAGAGGCAGGGTGGGTGCATGAGTGTGTGTTTTTGGAAAGAATCATTGTGACAGGGATTTCCTGTCCAAAATTCACTTTTTCCTGGGACAGACAAACATTAGGATGATGTGGATGCTCCACATTTTGAAGCAGTGATCTTCTGGCACAGTGAGGAAGCACTTGGCTCTCTGTACTGGTTTGGCCTCTCTCTGTACTGGTTTTTGGCTGGGATAGAGTTAGTTTTCTTTACAGTAGCTGGTCTGGGGCTGTTTGGAGCAGCGATGGAAGCACAGGGATGCTGTAGCTGAGCTGTGCTTGCACAGGATGAAGGTCTTCCCTGCTCCCATGAGGGACTAGGGTGTGCAGGGAACTGGGAAGGGACACAGCTGACCCCACCTGACCACAGGGATATCCCATGTGTAGGACTCCATGCTCAGCAGCAAAAGTGGGGAAAGGAGGAAAGGGATCGTTCCCAAGTCACCTTTACACGTGATGGGGCCCAGCTTTCCAGGAATGGCTGAAGTCCTGCCTGCGGTGGGAAGCATGAAATGAATTCTTTTTGGTTTGCTGCTGTGTGCAGGTTTTGCTTTACTTGTTACACTGCCTTTATGACAGCCCATGGGTTTTTGCTCTTCCACCCTTCCGATCGCCTCCTTCCTGCTTTGGGGGTTCCAGTGAGTGGCTTGTGGGGCTGAGCCCCCTGGGCACTGCCCCCCAGCATGGAGCAGAGCCAGTCTGGGGCTGTGAATCCAGCATCCTGCCCCAGCTCACTAATCCTGCATCAGCTGGCCGACCTTCACTGCCCCGGCCTCCCAGCAGCCCACCCCCACATGAGGACAAGTATTCCTACCTGGCACCATTTTGGGGGGTTTTTTGACGTAACCAAACCTGACAATTTGTGTACAACATCCCAGGAGAGAGCAATGAATTGTAAAAGTGTAGAACAATGGGCTTTTGTGATCTGTGGGCTCTACCAGCTCCTGAGCAAGAAATGGCACAGCTGACGTGTGCAATGTAACAGGAGGAAGGTCGATGAGATGTGTCCCCCCCGCCGGCAGCAGCTGGTGCTGTGCCAAAAGTAACCCTAGAAATTCTCTGTAAAAGAGCACATTGACTCAGGTTCTCCCAAAAAACTCAAGGAAAGGAATGCTACACCTTGCTAATCTCTGCATCTTGGTAAGTGCTGGGGCTGGGGCTGGCCTGGGGAGGCTGTGATTTAAAAGGAAATGCTGTGTATTTGGGCACTGAAGATGGAGCACTGCAGGTGAAGGATCCCAGAGTTCTGAGGACTTGGCTGTTGGTGGGACAGGCTGGGACACAGCATATGAGGTTTGGAAAGGTGGCACTGTGGGGTGGGGAGGGAAAAGGGACCACCAGGAGGAGCATGGCATGGCCATGAAAGACCAAAAGCAACAACTTGATCACCCCGATCCACGCTGGGAGATGTGTGTACACTTCTCATTGCCCAGGTGAGGAAAGCATTGGCTTCATCCCTGCGTGGGGAGCAGGGAGATGACCCCAGCTCCGGACCTGCAGGACAAAGCCTGCTCTCCCCAGGGCAATTTGCAACTGCCAAACCCACTTTGTGAAGTGCTGGTGTACAGCAGCCTCAGTGGAATTCTAAATTCCTGCATAATGCTGGTTTGTAATGGTTGTTAATACCAGGAAGTAATTTTGTAAACAAACCATAAAATAAGGCCCGTTTAGGGGCGATAGCTCTCCTCCCACAAGGCCTGGATACAGCCAAGTGTCTAAGCCCTTAACCTCCAGTTACAATAATTGCATTTTTACCAAAAAGCTGGAAGCCTAAATGTTTTAAGAGGAATTTTCAGTAGGTGAACACCAATCCTGTTTTGCTGATATCCCTGATTTCCTCTTAGGAAATGTGTCTGACAGAGAATTACAGTCTTGACCCACCAAGCAAGAAGCAGGGGAAAGGGAAAGGGATGTCAGGCACTGACCGGGGCCCAGGCAATGTGACATTCAGGGTGACAAAGGGACCAGTGCCCTCCACAGCCCCCCTTACCAGCACCTTACCTGGATCCTGCCATGAGCCCCCCACACCTCCTTCCTGCAGCCAGGAGAGGAGGGGGTCCCCACTAAGGGGTCCCAGCCAAACCTTTCCTTCCCTGCAAAGCTGTTGCACACACTGTGTCCTGAGACAGCTCTTCATACCTGTGCTGATGTCCTGCCATACCAGCGCTTTCCATGGCTTATTAATTAGCTCCCACCCACTCCAGGGAACACCTGGCCACTCCCTTTGTCCTCACCTATCCCAGCCATTTATAGCAGCGAGGGGATGCTAGAAATAGAGACGTGGCCACTAAGAGCCAGAGGAGACGAACAGGGTACTGGCATCGATATGCAAAGGAGATATTTCCCAGCTCACAGCAGCATGAAAAGCCCTGGGTGCACTCCAAGGTAAGGGCAGAGGGGGCTGAGTGCTCGGCATGCCAAATTAAAATTCACTTTGCAGGAAGGTCTTGTTCAGGTGATCCCTGGAAGTTGTTAGTAAGCTGTAGAGTTAGTTCCCGTTTGCTTCAGTGTAGAAATAGATTTTACCATGAATATTTCTCTCCTGTGTTCCAGGTCTTTTAATTTGAAAGAACCTTGTTAAGTTGACGCAGAGGTCTGTTATTTTCTCCTTAAGCCAAAGCAACCAGGGAGGTTGTCCCAAGCCTTAAAGCATCTGTAGCGGCACCTCCAAGAGACGTAGTTTTCCATGTTTCCTTCACAGCTGGGAGATGGCACAGCACAGGTTGGAAAGGCAAGTGGAGCCTCCGGCACGAGCCCTGCTGAGTGCTCTGGAAGTTTTTTGGGTTCTTAGAAGAATGGTGTGTCTTAGCAGTGAGCTCCCAGGTGCTTCCTCCAAGGGCTCGCAGGGTGGGCACCGATGCTTAGGTAACTTCAGCGCCACACTCGAGTTGGGGCTTTCTCTCTTGAGCTTTGCTTTGCCAGAGTTTAGAGGTCTTTTCCAACCTAAACAATTCCATGGTCCTGTTCAGGTCAGAAACTTGCAGTGTTGTGACAAAAAGGTGTGTGTGTGTGGAACCAGAAGCAGTGTCTTTAAGGTGTGTCAGGGCAGTGGGGGCCATATGGGGTGAAACCCCAGTGCAGGTTTGCAGGACATAGAATTATAGAATATCCTGAGCTGGAAGGGACCCACAGGGCTCATCGAGTCCAACTCCTGGCCCTGCACAGGACAACCCCAAAAATCACACAGTGTGCCTGAGAGCATTGTCCGAACAATTGATGTTCTCCTAATTTACATGATGTATATTTGAAGCATAGAGAGCCTGGAATGCAGCATTTGTTCTCTGCAGACTTTCAAAACGTCTTGTCTTACTCACTTGTCACTAGAAGCAAGGTCTGGTAGTGAATCCCACACTGGTCCTGTGCAGTTTTCTGCCAGAGCAGTTGCACTGTGTTTAAAACAGAGTGTGTGTGCTCTGGGTAGAGAGCCTACAGTTTCTATCAGTAAACACCCTGAAACATTTCAAGAGCTCATTTGTTTACAAGCACAGCATCCCCAGGAATGATGCAGGTTTGTTGTAAGAGGAGGGAAAGGTGCCATCAGTTTGCTCCGTGAGAGGTTTATTCAGTTTATTTAATCCCACTGTGTGTGCGGGAATGTCACACTGCCACCAGTGCGAGCCCCTGTGAGTGCGGCTGCGGGTGGCCGAGCCCAGGGGGCGATGGGGACGGGACTCCCTGTGCTGATGAGGACCTGGCTGTGTGAGTGCACCGAGGGGGCGATGGGGACGGGACTCCCTGTGGTGATGAGGACCAGGCTGTGTGAGTGCACCCAGGGGGCGATGGGGACAGGACTCCCTGTGGTGAAGAGGACCTGGCTGTGTGAGTGCACCGACCAGCACCCCATGGACCTGCTCTCACACCCCCCCGGTCTCTGTTTTCCCACACTCCTCTCTGGGGATCACCTCGATCCCTGGACACCTCCATTGCACGCCTTTGCTGGGCTGGGGTGCAGCAGAGTCCCCTCCATGTCCCCTCTCCCTGCTCGCTCCCTGAGCTGGAGGGCAGATATCATTCCATCCATTAATCCATCCTTCCATTCTTCCCTGTGCCATGAGAATGCATCACTTGTCACCCCTGGAACAAGAAGCCTGTTATTTCTGCACATTCTGGCACCTCTGTGAACTGTGTGCCCCAGAAATCAGTCACTCTTGCTTCTTAAAACTGGCCATTCTGGGAAGCTACCATGGTTTTGACCTAGATAATTTGGGCCTTTATCCCCAGTGTGTCTCCATATGCAAAATCCTGCTGTTGTTTGGTTTGGGGCACATGCCAACAAAATGAATCTGCTGGGAGCATTCAGTTGGGCTGGGGATAAGCTCGGTGTGCTCAAAGTATCTGGAGATTTGGAGGCAGGAAGGCACTTTGTAATCCTTTATTTAAATAAACAATTATTAAAATGTCATGGGATGCCTTGAGGGGATTAGATGCAGAGGTCTACAGAGCCTGTCTTCTTGCAGCAGAAGGGGCTGATAATCCAGAGCATATTGTGAGCCTGCTCTGCCTTCAGTAGGATTTTGGGCATATGTGATTTGTTTGCCCATGAAACATCCATCAGCATTGCCATTTTGGGGACACCACCCAAACAAATAAATGGACCGTTATTGCCCTAATTAAACGTGACAGGAAAGGTGCAAAAGGAGGACGTGTCCAGGCCAGCTTAGGAAGAACCTCCGGACAGGGAGGGTGATGTGTTTTGGAAAACCACCATACCCACAACAGGTTCAGTTTAAAGGAAAGACCAAGAAGAGTGGCAGGGGCTGTGTGTGGCAGATGTGAGCCTGCTCACTGCTTGTGGACCCCTCTGCCTCCCTTTTCCCGTCCCACCCCAAGGATAGGGTTTTGTCCTTCTCCTGTACCCTCAGCAGATGTGGGACCAAAAATTAGGGAATACTGATGAGATCTTGTCTGCAGCTTTGTCTGGAAACTGTTCTTGCAGAAGTTGTGCTACAAATTCCTCAGAGGTTGGTATGAGCTATGGCTGAGGGTGTTCCCTGGCTTTGGAAAGGGCTCTTGGAAGAAGGGTTGGAGCCTTGCTTGCTCCCTTGGGAGACTGGGAAGCACAAGTGTGACCGTACCATGCAGTAACTTGGGGTTATATCATCTCAAAATAACTTAAAGCCTGAGCCATGTCTGGTGCATTTTGGGAATGGTGGCTGAACACGTGGAATTCACAGTGATTTAAAACGCCAGAGAAGTCAGATCAAGCTTGGGGATGGGTGGGCATCACGCCTTCAAAAGACCTGCTCCATGTCCCAGCTGGAGTGCACTGGTGATGGCTGTGGTATCACAGGATGGTTTTGATTGGAAGGGATCCTAAAGACCCCCTGGACCCATTCCAACCCCCTTCCACAGGCACCTTGATACATGGTGGTTGCCTAATTAGCACTGGAAAAGATTCCCCCCTCATCATTATCCAGCCCTCCCATTTAAAAGTGGGGTGTAATTGATCCATTACAAGTGCTGTTTGGTTATTAATTGATTTTCTGACTAGAAACATTTGTTATATTGAATAAAACCCTCAGTTTAGTGTTTCTTTGTGATCTCCATCTTCTGGAGTGATGTGATTACAGGAGCTGCTCAGGTTTCTCACCAGGAAAATCTTTGTAACCCTACAAAGAGCTTGTTTTCTGGTGAATAATCTGACAGTTTGAATAGTGAATAAGCTCTAAAGCCCCAGGAAACCCAAAGAAAAGCAAAACAAAAGGCAGCAGAGCAGAGTGGGAGGCTGCTGGAAAAGCTTTGGCTCTGCACGAAGCACTCTGTGTCTTGCCAAGGGCCAAAATTAAGACAATAAGAGTGAAGATGCAATTTCTCACTGCCTTGCCTCTAACACCAGAGCTGCTGACACAGCTGGGGGGCCAAAGATGCCTGAAACAGAGACCTAAAACACAGGGCAAGATGTGGCATTTGGTGGTTAAGGGAAGGACTATCAGATAAAAATCCACTGAAACTCCATGGTTTTTTCCCAGGCGTATCAGGTGTCTCATCATTGTCAGCCTTTGCCTGGGACTCCTCTTCCTGTCAGGATTCTTCCATACGAAGGATAAGAGTTACAGGTAAGTGAAGCAGCAGCAAGGCTTGGTGTGCCCAGGCAGCCAGGACCTAACTGTGGCACCTGCTTTAGCTCTCCTGAAGCTTAGGCTAACACTGGAAGGGCAGTGGCCCCAAAGTAAGTCCAAGGTCTGTGTTTGGCTGGGTAAGGGATAAAATCAGCCAAAGTGCAGGTCTTCAGGGCAAAATCAGCTGGGTAGGGGAAGCAAAAGGGATTGAGCTGAAGTCTTTGGGTAAGTGAGAACCTGGACAAGGAGAAAACCGTTGGCATCTATGCTGGAGGGATGGGGCTGGTTTGGGTGCAGCCTTGCACCAGCTGGAGGTGTGTTAGAGGAGCTCATGGGATTGGCTTTGCCAGGTCTCAGGGATGGGGTGCAGCACCAGAGAGGCTGTTTGCCCCATCTTTTGCCTTCCTGCAGTATCTCAAAGAGCCCTGAGGAGCTGCTGAACCCTCCCACGCCATGCCATGCCAAGACAAACGTCATGTTCCTCAAGACCCACAAGACAGCCAGCAGCACTGTGCTCAACATCCTGTTTAGGTTTGCAGAGAGGCACAACCTCACCGTGGCCCTCCCTGCTGACCAGCTGCTCCACCTGGGCTACCCAAGGACTTTCCTGGCCCAGTTTGTGGAGGATTTTGAAGCCATAGGCCAAAACTACAACATCATGTGCAACCACCTGCGGTTTAACCCCTCTGAGGTAAGAAGGAGCCACATATGTGGAGAAACCTGGTTGGGACAGCAGTGCCTGCAGAATAACCTCCTCTTCCTCCCACAAATAGGTGCAGAAGGTGATGGCACCCAACACCTTCTACTTCTCCATCCTGAGGAACCCCGTTCCTCTGCTGGAGTCTTCCTACATCTACTACAAGAACAATGTCCCTGCCTTCAGGAGCTCCAAGGATGTGAACGAGTACCTGGCATCACCCATGAGGTATTACCGCCCAGAGGATTCCAGGTGGAACTTCTACGCCAGGAATATCATGTGGTTTGACTTTGGCTATGACAACAACGCAGAGGACAACACTGAGTACACCCAGGCTGTCCTGGAGGAGATAGAGCAGAACTTCCACCTCATTTTAATAGCAGAGTATTTTGATGAGTCCATGATCCTCCTGAAGCACGTTTTGTGCTGGGATCTGGATGATGTGATTTACTTCAAGCTCAATTCCAGAAGTCAGGACACTGTCCAGACCTTGACCCCAGAAAGCAAGGCGCGGATAAAAGTGTGGTCCTCGCTGGACTGGAAGCTCTACCTGCACTTCAACCAGAGCTTCTGGAGGAGAATTGAGGAGACCATAGGGCTAGAGGTGCTGGAGAAGGAAGTGGATCACCTGCGAGCCAGACAGAAGCAGCTCATGGAAACCTGTCTCTTAGAGCAGGAGGCAGTGGGGAAGGATCACATCAAGAACAAAGCTCTCCTGCCTTTCCAGTCAGGGGCTGCAAATATCCTGGGGTACAACCTCAAGCAAGACTTGGACAGCAGGACACTGAGAATCTGCCAGAGAATGGTCATGCCAGAGCTTCAGTACACATCCTACCTTTATGCTGTCCAGCACCCACACAAGAGAAGGAAGCAGCTGGGATAGCCATTGCTGTGGACCAGTCTCCAGGAGAGGATGCAGCTCTCACCTACCAACTAGGACACGTGACAACCCCCCTGTGGCTTCCCACTGCTTTGCAGCACCCCATTTCTGGCCTGTGACTGACCCACAGGACTCTTGTGCATGAGGGGGAGGCAGTGGGGGTTTTGTTTGGGGTCACCAAGTTGGTAGTTGGTCCCTTTTTGGGGACCTTGAGCCAAAGGCTCAGCTTTGGCCATAACCTGGGTGATCCCTCCTGCCCGTTCCCAGCTGGGGAGTGCTGGGCAGGCTGCAGCTGGCACAGACATTCCAGCTTCTTAATCATTAATCATGGGTGTAATCATTTGCCTGCATTTGATTTTATTTGATATCTGTCATTACGTCCAGTCTGGTCACAGCTCTCTGGAGCAAGTCCTGATTTTTGGGTGTAGGGGAGGGGGAGGGAAACGAGGAGAGTGCAGTGAGGGAATGCAGTGCTCAAAGAGCAGGAGAGGTGTTGGATGTCCCATCCAGCAGCATCCATGCTCAACAAGGAGTAATGCACTTGCTGGGGCTGCCTTTGGGATGAGAGTCCCAAGCATCCTGCCCAAAGCCAGACACACTGGCTGCCTTTCTCCATGGCATGTGAGATGTTGCCCTCACCTGTGTCACCAGGTATGGGAGCCTCTGCCCCACCTTGGTGCTCCCCTGGGAGGATGTTTTGTGGCTTTGCCCCTCTCTCTTGGGTGAGGGTCCCTTGTCCGTGGGCAGGGAAGGTCTTTTGGGGTCAGCATCCCTGAAGCCCTGTACCAGCATAGGCTTTGTTGAGTCTGCCCCTGCTGTGTCAGCCAAACTCTCCTGCCTGGATGAGGAGGGGATGGGGTGAGGCACAGCTCTGGGCATGCTGGTGCCACCCAGATCCCCACTGCCATCCCAGCCAGTGCACACAGGAGGAGACACTGGCTCAGCTTTAAAGTATATTGGCACTGTTGGCACTGAAACCTGCATTGGGAAGTGGTGACAGGTGGTGACACCAAATCCACTGGGCTGGTGCTGCCATCCTGACAAACCTTCCCAGCACTGCCACAGCAGCAGGGCCACGGATGGCAGAATGGGGAGTATGGAGCTGGGGTTGCTTGGCTGGCAGCATCACCTTGAGGGTGAAGCTGTGGGGCAGCAGGTCCAGCTGGGAAGCAGGAGGGATGCTGTTGGGGTGGGAAGCAGGGCTGTGATTTTCCCCAGCTCTGTTTAAACCTAGCAGGGAAGCAGCTGAGGCAGGGCTTAACCTGCCCTGCAGCCTGTGCTCCTCACAGCCCAGGTGTCCCGCAGGAGCAACAGGGAATAGCAGCATTTTCACGGTACTCTGCTCCGTGAACCCTCTTGACCCAAGGCTTGGAAGGCATTTGTACTGGCAGGGTGGAGCAGCTGGAGCCACACGTGGTCACCCTGGGCCATCCCAGGGGCCCTTCATGGGCCCTTCATGGGCGGTTCTGCAGCCTCAGCCTCAGTTTTCCCCTTGGAGCTTCTGATCTGTGACTTGTCCTGTGAATTTTGTCAAGCTCTCTCAGCTAAGCTGATGACAGAGATGGCATATCGGTGTAAAAATTGTTTCCTAGTGGCTGACCTGTGTGCAGGTGGGGGTCCTGGGCAAGCTGGGCATCCTGGGAAGGCTGGGCATCCTGGGAATGCTGTGGGTCCTGGGCAGGCTGGGGGGCTTGGGCAGGCTGGGGATCTTGGAATGCTATGGGTCTTGGGCAGGCTGGGGATCCTGGGAATGCTGGGGGTTCTGGGGAGGCTGGGGATCCTGGGGGGACTGGACATCCTGGGAGGGTTGGGAGTTCTGGAAATGCTGGAGTTCTGGGGGTGCTGGCCATCCTTGGAGGTCTGGGGGTCCTGGGAAGGTTGGGGGTCCTAGGAGGGCTGGGACCCACAGCCCCCAGGCTGCAGAGCTCATGGCAGGGTGGACCACGGTGAACATGGGCTGCAGCACCTGGACAGTGAGGTCTGGCTTCTCCCAGCCTGCTGGAGGAGGGAAACTGAGGCAGGAGATGTAATTCCCCCATCGTGGCTCCCCTTGCATCCGTCCCAGGGGCTCTGAGCAGGGAGGCTCAGCAGCCGGGGGGCCCCGGGCTCTGCCTGGGCCCATAACGGTGCCTTTGTGCCATGGGCACCGCACCAGCAGCACCAGTGCTGACTCAGGGATTTTTCCTGGCCACCGCCGCTGTGGGAGCCCCGTGACCCATCGCTGGGGGACCCTCTGAGGGGACGGGGGTGGCAGCGAAGCAGTGAGGTGACAGCTCTGCGAGAACCCGGCCACGGCGGGAGCTGGTGGGGCCGAGGGACAGAGGGAACAGCCCAGCCGAGCAGGACCCGGTGAGTGCCTTCACTTTCTCTGGGGGGGGGGTGGAGAGAGCCCAGGCCGCAGCGAGTTGCAGCTATAAATGGTGCTGGTGTTCGAAAACAACCTGCGAGTTACCCTGGAAACCCGCGCTGCGTGCGTGGGACCGATGGTGGCCTT
>JAOXXN010000137.1:4205920-4220608 GCA_026770055.1 Myrmophylax atrothorax
GGGTCGGAGCAGCACAAACTCCCGATTAAACCACAAGTGAAAGTAACTCTTGGCTGCCCCAGCTGTGCCTGGAGTGCCCATCCTCTCCTGTGGTAATAATCCCCAGGGACATGCAGGGACGTGTAAACTGGGGACAGTGTCACTCCTGCTGTTGGGGACAGCTCTCACCCAACTGCTGCAGGGACAGCCCTGCCAGGGACCCACAGTCCGTGCTGTGCAGCCACCGAGCAGGGCAACAAGGAGCCTGCTGGGCCCATTGTGCTGGAGGCACCAGAGGTGCAGGACAGAACACTCCCTGACCCCATCGTGATGAGCCCAGGCTGCTCTGGGGGTCTTCTGTGTGCAGAGGTGGGCTCTGCCCTCCCAATGCCCACTTGAAGGGTGCAGGGGGCTCCTTTGCTCACTAGCCTTGATTTCCCAGAAAAGTATCTTAAAGATCAACTACATTTTATTTAATTTTATTTTGGGGTCCCCAGGTCAGCCTCCTCGCCGGTACCCAAACGGCCCACCTTTGACTTCCCACCACAGCAGTGTGTGTTCAGCCCCCCTCCATCCCAGCCCTGCCCCTCAGACCCTGCTCCCTGGGGCTTCCCCAAACCCAAACCCACCAAGTTAAATCCCAAACCCTTCCAAGGACAACCCAGTGCCCCTCCAGCAGCTGATTCCCCACTTTCATCAACCCACTGTGGTGGGGCTGCATCCTTCTGCTGCAGACCTCATGGGCTCCCGGCACTTCCCCGCCCGGACCGTGCTCTTTGAGAAGGAATCCAACGGTGTCACATACCGTGTGCCTGCCCTGCTGTACCTGCCCTGCGTGGCCAAGCTGCTGGCGTTTGCCGAGGAGCGGCTCAGCGCAGACGATGCCCACGCCAACCTGCTGGTGATGCGCCGCGGCTCCATCTACGGCAGCTACGTGGAGGTGGGACAGGGGATGCACCAGGGCTGGGGGACACGCTGGGCTGGGGACATGGGGACAGCCAGGGGGATTGTCCTCATCACTTGTGGATGGCACAGCCCAGCTCCTGGAGGCAGCTGTGTGGATGGAGGAGGCTGGAATGGGTGAATAGTGTGGCCAGCAGGCCCAGGGCAGTGATCCTTCCCCTGTACTCAGTGCTGGTGAGGCCACACCTTGAGTGTTGTGTTCAGTTCTGGGCCCCTCAGTACAGGAGAGATGCTGAGGGGCTGGAGTGGGTCCAGAGAAGAACAACAAGGCTGGTGAAGGGACTGGAGCACAAGTGCTGTGAGGAGAGGCTGAGGAACCTGGGGTGTTTAGTCTGGAGAAGAGGAGGCTCAAGGGAGACCTCATCACTCTCTACAGCTCTCTGAAAGGATGTTGTAGCCAGGTGGGGGTTGGTCTCTTCTCCCAGGTAACCAACAGTAGAACAAGAGAGCACAGGCTAAAGCTCTGCCAGGGAGGTTTAGGTTGGATATCAGAAAGAAATTCTTTACAGAGAGAGTGCTCAGGCATTGGAATAGGCTGCCCAGAGAGGGGGTGGATTCCCCATCCCTGGAGGTTTTTAAGATGAGATTGGACGTGGCACTCCGTGCCAAGATCTGGTGATCACAGTGGGGTTGGATCAAGGGTTGGACTTGATGATCTCAGAGTCTTTTCCAACCCAACTGATTCCATGATTCTAAGTGAGCTGTGGAATCACAGGATGGTTTGGGTTAGAAGGGACCTGAAAGCTCATCTTGTTCCACCCCCTGCCGGTGACACCTTCCACGAGACCAGGGTGCTCCAAGCCCCGTCCAACCTGGCCTGGAACACTTCCAGGGACATGGTAGCCACAGGTTCTCTAGGCAAAAAAATGGGATGGTCCTCACCTGTGTCATCCTTTCCTGTTCTCTCGTCCTCCTCCTCCCTTGGGCAGTGGGAAGACATGCGCGTGCTGGAGACAGCAACGCTGCAGCACCACCGGTCGATGAACCCCTGCCCCCTCTACGATGAATTCACGGGCACCCTCTTCCTCTTCTTCATCACGGTGCTGGGCAGGACGCCTGAAGCCTACCAGATTGTCACTGGCCAGAACGTCACCCGCCTCTGCTGCGTCACGAGCACCGACCAGGGCCTGAGCTGGAGCACAGCCACAGACCTGACACAGCAGGTCATTGGCACAGCCATCAAAGGTACCAAACCAGAGAGGGGCAAGGAGGGAGGAGGACAGCCAGCAAGGGGGTGACCGTGGGGTTTGGCCTCCTGAAGCCACCCATGGTGTGGCTGGAGGTGAACTTGGGGTAGGAAACTCACAAGCTTCCCAAGAGGGGGGAAGAGGACCTCGGGCAGAGGGGAGTGGGGATGGAGGGAGTATCTGTGTCAGTTAGGGTGGGGAAAAGACAGAGACCTTCCCCTAGCCATGGGTAGGACCATGTGTGAGGACAACTGGGCTGTGCTGCCCTCACACCCTCCCACCTGGCTTGGCTGGACAGGGGGAAGCCCTGGACACCCTTCCACATTAGGCATGGCAGGGTACCATGGCGGTCACTCCCCAATCCACCTTCCCCCCACCCCATCTCCGCAGACTGGGCGACATTCGCGCTGGGCCCGGGGCACGGGATCCAGCTGCGCTCCGGGCGGCTGCTGGTGCCCGCCTACAGCTACCACATCGACTGCAAGGAGTGCTTCGGGCAGCTCTGCAAGACCACCCCACACTCCTTCGCCTTCTACAGCGACGACCACGGCCACGGCTGGCGCTTCGGCGAGTTCATCCCCAACCTGCAGACGGGCGAGTGCCAGCTGGTCTCGGTGGATGAGGAGGATGGATCCAACGTCCTCTACTGCAACGCCCGCAGCCCCTTGGGCTTCAGGGTCCAGGCGCTCAGCACGGATGACGGGGCTGTCTTCCACAGGGGGCAGCTGGTCCAGCGGCTGGTTGAGCCCCCTCATGGCTGTCATGGCAGTGTCATCGGCTTCCCAGCACCGTTTGTGTACGTCCCCACCACCTCCCAGGACTCTGTGTTGCCCCTCCGGGGCTCAGCTCGACGGCTGCTCTCTGGGATGCTCCAAGGGTTTCGGTACCTGCCCACGTGGAAGGCAGCGGGTGATGAGCTGCCCACTGTGACCACTGGCAGCCACCATGAGCCAGACGAGGCCGATGAGGACTGTCCTACCCCAGGGCAACACCAACATGCCCACAGTGTCACCTTGGTCCAGGAGGACCCTGCAGCAACCCCCAGCCCCACTCCCTTCTTCCAAGCACCGACATGGATCCTCTACTCCCACCCCACCAGCTCCATGTCACGGGTCAACATGGGGGTTCACCTGAGCACCTTCCCCAGGGATGCAGAGAGCTGGACAGAGCCCTGGGTCATCTATGAGGGCCCGAGCGCCTACTCGGACCTGGCTTACATGGAGCTGCCCTACACGGAGGCGCCGGTGGCCGGTGGCATGGCCATCGCCTTCGCCTGCCTCTACGAGAACGGGACCAGGTCTCCCTACGAGCAAATCTCCTTCAGCATGTTCACGCTGCACGATGTGCTCCAGAACATCCCCCTGACAGCCACTGCTCCCCGCCGGGGCCACAGGCTCCGGCACCACGGGAAGCGGAGCCGAAGGAGCTGCTTCTTGTCCTAGTCCAGGTCAGCTCCCTCCATCCCCCAGTGCCATATCCCAGGGCATTAGCCCTTAGCCTGGGGTCCCACCCCCATACAGCATGGCCACATCACACAGTCGTGTTACCATCCCCACACTGGATTTTATCTCATTTTTATTGTTGTTTTTTTAATTATGTATTGGTTAGTGGGGAGGCTTGTGCCCCCAGCCTGGCTCCAGACTTCTTTCTGAGCAGGAGCCACCTCATGAAATATATACTGGGGGTGACAACAGTGGGGTCCTGGTCCTGGGGATGAGCAGCAGCCATGCCTGACATTTGTGTGTGGCTGAACTTTGGGGGGCTACACCTCAGTTCCATCCCTGCCTCCCCCAGCATGGCTCTGTCTCAGTCCTCCAGCGGGAGCCCAGCTTGACCCCTCTGGTCTCCCTCCCTCCTCCTTCCCTCTGGGGGTGACAAACCCCTTCCCAACTGCCATAAATATGAACTGATTAACAGAAATTAAGTTAGTGTCCAGCTCTTACCTCTGCCAACACCATCCTGTCACATTTTGCACTGGGTGGGTGGAGGCTGATAAGGAGCAGCTGGGGAAGCTGCTGGGCTCATGCTGGGGTGGCAGGAGCCAAGTCCTCACCTCCATCCATCACCTGGCTGGGTTCCAAACCCAAAGGGCTGCCAGCCCCACGGGCACTTGCTCCAGGGAGCAGGGAAGGGGTATGGCCCTGGCAGGGTGCTCTGCACAAGGGCAGCCCTTGGCTTGCTTGGCCCCACAAACACCAGTCCGACACTTGGGGTGTCTGTCCCTCACAGGGGACTCTGTCCATGTGACATGGGGCCCTTGCAGTGGGCTGGTGTCACAGTTCCTGCCATACCCCCACCACGGCATGTGCCACCAGCCAAGTGACACCCGGGGGTGACACCTCCTCCGAGCGCAGCCTCCTGGCAATGCCACCCGGCCCTACTTGCCCTCACAGAAGCCACAGAGGCAGCCGAGGCAGCCATTGAGGATCTGGAGGAAGGACAGCACCATCTCAGCCACGCTGATGAGCAGCAGGACGGAGAAGAGGACAACATTCCAGGCCACAATGCCCTCCGGCTCCAGGCAGATGCTCCAGGTGTGCTGATTGTAGAGGTAGATCTTGGCCCTGTGTGACAGGGAGGGGAGGACATGCAGGATGCTGCCTGTGGCACATCAGGAATCCCACTGTTTTCCACCATGGAGGGTGTTCCAGACCCCCCATCCTTCAGCCCGAGGATGAGTGGGGTGGGAGGGTGACAGAGATGGAAAGCACTGTATAGAAATCCATGGAAGGTGAGCACCTCTTGAGCTGCCAGCATCTTGCAAGTGCCCAGCACCCCACCACCATAATTAACACTGACTTATTTAGCAATAAGCTGATGAGGCAGCCCTGGTGATTCAGCCTCTCACCTGGCATCAGGCCCCTGGCCAGCAGCATCTGGGAAGGGGTATCCCCAGGCAGCTCCGTGCCCGAGGTCGTGCTCTGTGGTGTTGTGGAGGCAGAGGGGTCCATTGGTCAAACCCACCCCCGAGAGCACGAAGCAGGCGGCAGCACCCAGGAATGCCAGCTTGGAGAGCACCGTGGAGATGAACGCCTGTGGGAGCACCAGGGACAGCTGTCAGCAGAAAAGGATGGGGGAAACTCCCCTGCCTTTCACCCAAAGGGACTCCAGCCCTGGGCAGCTGCGGCTGAGAATGGAGCCATCACTGGGCTGGGCAGCAGCAGGAGGGGAGCAGGGACAGGCAGGAAGGGAGATGGGCATGGATCTGCCACGTGGAGCCTGGTGGGGCAGAGCCTATGTCAGCACACTTGGAAAGCCTGTCCTCTGGGAAAGGAACACCATGCAGCATCCCACCACGGGGCCACAGGATAGAGGGGCACCGTGCCATGACCCACCACGGGGCCACAGGATAGAGGCACGTGCCGCAGCCCACCACAGGGCCATGAGAGGGGGATCTGTGCCATGTCCCACCACAGGGGTGTTGGAGAGGGACACCCCTGACACGACCGGCCATGGGAGAAGGGGAACCCACCACATCCCACCATGGGATGAGGGGAGAGGATGATCCATGCCATGTCCCACCCCCGGCACCTGCCAGTCCCACCCCCGGCACTGTCCTTACATTCCAGCGGGTGCCGCAGTGGGAGCAGCCGGTGCAGCGCCATCCCAGTGCCGTGATGTGGGTCGCTGCCAGCAGCACCTGTGGGAAGGAACATGAGGGTGGGGGGCAAAGGGGAGCCACCTGCCCTGCTTCATCCCTCTGTCCCTGCTCCACAGGCCTGTGAGGGAGGACAGGTGTGCCCTGTGGTACTCACGGGGATGCCGCCTCCCCAGACACCTGGCATGGTCACGGCGTGTCTGCTGATGTGCCCCTCCAACAGGTACTTGGATGCTCCACCAGGGAAGAGCAGGAGGACGTTGGCTGCTGCAGAGAGCGTCCCCAGGGTCAGCAGGCAGGGCCCCACGATCCGGCTGCACTTCCCCACACACATGTCTGTCCTGCACGGGAATGGGGAGGAAGAGGAGGAGGGAAAGGGCTGCGTGTGGCCCCATGGTGCCCCACGGCTTCCCCACTCACAGCTGTGGGTTTGGGTCCCACCCCACTGCCACTGCCCCTCCTTGAGAGCGGTTTCCAATGGAAATCCCACCACTTGGAGTTTAAGACAACAGCAGGTCACACAACCAAGCCTTGAGTGAGACCTGTGCAACTGCAGGGCAGGCTCCTCCAAAACGTGTCTCTGCCCAGGCCTGGATGGTTGGAATGAGGTGATCTTTATGGTTCCTTCCAAGCCAAACCAGTCTGTAGTTTGGTGATACTGTTACTGCAGGGAGCAAACCACCCACCACAGCTCAGCTTGGCTTTCAGTGTTCACAGCAAGCAGGAGTGAGCCAGGAGAGGGGCAAAATGCTTCAACAAGGACTTGTGAAAGCACATCAGTCTCCAATCAAATCCAACAGTGACTCCATCTCTGTCATACACTAATCAGCATAGATCTGAGTATGCTGAATCCAATGAAGTTAATTGAGAAAAGGTTATCACCCACCCTCCAACTCCACCGATGTCCTATTAAGTCCTGAGTTCAGTTACAAAGCACCTACCCATCTCCAGGTGATATCTTGTCCAAAATTACTTCTTTTCTGTACTTAAAAGATGGGGAAGTCCATCAGTCACTCTGGGACCTCTGAAAACCACCTGGCTTGGTGTTGTCCTGGGCCTCCTGTTTCTCCTACCTTGTTTTCTTTTTGCCCCACTTTAGTTTTACCCTTTTTCCCCTTTCTTAGTGGATTGTGACCCATTTTGCACAAGTTCCCCAGACTAAGCTGCTTCTGGCTCTGGCTCATTTTTCTCAAGCTCTCTTTGGCTTTGCAAAGCAGAACCTGCAGTGGCACCACTGCCCCACGTGGGTGCTTCTGTGGGAAGAGCTGCCTCAGCCCCTCGTGTGCTGGGGAGGGACAGCTCAGGCACAGCACGGCCCCAGGGGATGGAGAGCAGCCCCAGCAGGATGTCAGGCAGGGCTGAGTGGGGAGGAACAGGGCTAGGAGACGTGCATGGAGGGAACACGAGCCAAGACACCCGAGGTGCACCATCAGCTCCCCCCATCCTGGAGCTGCACCTCCCCTCTGTTTGCCATCCTTGGTTATATGGAATTTAGGGCCCCTGCAGTCCAGGGACTTCGTGTGTTTGTCCTTCCCCTACAGCCATGAATGTCCAGTGCTGAAGTCCCACCTCCCACCATGGAGGACCTTCTGGAACAGCTCCTGCTCCTCTGAGCTCACAGCCCAGGCTCTCACCAGCCACAGCCTTTCTGCACATTGCCCCTCAGCCTCTCCAAGGACTCTCCTTCCTCTCCTCCCCTCCCCATGGGGACAACAGGAGGTCTCCTTCCCTTGGGAAGCTCCCCACAGTGTGCTGTCCCCTCAAAACATTCCCCTTGAACAAGCAGCATCTACCTCAGCCAACAAATTCAAACCCCCTGTGCAAGGGAAGGCAAAGCCAAAGTACAGCTGATCCAGTCTCTGTTAGGACTCTCAAAAGCCTTGACCCTTCTACCAGCACATTTCCATGGTCAAAAGCAAGGGGATTGCAGCAGAGCCCAGGGAAAATGTCCTCCCCAGCTCCTGGCTTACCTGGGAGTGATGCCACGCGGAGCCAGCAGCACCCACCCCTCGGATGAGCCTGTCCTGGAGGCATCACCCACGGGTGACTATTTATGATGCCTCAGCATGTGCTCCCCGTCTTCCTCCTCCCACCCCAAGGCCCGCCCATGCCACCCAGTCATGACACTTCCATGCAAAGGATGACTGTCCTGGCTGAATGAGCCAGATCTTCCATGGCTGATCCTTCTGCCTGGTTCTTCCCCCTTTCACTGCCAGAGTTCACCCAAACAGCCACAACTCCAGATTTTAAGGCTTCCACCACATTTGCACTAAATGCCTCGACCACTGCCCATGTAGTGAACACCTGGAACAACCCATGGTGGGTGTGTTGGGAGAACACTCCCCTCTCTCACTATTATTTTAATAAAAGCTTCTAAATAAACATTCTGGTTCTTACCTCCTGGCCTTTGCTTCCTCCCAGGTGGCCCAGCTTTTCCTCAGGTGCTGAGTGTATCCCCATGACATGCATATCTCATGCCTTGGGGATAAGACTGAGAGAGAAAGGTTATTTCTGGGCCTCTTACTTACTGCAAGTCATCACCAGACACCAGTGTTTCTTGGGGTGCCTGTGGCTGGCAGTTCCTGTGCAACGGGGAAACTCTTCTGTTCCCACAGAGAGGGTCTGACAGTACAGAAACAGGACCAGGAGAACATGAATGACCTGTGTGTCCAAGAACAGGTGACAAGAGAAGCTGCAGCACCAAAAAATGGCAAAAATGGGGCAGTTTTGTTTGCAGAGGAGTTGCAGGTGGCATGAGAAAAGAACAACCTGTGGAGTGCACAGGCAGAAGGAAGAACCTTCTGAAGGAAGAGTTTTGAGAATGCTCCTATTCCTTGTGTGTTCATCATGAGGACCTGAGGCACAGCACCTGCTTGGGAAAAGGGCTTCCCAATCCACCACAGCTGTGAAGGTGTTAGTGCCCTGAGACAGCCTTGAGTGACACAGAAAGTGAAAAAAGCACCTGGAGTGCTGCCTTTCAGTCCCTACCCCAACCTGCTCTACCCTGGGTGACCCACGAATCCATTTGCTGATGTGTTTCAAAGTGGCTTCTCCTGCTTTTGAATCAATGAGCACAGGATTGTTGGGGATATAAATCCTTCTCCAAGACAGGAAGAAAGAGAAGGTGGAGTTGGAGCCTTCAAGAGTCACATGGGAAAAGATGAATGGGTGAGCCCAGGTCACATCAGGCAATTCCATTCCTCTGGGAAAAATAAGCAGATTATCTGACAGTGCCTCTGAAAGGAAAATCAGAGCTTGCACCAGCACATAAATTCCCATTTTATTCCTAAAAAAAGACAAACTGGTCTCTAAAATGCAGACAGCAGCACAGACAGAACAGGCAGGACAGCAAAGTGCCGAGAACAAGCCCAATTCTCCTTCCTCTCATTTCTTACTTGGAGGGGAAGCGTTCCTTCACTCCTGGGAGATGTGTTGCAACCTCATCTTGTGCCTCCTCTACGTCACAGCGCCCTGAGCTCCCCACGTTGTCACACACATGATGATCTCCATCATCTCCCACAGGAAACCTCAGGCCACGCAGCGTCAGGGAAGTGTCAGGGTGAATCTCCTCCGTGGGGTCACTGCTCTTCCCCATGGAACCGGAAGCATAATCACAGTAATAATAATAATGAAAGGCTAATTTTAGCCCAGCACGTGAGGGGCTCTGTGGCCCTTCCTTTCTCCCACAAGACCTTCGTTGGGAAAGAACCAGCATGGCAATTCCGGGCAAGGAACTTGCTGCCAGGCCACCCAGGCATGGCACAGCCAAAGGTGGTCCCACATAAAGCAATTCCAGCTCAGCAAGGTTGGGTTCCCGGGGTGGTTTGGCTTCAAGGAGAACCAGAGGCTGAGTTGAGTTGGAACTGGTGAGATGAAACCCTTCTCTGCCAAACCAGCCTCCATCTCCATCCTGGCCAGAGGATGCTCAGCACAACTCTCATACTCCTCTCTGTAGTATCTCCAAATCTATTTCTGCCACTACTAAGCCAAGACTCCCCCAAACTCCCCTTGGACAAGCCCTGCAGGGAGTTTGTGTCTAGAACTGGCTGAAGAAATACCAACATGATGCTGCTGGACACAACAGGATTCACTTCAGTGCCCTTGGGAATGTCATCTGAATTAATACCAATCCCATTAAAAGTTGGAAGAAGTTTGCAGAAAGGAAAAATTCATTAAACCCAAGAGGTATCCTGAGTCTGAGGTATCCCTGTAGCTTCTTGACCTGCAGATGAAAAAAGATTTCTGACTCAGATGGAATGGGAAATATTTTCCTAAGCTGCATGAAGAGATCAGGGTGTTTTCCAGCTTCAAACAGGCCACAGCAGGAATGTCCCAAGAAGCCCAACACAAATGCAGAAGTCAGAGGCTCTGCCTTGACAACACCTGTACCAGGAGGACACTCACAGTTCAGAACAGAAAGCCCCATTTCCTCTGCTCTTCCACTTGGAAGGATGGCAAATCTTATTCCTGCCTCTTTTTATTCATTTTCATAAGGGATTTTTCCTATCAAGGTCCCAAAAGTTTGTCTCACTGCAAGATTTTGTAACCTCACGAATGGGCTGGAGTTTCCTTGGGCTAAGCAAGCAGTGCACTGTTGTCAACAGTTCCTTATCCTTCTACTCCAGTATCCTTAAGGAAAAACTCTGGCACTCCCTGTATCACACAGGGACAGACTTTCTTTAGAACTAAACTAATGATTAAACCCTAAACCCAAAAAACAAGACCTGAAGAAAGCTACTGAAAACAGTTTGTTTTATTTCCAGGATCAAATATTACAATAGGACATTTACATATATTTATAAAAAATGCAGCAGTTGTGTATATAGATCAGAGGTTTCCTTGAGTTTGGTCCCTCCCAGCACAGTGAGCTGAAATCTTCCAAATGAATCCTCTCCCTCCTCCCATGTGAAGTCGATACCATTGAAGAAGAAGTGACCATCGTACAAAGTCGTAGCTTGAAACAGGATGTTCCTCAGTTCGAGGAAACAGCCTCATTTTAAAAAATCATCTGTCCTAGAGGGTGGTGTCTGTGAGGAGGCACCACCACTCTGAGTTGAGTTGTACCCAGATGTTCTGCATAGAAATCTGGTCTATAAAATAGCACCTCGTGCTCTGCTCCGCACAGTCCCCGCGTCCCTCCACGCCTTAAATCTCAGCAGCATTTCCCAAGCAGTTACAGAATGACTTTTCTCTGTGCTGCAGACACTCACAGCAACCACAGCCAGGGCCCAGGGCCCCGAGTTCTGCCACCACTCACAGGGTACCCATAGAAAACACGGGTACTGCCGAGGCAGGATGAGGCACCGGTGCCGAGTGCCGCGGTCTCCGGTTAAAAACACGTGTGTGTATGTACATATGGCTCTGTTTGCTGGGGGAGGACAGACACCAACCATCTCCTGGGCAGGAATAAAAGGAATCACAGAAAGGGCATCTATTCACCTTCCCCAGCTCCAAATGCAAACACTCCTGTGGGCAGTTGCAACTCCCCAGGCAGCCAACACAGCGCTCAGCATCAGTTTGTGTCTTTGAAACAGGAGCTGTTCCATTTATAGAATGTAATTCGTTAAAATAAATAAATAGAAAGGGTGAGGGAGAGCAGAGGCTGGATCAGAATCTGTCAGAACAGCCAGACAAGGCACAGCCAGTCCTTATGGGATGATGACTTTGTGCTTCACCCCCCTAAAGCACATCTCTGCCACCCCTTCTCCTCTGGGAACACACTACCTGTGCCATCAACCTGACTAAGAAGGGATTCAACCAGAAGAAAGCAGTGACATTTAATACAAACTAAGAAGGAATAAAAATGAAGTGACAAGTTCCTGAAGTGACACAGATCTTTCCACTGGCACAGACATCCCCACACAGCTCTCTATGTTCATAACCTGGTGTTATGTGGTTTACAAAAGCAACCTCAAACATCACATTTCAAGCACCTCTGCAGCGTTTGATACCTGACAAAACATGGCCCAAGTGATGCTATGCCCCAAAAGGAAAGTGGTTTTAGTTTAGCCCTTGTTGCTCGAGTCCCCATGGACAAACCCAGTGCTCCAGCAGGAAGGTGGAGTTATTAAAGCCTGACCTAAACCCCATTTCTGCACCAGGACAAACACAGCACTGGCAGAAGAAGATGCGGGAGCTGGGGCAGGTGTGTGTACAAACTTGGTAATCTCCTAAAAGTGTGGCTCTGAAGGACATGGACCCTGTGAGACACAGGCTGGAAGAGCAGAGGTGTCACCTCCCCATGACAGGGAGGCAGAAGGCCAGGGAGGAAGAGCTGATGGAAAATTCCTGCTTAAATTTCCTCTGGAACAACAGCACCTTTGGATGCCTTTTATAGCCCACTACATTTTACAAGGCTCTGTGCACATACTGGACATTCCTTTAATATTGGAGGTGTTAACTGAGCTGATTCACCAGGAGAAGCAAAGCACTTCAGTCAATGAATGTCAGAAATCGTAACAATCACAGACCCCATTTCAAATCCTCACAAGAATCACCCAAGTATGACCAGGAAAGTTTGGCACAGCCTTTACTTGCCCTTTTTACATCAGTGAGGGTGAAGTTGGTCAACCAGCTGGACTTAAGAGCCTGTAGCATCAGGAAAATCCAAAATCCTTCTGTGGGCCTCTGAAGGATCACGAGTGGGATGTAAATGCATCAGCAGGGAAAGGCAGTGCCCATTTTCCCTTCTGCTTGTGAATCCTGGTTGTGACAGGGCATCAAATCCCAGGATGAAGCCCTGGGAGGTGCAGAGCACAGGCAGGAGAAAGAGCCCTGATGATTCTCTGCCCAGAAAAACCTCCACTGCCTACATGCACTGCTGCCCCTCCAAACTCAGCCCTTGCAACACCACATGCAACAACACCCACTGGCAGCCACAAACCACAGACTTTGAAGGATTTGTTTCCTTTTGCATTTCAACATCTTATTTCACAACCAGATCTAAGGCATTTTTTCCAACCTGTCAAAGGCAATTTGAGCTGCAGATTTCACATCTAGAAAACACTGTGGCAAAGGCTCTTTAAGTAGTGCCCAACCAGCCCTCACCTTCCCTGCTGTCCCAGCCACAACTTGGGGCATGTTCTCAGCCACCTTCCTTGGGACAGTGAAACACATTCCTTCCTCCCAGGGGCTTCAACAGGGATGAAGATCTGAAGGGGTTGTATCCTGACTAGTGCTGTGCCCACAGCGCTGGGTGTTCTGGGCTGGGAAGAAGGGAGAGAAGAGCCACGTGTAGGGACACACATTCCTTAAAAATTCTTTTCTCTGTCTCTTGCTCTCAAAGCAAAGCAAAAGAAAACTTTTAGAAAAAAAACACATTGTGCCAAAGAAACAAAAACAGGACCGTAATTTCTTGGAACAGAAACCAAAAGATGGGAGAAACCCCCCCATTTTCAATGTGAATCTTCAACTGCCTGTTCTTCTCTCCCTGTTACAGCAACTGCTGGTGTCATCACAGAGCTCACAGCAAATGAGGACACCAGGGAGGGGCAGGGGGAGAGAAGCTGCCAAAAAAACAGACCTGGGAGTGAGAAGACAGAGTCAATTCTGCACATTTTAACTGCAGAAAAGCTGCTCTGGAATAACATTCCCAGAGGGAATAGAAAGCCAGGCCTGTCCAAACTGAGCTCCACCAGCCAACACAGCCACAACACAAAGAGGGCCCTGGAAGCACCAAGGCAGGAGAGCAGGAAAGGTCTCTGTCTTCCCACTGCCCGAGGGACACGAGGGACTGTCACTCTCCACGTGCTGGGACCTGCCTGCCCTCCCCTTCCTGGGGCTGCAGGGAGTTACTCCAACTGCACAGCTGGAGCTGCTTCAGGAAGGAAGCACTAGATCCACATGGAAACACAAGGTGGGAATCCAGACATCCTAGAAATTAAAGGATCCTTCAGTCTGGAGGTGCCACTGCTGCTTCACAGACCACACACAGTCCCCCTGCTCTGCTGCCCTGGCACCTCCCTGTCCCATGTTGGGAGCTGCCCCCGTGCCAGGCTGTCCTTACAAACCAGAAATGACACCTGCTGTCACCCTGGTCAGGAATCTGGGATCAGGTTTTGCTTTCCTGACACTGCATCCTGCAGTGGAATGCAACCACTGTTTGTGTAGGAGAAACCAACTTCTACAATTGCATGGTTACATGTCAAACACAGCCAGGAGCAGAGGGCAGCTGTGAGCTCAAACTCCCATGGGGAATGCAAGACATTTTCCACGACTCTTCACATTTAAAGGCTCCTAAGTATGCAGGCTAGTATGAAATTAAAGGCAAAATATCTTGAAAAGTTTGAGTATGGTAAATTTCTGACTACTAAAGTGTTTAGCAAGTGCAATCACCTGAGAGTGGCAGAAAAAGTCAGCAGTTATGGCAGGCCCCAGGTACCTTTCTCCTCACTGAGGAAGTGCACTTCACACTGAGTTTTGTGTTGTAAATACACAAATTGTAAATACAACCACCTTGATGCCTGGGCTGGGTAATTCCTGTCCCACTGTAACACCTGCTGAAAAGCCAACAGATCAACAGCCCCATGTCTACAGAAGACACTGGAGGAAAAACAGGGCACTGACTTCTGGTGCCAACTTCCAGAGCTGAAAGAAAAGCTAAACAAAGCAGCAGTTTCCATGCAGCCCTCCTGACTTAGTGCTAAGTGACAGTACAAGAACATGGAAATAGAATAAAAACCATCCCAGGAGTTCAGGCCAGCAGGCTGGGAAGCTTTTTCTGAAGCATCAATTCATGGCAGTCACTTCTGGGAAAACCAGCCAAGACACTGTGCCAAGGAAAAAAAGCCAACTAACTGTGAAGGCAGGTGTTCCCAGAGCCCAAGATCTCCACAGTATCCTGTCACCTTCTGCCATCATTTGCAAAATCCTGAGAGCAAGTAAGGAGACACTTTGAGGGTGTTGAGGACATGGAAAACCCATCCCCTCCCATGCAGGAGTCAGTTGTGCTCCAGCAGCTCT
>JAOXXN010000137.1:4288216-4301514 GCA_026770055.1 Myrmophylax atrothorax
GGGGAGGCAGCCTGGGGCAGTGCTGGGGCTCTGGGGGCTCCCAGGCACACGAGTGGCTGCCAAACCAGAGCCTGGAGCGGCAGTGACTGATGCCAGTGCTGTCCTTGGGTGACACCTGAGCGTGGGCAGGGAAAGCAGCAGGGAGGGGGTTTGGCTACAGCTGAGGAGGGAAGATTTTGAAGCTGATTACAAACTGCTGAGTGCTGGCCCTTGGCTTCCTCTGCACGAACTGCCCTGAGAGGAGCTTCCTGCAGAGCCCCAGTCCCACTGCCACGCCGGGCTGTGGGACCCCCCTGCTCCTGTGCATGGATGCACCTGTGCCATCCTGGGATAGGGCGCAACCTGGGCTTAAATTGGGTGGATTCCCACTGAGAAATGCAGCCAGATGAAATTCCAGAGCTGTAGTTAGCTTTTCCCTTTTGCCCAGGTAACAAATTATTTGTTTTCTTTTTTATATTCGCAGTTCATCTTAAATTAGAGGCAACTACAGCTACCAGCAGCTCCTGGGATACAGCAGACCTGCAGCTTCCCTTGTTTAATCCAGGGCAGGTGATTAAATAAAACTAAATTAAATTAATGATGCTTTGCACCACCATCCCTTGCAAAACCACTTGTTTAATTCCCTCCAGTTCTCCATCCCAGCGGGAGTGGAGGAAGCCCATGGAGAAACATTTCTGTTTCACTTTCCCCCCACTCACCAAGGCTGTGTGAACCCTGAGTGACCCTTCTCCTGGTGCTCCCACTCTGGAATAAATCACATTTCCTGCAGGTGCAGTGGGGCTGCTGTTTCCTGCTGCAGTTCCTCCTTTCCCGAGGGTCCTGTGCTGAGCAGCATTCCAGGGGCCTGTTCTCTTGTCACAACTTTTGTCTTGGATTGTGCTTCACAATTTGAGGGTTGTCAAGGGGAAAAGATGGTTTGGAGGAAGAGGAGGTGGGAGGAATGGAGGAAGTTCACTGGGTGTAAAACCATATGGGGATTCCCAGGCCTTTCCTACAGCTGCAGGAATTGCAGCTGCCCTTGAGGATGAAACTCCAAGAAGCTGAACCTCCTTCAGTTTAATCCACCTGTGCCATTGAGTGGGACTGGGGCTTCCTGAGCAGAGCTGGTCGGAGCAGCAGCTCCTGGCACTTCACTCCCTGTCCCTTCACTGTGCTGGCACATTAAAGAATAAATTAACCCCCTCAGATCACACATCCAGTGGGAGGGCTGTGGTGTGTGTGTGATGCTGCCTGGGAGGAAAAGGAGGGGACACTTTCAGCACCATTTGGCTGCAGGATGTGGGGAAGGTGTGAAGTGCAAGAGCTGCTGCCAAACTGGCCCAGCACAGAGCCCTGGGGTGGGGCTCTTGGTGGGGACAGCTGGGGGGTGAAACCTGGCTGGGTGGGGTGGGCACTGTCCCATCCCACGGTGCCCTCCCTGCTGGGGAGAGGGTTACGCTGGGTTGGTGCTGGGCTGGGCATGGAGCAGGTTGTTGTCTCTCCCAATTCCTGCTGGGCTGCAGGAGGAAGCTGGTTTGACCCTCGAGGCATCACCTTGTTTGGTGGTACCACCAGGAGGAATCTCCCCAGGCCTCCCAGGAGCCTCCAGTAGAGTGGAATATGGTCACAGCGGAAGATTCTCAGGTTTTACAGCTCCCACACCTCCAAGCACGAGGTGAGGGGTTTGGTGTGGGCCAGGCAGGGTTGGGCATGAGGATTTGCAATCATTGGCTCAGCCCTTCATGTGCCCTCGAGCAGTGCCATGGGAATTACACCCTGCTGAGAGTTTCTGCCACTTCTGTTCGTTTCTCTCTTCTCCTTCTTCTGATTTTTATATGTCCAACTTCCTTGAAAATGGAGGAAATGAAACCACAGGGCTTTTTTTTTTGAGTGGCATGGGAGAGCTCAGCCTCCTCCCAGAGGAGAAATTAAATCTGTGGGGAAGGCCAAAAAATGATCTCTCTGGACACTTGTGCTGGCTGCAGGAGTGTGGGGGCCACATGGTGTGGGGGGCCCAGCTGAGCTGTCCCTTGGTGTGCCACAGGAACACAGTTCACCTCCTAACTCTGCAGAATATCCCATTGGTGCCATGTGGCATGTGGAGCATGGATGCTGCAGGGCAGAACCTGCTGATCCCACTGGAGAGGGTCCTGCTGCAGGGCTGGATCCCTTCTCCATAGTTTTGAACCCTTCCCCAGCTAGGTACATCCAGGCAAAGTGTTTTCCTCCTCAGTGGCTGGGCTTGGGGACTTAGGGATGGGTGAGGACTCTGGGAGAGGGGAGACATGGGATGGGGAGATGGAAAACAGGAGTAGATGGGGGTGAGGAGGAAGGGGCCCTCCCTGCTCACATGGCCTTGGAAATGTGGACCTTCTTGGCAGCTGTGGGAAAAGCCATTCCTGCTGACTTTCCCATATGGATCAGCACTTGGGAGGTCTCTGCATCCCGATGGGTCTGACCTGTGTGCTGGGTTTGCCCAAATCCTGAGCAGTCCCAGGAGACCCAAAGGTCTGGGGCGGGGGATCTGAGCAGCCCAAATCACTGTAGGCAGTGTGAGGGGCTGGGCATGTGTCCCAAAGCAGGGACTCCTCATCTGGGACATGTCCAACCTTGGCTTGGGAGACAACAGGAAATACAGCACCTTCTTCTCCCGCTGTGGGATGTGCATCCCTCGCTCCTGTCAAAGCCCTTGTGCTGGGCACTGGAGGCAAATGTGGTCTGGAGGGACACAATGGGAACAGGTGCCATGCAGGGTGGTGGCATTTCTGAACCCAGCAGGGCTGGTGATGTGGCTCCACCGGCCAGAACCCTCGGGCAGTACCTCTGCGGCCCAAAACCCGAGCAGAGGTTGTGCTGCTGGAGCTGTGCAGGGCAGTCCCAGCGCCAGGCTTGCCCCTGGAGCAGCAGCACAGGCAGGAGCTGGTTCCCCTTGGCACCCCCTGGCTCCCTGCCTGGCCCCCCGAGGTTCCTCCTTGCCAGGGCGCTGTGTGAGTGCATGACCCGTGCTGGGGGTGCTGAGCTGTGTGCACAGCTCGGCCGCGCTCTCGCCCTCCATGTGACTGCAGTTTCCGTTGCTCCTTCCGCAAAGGCTATATTGGTGCTGGAGAGAAGGTGGGTGGGACCCACACCCGGGGGGCACCCCCAGCCCTGGCCCCAGGAGCCCCCCAAGCACCCGCTGCCTGCAGGATGGACTGTGCCAAACCCTGCGCGCCGCCCTACCTGGTGAGTGCTGCCCCTGAGACCCGTGCTGGGGGGTTTGGGGGAGCCCTTCGTGCCAGTCTGAGGCTCTGTGGTGGTGGTGTGCCCATGCCTGAAGAGCTGTGGCTGTGTGGGCTGGTGCTGGGGCTGGTGAGAAGTGTGGGGAGCACCCTGGGTGCTCCCAGAGCTCTTGAATGTGGGCTTTGGTGTGGGGCTGTGGGCAGGGGTTTCCTGCCTGGGCTGCTGCCTGCCCTCCTGGCTGGGCAGGTGCCATCCCTGCAGCTCCAGAGAGGAGCAGGAGCATGAAAGTGCTTCTGATGTTAAGAGAGGCCAAGAAAGGCTGGGCTGGCTGAAGGAAAGTGGAGTTTCTGCAGAGGTGGTCAGGAGCCAGAGCCAAAGCTCCTCATCTTTGGGTGCAGTGAGGACACAGCAGGGTCCTTCTCCTGCCACTTTCCTGGGGATGAGACACTGCTGAAGACCAAGGGCTTGGGAGGGCAAAAGGGGCTGTGCATCAGCTGCAGCCCAGGGAAGGGGGGCTTCCTCTCCATCCTCCCCAGATTAATAACTCCTGCTTTGATAAGGCACCAGCTCAACACTAGTAGCTGTCCCGAGGCAGGACAGAGCCCAGGATGTGCCCTGCTCCCCTGTGCTGTGGGGCTCTGGCTGCCCAAAATAACCCCCCATTTCTCCTCCAAGCAGTGGCAGTGCTGAAGGTGCCGTGTGCCGAGGCCTTGCAGAGCCCTCGTTTGCTGCTCATTTGCCTGAGTTTCAGCTTTTCCCCAGATGCAAATGCCATCAGCTCCGGTCCCACCAAGTCAGTAATGGGGCAGGTTGTGCTGGGGAGCCTCTGATTCCCTGGGAGGGCCCCCAGCAGGGAAGGGTGCTGGGGGGGACTCTCTGGGGGCTGGATCGGTGTCCCCTGGGGGAGAGCTTGGTGCCAAGAGGGGGGACATGAGCCCTGCCAGGGGGACACCTCTGCTCAGGGGATGCAGTTCAGTGGCCTTCACGAGCAGCTGTGCCGCTCTGATGGTGCCTTTCCCACGTGTGCTGCCCCGTGCAGGGACTGAGCTGCCACCTCCCTGTCCCTGCTCCTCTCCTGCCCTCCAGGCTCAGTCTGAGGGCTCCTGCTGGGGTGGGTGGGCTCGGTGCCAAGGACCTTTGCCCCTTCCCCACAGGCAGCTTGTGGTGGCCCAGGTCACCTGGGCCTTTTGGGGTGAGCAATCTGTGGCTTCTGACCTCCTCACCTCTGTCCCCTTCTCCACAGGAGTGCCACCGCTGAGATGGAGGCCCCGCTGCCCAGTCTGTCCCTGCTGCTGCTCCTCCTGGCAGTGGGATGGGGAAGCAGGGCAGCCACAGCCTGGGCACCATATCTGGGTGGCTGCGAGCTCGTAAGTCCTCTCCTGTGAACCCTCACCCCTCTGACTGCTTGGTCCTGCCTGGCAAAGCCCAGCACCTCCAGGCTTTCCTCATCCCAGCTACTGGCTTGGAGTGGACTGGGGTGCCAAGGCTCTAAACATAGAGCCACCTCCTCCATCCTCACTCTGCTCCCCAAACTTCTTCCTCCTCATCTCCTGCCTCTCAGAGTGGTGTTACAGATCCTTCTAGTGGTGTTAAAGGCCCTTCCTTCTCTTGCTTTAGGTGCAGAGCACCATGGACTGCACTGGGAGATGGCTGAGCTCCATCCCAGGAAATCCTCAAGGTGATATTGAGGAGCTGTTGCTCGATGACAACACTATCCAGGTCCTGGCCAATGCCTCTCTGCTCCCATACATCCAGCTCTGCCATCTCAGTTTGACCAGGAACCGGCTGGAGCTCATCGAGCCCGGTGCCTTCCTCAGCAGCCAAGGCCTCCAGGAGCTCTCCTTGGCAGACAACCTCCTCTTCACCAACTACTTGCTGACAGCAGCTGCTCTCTCTGCTCTGCAAGCCCTGAGGACACTGGATCTAGCTGGAAACCGCCTCACTGAGGACATGGTGTCGGTTTTAGTCTGGAACCTGCCTTCCTTGGAGTCCCTGTCCGTGGCCAGGAATGTCATCATGAGACTGGACTCATCCACCTTTACCAACCTGACGCAGCTGCTGGAGCTGAACCTGGAGAAGAACTACATCTTTGAGATTGACAGAGCTTTTGAAGGGCTGCAGAGGCTGCAGAGGCTCAACATAGCTTACAACTACCTCCCGTGTCTGGTGGGGTTCGGGCTCACCCAGCTCAGGGTGCTCAATGTCAGCAACAACATCATTGAGTGGTTTCTGGCCCTGGAAAACGATGACCCCTTTGAGCTGGAGGTGCTGGACCTGTCCCACAACCGCCTGCTGTTCTTCCCTGTGCTTCCCCGGCAGAACAAGCTGCACTCCTTGCTGCTGCAGGACAACAGGATGAGCTTCTACCAGCACCTCCCCAACGGCACGTCCCTGGCCAACGTCACCGTGCAGTTCCTCATTGTTGATGGCAATTCCACCAACATCACAACGGTCAGGCTCTGGGATGAGCTCTGCTACAGCAACCTCTCCTCCCTGCACCTCCTGGACATGAGCCAGAACCAGGTCTGGGGCCTGCCAGAGGGTTTCCTGGCCCAGATGCCCTCCCTGACCCACCTGAAGCTCAACCAGAACTGCCTAGAGGCATTTCACCTGTTGAAGGAGGACTCTTTAGCCATGCTGGCTGAGCTGGACCTCAGCCAGAACCAGCTGGTGGAGCTGGGGGCAGAAATGGCTGTGGGGGACATCCTGCCCAACCTGCAGCTCTTCAATGTCAGTGCCAACAGGCTGCAGGCGCTGCCTCCTGGGCTTTTCAGCCACACCAGGAAGATCACTACCGTGGACCTCAGCCACAACCAGATTGACCTCTGTCCCCAGCCAGATGTTGCAGGTGAGGTGGAGAGTCCCCCCTGCGTGGACATCAGGGGTGTGGTGACCTTGACCCACCTCTCCTTGGCGGGCTGTGGTCTGCGGGGGCTGGGTGGCCGCCCCTTCTGGGGGACGTCGCTGGCACATCTGGACCTCTCTGACAACTGCCAGGCGCTGTCCCATGGCCTGGGGTGGCTGCAGGACCTCGCCCCGACGCTGCAGGTCCTGTCCCTGCGGAACACCAGCCTCTCCTCCGCCGCTGGGGACTTCTCCTCACTGAGCAGCCTCGTGCGCTTGGACCTCTCGGGGAACTCCTTGACGGCGTTCCCCACCTCGCTGGATGCCCTGGAGCTGCACAGCCTGGACCTGCGGCACAACTGCCTGGCAGCGCTGCCGGCGGGCGTGGTGCGGGCACCGCTGGGCAGGAGCCTGCGGGAGCTCTACCTCAGCCACAACCCCTACAACTGCTGCACGCTGGGCTGGTGGGACGCCCTGCAGCGCGCGGAGGGGCTGCGCGTCCCCGACGGGCGGGAGGTGACCTGTCGCCACGGCCCCCGCGTGCTCAGCCCCGGCGCGCTGCCAGAGCCCGTGCGGCACAGCTGCAGCTGGCACAACGCTGACCTGGCACTGCTCTACCTCGTGCTGGCTCTGCCCACCTGCCTCACGCTCCTGGTGGCCTTCGCTGTGGCCTTCCTCATGCTCAAGGAGAAGCTGCTGAAAATGCTGAAAAGCCGGTGTGGGGTTTCCAGCCCTTACTGATGGCTGAGGAAGAGGAGGAGGAGGAGGAAGGGCTCGGGAATGGTGCACGTGAGCGGGTGGTTGGCCGCTGACAGCATTGCAGGTGGTAACCCCTCCAAGGTGGGTGAGGTGAAGACTGGATGGATGGAGGACATGGAGTGCTGGGAGAGCTGCTGTTCCAGCCCTAATGGTACCCAAAGGGTGCAGGGCCCTGTCTGGTGCTGGAGCCTGGGAATCCTCAAGGTCTTCAGCAGAAACCTCCAGCTGGTGCTGGCGAGAGCTGAGCACAAACGACATCGAACACCTTGGCTGAAGGGACAGGGTGCCCAGAGAAGTTGTGGCTGCCCCATCCCTGGAAGTGTCCAAGGCCAGGTTGGATGGGGCTTGGACCAACCTGGGCTGGTGGAAGGTGTCCCTGCCCATGGCAGGGGGTGGAACCAGATGATTTTTTAAGGTCCCTTCCAACCCAAATCACTCTGTGATTCTGTGACCATTTTCCCCAGCACTGTTCCCCCCCTCCCCCTTCAGATAGTTCCTTTTATTTATTTCCACCTGCAGTTAACTCAAAACGTCCTCCAGATCTGCAAACAGCTTCCACGGAGTGCCCGGGCTGGAGCAAACATCCCCTGTGGGTGCTGCAGAGAAGGGTCTCCGTAGCCACAGCCTCCCACAGTGCTCTTGCCAGCACTGCCAAACCCGCAGGCAGCCCTGGGTGTGCACCCTGTGCCTGTGCTGATAAGGCAGGCGTTGTCAGCAGGGCTCAAAGACACATTTTGGGGGTTGTTTCTTTGCTAAGTCACAGTCCTGGTGAAAAAAGTCCATCAAAACCAGCCCAAGTTGCAACGATGTGAAATATTGATTGAAAGGCAGGAGAGTAAATTATATCCCTGGTGATGTTCTATCATGGACTTAATTTCCTCCAGCAGTGCTGTATTAAACACGCAAAGGAAGTCAGAGAAGTCCTTCCCCCTCGCTGTGGCAGCTCCGCTCCCTCGGTGTGGGGGGTTTCCTCCCCCCAGCTCGGGTCGAGCTCGCACCGTCCCTCCCAGAGCAGCAATGCCACCCGGGGAAGTGCCACTCTGTTCCTCGGAGAGTCACTGTGGGGCAACGCAGAAGTGTTGGTGGTTTGTGCTCACTCAAAAGCCCTGCTGAGAACCAGAGCGGGTTTATTCCCTGGCACCGTTGGGGTTTTCCAGTGAAACACGTTTAATTGGGATCGAGGGGCGTGGGGAAGGGCGCAGGAGTGGCGGTGTGGGGATGCCGGTGTGGGTGGGCTCAGCGGGGTGGTGTGGGGTGTGCCAAGGAATGCAGCCCCCGGGAGTTGTCCTGGGAGGGGTTGGAGGGAGGTGCCCAAGGCTGTCGTGGGGCCGGAGGATGCTGGGGCGGTGCAGGCAGCGGGAGCAGGGCAGGGGCTGGCCAGGGCAGGTGTGGGAGCAGGGCAGGGACTGGCCAGGCCAGGTGTGGGAGCAGGGCAGGGGCTGGCCAGGGCAGGTGTGGGAGCAGAGCAGGATAGCCCATCCCCAGCCCCTCCCCAGCACAGGTGTGGGAGCAGGAGCAGGGCAGCCCCTCCCAGCACAGGTGTGGGAGCAGGAGCAGGGCAGCCCCTCCCAGCACAGGTGTGGGAGCAGAGCAGGATAGCCCATCCCAGCACAGGTGTGGGAGCAGAGCAGGATAGCCCATCCCAGTGCAGGTGTGGGAGCAGGAGCAGGGCAGCCCCTCCCAGCACAGGTGTAGGATGGGGACCGGAGTCACAGGTGAGCCTGGTGTGGATGTGCTGGGCTGGGAAGAGGTGCAGGTCAGACCCTGCTGTGCTGAGCATGGCCAGGGCTCTGGGGACCAGCTGTCAGCCCCGGCTCAGAAACTGCTGCTTTCTGGCCCTATTTTAGACTGAACCAGATAAAACCAAACCAGGCCCCAGCTGGGGAATCCCTCATCCTCTTTCAGCCCTTCTTTTGCCCGTAAGCTGCACCCCTGGGGGACAGCAGTGACCTATCAATACCTCCCTGTGCTGTCCCCAGGCAGCATTCCCATGTCTCCCCCAGCAGGGTGAGGGAGTGCCCCAATCCCTGGGGGCTTTTCCCCTGCTGTGGGTGCCAGGACTGGTCCCGAGGGGTGGATGTGTTTGCTTCCCTCCCCACAGCTTCTCCTTTTGGCAGAGGGATGTGGGGTGCAGCTGTGGGAGCACACACAGGGAGGAAACCGGGCACCTGGCACTGCCCCAGACACAGATAAAAAGTGGGGGTTCTTGAGCTGATGTGGGGGATACTCAACACTCCCCCATCATGTGCCTGGAAAGCTGAAGCTCACCTGGAGCTGGGATGTGCATGGGATGTCAGGGCAACAAGAGGAGACTGCACTTTCAGAGGGGTGGACACCTTTACAAAGGTGCTCTCACCATCCTTGCAAGGTCATGGTGATAGGGAAGGCCCTCGGTGACTGGAGACCCCAAGTGTCCCACCCAACTACAGCAATGGACAAAAGGACATCCCAGGGAGCACCAGGGCAGTCACCTTCATGTTGGGGAAACCATGGAGTGTCCTTTGTTTGGAGCATGTTTCTAGAAGGGTGTGGTTGGGAGCAGTGAGCGTGGCTGGCTCAGGGTAACTTGTGCCTGCCCAACCTGCTTTCCTGGCAGGATGAAATGGGTGGATCTGTAGGCAAGGGGAAAGTGGTGGTGCCACTCACCTCAGGGTCAGCATGGCTGAGGACACCACGTCCCTCAACGTTCATCCACGTGGAGAGTCACAGTCTGGATGGGTGGGCAGGGAAGAATCAGTTGGAAGATGAAGCTCACAGGGTAGTGGTTAGTAGGAGGCTGGTGAGGAAACACCAGGGTCTGGTTTGGCATCTGTGATCTAAAGAAGGCTGTGGAGCACCTTTGTGTCAAGTTCACAGGTGAGCCCAAACTGGGAGGACCATCCTGAAGGACTGGAGTGGGCTGGAGGGACAGGCAGGTGCAGGGCCATGATCTGCCCCCTCAGCCTGGCACTGGCTGGGCCTCCTGCAGCCCCCCATGGCGAGGAGGGCCATGCCCAGAGCAGGGGGACAGGCAGGTCCTCTGAGCCCAGCCGGGATGGAGCTGGGTGCAGGCTGGCTGTGCAGGAGAGGTCCCTGTGGGCCCTGCCACCCGATGGCAGATCTTCCTCTGCTGTTCTGCTGCAGTTTTTGAGGCAAGGCCTGTGCCAGAGCCCCACACATCCCTTCTGGTCCTGGGAGAGCTGAGTCAGGCTTTTGATTATTTTAATTTTGGCAAGTGAGGCACCAGCTTCCGTTCTGCCCGCAGACCCCTCGGCCGAGGGGAGCTCCCTCCTCCTCTGCACTGATGGCAAAGCTCTGTGGTTTCACTGAGGCCCATTGCAGGTTTGCACAGCAGTGACTCCATCCCGTTGGTGTGTAGGAGGAGAGCTCCTCCAGCCCCAGCTCCTGTGCTGCCAGAAGATGTCTCACTGATAAATTTAACACGTTTTATTTAGTTTGTGGTTGCAAGAAGGAAGGCAGGAACTGGTCTGGGAGACCATTTACAACTCCTCTTAGTTCCTCAGGCAGCAGCTTGCTGAGGTCACTCAGCTCAGGGTGAAGGCCCATCCCACCCACAGCCCTCACAGCCACAAGGGTTTGGAAAGCCAAAACCCAGGAAGCTTTAGGAGTTGTGCCATTTCCTAAAAAATCCTACATTTATTCCTCCAGGAGAGCAGGTTTTGGCTAGTACAGACCAGCTGAGGTAGACCCTGGGAATGAAAGCTTCAGTGGGGTGAGTAAAGGTTTTGTTTTACTCTAGAACCGCTCCCAGCCTTTGACCTTCTACCACTCTATTTTTTTGGATACTTTAAGGACCTTCTGCCAGAACTGAGCACTTCAGAGAAAGCATCATCCAGCAGTGTAAGGAACCAACCACCCCACTGCAGCAGTTTGAAATCACTGTGTTTTCAAAAGTGCTTTCAAGACTAATCCATTTTCTAGATACTCCTTAAATATATTTATATTTGTGTATTCTTAAAACTGGAGATTTAAGCATTTCTCAGGAAATGTGAGAGTAACACCCTCAGTGCAGTACTGATTTATCCAGAAAGACTGGTATTTAAGTTCCCAGCAGGCAATAAGGAACACCCTGCTTGTGCAATACAGCTTTAACAGTGCTTTCAGGACATGAACATTTAACACTTCACCTTCAGCCAAAGCTGACTGAAATGTAAAGAATAGGAAGATTAAATAATTTATTTTATGTAGGAAAAGACTAAAACCACCCAGCAGTTTCAGCTGCCCAGTTTCCATTTCATCAAGTCTGGCTTCTTAAACAAAGCTCACTTATCCCTGGGCATCTCAGGTTCTCTGGACCCAACGGGCATCAGTTCTGCGTGGCCAAACAGCACACTGACATTGTTGTGTTTGCTGGGGCACTGAGGTTTGTCTCTGAGCTGCCCATGCCAAGACACCTCTGTCTGGGATCAGATTTCCTCATCTGACTCCACGTCCCAGCCACAGGACTCCAGCTGCTCATCCTGTGGGAACTCCACCTCAATGTCATAGACGAAATCAGGGTCATCCTTCTTCTTCCTGTTCTTTTCGAAGAGCTCATCCATGATGCTCTTCCTCTTGGCCAGCTCCTTGTCATCTAGTTTGTTCATATCCTCCTCCAGGTCAATGGTCTCTTCCTGCTGGAACTTCTCCAAGCTCTCAGCCAGGCTCTCTCCTCCCAGATGACCTCTCAGCAGACTGTAGAGCTTCTGGAGCTGCCGCAGCGAGACCCCTTCCAGGTACACCTTGTGCCGAGGGTTGTTCTTCAGCTGCTCGGCGGCCACGCTGCAGTCTGGGGACAGAAACCACCACCAGGACTCACAGCTGCAAACAAAGCTCTTCCCACAGACAGATCTTCTCCCAGTCCCTCCCCAGGGTGTCTCTCCAAACCCTCCAGACTTAGGAGACTCAGGTTGAGAAGGGGCCTTGGGCTCCTCAGAGAGATGTCACCCCCAAACACCCTCTCTGCACGCAGGTAAGAGGCTGCTCAGTGGTCACTAACAATGCTGGCACCAGTGAGTTCCCTCTGCCTGTCTGGAGGGGACCTGGGGGTGCTGCAGGTGAATGGATGCACCTCACCTGAGAACCTGGAGAAGCTGCGGACGGGCATGAGGCGCCGGCGAGTCTTGTCCTGGCCGTGGTCCCTGTAGATGAGCACGATGGATGGGGGCTGGAAGCAGACCCCACACTTCTGTGCAGTGAAAGCCATCCCGGTCCTGGGGCTGCCTGTGGCCTCAGCTGAGTCCTCAGCAATGGGGAACCTCACTGGCAAACAGGGAAAAGGGCAACAAAGTGTGAGTGTGTCTCAGTGCAGAGTAGAGTGACAGGTTCAGCAAAATCACGGAATCACAGGCTGGGTTGGGTGGGAAGGGACCTTAAAGCTCACACAGTGCCACCCCTGCCACGGGCAGGGACACCTTCTGCTGTCCCAGGCTGCTCCAAGCCCTGTCCAACCTGGCCTTGGACACTCCCAGGGATGGGGCAGCCACAGCTGCTCTGCCCAACCTGTGCCAGGGCCTGCCCACCCTCACAGGGAGGAATCCCCTTATTTGTCCCTGTCTCTGTCACCAAGCTGGGGACATCACAGCTCTGATTTCATGTGGTAAGGCAGAGCCTGGCATCCCCAGTGTCCATGGATCTAACACTGGGATTATTGCCCTCTTTTTTAGGCCTTTAAGAGCAGGGTACCCAGTCAGTGTTTGCTTTCTGAAGGTTCAGAGTGACCTCACACAGCCCCAGATCTGTCACCTGGGACAGATGGGACAAGGAAAGAGAACAGAGCCAGAAATGAAACCCCAAAAGAATGAAACTCCTCTTTAGGTGACAATTAAAATATGAATTCATTTTAAGGAGTGGAGATGTTTCATTTTAAAGTGAGGACAACTGAACTCTCCATTTCCAGTGCCTCAGTCAGCTACTACATGGAGGAGGTTATGGAGTTAATCCCTAATTATCCTTTTCCCTGAAGCATTTGGCCTTGCAGCAGGAGAGGGGGAACATCAGCCTGACTGGCAGCTGCAGCAACTTCTCTTCTCTGCCTGATCACCTTTGTCCCCAAATGCCCTTGGAAACTTCTCGGCATTAGCTCTGCCCTTGGGCAAAAATTAATGAAATGAATTCTGAAAATTAAAGAACTGGAAATATGGCAAACATGGAGGAGAGCTCAGACTGCCCCACAGACTGCAGTGAGGGCCAGGGAGGGACACAGAGGGTCAGGGAGGGACACAGAGGGTCAGGGAAGGGACACAGAGGGTCAGGGACACAGAGGGTCAGGAAGGGACACAGAGGGTCAGGGACACAGAGGGTCAGGGAAGGGACACAGAGGGTCAGGGAAGGGACACAGAGGGTCAGGGACATAGAGGGTCAGGGACACAGAGGGCCAGGGACACAGAGGGTCAGGAAGGGACACAGAGGGTCAGGGAAGGGACACAGAGGGTCAGGAAGGGACACAGAGGGTCAACTGATCCCACCTCCTGCTCCAGCAGGGCCATCCCAGAGCACATGGCACAGGGCTGTGTCCA
>JAOXXN010000137.1:4352433-4363763 GCA_026770055.1 Myrmophylax atrothorax
CTCCCCACAGCACTTGTGCTCCAGTCCCTTCTCCAGCCTCGTTGCTCTTCTCTGGCCCCGCTCCAGCCCCTCAATCTGAGTCCCCCCGGGGCAGGAGCCACCCCGAGTCCAGGAGCCTCCCCATGCTCAGCTAAGGTGGCTGGAGAACGATGCCTGGAGGGGCCAGGGAGGCTCAGTTTTGGGTGCCCTCCAGCCTGTGCCGCGGGGCACTGCCCTGCCAGGAGGGAGTGGGCTGGGGGGACTTGGGGGCGAACTGCTTCTTGTAGAGCGCGGTGCTGTACTGCAGCTCGGGGGTCACCAGCCGCCGGCACGTCTGCTCCAGCTCCTTCTCCAAGCCCTGCTTGAGGTTGTAGCCCAGGATCCTGGCGCCGCCGTGCTGCAGCGGCCGCAGGGACGAGTCCTTGATGTCCTTGGGCACCACAGTGCCCGTGCCCTGCAGGCAGGTCCGCGCCAGCTCTGCCCGCCGCTCCCGCAGCGCCTGCACCTCCCGCTCCATGCGCTCCCGGCCGATGTCCCGCTCGATCCTCTGCCAGAAGGTCCTGTTGAAGTGGGTGTAGATCTCCCAGTCCAGCCTGTTCCACGCCTTGATCTTCTCCACGATGCTGTCCGGGAGCGGGGACTTGGTGCTGTTGTCCCTGATGTTGAGTGGGAAGGAGACGACGCTGTCCAGGTCCCAGCACAGCATCTCCTTCAGGAGCACCATGGACTCGTCGAAGTACTCGGAGATGAGGAGGAAGTCGAAGGATGCCTCGATGGCCTTGAGCATGAGTTGCACCCGCTCTGTGGACACCTCCCCGTTGGGGTTGAAGCCAAAATCGAAGGTCATGAGGTTCCTGGCGTAGTGGCTGTCGCCGCTGGTGGGGTTGTAGTAGCGGTGAGGATCGCTCAGGAACTCCTCGAGGCTGCGCACGCGGGAGAAGGCTGAGGCTCCCTTGTAGTACACAAAGGAGGACTCCATGAGCTGCACAGGGTTCCTCAGGATGGAGAAGTAGACAGCAGAGCTGGACACCACTTTCTGCACCTGTGCAGGAGGAAAAGGAGGGTTTAAAGGTGGGGTAGGGAGAAGGGACCTGCTCGCCCATGGTCCTGGCAAGCAGAGGCGCTCGCTGGGGCTGGAGGTGGTGGCTCCTGGGGAGGGTCTCAGGGTGCAGCTCATCACAGGAGCTGTGGAGAGCCCCAGAAGAGGCAGATGGAGGAGCAGTGACCAAACCTCCCCACCACGTGCTGCCACAGCCATGTGGCCTTTCTGGGAGGGAGATCCATCCTGTCTCCTTGCCTTTGCTGAGACCTGCATGTCACCAAGTGGCATCCAGAGGGGTCGGTGCTGGGTATGGCTGATCTGAACTGATGCACTTGAAGTGTTCTCCTCTTGCAGCTGGTCCCCTCTGGGCCTGCCCAGGGAGCAGGACACCTCCAAGGGCCCAGCAGACAAGAACAAGATGATAGTTGCTGACTGCTCTAGACACTGTCTCCCATCTTGTCAGGGATCACAGCACAGTGATCGATCAAACCTGCTCCCAGGAGCTCTCAGGAGATGCCAACACCATGACAGGTACACTTGGGCAATCCTGGCTCTCTTTGGTTGATCCCTGAAGAGTTCACGTGCCCTACAGGTGCCCCACGAGCCCATCTCCCTCCCCGCTCGCCTCCCCCGGTGGCCGCAGCCCTGCCGGTACCTCGGGCTGCAGGAACCGCATGTGGTGGCAGAGGATGTTGAAGCGCCGGGGGCTGTGCGGGGAGAAGCCCTGCACGAACCTCGCCAGGAAGTGGTTCGGGTAGTAGAGCTGGTACCCCCCGCCCTGCGGGAAGGCGAATGTGAGGTTGTGCGTCTCGCCGAAGCGGAACAGGATGTTCATGACGGTGCTGCTGGCGCTCTTGTGGACCTTGAGGAAAACGATGTCAGTCTGGGGCTTGCACGTCTTCCCTTGAGAGGTGACTCCTCTGGCCTGCTGACCTTCTCTGTTTGTCACCTCCTCGACCTTAGGGGTTGCTGTCTGGCTTGGGAAAAATCCTGTCTCCAGATGTGTGTTGTAAGAGTCCTCTGGCTGTGGAGGTTGGGTTGAGTTTGGGACAGGCTGTGTTGGTGAACTGCCCCTCTGATGGTGGGGGGCAGCCACTGCCTGGGGCTGTGTCAGGGAACTGCCCCTCTGATGGTGGGGGGCAGCCACTGCTTGGGGCTGTGTCAGGGAACTGCCCCTCTGATGGTGGGGGGCAGCCACTGCCTGGGACTCAGACTGGCTCCACACCTGCACCGGTGTCGTTCCAGGCAGTGACATTTCCCTGCTCCCCTCAGTGCTCGGCCTGTTTGCCAGGATGATGGGCCTGCTGGTGGCAGCTTCTGCCAAAACTGCAGAGATCCTCTCGGGAAAGCTCGGAGAAGGACCTTCTCTGGCTGCTTTTCTCAGGCCGGGGAGTTGGGATTTCAGCCTCATGGGCACCAGGAGGGCTTCCACCTTCTTGCTGCTCTCCACAGGCTGCTGTATCCACTGCTCCTCTTGGCTGCCTGGGCTGCTTTCCAGAGGCATCTCCAGGCTGAGGGACAGGTGCTCCTGGGAAATGTCCTCAGTCAGAGCGGGCTCTGGCACTGCTTTCCTCTCCCACTGCAGGGACTCATCCTCCCAGAGCAGGCTGGGGGGCTGGAGGTCAGAGCTGAGCCCCTGGCCCATGTTCTGCTGCAGGTCACGCTCCTGCTCACACTGGCAGCTCCTGGAACGGGGAGGACACGATGCTCAGCTGCAGAGCATGGAAGGAGTTGGCAGAGGACAGCCCAGTGAACACCCTCAGCCCTCCTACAGACACCAAAGCAGCTCCTACAGACACCAAAACACCTCCTACAGACACCAAAACACCTCCTACAGACCCCACCAAGTATGTTGCCCTGTCCTCCTTGGGGTGGGTGGCAGTGCTGGGGGGTGTAGGGCCTCACTGCTGCCCTGGGGAGTCAGGACAGGTGCAAGAACCCGAGCTTGATGATCTGAGGTGTTTTCCAACCTTTAGTAGTTGTGTGATTCTGTGAAGAGGAGGAGGACAGGTCAGCAGCCTGTGCCAATGCCTCTGTCTTGCTGGAGTGTGGTGGAAGGGGCAAAGCAAGAGGAGGCAGGGACAGAGAAGAGCAGGTGGCCTGGAGAGGCTGCAGGAACCATTGCAGACAACCCCAGACTGGCATAACTGGGCTCAGGAGCTGTACTGAGCCAGAGCAGCCCTGTCTGACCCCAGAGTGAGCTCAGCTCTGTCCAGGGCATAGGAGTGGGATGTGGGAGCCTCAGAGGGTCCTCTCCCACCTGGACTTTCCTCCCTGTCCAAGGAAGACCCTGTTGGGTGGTTTTCAGGAGGGCAGTTTTGAGCCCACCTCAGTGGCCAGCAAAAGGCTGGAGGATGAGGTGCAGTTCCACAATCCTGCTTTGGACCTACCTGGGGGGCTGCAGCTTCTCCACCACTTGGAGGGTGACCACGAGGAGGGTGAGGACGCTGAAGGCGATCCAGAGCCGACCTGGCTGGCACCTGTAGATGGTATTCAGCTTCCTAGAAGGAAACAGATATTTCAGACCATTCATGGGGAGAAGAAATGTGTGTGTGTGGCAGAGGGGAAGGTGCCCTGAGGCTTGTTTAATTCCTTTATCCTTCTTTAAGGCAGGGTTTTCCCTGGCAGAGGGACTGATAACCGAGGAACCTCCAAGGCTGTGCCCAAGCTGTGGAAATTTCCAGATGGGCCACAGATATTGCTGTGAAAAGTAAACAGTGCTCACTGCCAAGTCCCTTGTCTGCTCAGGTACAGCTTCCTGGAGCAGCCCAAACTCCCACCTTGGCAGCAGGACCAGGCACTGCCCACGAATTCCCTGCCCTGCCTGGCCTTGAAGTGCCAGGCTCTGTCTTTATCAACACAGACAGAGAATCCTGGCTCTCCCTGCTCTCAGTGCCCACTGTTGGAGGGCACTGCCACCTGTGCAGGCTCCAGCTGTGGCTGCAGATGTGATGCCACCGTGGGGGTCTCAGTGGTGCCTCTCCGGTGTGTGGTCTGGGTTTTAGTCTGGGTTTTAGTCTGGGTTTTAGTCAAGCCACAGCAGCAGTGTGATCTCTTCTGTGGGGGCTGGGGTTGTTTGTGGGGACATTCAGGCCACAGCAAACACTGCCATGAGGCTTCTACTGCTTGTAAGACCCTGGTGAAGCTTGGTTGTAGTCTTAACCTTTAGTGGAGCAGTAGGGGGGCTAAGTTTCCCGGGAAAAAGAAGTTGTCTGCATTTCATTTCTTCATGGGAAGGGTGGTCAAGCCCTGGCACAGCTGCCCAGGGCAGTGGTGGAGTCCCCATTCCTGGAGGGATTTACAAAACATGTGGATGTGGCACGTGGGGTCGTGGTTTGGTGGTGGCCTTGGCAGTGCTGGGGGAATGATTGGACTCAGTTATCTCAGAGGGCTTTTCCAACCTGAAGGATTCCAAGGCTCTGCTGGGGAAGAGCCAATTGCTGCCTAATGGGGTGGTTTGTACTGAGGGTCTGGTTCAATCCTCTGCCACGGAGGGGGCCAGGCTGCCAACCCCAGGGCTGAGGGAGGGAGAGTCACCACGTGCTTTGCTGAGCATGGAATGGAGGGATCTAAACAGGAAGAGTTCATGAAAGCTGAAATTTGGGTTTAGGAGCCACGTCCTGGCAGCTTAGCTGTGTTTGCTGGCATTGCTCACTTCATTGGACCAAGAGAGAGGGGCTGGGCCCGCACAGAGCTGCTTGTCCTGGAGCTTCTTCAGCTTCTTGATGCTTTGTCTCCTACTCCAGGCAGTCCTGTGACACCTGGGAGCAGAACTTTCTTGGTGAGCCAGCAGTGACACAAATATGGGCTGTGCAAAGTGCACCAGACAGGTCAGGAATTTGGGTTTGTTAGTGAGAAACTGGATTTGTTCCAGAAAACCCACCAACTGTTATGGCTGACTAGTGGTTTGACAATGACAGTGCTGCTTCCAGTGGTTTGGCCACTGGTGGGTATGATTCTGCCCTCCTCACAGTGCCATCCCTCACCAAGCTGAAGCTCTCAGCTCCTCCCACGATTTTAGAGTCTAAAGCACTCGGGGCTGGCAAGACTGGGAGGTCTTGGGTCATGGCAGTGCCAGTGGGCATGCAAAAGGCACCTAATTCCTGCTTGTCAGCAGCACAGCATCCCCAGACCTTTGGCAGCCTGGTGGCATCCATGCCCTTCTCCACTTGAGGAGCAGGCTGCCAGGCTTGGAGGAGACAGGTGGTTGGCAAATGTGCCCGTGGCTCATTGCCTGGCCGTGCCAGCAGCACAGAGAGCCTGGTGCTGTCAGAGATAAATGGGCATGACAAGTAACAGAGCAGAAAAGGGCCAAGTGCTTCAAGAGTGCTCAGAACACCAAGGGATGTTGAAGGGAGAGGGGGAAGTGGAGACTCGAGGCTGCCCCAGAGCTGGTGTGATGAAAGGCTTGTTGGAATAGCTCTGTGTGGAAGGTCAGAAGCCAAAGAGGGAGGAGGCAGTGAGGGAGGGATGGGATTCTGCTGGACACATCTGTTGGCAGCTTGATCCAACCCTCCAACCCCTCGGGGTGAGGCTGATGGTAAGTTTGTCTGCCTGGCCAGCCTGTAACAAGCAGCAAGAAAGGAATGAAGAGCTGAATAACTGATATTTAGTGATAGATCAAACTCTCCTCTGAGGGGATCTGCATGAGCCCCCAGCAATGAAGGCAGAACAATGCAACACTCCCCTCAAGCAGTGCTGGGCTGGACAGCACCCTCTGCCACTCCCATATCTGTATTTGGTGCAGATGGGATGCTGGCCTTGCTTCCACAAAGGTCCTAAACCCTCAGCCTGTGGAGAATCTGGGAAAGATCCAGGCCCTTTCACTCTTTTGAGATGGTCATTGTGTTGGTTGAACACCCAGCTGAGAACACCCAACACGTGGTCAGCTGCTTGGGTCTGGTCAGGCTGGCAGAAAACCAGAGCCTGTCCTCTCTTCCTCCCTTCCTGCCTCCCCTCCCTGTGTGCTGGGAAAGTGGCAGCACTGAAGTTGGTGCTGAAGTTGGCAAGAAGTAGCCCTGAAGGCAGCAAACCCTGGATTCCATGGCACAAGCGGCACAAGCAGAGGTTCTCTGGGAGGCTGGAGCAGCTGGAGGAGTTGGAGCTGGACAAGGAGACTTCAAAAGGCTCCCCTGCCTTCCATGGATAATCCCTGCACTGCTTCTCTCCCTTTAACACACCAGAATGGGACCAGGGCCATGGGAGTCCAGGGGCAGAGTGAAGTAGTTGAGACCAAAGCACCGGAAGATGCCCAAGGTGCCCTCAGAGCGCTGGGGGCCAACGCTGCCCTGCAGCTCTGCCCTGCAACGTTGGCTGTGAGAGCCCAACTCCTGCAGGGCTTTGGAGGTGCCTGTGCAGGCAGGCTGTGGCTGAGGAACCCCCCCAGAGCAGAGCTGGTGTGCTGGCACCTCCCAAAGTGCCAAACCGGGGTGCAGAGGAGGATGCAGCACCCCAGAGACGCCCTTGGTTGTCAGGGACCCCTGGGTGTGAGCTGAATCCTCCCATGCTGGCTCGAGGAATTTAACCCAAACCCGACATGCTGGATGTTTATTTGCAAGGGCTGATGTCCCCAGCCGTGTCCCAGCAGGGGGGGTCCCTGGGGTGCTGCTCTGCAGCAGGCCCTGCCGGATCACAGCAGTGCTGCAGGTTCCCCCGCAGTCATTTCCCCTCTGCTGGAGGCAGAGAGAGCAGGACCTGCTTCCCTCCCACCTGTGCCACCTCCTGACCCAACACAAAGCACTGGCCAGGATGGGTCTGTGGTGGCCAAACCCTGCAGGGTCCTGTGGGAGGTGCCAGGGCTGAATTCCCCGGGCAGGTAAGGGGCAGAGAACACCTTTATTGATTTGCTGTGCCCAGAAATGCCCCAGGCAGCAGGGATGTTGCACGGGGAATCAAAGCCCGTGATCTGTGCACCAGCCACAACCTCCTTCCTCTGACCAGCCATTGCAGCTGGTTTGGGGTTTTTTTGCAATAAAAAACAGGCAAAATGGTCAGCAGGATGCTCAGGAGAAGACGAGGCAGCACAGCAAGGGCACAATGGCACTGCCTGCCTGTGTTGGTGCCCAGCTAACCCCACACACAGCTGGGCTGGGAATGACCCTGAGCCCCCTCACCCTGCACCCCAAAATTCTGTCCCCCAGCCAAAGGACTCTGCTGTGAAGCCAAGCCTTGCCTTTCCCTGCTCATTGTCCATCCTCTCCAAACGGGAGGCTGTGGAAGAGCCACCTCCCCACACACACACTCGCTGGGGGGACCATGAGAAGGGCTTGCACAAAGCCACGTTTCTGCTCCATTTCTGCTCCATTTCTGCCCTGCTGGGATGCAGCAGGAGGAACCAGCATCCTGCCTTTACACCTGCAAGTGTCCAAGGCCAGGCTGGATGAGCAACCTGGGCTAATGGAAGGTGTCCCTGCCCATGGCAGGGAGAAGAATGAGGTGAGCATTAAAGTCCCTTCCAACCCAAACCAGTCTGGGATTCCATGAGCCCATGATCCTACTTGCTCTGCCTTTGCCATTCTCCTTCTTTTGTGGCATCAGCCTTCCAAAAGATGCTGCCCTTGGAGCTTCACCACAAGAGAGAAGCCCCATCGCCCCAGATGAGGAGCAGAAACGCTCCTCTTCCCATTCCCACCAGCACTTCAATCTCCAACAGTTTCCCACACGGAGGGACCCGCAAGGACATCACGTCTGGGTAGGCTGGAAAGAGAATTTTACTTAGGGAAACACTATTTTACTTAAATAAATACATAAAAAATCCTCCACTTACGTGATCAAATACCTTCTGAACTTCAGCATGGTGAGCTGGAGGCTGGGCTGGGGAGCAGCTGGTTATCACCAGCCTGGGAGAATGGAAAGCAAACACCTGGAGCGCGGCTTTGTGTGCCCGCGGCCAGAGGCTCCTCCCTGGGGGGCAGCTGGGATGGTGATCCCTCAGGAGACCTTCCCACTGGTGCCCTGCACTCCTGGACTGCCCAGGGAGTGACCAGCCTCTGCTGCAGAGAGTGGGACATCCACCCCTGCAAGGCACTGCCACGTCAGGTGGAGTGGGGCACAGGCGGAGCGGGACACGGCGGGCGGGGCCGTGCCACCTGTGCCCGTGTCCCCGCCTCACTCCCTGCTTTGCCCCATGGATTTTGGAACTCCAGTTTGGCCCCTGCTCTGCTCTTTGTGGAGGTCCCTTCTTTTCCCTTCTCATGTCCTGCTTTGGCATCTTGACAAAGATGAAGGCAGAGATGGTCATGGGTGTTTAGCTCCTGGTCATCCTGATGTTGGTACAATCTTCAGGGCTGTGCAGGCTGGGTCACACCTGCATGGCATGGAGTCCTCTCCAACACAGCCTGGCTCTGCCCATGCTGGGCTGGGGCTATGGCAATGCCCAGGTCCCTGCTGTGCTTCCCCTCGCTGCTCTGGGCACCACTGAACACATCGATGTCTCCATGTGCCATCTCCAGAGTGGCCTGCCATATTCCCCCAAGCCCCATGCTGGGACTGTGCTGTGCCAGGATGACCATAACAGGACAGCCCTGCTAGGAAGCCAACTGGTTTCCAGAACCAGTGGGAAAGTGGTCACTGGGTCTGCTTCTTGCTGGCTGGTGGCCAACATGAGACAACTCCAAGGAGGACTGGGAGCCTGCCCTCCACAATGGAGCTCCACAGCCAGTCCTTTGGCCAGGGACTCCTCACCCTTCAGCAGCTTTTCCTCCACATCCTTCCCCTTCAAGGCTCCCCCTGCATGGCATCATCCATGGCTTTGCATGACCAGGGGCCCAGGGAGCAGGACCGTGTGTTTCCCCCCCTTGGGCACAGATGCCTGGGGAGGTGGAGATGGGTGGCTGTGACATGGGCCACCAGGGCCAGTGGCTCAGGCTGTGCAGCACCAGTGACCCCAAGTGCCTCCTGGAGGAGAGGACCCTGCCCATGTGTGCTTTCCCTTGACCTGTGCCCACGGGTCTCAGGAAATGCATGTTGGGCAGATAAGTCCCTTCCAGCCCACACCTTGGCTTTCTGGAGGGACAAAGGGCCCAGCTCCCTCCCTCCCCTCTGGCTGGCAGGCAGGCAGCTGTTCCCCCCTCCCTGGCACAGGCAGGCGCTGCCTCTCCCCGTCCACCTCATCAAAACCACAAGTTTACTGTGGGGCTCTTGTGTTCTCCACCCATCCCACGCTCCGGCTCTGCCTGGGCTGGCACCTTATCTGGAGTCTGGGGCTCCCAAGAGCCACGCAGGAGCTCACTGTTGGCAGGGATCAACCCTCTCTCTGATGCAGGGACTGGGAGCTGGTGCCTCCCCTTCTCCTTCCCTCTGCACCATCACGCTCCACACGAGCCAAGCTGGATGAGCCTGCTCGGGGCACGGTGAAGGGAGGATGGTGGAGGGTCTGTGAGCACCCCCAGGCAGCACCTTGGGGAATATTCCATTGCTGCAGGGCAATAGAATATTTGGGAGCATCCAGAGGCTCATCAACATGAGGGTGCCCGGACAGGCTTGGTCTTGCCCATCTTTGGTTGTTTCCTCTTGCTCAGTGGTTGCTGCTCAGCTCACTTGTTTCCCTAAGGACAAGCCTCCTTGACCTCATGGAGATTCAATTTCCATGTGTGATCCGACTCAGGATTTTCTGTATTCCTGTTTGCAGCCTCTTTCTTGGGCATGACTTGATGCATCTGTGGAAGAGAAGCTCAAAAGGCAAACCTGTCTGCTCCTGGAGGGACGTGGTGATGGGAAGCACAGTGTGTGCTCTCCTCTGCCTTGGTGCTCCTGTGCCAGAGGCTGCACCTGAGGGACCTCAGGAGCTCCCTTGGGATCCTTCTGCTACCTGCACCCCAGAGAGGCTGTGCTGGAGTGTGAGCTGGGTGGGATGGGGCTCCACCTGTGAACCTGAGGGCCTCAGTGGGGATGTCATTCCTCTGGGATCACATCTGCTGGTCTCATCTTTCCTGCAGAGGCTGGATGGGGGGCAGGACACAGGCAGGTGACCTCCTTTTGCAGTGATGTCCCTTGAGAGGTGAAAGGTGCCCTGTAGGAGGGATGGGGCACCTCCCTGTGTGGTTGCACGTTCACTGCTGCTCTCAGCAGGATGCAGATGAGGAGCCCCAAAGGCTCCAGTCCATTCCTGGTCCCTGTCCCTGTGCAAGATGATCAGCAAGGAGACCTCAGCTGGCCTCAGGCCCCCAGGACCTTGCCACTCTCATGCAATGGCTTTCCTGCTCGGCCTGTCCATGGCCTAGGGGAGCTGCTGGTGGGTTTTTCCATGGCCTGTTGGACAAGCTGCACCTGGAAAGAAGCCATCCTTGGTCCATTTGCAAACCTGTACCTGGGACTGAGGTGAAGTGGAACATGTGGGGAGGTGACTGCATCTCCAGAGAGGAGGAAAGGAGACCTGTGAGCCAGATTTCCAATCCTGGGGCTGGACCAACTGCCAGAGCAATGGGTGGTGTGAGGGAGAGCACCGGTGTGTGCAAGGGCTTGAGCCTCTCTGGAACACCAACCAGCCATCTGTCTGCCTCCATCACACCTTATTCCTTTTCCTGCTGGCTGGGGATTCCTCCAGAGCAAAACCAGCCCAGCAGAAAGCTGTGTGTGGGTTTCTATTTGGTCTGGCTGGGGGCAGGTTCTGTTCACCGTCCCCAACGCTCCCCACTGAGCCCTGAGGTGTGAACAGACCCTGCAGTGGGTGTCATACAGACCTCCTTGGGCAGGTGAGAGCCAGCCAGGACCTCCAGGCAGCAGCAAAACTTTGCTCTCCTGTGGGAGCTTGGATGGCAGGACAGCTGTGGGAGTGGGTTCAGGAGAGAGGCCACTGCTGCTCCCAGGACAATTCCTTGGTTAACAACCACATCAACATCCCAGTGTGTGTTGGCAGGACCAGGGTGGCACTGGCTGCATGTGCAGGAGGAGTCCAGGTGTCTCAGGCCAGAGTCTCCTCTGCCTTAGGTAGGTGTGTAGAGTCAGAGGACCAGGAAGGTGGTTGGTGCCCCTGGGTAAGTCAGGGAGGGCATTTCTGATGTGGCACTGGGTCCCATTCCTCCCTGGGGAGGTCTGCAAGGTCCCTGCTCACATCAACATTATTTCCCTCCTTATTTTATCCTTTCTTTTTACATTAATCAATCAATCAATCGATTAATTATGCATGGGTGCACTTTGCTTAAGCAAGCATTTGTCTTCATCATTTTCTGCCATCGTGGTCACCTTGGCCATGTCATAGAATCAGTTGGGTTGGAAGAGACCTCCCAGATCAGCAAGTCCAACCCTTGATCCAACCCCACTGTGATCACCAGATCATGGCACTCAGTGCCACGGCCAGTCTCATCTTAAA
>JAOXXN010000137.1:4421846-4440594 GCA_026770055.1 Myrmophylax atrothorax
GGTATGAAATGTCCCTTTGGTTCCTCAGTCAGGTGATCCCTGTCTCTCCTAATCTACGTGGATTCTCTGAGCCTGCTAATTTGAGGCCTGGCTAAAACAACCACACCCTCTAACTGTGCCCATGAGGGTGGAAGGCTCTGTTGTGTCCCCACAGCAGGAGTGGGGCAGCCTCACCTGGCACCTCACCTTCACCCTGTGTGTTTACCTAATGCCAGCCTGGCACCTCCAGCCCCTCTGCCACCTCTGTGCATCCCTTGTTGGCAGGAGCAGCTTCACAGCCTCCCTGTGATCTGGAGGGGGCTTTTTTTTCAGCACCCACAGCTGTCCCTCAACCCCACAGGAATCACAGAATTATTAAAGTTGGAAAAGCTTTCAAAGATCATGGAGTCTAATCATTCTCCAGCACTGCCAAGGCCACCACTGACCTGTGTCCCCAACTGCCACATCCACATGGCTTTGAAATCCTTCAAGGGATGGAGACTCCACCACTGCTCTGGGCATCTGTGCCAGGGCTGGACCACCCTTTCAGTGCAGAAACTTTCCCTGATGTACAAACTAAACCTCCCCTGGCACAACTTGAGGCCATTTCCCCTTGTTACCTGTCAGAAGTGGGACAGAGCCTGACAATTCCCCCAAAACACAGCAAGGAATGAGGAGTGTTGCCTCCACTGCTGTGACTCAGACACCAGCCCAGCTACACAGTGCAGCTCCCTGCAAATATTTGTGACTCTGGACTTCTGCAACTGCAGATAAAATCAGCTAAAAAGCCATGAAACCACTCAGCTTACTCAGGCAAGTGGGTGCACACCACGAAATTGCCATTCCATGGGCTCTGTCAGCCTGGGACAAGTTAAACATTATTTCAGTTTTGGCATGTTGAAGCTGTCCCTGCTCACTGGAGGCAGTTGGGTTAGATGGCCTTTAAAGGTCCTTTCCAACCCAAATGATTCTGTTATTCTATGTATGGCTAAGAAAACCTTTTATTTATATTTACATGAGCTCCCTTGTTTGTCTCTCCGTGGGTTTTGGTCTTGGAATTACTGCAGGCACCAACACAGAAAGATTGTTGTCCTGGACAGGAGGGAAGCCCACACAGCCCCAGCCAGTGGGAAGCCTCAGCAGGCTGTAAGACAGTCCTTTAACCCCAGATGTAGGTGCTGGTTGAGGCAACACCTGGGCATCCACTTGCCCAAGGACCTGGAAGGATTCCCAGTGCCCAGGTTCTTGATGGAGCCTCCCATGGCTCACCAAGGAGCTCACCAAGCACTTTTTCTGTGCCAGCAAAATGAAGTCTCCATCAGCAGGTCTTTTCCTGGCTGGCCTTGAAAAGCTCCCAGGAAGGATGTGACCCCTGACCACCTGAAGGTGAAAACTCGCTCCAGAGGAGTCGCTGATCAGAAAATGTTTGTGAGGAAATCCTCAGCCAGCTCAGCAATTTGCCTCAAACTGGGACAGAGGGAAGGGTGAGATGGGATTCTGGGAAGAAATTCCTCCCTGTGAGGGTGGGCAGGCCCTGGCTCAGACTGCCCAGAGAAGCTGTGGCTGCCCCAGCCCTGGGAGTGTCCAAGGCCAGGTTGGACAGGGCTTGGAGCAACCTGGACTGGTGGGAGGTGTCCCTGCCCATGGCAGGGGGTGGAATGAGGTGGATTTTCAGATCCCTTCCAACCCAGACCATTGTGGGATTCTATCCAGTGAAAGTCAGCCCTTGGCCACAGAGCCATCACCACACAACCCCATGTTCACCCTCCTGGCACGTGGCACAGCAGAAGGGAAGGGAAGATGCACCAAGTGCACAGCAACAGCTGCTTCTTCCACACAGGTGGCCGTGGCTGAGGAAGCACCAGGTGTGAACAACCCTGAGATCCTACTTTGGGAAGGTGCCACCCACGTTCTGGCCACCCCCACTTACCTCATGCAAGCTGGAGATGAAACCTGAAGACAGACTGGAGAGCCCAAAGCGCTTCTCGATGGTGGTGAGGCTGCTCTTGAAGTTGGCACTGTAGAGGAGCTGGGAGAGCTGGAGGAGCCCATGGCACAGCACAAACACCTGTGGGCAAACAGAACGTGCCACCCCAGTGAGAACCCAGTTAGAACTCCATAACACTGGAAAAGATCTCCAAGATCATCAAGTCCAAACTTTGACCGAGCACCGCCATGGCCACTAAACTGTATCACAAAGGGCCATGTCTACTCGTGTTTTGGCCACTTCCAGGGATGGTGACTCCATTACTTCCCTGGACAGCCCATTCCAGGGATTAACCACTCTTGAAGTGAAGAAATTTTCCCTAATATCCCATCTGAACCTCTCCATGCACCACTTGGAGCTGTTTGAGGCCACAGGGCCCTGCTGTGCGACTGTTGGCAGCCACATCCTGCAGGAGTGGACTCAGCTTGGCTTTGGCCAATGGCTGCACCTCTGACATGGAACATCCTCCATGGATTAACTCAGCTGCAAAGTCAATTAACAGAACCTGCTCCAAGGGGTGTGGCTTGAAAAAGTCAAAAAAGGGTTTAAAAGCTTCGGATGGAAAGAATGAAATATGCACATCACGCTCTCACTACTGGAAGACCTTTGCAGCATTCCAAAAGCAGCATCTTCCCTTGGGCCAGGCTGTGAGCTGAGCCAGGGGTGAAGCTGAGCGGAGGCAGAGGAGGGAAAATAGGGAGAGTTCAGTGGGCAGAGCAGAAAGGTGGTCCAAAGCCCTGGGTGGGCTGCAGGAGGAAGGCGCTCCCGGCCGGAGATCCAGGAGGCAGCTCACCAGTGCCCTTTGATCTATATTTAGTCAGAACAGTTTCCCTTTATTTTTCTTGGAATGAAATGCATCTGCACCGTGCCAAAAGTATTTTAAAATCATTCACCAAAGAAAAAAAAAAAAAGGAAAAAGGCTTTTTATTTAAATTGATAGGAAATCAAATATTTGCTGAATGCCGGAAGAGTGTCCCGCAAAGATAAGGGTGGGAAGTGAGGGATGATGGATGGGGCATCAAAGGTACTGCAGGGCTGACAGACTCCTGGTGTCCTTGGCCAGGAGAGCAGAGAAACCCCTCCTGAGGATTTATTTGGAATGGTGGCAGTGCCCAGGAGACCTGAATCCTTGAGAGATTAAAACAAAAAATCAAAGAAGACCAAAATTGTCCACCCAACAGAGAGGATGCAAATTCCACAAGTGGGTGCAGTGATGTTTGGGGGAGCAGAGGAGGATGCAGGGCCAGGTCCAAAAGCTGCAGCAGAATTTGGGTAGAAGAAGGGCAAGAAGAGGGTTTCTTGGGAAGCTTCTCCTGCCAGGGAGGAGAACTCCAGCCAGAAGATCTGGTTGGGTATCTAAAAGCATTAAAAGATGGGAGAGGTGCTGACAGACAGGTGGAGACAAGAGGATGGAGATGAAGGAAAGGAGAAAATGTAGTCCTGGCCATGTGAGGGCAGGTTGGGAACAAACCTGGAGACCACAGGAAAGGCAAACATCATGGAAATGAGGAAAGACGAGTCACAAGGCCAAGCTGCCCCCAGTCTTCCCAGCCACACCTCTGAGGGGTGGCAGCACACAGGCTGGCATCAGGCTGGCATCAGGCTGCCATCTGCCACTGTGGCAGCCAGGCAGGAGGGGACAAATTCCCAGGCTGGGACTTCACCCCGACGAAAAGCCGCAGATGTGGGTGTGACGTGGGAAATCCTCCCAGCCAGGGACAGAGTGGAAGGGAAATGTCTGCCAGTGAACTCTCGGAGCAGAATGACCTCTCCACCCTCCAGCTATCAATTCCCACGCTCAAAACCCCATCCCAACACATGATCCTGAGGGTGGATCCACCACCTTCCCCTAACCCAACACATGGTCCTGAGGGTGGATCCACCACCTTCCCTTAACCCCAACCCTAACCCAACACATGGTCCTGAGGGTGGATCCACCACCTTCCCCTAACCCTAACCCAACACATGGTCCTGAGGGTGGATCCACCACCTTTCCCTTCCCCAGCCCTGAGCTGGGATAACCATGGGCTGGGCTGGGCTGGAGCAGAGATGGGACTCCTGCGAGGATGGGAACTGGAGGGGGCATCTCGTTGCCTGAGAACGTTAATTTTTGTTCCTGCAGCTCTGGTGAGACCCAACTGAAGTTACTGGAGTGAGGAAGCACCAGCTAAACAGCAGCAGGATGGGATCTGCTGAGCTTCAGAGCTGTCCCGGCCTGAGGCGTCAGCCAGAGAGGCAAAGCTGTTTACCAACAGGGAGGGAAGAGGGTGGATCACCAAGGCTAAATTTAGCCCAGCAAATGCCAGCCCAAGGCAGATGGGGAGACAAAGCACTGGGGAGAGAGAGGGGATGGAAGAGTGGAAGGGAAGATGAGGAGGAAAGGCAGCCTGATGGCCTGGAATGCTGGGGATGGCAGGGGATGGGGAGAAGGTGGAGGCATGGAAGGACCGTGAGCACCACGGCAGGAGAGGAGAAGGACAAGCCAGGATCAGAGAGGGCAGGGAGGGGAAGGCAGAGCTGGCAGGAGATGGACCAAGATGGGTTTATGCCTTAGTAATAACCTGGGGACGGACAACAAGGAGCTCTGGATCCTGAGGTGCCATCCTGTGAGGGAGGGCAAAAAGGGAGCAGTGCAGCTGGAGAGCACCCACGAAGGGAGAGGAACATCTGGGGTGGGACTGCCTCCCCATGGCCAGGAGTCCTTCTGCTCCAGCTGGAAGGCAGCAGAGCCAGGGGGGCTCCAGGGACCCACCTCACCCTGAGCCCACACAGCAGCCTCAGCCCTTGGATAAAGAGCACCCAGAGGATGGGAGGGGAAGGGCAAGGGGGATTTTTTAACTTGGGAAGAAGCTTCCACCCAAAACAGTCGGAGCAAAGCACAACAGCCTTTGCTCCAGGACTTGTGCAGCTGGAGCTTGGCTTTGCCAGGTGTGCTCTGACTGTCTGGAGGTGAGAGATGTGCCTAATTTAAGAGTTGTCCTGCACTCAGCAGATGGTGGCCAAGACCTTGAAGGCTCTGAGTGCCAAAAATCAGGAGAGGAGCTCACTTGGAGGAGCTGTGAACCCCCCGAGGCTGCTGGAGATGTGAGGGATGCTGGAGATGTGGGGCTCTGCCCTCCCTTATCTCCTCGCAGGTCCCCACGGGTCCTTCCCATCCCTCTCCCTCTCCCCACGCATTCCCACCCCCACATGTCCATGCTGACCACCCACCAGCTGCTGCTCCACGGAAAGCAGCCCCGACCCGGCCCCAGATGCGCTGAGCGGCCCCACGAACCCGCCGGGCGGCGCCGGGAGGGGACGGAGCTGCCCCAATCCATCCCCCCTAAGGACAAAAAGGGACTTCTAGGGCAGAGCAGAGCCCTTTGAGGGGAGGTTTGGCTGCCGCAAAGCCCGCAGGGAGGTGCAGGAGGAGCAGGAGCCACGCCAAGCGCTGCCCCTCCGGAGCAGACGCTCCCGCTGGAGCCGGGGCTGTTCTACCGAACTAATCGGGTTACTTTGTCTGCTACTGCAGGACCACATTTGTGTGTGTGGAACAACAAAGTGTCCCTGACACACTTCTGGGTGAGTTCAGATGATGAAAATATTTTTTTTTCTGTTTGCAGCCTGTGTCTGAGCACTGGCACATGCCAGGAAGGGGGTGGGGGACCCGCTGGCCAGGGCTGTCTGGCAGTTCCCTGTGCCAGACACGGCACTCATCTTATTTTCACACCCTCAATGGCATCAAGGTATCAACTTTCTGTCTATAAAGTTTTAGATCTTTCTGTTTTCTTCAATGCCAACAGGGATCCCTCCATTCAAAAACACAGTGGATTCCCAGTTACTTGAAGTCACTGTCGATCTTTAAGTCATGGAAACGATTTTTGAGGTAATTTCTGTCCATAAAGTCATTGTCTGTGAATCTGGATTGAATTCAAGATGATGACAAAGACAGATGTGTTCAATAAATAAATTTTTTTGTTAAATATAATACATTTAACCCTGAGATCAGCTCAGTTGGTTAAAACTTGGGTGTAATAATGCCAAGGTCACGGGTTCAATCCCCTGTGTGGGCCACTGACTTGAGTTGGACTCGATGATCCCTGTGGGTCCTTCCAGCTCAGAATAGTCTGGGATTCTGTGATTAAAGTGGCTATCTCCTCTTGTAGGGGTTCCCTGCATGTATCTATTGCAGTTAATGGAAACCAAACAAATGATCTGCCTGCTAAAATTCGAGATAATTTTAATAATAACAGAGAGTTAAACTTGACAGAGAACAGGAAGAGTTCAGAAGAAGGAGCTGCAGGTGGGGAGCAATCACAGCCAGGCAGGGAGCAGCAGGGAGAGGACAAGGGGGAGCACCCCCACACAAACCCCCTCCCAACCATCCCCAGGATCCTTCGGAGCGCCGCAGAAATCCTGACTCCAGGCTGTTTATACAAGACACTTGACTCCTTTCCAAGATGAGCTTAATCAAAAGAGAAACAAACTCCTGGGGAAGGGCCCTGGCAGAGAGGCTGCTGCCCCCAGCCAGCTCGGGGACACCAGCACCTCCCAAGGCAGTGCTGCTTCCAGAGGAAGGAACATCCACCCTATTCCAGGGAAGGGAGAGAACTGGTCCTGCCATGCTCTCCACAACTAGAGCTGGCAATGACTCGGTCAATCCCAACCCAAATCTCCTTAAGAGCAGACATATCCAACCAATACCTGGGTTCCTTTTGATTTCAAAGGAGTGAAACCACCTCCATGGAGCCTCCAGGAGCCAGGAGAAGAGTCCTCCAGGAGCCAGGAGAAGAGTCCTTCAGGAGCCAGGAGAAGACTCTTCCAGGATCCAGGAGAAGACTCCTCCAGGAGTCAGGAGAAGACTCCTCCAGGAGTCAGGAGAAGACTCTTCCAGGATCCAGGAGAAGACTCCTCCAGGAGCCAGGAGAAGACTCCTCCAGGAGTCAGGAGAAGTCTCCTTCAGGAGCCAGGAGAAGACTCCTCCAGGATCCAGGAGAAGACTCTTCCAGGAGCCAGGAGAAGACTCTTCCAGGAGCCAGGAGAAGACCCCTCCAGGAGCCAGGAGAAGACTCCTTCAGCAGCCAGGAGAAGACCCCTCCAGGAGCCAGGAGAAGACTCCACCAGGAGTCAGGAAAAGACCCCTCCAGGAGCCAGGAGAAGACCCCTTCAGGAGCCAGGAGAAGACCCCTCCAGGAGTCAGGAGAAGATCCCTCCAGGTGGGAGCCTGGCTCTGCTCTGCAGGGACCAAGGGTTTGGTAAGATGCTGCTCCATGCAGCATGGCCACTGCCCCTTCCTCTGCCACCTGCAGGAGGGATTTAAGGGTTAATTCCTTGCTCTGCTTCCACAGCTCATGTCCAAAGTCATCCCTCACCTCGTTTTTCAGTGTCTTCCTCTTGGCAGCCCTGGCTGGAAAGAGGTTTGATGGACACAAGGACTGCCTGGGGAATGGAGACCCTCACAGAACCTTCCAAACATTCCCAGGTGACTGATGACACTGAGGTAGGACGTGGCTCAGAGCAAAACTAATCCAGCTGGAGGAAACCTTTGAAAAGGATGAGGAGTCAGGATGCTCTGGGAGCTCATTCCCTACACATGGAGTTGCATTTTGGGCTCAGAGAGCCAAAGCAAAATTGACCTCGGTGGAAGGTCAGGAGAGTCTCCTCCCAAAGTCTGGAGACTTTCCTCCCAAAGTCTGAAGACATTCCTGCCAAAGTCAGGAGCCTCCAAACTGCCCACATCTGAAGTCTCCTCCTACTTCAATCTCCTGAGCTTCAAGAGAAAAAAAAAAAGAAAATGAAGAAGGGAATTAATAAGAATATCCCCCAAATATTAATAGGGAGAAGACAGGCTGATTATTGTAGAGTTTATATATGATCAACTCTTCCTAGACCGGGAAACCCTCCTGCAGTAGGACAGCTGAGATCCCTCAGCCTAAAAGAAATAAATCAGCTGGAAATGGGAAGTACAGGGACCTGTGTGGGGCAATTCATCCCTCCTCAGCATTGCTGAGACTTCTAGACCAAAAAGCACCGTGAAAGATGAAAAAAAAGCAACATTGCCACAGGAGGAACCAAACACGCAGCCCACAGCCCATCCCTCAGCTCTGGCCAGTGGCAGAAGTTGGCTCCCAAAGGTTGTTTCTACTGCAAACAATAAAAGGATATAAAATTAAAGTGCTCAGGGATTGCCTGGAGCACGTGGCAGTGATGACAGTCTCATGCCAGGCCACACACGGTTTGCAGCCTCGAACTGTCACGTGCCAAGACAATATTTGCTCCTTTTGCGGCAAACCCAGACACGGCATTTCCTGGCACCGTGTCCCGGTGCTCTCACGGGGCCTGTGCCAGCCTGGCTTTGCCCAGAAGGGAGGGTTTTGGCTGCAGGGGATTGTGTGAGGGTTCGATGCTCCCCCAGTGCCCACGAGATGTGATGCAGAGCGTTCGTCCCTCCCGCAGCTTCCGTGGCCGGGTCTTTGCTCCCTCATCTTTTTCCAAAGGTGCCTTTTCCTTGTGGTGCATCAGGGTCCAATCCCGGTTTCCCTGGAGGCAGCTCCAGCCTGGCTTGGCTTTCCCTGACCCACAAGTGTGTGCACACACTGCTCCTGCCCAGCACCCCAGGGAGCCTCGTGCTCCCTATCGGCGTCACTCCTCTCCCGTCCTGCTCCCCATAATCTTATCTAGGCTGACCACTCCTTGCTTGTGTTTGGGCACCAAACCACCTCACCCCTCGTAAAATTACCTTCTTTCATGTCTCCTAGACCTTGATCCCACTAAACTTTCCAGCTCATTTTACCATCTGGCTCGCCCTCACCTTTTTCCTTATCCCACTGCTGGTGTTGCTGGTGAGGACCAGGTGGGTCTTCCCTTTTGGAGCTGATCCCACTAAACCCAGACATAAACACAGTGTGGGATCCATCCCGACCCAGCCTGTGCTGTCTGGGGCTGGCACCATCACTGGGAATATTGGAAGACCCCAGGTCCTTCTCCTCACCCCATCCCACTTGTCCTGAGGATGCTCCTTGTTTCTTTGCTACAAACAACCCACCATCTCTCCCCACACAGTGCCCAATATTGGAATGGGCTTTGATTTCTTGCTTAAATCAACATCCCTAATCAACAAGGGTTTTCTCCTCTCGGTGTTTGCCTCTCCAAACCTACAGCCATGCTGCCTCCAGACTGATGACTCCACGAATCTCCTCTTCTTGCTAAACACCACAATTGATAACCTTTTCCAACAGGCTATGAGAGCCCAACTGGTGCCTCTCCAGGCTCCTGAAACACACTCCTCAGCAAATTCCTGTAGTCACTTCAAAGGAAGGGACAAAAAGCTTGCCCTGCTGCTGTGGGGACCTCAGACCCCAAGACAGGGCTCCTGTTTCCTCTGCAGAAGGCACCCAGTCTCCCCAGGGAGGGGAGAGCTCCCTGCTCCTGTCCAGTGCTCCCAACTCCCTCACCTCGGGATGCCTTAAAGCTTTACCACACTCTGGGAGCTCCTCCTGACCTTGCTGTCCCCTCTCCTACCCTCTTCCATTCCCTCCCTCTCCCTGCCATGGTGTAACACCCAACTTAAAACCCTCCTAGGGCTTTTAAACTCTCCTGGATTATCTCTGGCTGACATAAGTGAGAATAATTCTCTGTCATCCTTTTCCATGGGCATGGAAGAAAAGCCTGCACTCCAAACACTTCCACGCTGCTCCCCTGTGCTCTCCAGCTCACCAGCTTCCAGCTGAAACCACTCCAGCTCCTCTAAATTAGAAGATATTTATAAAGCTCTCCTCCTTGTCATGTTTCTGGGGATCCCAAAATCAATTAAAATAGCTCAAAACCACGAAAGAGACAGTGGAGGGGAAGAAGCCAAAATACCCGAGGCTCTGTAAACAGAGAATTCCTGTGAAATAGTCCTTTTCCAGTGGATGGCTGGAAGGGCAAGACAGACAGAATCATCAAATCATGAAGGTTGAAAAGACCTCCAGGATGATCAGGATCATCAAGGGCAATGTGGGCTTAAATCCCATGTCTGGGACCTTGACTGGTGGACATTGGTGGGGTCCATGGCCATGTGTGGGTGTCAGAAACCACAACCATCCACCTCTTCTCCACCTTTCAAACCCGCTTTGTTCCTTTAGGCTGTGAGGTCCTCGGTGTCCCCAGTGCCACCAGGTGTGGCATCCACCTGAGGGTTGCATTCATCCCACATTTGCTGAGCAGCACAATTCCAAGCCCCTGCAGTGCCAGTCAACACAACCCTGGGAGCTCTGGCTGTCCCTGCTCACCTCAGAAATCACAGAATCCCAGAACGGTTGGGATTAGAAAGGACCTTAAATCCCATCCAGTCCCACCCCCTGCCATGGGCAGGGACACCTCCCACCAGCCCAGGGTGCTCCAAGCCCTGTCCAACCTGGCCTTGGACACTCCCAGGGCTGGGGCAGCCACAGCTTCTCTGGGCAACCCATGCCAGGCCCTCACTACACTGTGAGTGAAGGATTTGTTGGTGGCATCTGATGTAAATCTCACCTCTTTTAGTTTAAAACCATTCCCCTTTGTCCCATCACTCTCTGCTTGTGTAACAGCTCGCTGTCTCTTTTTCAGAAGCTCCCTGTAGGTACTGAAGGGCTGCAGGGAGGTCTCCCTGGAGCATTTTCCTCTTCTCCAGGCTGAACACCGCCAGCTCTCTCAGGTTGCTGCTCTTCCCAGCCCTCTGTTCCTCTGCCCTGGTCCTCCCCCCATGCCAGGCAGCCCTGTGATGTTCCTGCAGAGAAGAGAAGGCCTGGCTAGTGCAGAGTCACGTTGAGCCATGGCATTGCCCATCCCTGTTGCCATCCCAGCCCCTGGAGGGAACCTTCTTGCCAAGAGTGATGAAGTGTTTCAGGTGTCTCCTCAGCCACGGGCAGGTGCCCCAGGTGGGTGGGTGGGATGTGTTTGAGGTTGTCTGGGCTTTGGGTTGGATGTTCCATCTGGGCCTCCCTGGTCAGACCCTTCTCCTGGCAGTTTCCCCTGGGGCTGCCCCTCCCAAGGCCAGCCATGCTGGATGCCCTGGTTGGATCAAAATAGAACAATGACTTCAAGGGTTTTCCTTTGAGAGTGTCTTGAGGGAGAACAAATGGGAAGGACTGGAATGGACCATCTGCTCCCCTCCCATCCGGCCGTGCCGGGCCAGGCCCTGTGATAAGGTTGGGTGAAGGGTGAGCTGTGCCAGGAGGTTTGGTGTGAAGGGCGTGAGAAGGGGCAGCACAAGGGCCTCTGGAGTCCCAGCACACCAGGGACCACTCATGGGGAGGAGAAGTCAACAGAGCCCATGAGAAACTGCTGTCCCTCCCACGCTGCTGCTCCTGAGGCAGCTCCTGCCCTGGGCATCTCTGCTTTCTGCTCTTGGTGGACATCCTGAAGTCTGCCCTGGCTGGGCTGTAGGGCAGATATTCCAGCAGGCACAGCTGGCTTGGATTGGGCCTGTTCTGATCCATGGAGCTGGGGAAGGGATGCCCAGGAGCAGGGAGGCCCCTGGGATGGCTCCTCACTAAACCCCGTGGCGTCATCAGGGCTGCTTCCTGAAGGGTATGTGCTCCTTCTGAAGAACTTGGGCTCTTCAGGGCAGGATGCTCTGGTTTTGGTCCAGCTGAGCTCCTGCAGGCTCTGCCCTCCTGCCCTCCCATCCTCCTCCTCCTCAGGGAAGTGTGGGCCAGCCTGTGTCACTCTGCAGTGCCACCATCAGCAGTGGCAGGACCCCCCAACGGGTGTTCCTGCGGGCACAGAGTTACAGGAGCCCTGGCCAGCACAAGGAGACACCAGGACTTGATGTTCCCAGCCTGGATGGACCTGGAGACCGGCCATGGCCACAGCACACTGAGCCCTGTCCCCAGGCAGCGATGTCTCACCTGGGTGAGCCAGGTGCTTTCCTCCTGCCCCTGGCGAGACACAGCTTGCCAGCAGGATCCTGCTGCTGGAGCAGGAGGCACAGCCAGCTGGGAGATCTGCCCAGCAAGCAGGGCATGAGCCCAGCAGGCTCTGGGACTCGTGCTGGAGCTGTCACATCTTGGTGTGTTTGTGTCTCTGGGCTCTGTGGATCGTGTTGGTTTAACCTCAGGTGCCCTCCTGGCTCTGCTTGTTTGAGCAGTGAAGGTCAGAGCAAGGCTGGTGCCCTGCTGGTGCCCTGCTGGTGCCCTGCTCATGGCTTTGCTTCAGCTCTGCTCACGAGGGTGTTTGTGCCTCTCCCCCGTCCCTGAGGCCCCCAGGCCCATGCCAAGCCCAGCCTGGCATCTGAGTGGTGAAGAAAGGAGTTACCACCACCAGTGCTGGGTGATCTTGGTGTTGGCACTTCTGCCACCTTTCCTTTGGCAGAGGACAGGTCCTGGCAGTCCTGCTGGCAGCAGACACCTTGTGCCTGCAGCAGGAATGGGGTGCAAAGCCAGGGCCCTGGGAGGCTCAAGCGTGACTTGAAGCAGCCCCTTCCCATTTTCCCGGAGTCTTTCCAGCTGCTCCCCCAAGCTGGTGCCAGCCTGGTTGTGTGCCAGGCTTTCCCTGATGCCCAGGCTCTTGCTGTGGGGCAGGACTGAGTGTCCTGCAGAGCTTTGTCTGCCCCAGGAGAACCCCCGGGGCTGAACCTCCCGAGGTCTGCGAGGCTCCGGCTTGGGCTGTGCAGGAGGCAGCACGTCGTGGCCTCTGTCCCTGCGCTGGGCAGAGCAGGCAGGGCAGTGCCCCGGGGCTGTTCCCCGCACTGCCCCTCTGCTGGCACGCAGGGTAACCCTCCCAGCCCCTCGCAGGGATGGGGTGCCCTCCCCACGGCGGGTCCCGCTGGCTGCCCGGGCACGACTCTGCCCCGCCGGGGCTCCCTCCCGCCGGGTCCCGTGCCCAGGAGCTGCCAGGGCGCCGCAATGTGCCCGTTCCTGCTCGGCAGGGAGTGTCGCTCAGCTGCCCGCCTGGCACGGGCGCTGCCTGCCCAGCCCCGACCGCCGCTGTCGGACGGCGGGCACGGCGCTGACGTCAATGCCAGGGCTCGGGGGGCTCCGGGGCAGGGATGGGCAAGTCTGCGCACACGTGGGCTTGTGGTTTAGCGGGAAAACATCCCTGAAACCACAGCGAAACCACAGCTGGAGAGCGGGAGAGGGAGCAGGAGGGAGGACGAGGGCTGAGGGATGGTGCTCCTTTGGGGCACAGCCCACCCTCAGGAGCTGCCCCGGCTCATGGCTTGGTTGGGGGAAAGTGTCACCTTGTGTGTCCAGCGTGCTGGGAATCCCTGCTGGATTCCCTTCCCCTGCTGGATTCCCTTCCCTGCTGGATTCCCTTCCTCTGTTGGATTCCCTTCCCCTGCTGGATTCCCTTCCCCTGCTGGATTCCCTTCCTCTGTTGGATTCCCTTCCCCTGCTGGATCCCTTCCCCTGCTGGATTCCCTTCCCCTGCTGGATTCCCTTCCCCTGCTGGATTCCCTTCCCCTGCTGGATCCCTTCCCCTGTTGGATTCCCTTCCCCTGCAGGATTCCCTTTCCCTGCTGGATCCCTTCTCCTGCTGGATTCCCTTCCCCTGCTGGATTCCCTTCCCCTGCTGGATTCCCTTTTCCTGCTGGATCCCTTCCCCCTGTGCCCTGCTGCTCCCTCTCCTGCCCCCCTGGGACCGGCTGGTGCCACTGTCGTGGGAGCTGGATGTTGTCTGGGTGGCTGCTGCTCTGCCCTCAGCCTCCTCTCCGGGCCTGGGGAAGAGTTGTGGCTCTGTCCCTGCCTTCATTGTGTGCCATTAAAGAAGCTGCTCATCCCTTCTGGATTGCACCAGCTCTGGCCATCGCTGGCCTGCCCCAAGGGGCCATTCCAGGATGCTCCCTGGGTGCTCCCACCCCACTTTTGGCATTGGCCAACTCTGCCCAGCTCTGCTGCTGTCCTCGTGGAGAACAGGTTATGGGAGCAACACCCTGTGTCTGTTGGGGACTGACCCCTCCTCCAGGCACCCACAGGTGCCAGGGGTGGCCCACATGGCACTCATTGCTCTGGGCAAGGCTGAGAGCCTGTTGTTGCTCCTTGCAGGAGTGGTCCAAGTCCAGCTCCTCTGTGTCTGTCTTGCAAAGCCTCACTTACCTTTGGAGCCTGGATATTGCTCTCTGGGGAGGCTTGGCATGGAGCTCAGGGCTTCCAAACTGAGCCTCTGGTGCTTCTGCTTCCACTCATGACCTTAATGACACATCCTGATGGCAGTTGTTCTCCAGGCTGGGCATCCTGCCCTCTCTGCTGCAGGACTCGTGCTCCCCAAGCAGGCTGAGCTCTTCAGGTCTTCAGTCAAGGCAGTCAACCCTTCCTGGAGGGAAATCACCCTCAGCATGGTGGCAGCCACCCCTGGCATGGGCTGCTCCACTTCAATGTCCTTCAATAGTTTTCATCAGAAAAAAAAGAAAAAAATAAAAGCAGGAACGCAGGGAATGAGGAGACAAAAGAAGAGGGAGGACATCAGGAGTTACCACAAGCAGCTTCCCAGGGCTTTTTGTTCCTGGGTTAGACAGCAAATGGTTGGACACTCTGCTGAAGCTCAACCTGGGTCATACCTGGGATGTGTAAAACCACCCCAGGGCCTGAGCTGAAAGCCAAGAGGGCCAAAGGACTCTGTAAATCTGCTGCTTTCCCCTCTCAAATGTAAGTTGTTTTCTCTCGCCCTGCACGTTGTGAAGGAACACGAGCAACCTTGGAGTAAATGGCTCTGTGTCTTGCTGAGGTTGCCTTTGGTTGTGTTTGCAGCACTGGCTCAGGGCTGGGCTCCTTCCTCAGCACAGATTTGTGAGGCCTTGGAAACTGAAAGTTGGGTAATATCCACCAGGCAAGAGTTTGAGTTTTCAGCTCTCTGGGGAAACATCTTGACTGTTCCTCGGTCCGGAGGAGGGGAAATAACAGAGGTTGTGCCACGGGGAGGCTTTCTGGAGAAAGCTGGATTTCTTGGTGGGATTAGTCAAACTCTGTGATTCAGCCCTCCCCCAGCAAATGAGGCATCCAGAAATATGCAGGGAGGTTCTTTTCCTTGAAATTCTGCTCCAGAGGGTACATGTGGGCTGTAAAACTTCAAGTTTTCCTTTGCAGAGATAAAACCTGCATTTGATCACCCTAAAAACCCTCCTCTGAATCACTTTGCTGAACCCACCACCTTCTCTTCCTGCCCATCCCCTGTCCACCACCAGCCCAAGGGGTAGTGGCAAAATCCAGTATTTCCTAGCCAATATTCCAACATTTTCTGGCCAATATTCCAACAACATTTTCTGGCCAATATTCCAACATTTTCTGGCCAATATTCCAGCTGAGGCTTCACATGTGCCTGTTTTTGTAGCTGGGGTGTAGGACAAGCTCCAGCTGCCCAGCCCAGGTTTGGGACACCTGTGGCCAGTTTGGACCATCCAGAAAGCAGTTTGAGTATCTTGGAATAATTAACAAACTGCGGGAAGTCACCAGAAACATTCCAGAATCTTCCCCAGAAATCAGCTGGGAGGACTTAGGAGAAATTCTGTGCACACCTTGAGCGAGATGAGGCTGAAGAGGAGACTCAGTTTTGTTAGAAATGATAATAAAAGGTCTTGCTTTCTGTTCCACAGCTCTGACCTCGCTGCTCCAACCACCCTGGTGTTGCCACAGGCTGGGAGTTTATGCAGAGACAAACAGAGAGACAAACTCTGTGCCCACCTGAAGCGTCAGGGAAGCTGCTCCTGGGCCCTGAGAGATCCTGGCCCTGCTCACTGAGGAGCTCCCATCACTTTGCTGGCCTCAGAGCCAGGGATTGTCTGGCCAAGAGTGGATTCCTTTGGGGTCCTTTCAAAGAAAAAATTGCATGTTTTCCATGGAAGGAGGATTGTGAAAAGCTGACATCTGAGAATCCCCAGGTTTGGGCTCTTTGTGGGCAAAGCCTGTCCCGGGCTGGGTCACTCTGCTGCCGCATTCCAGAGGGTTTGGAACAGGCAGTTTCCTTTTCCCGGTGCCCACAGGGGGTACAGGGTGGCAGAAGCAGGGCAGTGGGATGGCAGAGGAGGAGAGTAACCTATGTGAACAGTGGTTACTGGAAATGAGGCTGCCTAATCCTCACAACCAAAGCTTAGCTTGGTGCTCACCCCTTGCTCCAAACCAGGGACTGGCAGTTCCCTGGCCCTTCACTTCTGAGAAACAGCCTTCCCTGCACACTGAAGTCATCAGTCAGAACATTCTGATTAAGTCAAAATTATTCCATTTGTGGCTTGTTGTGTGGTTTTGAAGTGTTTTTTTCTTTGCAGGGAATGTATTTTGGGAGGGCCTGACTTACTCTAAAAAACTCTCCTCTCGACCCTGAAAACGCAGCAGCTTTCAGAGAAAAAGCAGAAAGTGGGGGCAAAGCTGCTCCCTCCCACTCTACTCCCCTCCCTGTGGAATTCCTAAGCCCATGGAATGGGGTGGGAAAGGCAGTTCCTGAGCCTCCAAAGTTCAAGGCTCACTTTGGTTGTGCAGATGCTGGGGCAGCACCACCCGACAGTGGGTGAAAAGCCTCGAGGAGAAGTCCCACCACAACAACCACCCTGAGAACCTGCTCCTGGAAAAAGCACTTTCTTCCTGCCTTTCCCCAGCAAACTGAAGAGTGTTCCTTGTGGAACCCAAATAGTTTGGACCAGCTAAATAATTAGGTTTAATTAGTTTTTGTTAAGGTGGTGCCAACCCGCCCTTCTCTTCGGAAACTTGCTGAGCTTCTGCAACGGCTTGAAAACAATGAAGCAAGGAAAATATCCCACTTGTACCTTACTCATTTCCATCTGTCATGGAAAGGAAAGGGACCACCAGCCTCCTGAACTCCCTGGGGAAAAATTTCCCAGCCTCCCTGAGCTTGCAGAGACTTTCCAGAATTGTCAAGAGCCTGGAGAGAGTTTGAAATCCTTTGTCTCCATCATTTTTGTTCTTAAAGAAAAAAAGTCTTGCTGAGATTGCTTTTAGTCCCCTGGTGCTTGTGGGACATTTTCTCCTGGGCTGGTGGGGACACCACCAGTGGTTGGAGGCAAACCTGGAGAACCAGCAGTGGATCTGCACCTTCTCCCCTGCTAAGGCCACGCAGGAGCTTCTTGTCACATCCCTGTGTGCCCTCCTGGCCCAGACCTGCTTTTCCCATGATCCATGGGGAGTCCAGCAAGGGCAACAGCCTGGAATGAGTGGGTTTGCTGCTCTGGCAGGTGCTGGTGAGCTGGGCATCCCCAGCTGGGGAGGACAAGGCAGGGTCAGGCCAGACCAGGTCCAGGATGGAGCCACCACTGGCTGATGTGGGGAGGCAGGACCAGAAAGCGCTGGAGCTCCGTGGCATCCAGGTGAGGAAGGTCATGGGAAGTCACTGGATGTCCTGCTGGGGGACAGAGGGACTTCCCCTCTCTGTCTGTGGTGGTGTCTGCACAGTCAGGCTGGCACAAACCCAGCTGTGGCAGCAGATCCTCAGTCCTGGTTTGCTCTGTGACTGGGTCACTGGTTTCCATTTCATACAGGATGGTTTGGGTGGGAAAGGACCTTAAAGTCCCTCCCATTCCACCCCCTGCCACCACCAGGGACACCTTCCACAGGTCCCATCCAACCTGGCCTTGAACCCTTGCAGGGATGGAGCAGCCACAGCCTCTCTAGGACACCATCCCCGTGCTTGAATCCCTGGGGTTTGCTCCAAAGTGATGTGTGTTTGCACCGGTTTCCTCAAGTTCTGCCTTTTGCTGCTCTCAGTTCTGCTGTTTTCCACTGAGCTGGAGCAAGACACATTCCTATTTGATTGTGGAATCAAAGCTGGAGGCAAAACCTCTTTGGACCTGCTTTTTCCTGGGTGGTTTGGGTATTTCTCTGCTGCAGGCACTGAGTTGCACCCCATGTGCTGAGTCCTTCCCCAGGAGACCCCTTCCCACAGGAGTTTGCTGTGCACACGTCATGGTGGGAGAAAATGAAACCCCAGGGAAGAGGCCCACACTGTGTTCCCAACCTGGCAGGGCACAGCCACCTCCTCTTCTCCTGGGCCTGAGCCAAGCCCTGTCAGCAACAGGAAAAATTCCCCAGCCCAGAGGAAGCCATACCAGCGTTCCAGTCAGCCTTTCCAAAACATTTTTTGAGGAAGGGCACACGCCCTCTGGTTGAGGCCATCCAGTGTCCTGTTTACCTTCCTTCTTGGATGGTGCAGGAGAAAGTGGGAGGTGTCCCAGTATCACCTTTCCCAAGAAACAGGGAATTATGGATGAAGGCTCAAGGAAGTTGCTGTCCTGGCACTTTGCTGAGCTGGGAAGGTGCCAGCAGCTCAGGTGAGGCTTCCTGGGATGGGGATTGTGGAAGAGGATAAGAAACCTCTGAGACCTGGCATGGTGTGGGGGGGGTGGCTCTGCCTCTTGGCACCCTGGATTTGCTCTGTGCCATCGGACTCTGCTTTTGGGGAGTGTTGTCCAGTGAGTGGAAAGAGGAAATGCTGGTGTGGGAACCCACCAGAGATACCTTGTGCTCCTGGGCAGTGTGGCAGCAGCAGGAGAGGGGCTGGATTTCCCAGGCTGTTGCTGTGTGAAGAACAAGGAGTTTGTGGTAAAAGGACCTCACCACATAAATACTGAGCACATTAAATCCAACCCTACATCCGACTCCAGCTCTTCTGCCCACACTGTCCCTGTGGGGTTCCAGCTTCCAAAACTGGCAGCCAAAGCACAACATCCTGTGCTCTCCTTCATCTGGTTGGGACTTGGAGGAACCTGGTCTGGTGGAAGGTGTCTCTTCCCACAGCAGGGAAATGAGGTGATCTCTAAGGTCCCTTCCCCTGGACTCTGCCTTGGGGAGGCCACACCTTGAGTGTTGTGTTCAGTTCTGGGCCCCTCAGTTGAGGAAA
>JAOXXN010000137.1:4539761-4551345 GCA_026770055.1 Myrmophylax atrothorax
GAATGGGGTGGAATGAGGGAGGGAGACAGGGAGGGAGGGAGGGGGAAGGGAAGGGTTCAGCAGGCCCAGCAGGGACAGCTTCATTCCTGCCGGTCCAACGAGCAAGCCGGGACTTGAGGCAAGAGAAAGCACCCGCTTTGCTCGACTGGTTTGCTGGGAAGCAGCTGCAGGGCTGGCCCACAGCCTTGCCAGACTTTCCCCACAAGGATCAGCATTATTTGGAAGTGGAATGAAATTGCTTTTCTCCCAAATCCTGGCGGGTATTTTTCAGTTTGAAGAGTTTTCCATATGAAGGAGGGTGTGATGAGCTTGTCTTTCCCCAGCCAGCTCTGGCATTTGGCAAGTGGGAAAGGAGAGGGAAGGCACGAGGAGAGGGTGGTGAGGAACCAGGCCAATAAAGATCCAAGGATGCTCCAAGGATCGAGTTCCAACTTTGCCCAAAGAGAAATGAGGAGAACAGGACCCAAAGCTGCAGGGATGCTGCTGTGTGTGGCACTGGGGGGATGGAGTGTCCTGTCTGGGGATGGGGCTTGGTGGGCAGCCACTGAGTCCAAAGGAGACCCTTGGCCTTGTCCTGGCCCATGGAGGGACCAGACACCCCTGAAGAGCCCCTGGACCAGCCAAGCCATCTCCCTGCTGCTGCTGCCCCAGGATAGGGAGTGTCTCCCAGGGCCACCAAGGTGACAGTGGTGGCACTCAGAGCAGAGGCCACTGGCTCTTTTCCAGCTCTCCAGGGCTCTGGATGTGGAGTCGCATTCAGGTGCCAGCCCAGCCCAGCCAGCAACTCCTCAGACAACTCCAGCACCACCTCCCAGGGCATGGGAGCCTGGGGGACAGGGATGCAAGGATTGAGGACACAGGGATGCATGTCATGTGGATGGAGAGGTGAAGGACACGGGGATACAGTGACACAGAGATCAAGCACAGGAGTTCAACAACAGAGGTGCAAGGAAGGAAGAACGCAGGGATAGGGGGATGCAGAGATCAAGGACACAGGGATGCAGGGACACAGGGATGAAAGGACTCAAGGATGAAAGGAACAGGGACACAGAGATGGAAGGACACACAAACACAGGGATACAAGGATCAAGGAGTCAGAGATCATAGGGATGGGAGAGGGAGGTTTGGCTCCCACATGGTATTTCAGGGACATGTCCTGGGTCCAAGTGATGCCGATGGTGAAACCCAGTGAGACAGTGTGGGAAGGGCAGAAGGAAATGCCCGTGAGGACAGAGCGATGGAGCAGGTGATAGCACACCCCCACAGCAGTTTCCATGTGCCAAGGTGTGGAGCTCCTTTGGGATGGTGCTCTGGCTGAGGACCATCCCTGCCAAAGCACACAGCTCTTTGGGATCTCCTGCCCAACCTGCTGGGCTTGGGAATCCTCTCCCCATGGTCCAGCTCACAGATGGGCTTTGGAGTTTCTCCTGAAGACTGTGAGAGCCCTGGGGATGGAGATCAGTGGGCAAAGCTCCCAACAGCAGCCCATTCCCTGAATCCCTGGACATGGAAAGCTGCCTGCAAACAGCCAGACCTGCAGCCAGGCCGCCCTGCATCCAGATTGGGCCAACTAAAGCGTGGGGTGTGTGAGAGCTGCGGAATGCCAGGAATGCTGCCAGCCTTCCCGGGCAGCTGCAGCTCCGGAGCTGGGGGAGGCAGGGCAGGTACAGCCCTGGTAGGGACCCCTGGACATATTCCCAGCCTAGACAGCTCCCTGTGAGTTCCCATCCAGCTCTTCCCATTGTTGACCCCGTTGCAGGGTCCCTTTCTGCCCGGAGGGAATTGCTTCCCTGCTGGCAGCACTCAGGAGGAGCCAGGGGTGGAAGGAGGAGCCCAGCTCTGAGCTTCCCATTGCCCCCAGCGTTCCCAACCTGCTCCTCAGGGATGGACACCTGCCCACAGGAAGCCCCAAATTTCATTTTCAGCCACATTCCATCCAGATCCCTGTCCCACCAAGACCAGTGATCCTCAACAGAGCCCTAAGGGATCCTGTCCATGGAAGTGGGGGAATCACCATCTCTGGAAGTGTTGGAAAACATGTAGATGTGGCACTTGGGGACATGGGTTAGTGGTGGCCTGGGCAGTGCTAGGTTAACAGCTGAACTTGAACGCCTTAAAGGGCTTTTCCATCCTGAACAATTCCATGGTTCCACGATTCCAGAGAGGAGTTGGCAGCAAAGCTGTCTTCTTGATGCCCTTTTCCAAGCCAAACCCCATTGCAGAGCCTTGCACAGGAGCTCCTGGTGCCCAGGGACAGCAGGATAACAAAGATGGGCTGCCAGTCAATGCCAAGGGATGCACAAAGGGAAAGTCCCAGCCTGGTTGGAGATAGCAGAATTCCCAGGAATGCTCCCTGGGAAGCGTTAATGCCACAGCTGTTAAAAATGAAAGTCCAACACCCAGAGAACTTCTGGGCTTCTGGAAGATCAAGGAGCCAGGCAGGATGGGAAGGGCTTGGAGGTGGCTCCCAACTCCAGGGAGAGCGTGGGGACCAGGGCCAGCCGTGCTGGAAGTCGTGGCCTGCAGGGACATCCACTGTGGAGTGTTAGGAGGGCAGGAAAGAGTCTGGTGAGGAATAGGAGGAGGATCCCATCAGGATGGAGTTACAGAGATCAAGGACACAGGGATGCAGGGATACCAGGATTAAGGACAGGCTGAAGAGTCACAGGGATGCAGGAGCCAAGAACACAGGGATGCAATGGGAAGGCAACTCCATGGACATTCCTAGGCAACTCCATCCCCCACAAAAGTGTGGCTAATGGGATCCCAATGGGATTTGGGGGAACACAGACAGATTTTTTTCCCCTCTCCCATGCAGCTTCCCCCCAAATCTCTTCCCTGGTGAGCTGGGAAGGACATTTGGACTGGGACATCACCATCTCCAGGCCGCCTTTTCTCTGGCAGCGCCTTCATCTCTTTCCATCACATGGAAAAAAAAAAAAAAAGAGCCTCCACGGGTCAATATTTGGGTTTTTTTATTAAAATATCGTTATACCAAGTGGAATGCTACGGCAACCTCGGTATAGGGCGGCGGAACCAACAGCCAGGTTTGCATTTAAATACTTCAAGATAACTTAAAACGCACAAACGAGAACTCGTCGTCTTTGGCAGGAAAAAACAAAAGTTCACAGCACGAAAAAAGAATACTTAAAAAGAAATACCAATATTAATATAAAATATATTAAGTCGTGGGGGCTTGGGGGGTTTTTTAGCTCTTTCATAACTTTTTTGTTTCTTTTTCCACTTTGTAAACAATGCACAAGAACCGAACGCATTTTTTACGTGTCTGGGGAGAGAAAAATACAAAATGCAGTTGGCCAGCAAATGCACACATTGAAAGGAGACAGAAATAGAGAAAAATATATATATATACATGAAGGGTGAGGATGGGAAGCTCTGAGGAGCAAGATGTCAGTGCTGGCTACGGGCAAAGCCAGCTGCCAGTAGCCAGGGGATGCAGCCAGGACAGGGGTGGCACATCCCACCATCCTCCCTTCCCACTGAGCCCTTCACCTCTGGTTTCTCCTGCACCTTTCACTCCCTCCAGGATGTTTTGTTTCGTTGTCACCCCATCCCAAACCCTGTGATGAAAAGCCAGAGGCAGGATGTGGGTGATGGAAGTCTGGGGTTGCAGGAGCTCGGCTTGGCCGTGTGGATGTGGGTGGGTGGCACCCATGGGGGATCCCGCCTGGCTCTGCCCTCGTGCAGAGACATCGGCTTGTGGGGAAAGTTCGGGCAAACAGGCAGGGATTTCCCAGTCGGAGCCTGAGCTCCTGGGTGGGTGCAGATGGCCAAGACCCAGAGGTGGGAGCTGGGATGGGGAAGGAGCCGGGATGGGGATGGGAATGGAGCTGGTGAGGTGTATTTATAAGCTGCCCGCGCAGGGTCCAGCGCGCCCCGCGCAGCCAGGGACCCGTGTGGGCACCCAGGGGGCACGGGGCCCTCCCAGGCACCGGGGGCACTGCCGAGTCTGCTCCAGGCTCAGTCCCTCCTCCCACAGGCTTCTCCATCCCGAGGTGCCGGCAGGAGGGGCAGAGGGGCTGACATGCAGCCCTAAATCAGGATCTCCACCATGTCGGACAGGTCCGGGGCTCTGGCAGCGCCCGAGCTCTCTGGGGAAGAAGAAGGGATTTTTCAGGATTCGCAGGGATTCAAACCCACCCAACTCAACTCTGGCCTTTAAAATGCCTTTAAAAGGCACCCACATGTGGGCAAAGCCTGTCTGGGGGATGCTAAACCCATGTGCTGGAGCATCCCAACTCCCCACCCCGTGCCATCCCAGGGGACTCACCCAGCGCTCCGGTGCCCTCGCCCTGCCCGCTGCTCCCGGCCCCGTCCGTCTGTGTGCTGCCATCCTTGCTGCCATGCTTGGAGTGGGACGGCAAGGGAAGGGCAGCAAAAGCTGCCAGGCCTTCAGTGGTGGCTTTGCCTGCTGGAGGAGACTCTGTTAGGGATTCAAGTATTCAAGGCCAGGGGTGGACAGGGCTTGGAGCAACCTGGTCTAGAGGAAGGTGTCCCTGCCCGTGGCAGGAGGGTGGAATCAGATGAGCTTTAAGGTCCCTTCCAACCCAAACCATTCCATGATTCTATGATTCTACAACTGCTGGCTCCTCCAGGTGGTCCTGGAGAAATCCTCCCTCCCTAATTCCCAAACCACAAGGGAAACTGCAGGCAGGTGTCCGTGCCTACCTGTGCTGCCACGGGCACTGCCCTCGGGGGGGCGCTCACTCTGGGCAGCCCCCGGCCAGCTCGGGGTGGCTGCGGCGGCGAAGATGGAGGGTACGGATTTGGCCGGCCTTAGGGAGCCCTGCAGGGCTTTGCTGGGGTCCCTCCGGGAGCGCTGCTGCAGAACCTTGATGACAGCGTCCTTCTCCAGGATTTGGGCATGGAGGGCTTTCAGCCTGGAGAGAACAGGCAGAAAATGGGAGAGGAGCCGGATGGGGAGAGGAGAATGCAGGCACTGCCCAACCAAACCACAGCATGCACCTGATGGGGGCAAAATGCCTCCAGCGAGGTGGGAGTACCTGTTCTCCATCTCCTGGTGCTTGTGGCTGGCCAGGAGAAGGTCCTCGTTGAAGCTGCTGTTGGGGGAATGCCGCGGGGAGTGGCTGATGAGGGTGGTGTCGCGCTGGGCGGCCGCCGTGGCCGCGGCATCCATGGCAAACTGCCTCATGGTGCACTCCTCCAGGTACTTCTGCTCCCACTTGGTCATGTCGGCCTCCAGTGCCAGGATCTTCTCCTCCTTCTCCCTCAGCTGCTCCGACAGCGTGTGGACGCTCAGCTCCGGCGTCCCCCCGCCCGCGGTGCCCGCCTGCCTCTGCAGCAGCACAAGGACAAGCACCAGATGAGGAGGGGCTGGGAGGGCACAGCACCCACCATGCCTTGCTGGCACCCACCACTGGTCACCAGCACCCAGTACCGGTCACCAGCACCCACCACCAGTCACCAGCACCCACCACCGGTCACCAGCACCCACTGCCGGTCACCAGCACCCACCACCGGTCACAGGGACTCATTGCCGGTCACCAGCACCCACCACCGGTCACAGGGACTCATTGCCGGTCACCAGCACCCACTGCCGGTCACCAGCACCCACCACTGGTCACAGGGACTCATTGCCGGTCACCAGCACCCACTGCCGGTCACCAGCACCCACTCCTGGTCACCGGCACCCACTGCTGGTCTCAGGCACCCACCGCCAGTCACCGGCACCCACCACTGGTCACTGGTACCCATTGCCAGTCACCAGCACTCACTGCTGGTCACCAGCACCCACCACCAGTCACTGGCACCCATTGCCAGTCACCAGTACCCACCACTGGTCACTGGCACCCATTGCCAGTCACCAGAACTCACTGCCAGTCACCAGCACCCACTACCAGTCACCAGCACCCGCCACCGGTCACCAGCACCAGCCACCAGTCACTGGGACCCATTGTCGGTCACCAGCACTCACTGCCGGTCACCAGCATCCACCACCAGTCACCAGCACCCACCGCCAGTCACCAGCACCCACCGCCAGTCACCAGCACCCACCTGCTGAGCCCGCAGCATCTTCAGCTCCTGCTCCAGGCGGGTGCGGAGCCGCAGCTCCAGCTGCTCCCGCTTCTCGCAGGCGGCCTGGAGCTGCCCCAGGGCTGCCTGCAGCCGCTCCACCTTCTCCACGTAGGCTCGTTTCTTCCGGAGCTCGGCCTCCGCCTTGGCAGCCCGTGCCTGGGCACTGCCCAGCGCCTGCTCCAGCAGCTCTGCCCGCCGCCGCTGGTCCTCGTTGGCGCTGCGCAGCAGGGACACCTCCCGCTCCAGCTTCTCCTTCTCCTGCTGGTGCTCGTAGCCTGCAAGGGAACCCCACAGATCTCAGAGGTTTGGCTTCCCCACGGCTGGTCCATGAAGACCTGCAGGAGTTCTTTGCTCCCCAAAATCTGGCTATGCCACCTCTCCCCCCAGATCTTCTACCAGATGGGGGCCGGGGGCAGCCCAGCCAGCTTTGGCAGATGGCCAAAAGCCTCCACTTGCCACATTCCAGCCCAAATTTTGGCTTGGGAAGGGTGAAAACTGCCCAACATGAATCCAGCCACCTTAGGGAAGGGGATGCAATTCCTCCCACTGACACTGTGTCTCTCTGCTAAAATAACGATTTAGGTGTATTTTCCCTCCAAAAACTCCCCAGGCTGGCACAGCTGCGAGGTGCAGGAGGGAGGAAGGAGGGAACGGCCGCGCTGGCGTGGGGCGGGAGTGCGGGCTGGGTGCTGGAAGAGCCGGCACAGCGGCAGGAATGTGGGGAATGCGGGTCACGCAGTCTGCCGGCCAGCCGGGATTAATGGCTCGAGTCCAGCGCCAAGAGTTGCTCCATCCTCCCTTGGGAAGGCCGAGAGCTGCCGCCTGCCCCCCTCCTGCTCCTCCTCCAGCCGAGCTGTCCCACTCACAGATGCCACAGCAGCCAGACAAGGACGGGTATACCCCGGGACTCACTTTGTGCCAGGAGTTTGGCCACGCTGCCCTGGTTGCTCTCCTGACTTTCCTGGGTCTTGCTGGCCAGCTGCTTGTTCGCTGATTCCAACCGCTCTGGTCCAAAACAATTAAACTCTATTAAGATTTAAATACAAGATTTTGGCCGGAGGAAGTAGGAGAAGCCTGGATTCCCATGGAAACACTCAGGGCACAGAGAGCACCCCCAGGGCTGGGGATATGGAGGGTCCCTCACCTTTCAGGTCCCGGTTGAAGTCCTGGAGCCGTCGCATCTCGCTGTCTCTCTTGTTCCTCATGGCTTTCTCCAAGGCTTCCCTCTTGGAAGAGGCTTTCACGAGGTTCTCATAATCCTCTGAGATGCGCTGGATCTCGCTCTCCAGCTGAGGTGGAGGAAGGGACAGGCCAGAGTTAGATATTCATGGAATGAGGAAAGGGAAGGGTGATGCCACCAAAGCTCACCCAGAGTGTTCAGCCCAGCCTGAGGTGCCAGAGGAGCTCAGCACATGGGCCCCCTCAACTGCCCCCCAGAACACGCTTGGAGGGGGAAAACTGACTTTTTTTCTGCCTTTTTTTCTTGTGCAAGAGGCTCTCTGCAGATTTTGGCTCTGCCATAGCCCAGCCACGGGGAACAGCCGCCCCTTGTACACGGCCACACAAAGGACTTTCTGTGGCTGGCGGGATGGGGGGGACACGCGGAGGGAGGGGGGCACCGGAGAATGGGCTCCTTCTCCCCGACCCTCTGCCGCGCCGCAGCTGCTCCGAGGGGAACAAGCGCCGGAGGGAGGAGGAGGAGGGATTAAATCACCAAAGGGGGGGAATTTTCACAGCAGCTGGTCGAGCGTCCCCCGAGGCAGGGGGGACACGGGGCTGCCACCATCCCCTCACCTTCTGGATGCGGCTGGCCTTCTCGGCACAGCTCTCCAGCTCCCGCCGCAGCTTCTCGCTCTCCCGCTGCAGCCTCTCGTTCTCCCGCAGCACGGCATCGGCCCGGGCCAGGCGGGTGCCCGCCGACACCGCCAGAGCCTCCACACCCGCCGGACCCAGCGCGCCCGGGCACAGCGGCAGGAACGCGGCCGGCACCGGCGTGGGCAGCACCCTGCGGGCAGGGAGGGAGGGACAAGGGGTGGTCAAGGTTTGGGAGAGGTGGGAGAGCCCATCGTCAATCCAGCACAGAATCACAGAATCATTAAATTGGGAAAGACCTCCGAGATCAACTCCTACCAGTCGGTGTCCCACCAACTGCTCCAAACCCATGGGCCAAGAGGGTGGCTGTGCCTCTGGGTCACCCCAAAGGAGGAGAGAGGCTCTGGGAAGTGTCTATCCTGCTTTTTAGAGCTGGGAAGCACTTGCTTTCTTGAGCATGCTCAAACATAAAATAAACATTGTCTTGCAGTGATGTCTTGACCTGACCCCTCCAGGACCTGGCAAGGGGGTCTGGATGGGCTCCCAGGCCCCCCCCATCCCTGGGAATGTCGCAGACAGCCCAGGCATAGTATGCCCCTTGGAAGCTGGCAGCACTGCCCCTTTTCCTTGTTTTCTGGGAAAAACAAGGGCTCCTGACATGGCTCCTCACTACCAAACTATGGATTTGTCCTCACTATATGCAGAGGGTCCAGCCCAGCCCAGCCACCCCTCACACCACTGCTCTGAGTTCCTTGACATCCAGCCTGGCATTCCCTGAGCAGGGTGGCTGTGCCTGGCCCGGCCCTGCTCCGCTCCCTCACGGGTTACTCGCCAGGGCCTGCATTCCTGCGGGGTGATATAGGAGCAGGGAAGAATAAATACATCTTCCTCGCAGTTCCCCTTCCCCTCTTTGTTCCCTGGAAGGAGAAGGTTTTCCTGCTGGAGATCCTATCACTCTCCACTGGGTAGGTCAGCAGGGCTGGGAGTAGCGTGTCCTCCCATCGAGCCTCCAATTTCCTTCTTCTCATAGTTTTCCACAGTGGAAGAGGTTGTTTCCAGGCCCTCCTCAAATTCCAAGTGAAGCCTGACCTCCCAGACCTCTCTGTGTCCCTCTCATAGTCAACCTGAGGCTTTGCCAGAGGCGTTGAGCTGCCCAAGGGACCATGGATGACCCAGCACCAAGCCCAGGCTCTGCTGGGCAGCAATCCCAACAGCAAACCGGTGTTACACGGACATTCCCAGCTCAGGACCATAGGGTGGGATTCCACAGAACAAGGAGCACTTTTGCCTTCCACCCTTCCCCATGCCTGTTCCACATTTAGCTGCTTCCTGAGCCAGTTCCAGCTCCTAAATTACCCTCAAATTCCTCCCAGTGCACAGGGAGGGGGAAGGGTCTGCAGAGGGAGTGGGATTTTCATCCCTGGTTGGAAGAACCCAACTGAGCTTGGGGACCTGGGGAGCACAGCAGAGCAGAGGGGTCCCAGCAGTTCCCAATGGGCTGAGCTGGTGAGGACAAGAGCAGCTGCCCGGGCCCCCCCATGGCATCCCACAAATTCCAAGCATCCATCCTGAACATTCCTGGGAGTCATCCAAGAGTGTGTCACGGGGGCCTCAGTTTACCTGATTTCAGGGTGCTGAAATCCAGGACCTTCCCGGGAGCAGGGTCGGGGTTCTGCCAGGTAAGCGTCCTGGGAAGGGATGCCGTAGGGATACTCCGGGGGCGGTCCCCGGGGCTCCGTGCCCTCGGGGTGCTGCCCGCGCAGGGCCCCGAGCTGCTGGTGGCGGGAGAGCTGCGGGAAGCTGTGGGAAGCGCTGATGGGGCTCTGCGCCTTGGCCCCGTTGCGCTCCAGCGACATCCGCATCAGCCGCTCGCTCAGCGACCGCACGTGGCCGTGCTTGAGGTCCTTGAGCCCCTCGTCGGGGCGCCGGGAGCCGCTCTCAGCCCCACGCGGGGCCGCTTCCCCTCGGCCTCCCGAGCCGGCCGCTCCCCGCTGCGAGGCGAACAACTGGGAATGCGCCTTGGCCTCCTCGTAGGTGGGCAGCTCCTCGGCCTTGGGCGGGCAGAGCCGATAGACGCTGTTCTCCAAGTAGACGTGGTCGGAGTGATGCTCCTGGCCCTGCGGCTCCTGCCGCGTGGATTGCTGCACCATCTGGCTCTCCTCGGGGCTGAGGCTCTCCAGGGAGGAGCGGGGGCTCCCGGCGCCGCCGCCGCGCAGGGCTTGCTGCTGGATGGCCAGCAGAGTGCGGTTCTCCGTGAGGTTCCCATAGCGCAGCTGCTCCTGGATCAGGCGGTGCAGGACCGTCCCGTTCGAGTCCTCCGCCGTCCTCATCTCCTTCCGCGCCACCGGCACAGCCACGTTTCCACCCGAGAGGGGCGTCCCGGGGAGCCTCAACAGCAACGGGCCACGCCGGGACACCTGCGAGAGGGGAGAACGGGATTGTTGGGAAGCGGCCGGGTGTGGATCCTGATGGACGTGGGATTGTTTGCCAGGAATGTGGCCGGGACGTGCCGGAGGGGTGGCAGCCCGTGGCGTAGCAGCGTCCCCGCTGGGGCGGCTGAGCGCTGGTGCTCTCAGTGCACCCACGGCCGGCGCTGGGGCCGGGGGCGGTTCTGGGGGCTGGCACCGGTTCGGGGGTCGGAGCTGACTCCGGAACTCCATCCCTACAGATCTGGGGCCAGCGCTGGCACAGGAATGGGGGACAAGGGACAAAGTGGCCCCAGGGGACCAGGCAGGAGCCACCGAGAGCCGGCTGGGACCCCCCCACGTGCCCCCTCCGGACACGGGACATGGAGGTCCTGGACCTGGGAGGGCTGTCCCAGTCTCGGGGACAGTCCTGGATCTTGGCGCTCCTGGGGATCCCCCGGTGCCTGGGGGGATCACAGTGCCAGGGGAGGCCCCGGCGCTGGGGGGAATCGGTTTTCCGGGGTCCCGGTCCCGGCTGAGGGAATCCCAGTCCGACGGGAATCCCGATCCCGGCTCGGGGGCTCCCTATCCCAGGGGTTGTCCTGGTCCCAGGGAGGACGGTCCCGGTGCCGGAGGGCGTCCTTCGACTGGGAGGGATCCCGGTCCCGGGAGAGGGGTCCCGATCCCAGTGGAGGGGTTCCCAGTGCCGGGGGGAGCCTCGGTCCCGCTTAGGGGAACCCCGGTCCTGGCTGGGGGGTCCCGGTGCCAGAGGGGCTACCCAGTCCCCAGGGTGTCCCGATCCTGGCTGGGGGAATCCTAGTGCCAGGGGGGAGTCTAAGTCCCTGTCGAGGGGATCCCGGTCCCGTGGGGGGTCCCGGTCTGGGAGATCCCGGTTCGGGGGAGGGTCCCGGGAGGGTCCCGCCCGGCTGGTGAGTTCCCGAAGCCGGAGGGTTTTCTTTTCCCGGGGGGATCTCATTCCGGGGGGGGGCTGTCCCGATCCCGATCATGAGATTCCCGGTCCGGGAGGGTCCCGATCCCATTCGGGGGGATCCCGGTCCGGGGGTGTCCCGATCCCATTCGGGGGGATCCCGGTCCGGGGGGTGTCCCTATCCCATTCGGGGGGATCCCGTTCGGGGGGTGTCCCGATGCCGTTCGGGGGGTCCCCGCTGCCGGGGGGTGGCTGCCGGGGGTCCCGGCGGCGGCACTCACCGGGGCATGGCGGAGCGGAGCGGTGCTGCGGCGGCTCTGGGCGTCCCGGGGCCGCGGGGGCCGGGCCGGGCTGAGCTATGCCCGGAATGCGGGGCCGGGCC
>JAOXXN010000137.1:4591054-4604484 GCA_026770055.1 Myrmophylax atrothorax
CAGCACCCCAGCTCAACCCAACCCACCCCACCCCAACCTCTTCTGTGTCTCAAATCCATCAGACATTTCTCCTGGCAGCAGACAGAACTCCCTCCCGCTCTGGGAGACATCAACAGGTCCTCTCCCACCCAGCCAGGGGGGGCACTGCTCCTCCTCAGCTCCCCCCATTCACCATGAAGCTCCTTTCTCATCCTCCATCCTCTCCTCATCTTGAGACCTCCAGAATTTTTGTCTTACTATAAAAGAACAGCGGCAGAGGAATCTTGGCCTCACCAGGGGGACTTAAAACAGGACATGCAAAGCTCTGGGGTGAAGGACCCCGCACCAAATGCTGCCCATCAGGAAACCTGCCCAGATCCTCCCCATCACAACCACAAATGTATCCCACAAGCTGATGTCTCCCAACATACAGGGAGAGCATCCTCCCCTAAATGGGCTGGCACAGACAGCCAGACTGACCACCCAAACCTCCTGGTGCCCTCCAGGGCCACCACACCCCCCTCCTCCCCCTCACCCTCCCTGGCACTCACCGTTCTCCTCCGCCCGCTCTGCTGCTGCCATCGCCAGGAAGAGAAAACAGCACAAGTCAATTAACCCACAGCTCAGAACAAACTACTCAGAGACTGACAGAGACAGCACCTGGGGGTCCCACGGGTGCCCTGCAGGTGCTGCTGGGCTGGGCTGGACCTTCTCCATCAGCACTTCACTCATCATGTTCTGCAGGCACTGGACCATCCCTGCCCATGTGTGATCTCAGGGGTTTTGAACATCCTTCTCCAGGTTTCAGCACCCCAAGAACAAGGAAAACCCTTCCCTATGAGCTGGGGGGAGATTGCCTCCCTGCAAACACAACCCCTGGGTGCCAGGGCAGGGATCCAAGATGACCCCTTGCTGGTGGATGCACAGGGTGGGCTGCTCGTCCCCTGCACACCCTGTGGCCACACCAGGGGGCTTGGGTGGCCACCAAAACCAAACCCACAGGGCACAATCCAGTGGTGGGCTTGGGGTCAGGACTGAAGAGCACCTCGAAGGTTTTTCCATGCTTTCTTCAGAGAGCAGCATCCCTGGGACACAGCCAGTCCCTGGACAGAGGTGAAACCGAGCTCAGCACAACACAGGGATGGAGCTGATCTTCCCAGGGAGCTGAACCCAAGGAGGCACAAGCCACCTTCATTCCCTGTCCACCTTCATTCCCTGTCCACCTTCATTCCCTGCCCACCTTCATTCCCTGCCCACCTTCATTCCCTGCCCACCTTCATAGCCTGCCCACCTTCATTCCCTGTCCTCTGCACTGTTGCTCTGATGAGCATCCTTCCCAGATGGCTGAGAGTGACAGCTCCCAATCAAGGCTCTCCACGAGGTGGCTCCTACAGCCACAGTGACCACCCAAATCCAACAGCTACAGCGAGACACTCCAGACACCACTGTGGCCCCCAGGAACACCCCCCAAACCTCCCACACTTACTGCAAAGGGGTGGTACGGGGTGGCAGCCGCAGCCCCTCGGGCCCCTGGCGTGGATGGGAGCATGGACAGCCCCGTGGAGAAGATGCCCAAAGCGTTGAGGTTCAGTCCTGGGATCAGGTTGGCTTGTTGCTGGGAAAACAAAGACATGGAGAGAGGTGTGAGAGGCAGAGTGGGGGTTTTGGGCTTCTCACCACAGTGTGGGTGTGATGAGTGAGAACCAACCCTTGTCATCACATATTGACACTCTGCCCCCCAGTTTTCTTCTGGCCATCCCAGGTGGGAGGCTGGAGCTTACGTTGACAGCCACCACGTCGTTCTCATAGGCCTCTCGCAGCTTCCTCATGATCTCCACCTCTGCATTGGAACAGGCCTCGGTGCTGCCCTTCACCGTGATGGTCCTCTCAGGGTTGTAAATGGTCAAATCCTGCAAACTGCCCCAAGGGAAACCCGGGGAGAGATGGTTACCTCCTTCCTCCAAGAGAAACCCCGGGAAACTCCAATCAAAGCTGAGGACAGATCCCCACACACCCTCTCCCTGCCCAGTGCCACCATTCCCCTGGGATGAGGAATGTGCATGGGAGGACACAACTGCTCTATTTTCCGGCTCCAGCACTGCCAGTCCCATGTTGGATGGAAGGAGGTGGCTTGGAGTTCCCCAGGACTTCACTGACTCTTGGAATTGTGGAACGGTTTGGGTTGGAAAGGACCTTAAAGATCATCCCATTCCACCCCCTGCCATGGGCAGGGACACCTTCCACCAGCCCAGGTTGCTCCAAGCCCTGTCCAATCTGGCCTTGGACACTTCCAGGGATGGGGCAGCCACAGCTTCTCTGGGCACCTGTGCCAGGGCCTGCCCATCCTCACAGGGAAGAATTCCTTCCCAATATCCCATCTATCCCTGCCCTCTGCCAGTGGGAAGCCGTTCCCCCTTGTCCTGCCACAGGAACTTACGGGGAGATGGTGATCTTCGTGCCCGTGTCCTGCTCGATCTTCTTGAGGTTGCGTCCCTCCTTGCCAATCAACCTCCCCACCAGGCTGTTGTGTGCCAGGATTTTCAAGGGAATCTCTTCTGCTCTAAAATGGATTCAAAAATAAAACCTAACGGTCCATCCGGCCAGAAAACCCATTTCCAGGCACGAGCACCAAGGACGTGGTGGAAGGAGCAGAAGGACCACCCCCACATCCCACCACTCGTTGGGCTGGGCCAGGAGCACTCACGATTTAGTTTCATCAGCCTCCTTCTGCATGATGTCCAGGATCATGCGACACGCTTCGGAGCAGCCCTCGGGCGTGGCGTGGATGGTGATGGGCTTTTCGGCAGCGCCGGCATTCTCCTTCCGATGGATGTCGACCCTATGGCGAAACAACCGGCAGAGAGGAGCCCCCTGAGATGGGTCTGGTGCCACACAGAGGTTTGTGAGGGCTCAGGAGCTGAGAAAAACTCATTTCAGCACTTGCTCAAGCTTTGGGGAGAACCTGGGTCTCAGGTGCCTCTGCCACCACCTGGTTCATGCAAGCCCAGGCTGAGTCTGGGTTTTGGGGTGGTTTGCATCAGATCTGGGCTATGTTCACCTGCAGGATCCGAGGTCTGGGGAGCTGAGGGGTGTCACAACATCAACCAACACCTCGAGGGGGCAGAACAAATCCTCAACTGTGCAAAGCCCTGAGCAACCTTTCTATCCTCTCTGATGCCAGTCCCACTTGGAGCAGGAGACCAGATTAGGGGTCTCCTGAGGTGCCTTCTGACCTCCACCTCTCTCTGCACGACACCCGAGGCTGTCCAGCGACCACGTCCTTCAGGACAGAGAGAACTTACCCGTGGGCAGCACCTGTCACGACAGGGAGGCAACACGTCACGACAGCGCCGGTACTCACGCCCTCCCGCGGGAGCCCCGCAGGCCCTCCCGTGGTGTCTACTCCTCTGGTCCTCCCTCAGCTCATGGCGGGGAGGAGGAACGCGCCTCCAGCTCGCTCCTCACACTCAACCGTACCTGGCAAAGGCCCTGAGAGAGAGGGAGAGAGGAAAGCAGGGTAGGAGACTCCCGCACCTCAACCACGTGCCTTGGAGAACGGGGGGAAGCAGCGTCTCCGTCTTCTCTTCCCACTGGAGGGTGATGGATGCCGTGCGGCCATCCCGCCATCGGCCACCACCGTGGCATCCCTGTCACTGCTGCAGCCAGGGCCAGATCTTCTGAGCAGGGACAACAGTGGCCACTCAGCCCCTCAGGGAGTCCCACCAGTGCTTGGCTCTGACATGGTGGAGCCTCTGGCCGCATCTCCAAGGTCCCTGTCCCAACTGGGGACGTTCCTGGGTGCTGCTGCATGTGCCAGGCCAAGGGCTGTAGGGCAGAGTCCCCTCCATCCACGATGGGATGTTGTAGGGTCCCACTGGGCTTGTACAGGTCAACTCTTCCAGGAGCTCACGAGCCAGCACGTTGGAACACGGGCAGTGGAGGGTGAGCAGGTAAGGTGAGTGAGCACAGGTAAGGGCAGAGCCAACCCCACCAGCTCCAAAGCGACCTCAGAGTTGTTCCATCCAAGCACTGAACAGGCAGTGAAGACAGAGTGTGATACCCTCAGTAGGCTCCATCCCTCCAGATCTCCCACGACTTCAGCCAGAGTTGCTCAGGCAGGAGGTTGGTGCTGAGCAGACTGTGCAAAGAGGCGATGGAGACACCGGCACCACCGAGCTCTCCCTGCCCCTGGTCACATCTACAGCCCGTGGTGACCCCACTGTGTGCTGAGTGACACCCTCTGAGGTGCTCCCAGCCGTGCAGCTCCATCAGGTTGACTTCAGGGGAGGCTCAGGGACACTCTGCCACTCCCTTCGCCAGGGATAGGGCAAGAACATCACAAGGGGCCACACAAGGCCATGACAGAGCAGGCTGATGTTCCCAGTTAGGGGGAACCCATGAGGAACTCCAAAAAGCCCCACAGATGGAAACCAAGCAGCTCCTTGAACCCATGAGCAGCTGAGGCTGGTGGAGATGGGGACACAGCCGAGCCTTCGGACCGGAGAAGGACCAAGCCACGTGGAGGGGCTGAATGGAGGCACTGAGGTGATGAGTTCCTTGGACAAGCCCTGGGGAGGGGTACGGGCCAAGTTTCTGGCTGACTGAGCTATCCCACACCTGGATGTGCAGGCACAAGCTCAAATTGCAGCGAGAAGATGGGACACCAGGAAGGGGTTGCTGTGTTCAGGCATGTCCCACCCCAAAGAGCTGGAGAAGGGAGAGCTTTGGACTGCCCAGCACATCCCAGTCCCAGTGTTTCATAACTCCATTCCAATGGGAGGATGGAGAAGGAGACCCTCAGCACACTCACCCCATCAGCAGGTGCTGCAGGGAGGGGTGACCGGGGATGGTGGGACTGGGACAGGGCTGGTTTGCCCATGGTGCAGCAGGAAAAGCCTCCAAGGCATGTAAGGGGGGGCTGGGAGCACTTCAGAGAGTGGTGGCCATGAGGGACAGCTGTCTCCAGGTGGACAATATGGTGTGCACGTAGGTTATCCTGGCCCCATGGCTGCTGGGTATCCGTGGCCCTCTTCTCATCGAGTTCCAAGGTCATCTGCTGGAGTGGGCTCTTGGTCTGGGCTTCTCCATGGAAGAAGATGGCTCAGCCTGGGGCCAGTTTTGTCCCCTGGAGCTCAGGAGCATCTCTGGGATCACTGTCTGTGCAGCCAGGGGGTGAAATCCAATGTGGCCAGAGGAATCCAGAACCCAAAGTCACTCAGAGTAGGAGAAGGGGGTGGGCATCACACCGGTGGCTGAGCGTGGCCTGAGCAGGGACAGCACTGTGGGATGAGATCCCAAACTGAAGGACTGCCCAGGATGGGTGCCTGAAGTCCCCTTTGCCCAAGGCTGGAGTGGAAGTGGTGGCCCACCACGGCACGCGGTGTCTGTGGGCAGATCAGGAGAGAGGGAGAGCAGGGAGCATGGCCTTCCTCCACAGCACTGGGTCTTCAGGGCAGGCATGGGGAGCTAATCCACGAGGAGGGACAACGTGGTGGCAGAAATTGCCCCAGGCAGCAGCATCTGGCCTTGTGGTCAGGAGAAACCAGCACCTTCCCACCTTCTTCACCAGGCTCACAGCTTGGAAAGGGCAACTTCCAATCTTGGGTGGTGAGGACACAGCTACCCCTGCCGCTCATCCCACCAGGACTCACCTGGAGAAGGGCTTGCAGCCAACCAGGACCAGCTCACGGCTACCAGTGGCCCCTGCCGGGTTCCAAGAGCTCCTCTCCCTACTCATCTGCCCCCCTTTCCATACAAACCTCTTCCTGCCAACCCAGCACTGGGATCTGGCTCCAATTCCTACCTCTGCACTACTACCACCAAGTAATTTGCCTGTCAAAGCTCCTCTGAGAACTAGGATGTTGTGGGACAGGAGTCCTGCATCCCGTGGGATCACCAGGTTCAGGATGGTGGGTGGGACAAGGCAGCTTTGGGTTAAACACAAACACACCTGGGCATGAACAAACCATGCAGGAAAACCATGCACAGAACCAGCAGTGAGGTCAAGGAGAACAGCAACAAGAGAAACATGGAAAACTTTGGCAAGACAATCCCCCTTTGGGTCCTTTCCTCTTTTAATTCAAAAATAAAAAAATGTTTTAAAATGTTAATTGCCAAAAAAGGCTTCAAATGGTTATGAAAGCCCATCCTTCTCGTGGCAGTGCTCCCATGGTGTCCCCTTTCCCCCTGCAACAACTCTAACCCATATGATCATGATCCCATTGATGAGCAAATCCTGAGGGCAAAGACCACTATGCCCCTTTGGGATTTTAACCCCAAACTTTCAATTTCTCCCTAAAGCCTCATGCCCAGCTGATCTCATGAGGCCTTAGGAACCCATTCCTGGCCTTTTCGCAATGTGCATCCCCCTCTGGCCGCACCCAGACCACCCTGGCCAGCAGGAACGGTTGGGGATTGGAGCTCTGCCACCACCCCCTGCAGGCTGCGCCCCGAGCAAGCGGCACTGGGTGGCACTGCAGAGCCCCGAGCGCAGGGAGCACCCAAGCCGGGACCTCCAGCACCCTACGGAAAGGAAACAAAACCATTGGAAGTACTTACTTGGACTGGGTTTGCTTAGTAAGGTTCTTTATGGTCAAGCCCTCCTTTCCTATGATCGCACCAACAAACTGCGTGGGCACCAGCATCCGCAGAGGGAACTCGAGCTGCTGGGGCTGCGAGGAGCCCCCCGGGGAGGAGCCCCGCTCCCTGGAGGAGTGGCCCCCGCGGCGGGGTCGCTGGGGGGGCGGAGGGGAGCTCACCTCTTCATCCGGGATGTAGGAAATCTTGAAGGAATAGTTCTCGAGCTGGTGGTCGCTCAGCTTCTCTAGGGCTCTGCAAGGCAGGGAGATGTGGAAGGTGTGGGGGCTGCCCCGGGGTGGGCACCCCACCAGTACCGCTTGTAGACAATGGTCCCTCCCCAGCCTGCACCTTCCCACTCTGGAGAAGGTGGCCATGGGAAGCCAGAGCCCCTCACTGTCTCGGGAGAAGCAAGCCCCTTAGTGTGGTGGGACATCATCCCCTTCCATGTGCTGGAGCAGGGCCAGAGAAGAGCAACGAGGCTGGAGAAGGGACTGGAGCACAAGTGCTGTGGGGAGAGGCTGAGGGNNNGAGCTTGGCCGTGGCACTGAGTGCCATGATCTGGTAAAGGGACTGGAGTTGGACCAAGGGTTGGACTTGATGATCTCTGAGGTCTTTTCCCACCCAATCCATTCTATGATTCTGTGATTCTATGTGGGTGATTCCAGAGCTGGCACGTGGCTTGTCCCCCCAGCAGAGGTGGGATGGCAGCCTGGGGACCTGCCCCTTCACCTGGGAACCTGCTCTTCCCGTGGGCAAAGTACCTGCCAGCAGCCACCACACAGCATGGAAAGGGTCCCACAGGCTTTTTGGCCATGGAAAAGCTGGAGGCTCTGAGTAACCACTGCTGCTCCAGGGAGAAGGATGCAGCACATGGTGCCCCTCTTTTGGGGACCCCAAGTCCCTTCCCAGCAGGACATCTGGAGTCTCCAGCCCCCAGCCTTTCCCTGGTGGTGAAGCTCAGCTGTGCTGCTGTCTGCCATGACCCCAAAAGCGGTGGTGGCTTCAGCCACACTCCTTCCCCTCTCCCACCACATCCCACTTGCCTATGGATAGACTCCACATCCACTGAGGACTTCTGCAGCTTCACCATCCAAAAAAACCACTCATCCTGAAGCATCAAGCACTGCTGTGCTGGGAAAACTCTCTGCCTTCCTTTCATTCCAAGGCCATGGTGGGATTTTTGGGGCTGTCCTGTGCAGGGCCATGAGTTGGACTCAATGATCCTTATGTGTCCCTTCCAGCTCAGGGGATTCTATGATTGTGAGACACTCATGTGGTGTTTATCTGTGGTCCATGGCACCTCTGGCCAAAGCTGGAGGCACAAGGAGGACCCTCCTCCACCCTCCTGGAGCAGGAAATCACTCTCCCCAACTCTGTCCTCACTTATCCAATGCTGTGGTGGGGTCAACTCTGCTGGGAAGTTGGTGGAATGTCCCTCAAGAAATGGACTCCCAAAGGCTCTCTGCTGTCTGGGATCTGCCTGGCTCTTGGTCCTACCAAAAACACCCTGGCCACTAATTAAGGACTATGCTGTTTACTCATGGCTTACACAGAGTTGATCTCCAACACAAGGATAAAGTCTCTGCAAGCCTGGACCAAAGCATTTTGCTTGAAATAGTCCCTCCCCTTCTGAAATAACCCCTAATTCCTATTTTTCCCCCTCTGCAGCATCCTCCAACCATGTCTTCACATGGCCTGGTTGGGTCCTGCCACCCTTCTGAGGCTGTTCCTCGTAGGGGCTGTTTCTCTCCAACTCCTCAGCACAAGAGACAGGGGATTCACCCTCAGCTGCTCTCCCACTCCTACAGATGCCAAACATGGACCTCCCGGCTCCCTCTCACCTCATCCACCCACCCATCCATTCCTCTCTTGTCCATGGCAAAAGAACTTTCTGCCAGCCTTTCCGAAGCCAAGCAGGTGGTTCTTCCTGACTCCAGGCAGCAGGAGGTGACAGTCTCTGCCTGTTTTGGTCTCCAACTTGGCTCATCCCTGAATGGTTCTCATTCTCTCATCATCACCACAATTTCCTCACCATCTCTGCCATCTCCTTCACCATATTCAACCCCTTCAGCAGCACTAACTGGGTGGTCACACTGGTGATGAATCCAGTGCATTCCCAGTTTTGGGCTGGATTTCCAACCTGGGAAAATGACTCCTTGATGAACTTCCTGACCTGACCCTCAGCTTTCCAGAGCACTTTGCTCCCTGGAGACAAGGCCACTGTGACACAGCAGAGGACCCTGTAGGAAGGACAGTGTCCAAAGGGGACTGCACATCTGGGGGACAAGGGGAAAAGGCCCAGAAAAAGAGGGGACAACCACAGGGCTGCTGGCCACAAGAAACCCCACCCCTCACACCAGGGGAGAAGGCAAGAGACAGCCCAGCACTGGGACAACTCACAAGACAAGGAGCCTGGAAGATACCTGGAATTCCCTGGGCAAAGTTTGGGTGGTGAAATTATGGACAAAAGGAAACAAAAGCCACTTACACTTTTGCCTCCTCCTTCGTCGCATACGTCACGTTGACAACGGCTGTTTCTGTGTCTGTGTTCACTGGGGGGGAGCAGGAGAAGGACAGTCAGAGCAGGGGTGAGAGAGAGGTCTCCTCTGCTCCCAGGACACTCCAGAGCGGGGATACAGCTGGGAATGGTGGGATGGTGGTGCCTGTCCAGCTTGTGCACCACTGCCTTTTCCCCCAGCACAAGGACTGGGCTGGAACAAGACCAGAAGGTGCCAAGGCTGGATCCAAGAAGGATGAATGGCTGGATATCCCTGATCCACCAGGGAATCCCAAAACTACACTCAGCTCATTCTTATTGGCCAAGGACCAGAGAATCCTCTGGGGATAGAGGATGGATGGTCCATGCCATCCCCCCACTGGATGGGTGGCACCACCTCTGTCAGCAGGGCTTGTGTCCAAAGGGAACACCAGTTCAGCCCAAGGACTACTGGGACAACAAGGTTTCACCCCAGTGGGTTTCCCTTCCCTGCAGTGCAGGCAGAGCTGGGGAGCAGCGCTGGGAATTCTGCAGGATGAGGACCTTGCTGGACCATCTTACCTTGCTCTACGTTCTCCACTGTCCCATGCTGAGCTAACAGGCCATCCAGCACCTGGGCAGAGCAGCAGAGCAGGCAGGTGAGGCTCCAAACAGGTAGGGAAGAGCCAATTCCACCCACAAACACCCTCCAAAGAGCCTCCAGCATCACCCAACTCTTTAAAAGCCTTCACTCACCTCCATCCCACCACCCCAAAGCTGCCTCACCACTCAAAGCTGCCCCACAACTCCATGACCCACAAGCAGGCAGGAGCTGGAGCCCAGTGCCTGCTCCCTCCTGGGGTTACTGGGAAGGTAAAGGTGGCCCAGGTGGAGACCACCTGCTCCAATGGCACAGCTCCTGCTGATGGAGGGGGAGATGAACGAGGTGGTTTTGGGATCAACCACTTCTTACCTCCCACTGTAGGTGGGGAGGGATGTTTCGGATCTGGATCTTCCTGCTCCTGCGAAGACAAAGCCCTGGGTTAAGGCCTGCAGGTGCCCCAGGCAGAGGGAAAAGCCTCTCTGGGAATCAGACAGCAGCTGGGGAGAGCTTTCCAGAGCATCCCACTTCCCCATGCCAAGCCAGGGCAGCTCATGCCCAGGGAAAGCTGTTTCTCCCAGCTCTACCCTGGTCAGCACCGCCGGGGCTGGAGCTGTCTCTGGAATGCTCCCTCCTCATGCTGGCTGTCAGGTTTCCAAGGAAACCTCCTGAAAGGAGCCTCTGCAAGTCAGGGCCACACAGGGAGGCTGGGATGCAGGGACAGCCCTGACCACACTGCCCTGGGCTGGATGGCTGGGTGGGAACAGGACCCCCAGCCCCACCACGGCCAACCCTGCCATCCCTGCAGGGGGCTTTCCAGAAGTGCATCCTGCTCATGTCCAGCACTTCCCAGCAAGCTGGGACTGCTTTTCCTTGAGGAAACCTGAAAAAATATCCTTGGAGATGGCCAACACACCCAACCTTGCCTGGTGGCACTTCCAACCTCACATGACTGTGCTCCCAACCTGACCATGGTTACACTTCCAGCCAGGACATGGCTGTATTCCCAACCAGGCCATGGCTGTATTCCCAACCTGGCTGTGGTTACATTCCCAACCTGACAGTGGTTGCATTCCCAACCTGGCTGTGGCTCCATTCCCAACCTGACAGTGGCTCCATTCCCAATCTGACAGTGGCTCCATTCCCAACCTGACAGTGGCTCCATTCCCAACCCGACAGTGGCTCCATTCCCAACCCGACAGTGGTTACATTCCCAACCTGACAGTGGCTCCATTCCCAACCTGACAGTGGCTCCATTCCCAACCTGACAGTGGCTCCATTCCCATCCTGACAGTGGTTCCATTCCCAACCTGACTGTGGTTACATTCCCAACCTGACAGTGGTTACATTCCCAACCTGACTGTGATTGCATTCCCAACCTGACAGTGGCTCCATTCCCATCCTGACAGTGGTTGCATTCCCAACCTGACAGTGGTTGCATTCCCAACCTGACAGTGGCTCCATTCCCAACCTCACACCACTGAGCTCCCAACCTGGCCATGGTTACATTCCCAAGCTCACCATGGAGCAGCTTTGGGATATGGACACACAGGAACCAATGCCAAGGCTTCCCATGGGATAACAGCCACCAAACACCTCCCCAGCCTGGCTGTGAGAAGATGTGCTCGGGCAGTGGGGAGTTTTGAGGCAGCCCAATCCATGGAAGATCCAGCCAAGCCATGAGCTCCTCCATGGGCTACCCAGGTCAGCATTCCCAAGCCTGTTTGTAGTCCATCAGCTCCAACCAAAGCACTGTCCTGTGCTCTCAGCTGGTCCAGCTGGGATGCTCTGAGCACAGCAGACCTGGACCACCTCTCCCAATATCCTGGATGAGCTTCCTGAACCAGCCACACACACACACAGAGCCAGGTTTTGGAAGTTGATTTTATGAAGTTTTCCCTTCCTTGGGATGAGCTCAAGGAGGATGCTTGGAAGGACAGGTCCCATCAGCCTCAGCACTAGGTGGGGACATGGAAGCAGCCCCAGCTGATGGCCCCAAACACCCTGGGCCAAATCCTGCAGGGCCAGGAGGCAGGAGGAGGTGGAAGAAGACATCAGCACCCTGATTTCACCAGCAATCTTCAACCACTGACCTTCCAGCTCTGGTCCTGCTCATGGCACAGGCACACCCCGAGCCCCTGCAAACCACTTCGGTTTCTTGGGTAGTTTGGGGCCAGACACAGTGAGGGAAAGACAGGGGAAAAGATGGTTTGGGAAATATGAACTGTGAGGGCAGGAGAAAACCCATGCTGGTCCCACAAGGAGCCTCTTATCTCCTGGGGCTGCTCAGACAGGGCTGGTCAGTGGGACAACAAACCAAATCCAGCCACAGAGGTGTGTTCAGGACAAGGTGTTGGACAGGCTGCTGTCCCCAGCTGCCACCAGGGACTGCATGGCTGGACATGCAGCTGGAAGATCCCTGCAGGCAAAGAGCAGAATTCACCCCATTCCATGTCCAACCAGCCCCACCCCAGGCCAGGAAGGAGGACCCAAGGGCATGGCAATGATGGGTCACCGAGACCCTGAACCTTTCTCCCTGTCCTTGCCACCTGCCCATGGCTGACACTGCTCTCAGTACAAACACTGTGGGCACCAGTCCAGAAAACTGGGCATGGTCCATCTTTAAAACCCACCGGTGTTTCCCAGAGCAGCTCTTTTAAGATGCCCAGTCCAGATGTTCAGCTGCCAGGACACCACTCCTGCCTGCTCCAAGAGATGCATCCCACCCCCAGAATCCCTGGTGCCACACTGCCAGGCCAGCATTGCCTGAGCAAACCCCAGCCAGTCCCACACCACTGAGGAGAGCTGGACAAGCTGCCCAGTTACCTGCCCACCTTCCAAGCCCAAAGCAACAGCTGGCACCTGCACAGCTGGATCCCAAGGTGCCACACTCAGCCACAAGCCAAAACATCACCACAAGCAGCCTCTTCCCCCAGCCTGGGAGCCCCTGGGATGCCACAGGGTGGACCATGGAGGAGCTGCTCTCCTTTTGGGGCTCACCTGTCACCACAGCCCAGCAGCCTGGTGGACACAGGGCAGTTTGAAGGAGCTCATCCAAGAGGAACCAGCACCCAGCTGGACACAGTCCCCCTGGCCACTCCTGGAAAGCCTCTGCCTTGAAAGGAACTGCTCCAAGGCTGTGATTTCCCTCCAAGGGAGATGCCAAGGGAGATGCCAGAGCAACGGCAGCCTCCTGAGGTGCTGCTCACCCTCTGTGCCTGTCACCCACATCCCAAAACACCCCAAGAGAAGGATCACAACAAGGTGCCACACAACTCCACTTTCCAACAGGACACTACAGCAAATTCCCACTTCCAATGTCTATCCAAGCTCATGCAGAGGATCTAAAGACACCCCAGTGGTGCTCGAGGCTTCCCCCTCACCCCCAGGCAGGACTCCCAGCAGCTCATCATCATCATCACCATCATCACCATCATCATCACCACCACTACTCAGCATTTCAAATACGATTATTATTCCCAATGGGAATATTTTTCATGGCTCTTGTAATTCCCCAGTGGCTGGAGCAGCTCTGGCCACACAGAGGGAGTGATGGATGTTATTCCCAGGGTGGGGCACAGACCACCCTCCTCCAACACCATTCCCAGGAGGACTTTGAGGCAGAACCTTCCTTTATTTTTATTTTAGTTTCATTTTCCTCGCTCCTCCCCAAACCTGGGCATTGATTGCCAGGCCCAGGAACTCGGGACAGAGGCAGGGATGGGAAAAGAAAAAGAAAGGGGGAAATGAAAGGGGAGGAAAAGGAAAGGGGGAAAAGGAAAAGAAAGGGGGGGA
>JAOXXN010000137.1:4645096-4656276 GCA_026770055.1 Myrmophylax atrothorax
GGCTTGAGGGGTGAATGCAAGTGATGCTTCTGCTTCAGTTTCCCCTGGTACAAAACAGGACTAACCGCATCAAGCCACCTTCAGAAATCATACAGGGTTCTTTGGAGAAAAGGGAACCTAAAACTGGTTGGTCTATTTATAATATTTGCAGGTAATGGCATGCTAATACAATTCATTAACACCCAGACACTGCTCATTAGTGTCTTTTCACTCTTCCTTCGCAAGGCCCATATTTCTATTTTACACATAATCTGTTTTATTAAGCAGTTTCTTAATAGAAAAAAGGTTTTCTCTTCCATGCATGCTTTTTTATTAAGTCCCCTCGAATTTAATGAGGCCCCAAAAGGTTCTAGGAAGTTTGGGGATGTATCCAAACTTCAGAAAACTCACTTAGAACTCCACCTCCACAGCATTTAAGTTTCACTGATCATTGCTACTTGTTCCAAGTTCTTCCTCCACATCACACCAGACTATGTAATTATTCTGGTTCTCAAGATCACAGCTATCTTGGGGAAGAAAAGGGCTTTTGTAATATCTGATATCTCCCAGTGGGTAAAACCCCAGCACCAGCCTCTGCCAGGGGCTCTGCCCGCCTTGGAAAATGAGAACATCAATTTTCCATCCCTTGGAAAATGCGAGCAACTCAGCAGGACTTAGAAAGTCCTTCCCAGCTGATTTTCCACACTGAAACACAAAGCCTCCTGGGTGGTGGGTTCTCCTCCTGCACTCTGTTCTCCTTGCCATGGGATGCTGAGGCTGAACCCCAGGGCTGCAGCAGCAGTTGAGGTTCATTTCAACCAGGCTTGATTCAGCCCTGGAAAAAGGAAATTAAAGCTTGTTATTCAGTGCATCTCCCATGTCACCTCAAAGCCACCCATGGACAACTCAGCCTGGGACCAGCCTCATAGCAGCCTCAATATCCTCACAGAAACACAGATTAATTTGGGTTGGAAAAGCCCTCCAAGAACATTGAGTCCACCTGTTCCCCCAGCACTGCCAAGGCCACCACTGACCATGTCCCCAAGTGCCACATCCATATGGCTTTGAAATCTCTCCAGGGATGGAGACTCCACCACTGACCTGGGCAGCCCCTTCCAATGTCTGACCATCCTTTCCATGATGAATTTTTTCCTAATATCCAACCCAAACCTCCCTTGGTGCAACCTGAGGCCATTTCCCATCATCACCCAATCCTGGGTCACATCTCAGTCTCAGACTTTGTGTGGCAGCACCAAAGCTGGAACCCTTTTCTGTCCTCAGGGTTTGATGGAGAAAACATCCCAAATGTGAGCAGTGGTCAACCTGTAAGGCCTCCAGGTGTGTCCCTGCCAACCAGGATACACCCCCAGGCCAGGACCTGGATCCTCACCAGTGTTCCCAGTGGTTGTCCTTCCCAGGGCAAATGTCCTCAAGCTCTCTGATGCTGCAGAGGTGCCCCAACAAGGGCAACACACACTTGGAAGCCCTTGCAGTCCCTGGGATCTGCACTGTGGCCCCTCGGGCTCTTTTCCAGCTGCCAGGCTTTCCTCCAGCCAGCAGGATGTGCATTCCCCTCCTACCTTGCCATCCACTCCCCTTCCCACTGTCAAACCTCCCCTCCCTGCCAGGTACAGGATTTTGGAGCTGCCTCATTAGCATAACCCAGTTAGTTACATATTGTTCTACTTGAGGCAGAAATTGCAATTTCATCTGTACCTTTAAACAAATGGGAGAATGTTCTAAAACATGGGCTGTTACTGAATTAAATATTAACATAAATACAGAGCTGAAGGAAGCACTGGATTATTAATTTTAATATTTAATCCAACAAGAAACCTTATGGCTGTTTTTGTGTGGTTTATTTTCTTTAATCTAATTTCCCGTCAGCACTAAAATTAAGTTTTCCTAATGAAGGAAGGTGATCAGCAAAGTGTCCTCTCGTGGTGCAGAATACCAGAGGCTGGTGACTGTGAGCAGCCAGATAATAAAAGGAGAAGCAGGAGCAGTAATGATCCCCCTGTGTTGGCATGGACAGGAATAAAAGGCACATAATTAATATGATGTGCAGCTCAGACAAATATGAGCCAGAGGAGATTAAAGGAAGCAGGTGACCCTTGAGTGTTTATCATTCAGAAGGAAAACTGCACAGATGGCCAGCTTGGAAGAAGAGGACTTTAAACACAAGCCCACCCAACAGAGAGTTTTAAGGTGATTCCTTGAGCCCAGGTCTGGGTCCTGCAGCCCTTGGCCATCCCCACCTCAGTGCTGTACCATGACACCAAAGGCTTCAGGTGGGCAGGGACGTCAGTGGAGCTGCAGTAGGGCCAACCTGTGGCATGATGGGCCTCCTTCCAGCTCCATCTGGGCCCAACAGCCTTGGAGGAATGTTTGCTGTGGGCTCTTGTGAGGGGCAGAGGAGGGGCAGGCACTGATCACTGCCCTGTGGGGACCAGGGACAGCACCCAGGGAATGGCTGGAGCTGTGTCAGGACAGGGTTAGGTTGGATTTCAGGAAAAGGTTCTTTCCTCAGAGGGTGGTGGGCACTGACCAGGCTCATCAGGGCAGTGGGCACAGCCCCAAGGCTGCCAGAGCTCCAGGAGTGTTTGGATGATGCTCTGGGGCGCAGGGGGTGACTCTTGGGGCTGGTCCTGTGCAGGGCTGAGGGTTGGACTCGCTGATCCTTGTGGGTCCTTCCAACTCAGCACATTCTGTGACCCTGTCACCCTGGGGGTGTTGGCAAGGGAAGGGAAGCACAGAGCTCCTGGCTCTGAGTTGGCCCCAGGTCTGATGTTTCCCAGCCATGCCACTGCCTCCAGCTCTCCAGCTGGGCAAGGGACAAGGTGGGACAGGCCTCACATCTGCGTTTCAGTGATGACATTTGAAGCTGGAGTAAGACAGAAAAAGAAAACCAAGCCAGACAGGAAAAAGCTTTGGGAAAAGCATTTTTCCGGCAGCTGCAGCTTGAATAAACCAGTCTAGTGCTTCTTTATTTACTCCAGCTGGGCATCTGCTCCAGAAGCCTGGGAGGATTCTCCCTTCCCCATGTGAAGCATCTCTTCTTTGGCTTTTATTTCCATCCAGAATGCAGACACAGTCTGTCCTCTGCCCTGATAACACAACAGTTGTGTTTCTGGGGGACACATTTTGGTGGGCAGAAAAAGCCCCCTTTTCTGACTTGTGATCTCTCTCTTGGAATTCCTTTGGTTTGTGGGACAATTGATGCTTCTCACAGTAACTATGAGGTGATGAAGGTGGTGAAGTTCTGCTCTGTGATAAGAGCTGGGCATGCAGGGAGAGAGGGAGGTGGGAGAGGAGGCTGAGGGGCAGTGAGGAGTGGAGAAGATGGAACAAGAGCAACCAGGCTGGAGGCAATGGATGGAAAGGCTTCATTGGGATTCAGAGGTGTCCACATGGAGGAGCAGACAGGGCTGACCACTGATGCTGAATAGCAACAAGCTGCCCTGGCAGATCCCTGCCATTCTTTTCAGGCAGCTCCATCCATCTGGAACCAAGTTGGGAATGGCAGTGCCTGGGTGGCTCTTCAGAAACCCAATGCACACAGTTTTTTTGTCCAGAGCCCAAACCCTGCCTGTTATTTCCCCCCTCTCTGAACAGGCCCTACGACAGCAACTTCCCCAAATGGCTTGGGGACCTCAGCATCCCACAAAGCCACAGCTGTTGGCATCAGGGGAGAGGGAGAAGCCATGCCAAGGGCTGCAGGGCAGATTGGGTCAGTGGATCTAACATGGCACAAAACTCCACCAGAATCCTACAATCCTCATAGAATGGTTTGGGTTGGAAGGTTCCTTAAAGCTCACCCAGTCTCACCCCCTGCCATGGGCAGGGGCACCTCCCACCAGCCCAGGCTGCTCCAAGCCCCATCCAACCTGGCCTTGGACACTCCCAGGGATGGGGCAGGCACAGCTTCTCTGGGCACCTGTGCCAGGGCCTGCCCACCCTCATAGGGAAGAATTTCTCCCCAATATCCCATCTAGCCCTGTCCCCTGGCAGTGAGAAGTCATTCCCCTTGTCCTGTCACTCCAGGCCCTTGTCCAAAGTCTCTCTGTGGCTTTCCCAAAGGTCTGCACATCTGTCTTACCTCCCAGAAAGGCAGTGAAGAGCCTGGGAATGCTGCTCAGCTTGTAGTGGTGAGACACAGGTAGTTCTCTCCCCAGAGCTGTGAATGGGCAAGGAGAAACAGCCCATCCATGCCAGCACATCCTTATGTTTCATTGTTTAAGCTCTTAAGCTCCTATTTGAATTTGAGCTGTAAAACATTGAACTGATTAAAAAAACTACATATCCTTCAGCCATCCTTAATCCAGAGAGCAGGGCTGGAGGATTGTTTCAGCCACTGTGTCTTTGCTGCATGGAGGCAGCTTCATTTAGCAACTCCTCCTGTTTGCCAGGGCAATGGGAAGGAGACCTGCCCCTTTACCCCAGCAGGAAATCCAAAGCTGGGTTCTGCCTGGTCCCATGAGTTTTCTGTGTGGTGCCAGAGTTGCAAGAGGCAGAAAAAGCTGGAAGAAATGTTTCTGTGCTACTGCTCTTTGCTGGAGAGGGGCCTGAAGTGCAATCCTTCAATGACATTCAGGTATTACCTGTCACTACAGGGCCAACAAAACACTCTGACCTCCAGCATCTGCCTCTTGGGGGGCTGGAGATGAAAGGGAGCCAGCACAAAGATAGCAAAGCCTGGCTTGGAAGAAGTGGAACAGTGATTACTGCCCTTGCTGATAATCACACCTAATGATGGCCCAGGAGAGCTCCTGGGCCAAGAGAGAACAACAAAGACAAATGTCTTGAAATTCCAAAGCCAGTCACCCAGGAGGGTGTTCAGGCCTTGGTCATGAACAGGACACAAATGGTGATGTCTCTTGGCCCACCACTGGAGCTGACATAGTGCAGGACAATAACACATTTATGGGCTGCTCTTGATGTTCTTGTTGATAAGGGTTCAGGTTTTCATTTCCACAGAATCACAGATTGTTTAGCTTGGAAGGGACCTTAAAGAGCATTTCGTTCCACCCCCTGACATGGGCAGGGGCACCTTCCACCAGCCCAGGTTGCTCCAATATCTGTACAACTTGGCCTTGGACACTCCCAGGGACGGGACAGCCACAGCTTCTCTGCCCAACCTGTACCAGGGCCTGCCCACCCTCACAGGGAAGAATTCCTTCCCAATATTCCATCTAACCTGGTCCTCTGGCAGTGGGAAGCAATTCCCCTTGTCCTGTCACTCCACACCCTTGGAATTAGTCTCCCTCTTATCTTTCTTTCAGGCTCCCTTCAGGTCCTGGTCATCCCAAAGCTTCTCTTCTCCAGGCTGAACAATCCCAGCTCTCCCAGCCTTTCCTCCCAGCAGAGCTGCTCCAGCCTCTGACCATCCTGGTGCCCCCTCTGGACTCTCCAGCAGCTCCATGTCCTTCCTGTGCTGGCCCCAGGGCTGGGGGCAGCTCTGCAGGTGGGGTCTCACCTGAGGGGCAGAGGGGCAGAATCCCCCCCCTGCCCTGCTGCCCACGCTGTGGGTCCAGCCCAGGGCATGGGGGGTTCTGGGCTGGGCCATGTCCAGCCTCTCAGCCCCCCCAGGTCCTTCTCCCAGGGCTGCTCCATCTGCTCATCCCCAGCCTGGATTGATCCCCAGGGTTGTCCTGACCCAGGTGCAGCACCAGCCCTTGGCCTTGTTCAACCTCATGAGATTCCCAGGAGCCACTTCTGGGGCTTGTCCAGGTCCCTGTGGATGGCCCCATCCTGCAGGGGTGTCACTGCACCCTCAGCTTGGTGTCACCTGCAGACCTGCTGAGGGTGCCCCCGATCCCTTCATCTGTGTCCTTAATAGAGATAACACTGGTCCCAGTACAGACTCCTGAGGCCACTACTGGTCCCTGGTGTCCATTGGGACCCTGAGCCATTGACCACAACCCTCTGGATGTGACCATCCAACCCATTCCTTATCCATCTAGGAGTCCATCCATTGCATCCTCCTCTCTCCAATGCAGAGGGAAGGATGTTGTGGGGGACCACGTCCAGGGCTTTACAGGAATGCAGAGAAATGACACCAGTAGCTCTTCCTTTGTCCACTGATGGAGTCAAACCACTCAGAAGGTCAGGGGGCAAATCAGGGGGAACTTTCACTTGGGGGCAGCTCCATGGGGAGGACAAAATAAGGGCATGTTTGACTCAGAAGCCTGTGATGCATCCTGGTGCTGGCGCTGTCCCGGAGGCTGGAGCCGTCAGCCGAGAGCCCCGGGAGGGAAGTGTCCTGGGAAAGTGGCTCCGTGCAGCCGTCTGGAAGGGGCTGAGCGTGGCCAAACCAACACGTTTGGCAGGAGCCCTGAGAAACTGCCCCGGCAAAGACACAGAGAGCCTCCATAAATCACCAGGGCACGTCCTTTGGAGGTGGGAATGGAAGGATGTTCCTCTGGAGCTGCAAGGCCTGTCTGCAGAGGATGCTGCCCTTGCACCCGCCCCAGGAGCTGCCTGCAGTCCCACTCTCCCAGGCTTTGAGGATGTGCAAAGCCAGGAAACCTCTCAGCCCGGCATTAATCCAGCTTGGGAAAACCATCTGGCTTTGCTAGCAGGGACTGTGTCCCCATCCTACCGCCAGCTCTGCCACCCTTCCCACCCTGCAGGGCCCCGGCGCAATGACCACTCTGGCGAGGCAGGTTTGGCTCCAGCAGGTTTTATCTCTAGAGGAGGAGAGCAGCACCACGAGCAGTGCAGGATCTGGGATCACGGAGCAGCAGTGAGATGACGGACACGGCCCCCGGGGCCGCGCGGTGACGGTCGCAGCCAAGCGTCATGCAAGGGGGAGAGGGGCTCGCCAGGACCCTCGTGCTCAGCCCTCCAGACACCCCTCAGGGGATGGAGCTTTCCTGGGGCACGGGGGGCGCCCACAGCCCCTGGGAGCAGCTCCAACCCACCCTGGGATGGCACCGCATCCTCCTCACCCCCCCTCCTGCACACGGGGCAGGTGACTACAAGCAGCAGCAGTTGGCTCAGGCGGTCAAGCCGCTAAATAAGGACTTAAAATACCCCATCATTAAATAATAATAAACTATTTAGGGAAGTGGAAGGGTCTGGGCTGTGCAGCTGGGCTCAAGCAACACCTCCCTTCTGCACCTGCACAGGGGCCAGACACCGCACCAGCGATTCGGGGCAGGGTTGTGCCGCTGTGGGAGCTGGCACCGGGCTCTGCCTGCTTCAAGGGGTCGATGGCAAAGCTACAGGGCTACTGAGAACAGGGGGGCCGCAGCGCCCCCCGAGCAGCACGTGGGGATGGAGAGGACACGGTGGGGGCTGTGGTTTGGGCTGGTGGCACTAGAAGCCCTTCTCGATGCTGAGGGTGCGGCGGGTGACGTGCTCCATCTGGCCCGAGATGTACTCGGTGAGGCTGATCTGGTAGTTGGCGAGCATCTTCAGCATCAGCCGCAGGTTCAGCCACCACTGCTCCTGGGGCAGCCTGTGCCTGCGCAGGGGGACACGGCTCTAGAGGGGACACCCCGGAACTGTCCCCCCGGGGGCTGGAGAACCGCCAGGGAACGGAGACTTACTCAAAATCCGTGACTTTCTTGAGCTCTGTCACAGGGCTGAAGGCCACCACCTTCTTCCGGAGCCCGATGACGCAGGCAGTGTCCCCCGAGTTGGCGAACACGCGCCCTGGGAGGGGGACACAGCCGACCTCGGCCACCTCGCTGGGGGCTGAGCCTGGAGCAGCAGCCACCAGCCTTCCCCACCTCCCACCACGGGACCCCCAGCCCTCGGCTCACCCTTGCTGTAGACTTGCTGCAGCTTCTCCGACATCCACAGCACTGCCTTCACCCCCAGCTTGGTTCCGTAGTTGCGGTCAAAGGGGGTCGGGGCTCCCCCCTGGGGACAAAGAATTGGGGCTGTCACACCTGCTCAGCTCTCGGGGACAGTGGTGGCCCGTGTTGCCCTGTCCCCTGTACCTGCTGGAGGTGGCCCAGGACGTTAATCCTGCAGTCAAAGATGCCTTTGCCCTCGGAGGAGTAGAGGTTGTAGAGGAACTCAGTGGTGTAGTGCTCATGGCACTTCTCATTGCTGGGGGGCACAGGGAAGACATTGGGGGGCTGCCCCTTACTCTGGCACCCCCAGGGGGTCCCTCTGTGCTCCCCATACCACCTTCCTTGTGCTGTTTTGATCTCTCTGAGGTCCAGAGTTCCAGCCTGTGTGCCCAGGGGGACCCTGGGGCCAGGGTGGGGAGAGCCACAGAGGCATCCGGTGTAGGACTGTCCCCATGGCTGAGTGTGCACCCACAGTGCCAAACCTCACAGTGCCCAGGGACCCTCTCTGGCCATGGGAAGGGCTCGACTCCGGCCTCGCTCCCTGCCACGGGTTTGCAGGGACTGTCCCCATCGGTCCCCAACTCACCGCAGCACCAGCCCCCTCTGGATATCCGTCTTCATTTTGTCAGTCAAGTGCTCCACGTTGGCCTGCAAGATGAACGTTGGGATCAGCCATCCCACATCCCTCCGGTCCTCTCCACCGAGCCCTGGCACCACCACCACCACCCCCTGGCCATGTTCCTCCAGCTCCTGCCCTGCCCTGCAGCCCTCCCTTCCCCAATGTTCCTTCTTATTTTAGGCAGAAAGCCTCTCCTGCCCTGCTCACCTTCAAGTCATGGATGGTGAAGGGGTCCTCGTAGACGTAGGCGGCGTCGGCGCCCACCGCGATGCCGGTGACGGTCGACAGGTACCCGCAGTAGCCCCCCATGGTCTCCACGATGAACACGCGGCGCTTGGTGCCCGAGGCCGACTGCTTGATGCGGTCACAGCTCTGAGTCAGGAGAAGGGAGCGGTCACATCAGGCAAACCCCGCTCTGGTTCCCCGGGATGTGCCGCTGGTCACACCACACCCCGATGGGAGGTGGGCGGCCCCTGCCCCTGTCCCGCACCTCCATGGCTGCATTGACGGCCGTGTCGGAGCCCAGGCTGAAGTCGGTGCCGGGCACGTTGTTGCTGATGGTGGCAGGGATGACGCACATGACGATGCAGAGCTCCTCGTACTGCCCGCGCGCCTCCACCAGCTGCAGCACCCCCTCGTACGCCTGCAAGCAGCGCAGGGGTGGGCAGGTGCCGGCCCCACGGCCGGATCTGCATCCCAAAGGGATTCCTTTGGCGTGCCCACAGCCCATCCCGGCCCCCACCGCGCCAGGGCTGAGGGTTTGCCCGCACCTCGAACCCGCCGATGACGAGCAGCCCCTGGATGTTGAACTTCCGCACGTTCTCCACAATCTTTTCCATGCAGGTCTTGGGCAGCGTCCTGTGGTGGGGGAGGGCAGGAGGACCGTGGGTGAGGATGGGGATGTCCCCTCCCCTGCACCCCCCGTGCCCCAGGGCTGCACTTACCGCTTGGTGCCCAGCATGGACCCGCCGCGTCCCAGCCATCCCGCCACGTCGTGCCAGCCCACCTCTCGGATCTGCAGGCGGGTTTAGGGGTGGGAAAAGCACCCTGGCACCCCCCTCCAAGCCCAAACCCAGCCCCTGGGAAAGCCCTTACCTGCCCCTTGGCCAGGCCCTCAAAGCCGTCGCTCACCACGTAGATGGTGTGTCCCTGGCAGATGCCGATCCGCACGGCCGAGCGCACGGCAGCGTTCATGCCGGCGGCGGGGGCTCCCACGTTCAGGATGGCCATGCTGAAGGGGCTCTGCAGGCACAGGGATGGGGACAGCACATCCATGTGTGTCCCCAAGGCAGGGATAGTGTCCCCTGATATTTCTCATCACCTCTCACCTTCTCCTGTGCTGGTTTCTGGTGTGCCAGCAGCTTGTAGATATTCCAGTTGTTCTCAAAGCTCCTGCAAGAACATGGTGATGTGTCCCCACGGTATGTTTGGAGACCCCAGGGTGTGGGGAGTAACACCCTTCTGGCTGCAGGAGCCAACAGTCCTCCCACAAGGAGAAGCCTCCATCCCATAAGGGTGTCTCCCCTCATCCCAATCCCTGCTCCTCACCTCCCACGGAGCTGGATGGCCTCCTCAAACCTCTTCTCATCCATGGCCTTCTGCACATCCTTCGTCTTAGGGGCAAGGAAGAGATGCAGCACCATGACACCCACACTTACCTGGTGGGGAGTGGGACCCCCACACCGATCCCCCCGGTACTCACCACCTGGACACACTCCATGAGCGGCAGCCGCACCGACTGGTTCCCGGAGAGGCTCACCACGCACGCCGGGGTGTCTGGCGTGGCCTCCAGCAGCGCCATCACCGCCTCCATCCCCATCTTGCTGCTCTGCAAAGGGACAGGGGCACCTGTGACACTGGGGGCACCTGTGACACTGGGGCCATCCATGCCCATGGGTGGGATCTTTGGGGATGCTCCCACAGGCTTGGAAACCAATTGGCTGTTGATTCACAGCCGGAGAGCTGATGGTTTTACTTAAAAATCCAGGAAATTTGTGGTTAATGAGAGGGGACAGGCACATGGCTCTGCCTGGCACAGTGGGGCTGAGCCCATCCAAGCCTCATCCCAGCTGGCAAGTCCTTTCCATTGGGCAGAGGGGTGGCAGGAGCCCTCTCTGTGTCCTCCCCCGCACCCACCAGCACGCGGTCGAAGGCTGAGGGGGTCCCTCCGCGCTGCACGTGGCCGAGGACGGTGACTCGTGTGTCGAAGCCCAGGCGTTGCACCACCAGCTGCAGAGAAGAGGGGACGTCACCCTGGGGACCTGCTGGTGCCCGTGGGCGCCGGGGCAGGTGCCGGAGTGGGCACTCACATCCTTCACGTAGTTGGAGGAGATGGGTTTGCCGCTGCGGTCGATGGCGCCCTCGGCGATGATGATGATGTTGAGCCGTGACCCTCGGCTGCGTGTCTGGCACGAGGGGAGCAAACAGCCACCACGGCTTAGGCAAAACTCACAGGGGGTGTGTCCAAACACCCTCCCCTCCCCAGCACGGGCTGCTGTCCCGGGGGTGGCTCAGGTCACAGGCAGCTGAGCCCCCGCCAGCGCTGCCCCTGGCACGCGAGGGCTGGATTTGCGCTCGGCTGAGTGCCCCGGTTCACAGGGACAATGGCGGCGGCTCCCGAAGCTTCGCGGGGGCCGGGCACGGCTGTGGGGCTGGGCTGGGCACCAGCTGTGGGGCTGGGCTGGGCACGGCTCTGGGGCTGGGCCGGGCATGACTGTGGGGCTGGGCTGGGCACGACTGTGGGGCTGGGCCAGGCATGGCTGTGGGGCTGGGCTGGG
>JAOXXN010000137.1:4673023-4683162 GCA_026770055.1 Myrmophylax atrothorax
GGGGCTCAGCCTGGAGAAAAGGAGGCTCAGGGGGCACCTTCTGGCTCTGCAATCCCTGCCAGGAGGGGGGAGCTGGGAGGGGTTGGGCTCTGCTCCAGGGACAGGGACAGGAGGAGAGGGCACGGCCTCAGGCTGGGTCAGGGCAGGGGCAGGGGGGAACATCAGTCATTAAACCGATCAATTTACTTGTACACAAGAAAATTCCAACCTTTCAGGCATGGAAATCCTTCAGGAAATCCTGCTAAAAGACAGTTTGTCTCCCTGCAAACCTTGTCCTGTCTATCCTTAAATCTTTTTGGCTACACATTCTACCATTCTGCAAACCCAGTGATCTGATGTAGAAGCACCACAGTAGCTCTGTTAAAATACTGGAAAAGTGGCCTGGAAGTAGTAACTGGAATCAGGAGGGCTCTCTGCCAGGTGAGAACTATTCATGCTGATGGGCAGAGACTCCTGAACTCTTTCCAGAATCAGCAGGACAAAGCAAACCCCTGTCCAGGAGCTGCTCACCATTAGGGACAGGGGAGTGCAAGACAAGTTCACTTCCCTTCCACATCCAAAGAGGCTCCAAGTCACTTCCTGGCTGGTGGGAAAGAGGATGTGGCTCCTGGATGTGTGGTTCTTAGAGAGGAAGGGCATAGCTGGAGCAAGGTGTGCTCCAGGAACACCAAAAAAAAGAGGGATTAGCACCATTCCTGCACCTTGTTCCCTGCCAGCCTCAGGAGTGCACAGGGTATTTCAACACAAGCCTGAGCTTCAATCAGGAATTCCAACTAGGAATGCTGGCATTTGGTGCTACTGCACTTTAGGCATTTTATATTGGAGCCTGAAGTCAATTTTTACTTTGAAATTTTGGTGACACCAGCAAGAAGTCACAGGTTATAACAGAGAGAGAGAGTCAGATTTGCTCAAGTCCTACTGGCAGGAAGGAAAGGATTGTTTCTCTAATTCCAATGCTCAGAGTGGTGCTCTTGGAACCAGAGTATCTTCTGACAGCCCCAGGAGCTGGACATGTGGTTAGGAGATAAGAAATTAGGACCACAGCCAACAATAAGGAAAAAAAAAGGGATGTTTTGGATTCTGAAGCCCTGTTTCCCTTTGACTGTGTACACTGAACCCCTGCCACACAACAGGAATTGACCTACTCCCTCATAAAACTCCTTCAGTCCCTGGATGTTTGGAGATCTCTAGCACACAGGAAGGCATCTGACTGCCCACCCAGTCACCTTCCCCTGGGAAATGTGGAATTGCTGTAGGAGCACACTCATGGCAGTACCATCATCTCTCTGTTCCCGGATATCCGTAAAGGTGTGGGAGCAATTGTCAAAGACACAGAGGCTTCTGTCACTGCTCCTTGCCCAGTGTCTTCCAAAGTGCCAAGAGCAACAGCTGGAATAACCTCACGTGTGTTTCAGAGGTGCTGTTGCCTGATGAAGCTTCTAGAAGGGCAGCAGAGGCTGGAATGAGACTTCACAGTGATGTGGCCACTGTGCCCTGTGTGACACTTGGAACAGGCAGCAAAGCATGTGGATAAAACCAAACCAGGATGAACCAAAGCACAGCCCAGGGGCACAGATCACCCAGCCCAAACAGCTGCAGGAAGAGCCACAGAAGATCTGGAGCTGCAGCCACTAACTGGGCTGCCCATGGCAGAAACAAATGCCACAGGGCTGGGAAAAGCCCACTCAGGGCTTGGCTTCCATCAGTGAACTTGAAGAACTCCAGAAATCCACTAAAAAACACCTTCAGAAGAAGCTCTGAAAGAAGTTCTGGGGGTGGGGATTTCCTGAGGAGCTGCACTGGCACATGCCAGGAACATCTTTGCCCCGTGGCAGAGGACAAGGCCCTCAATGCAGAGCAGCAGAACTGACCACAGAGGCTGCTGGAGCAAAGAATTCCCAGCTAGGAGTATAGGGAATCCTGTCACCTGTAGGATTTCTACATGGTTCATCAAGCTCCCATCTGAGCACTGAAGCTGAGCAGCAGATCTCTCCTAGAGGGAGTGGGGCAGAAGGAGGTGTGCAGAGGAGCAACCCTTCTCCTGGCACAGTGTGACGTTCCTGACCCTCGACAGCAGAGGGATTTCCACAAGTCTTGCCTCCAAGAAAGTAACAGCAGGGGCTGGAATTCCCTTCTGTGGTTCCATCCCAGCAGAGGCAGACAGAGGCTAAGCCCAGACAGATGGCCAGCTCCAAACAAAGCATCTGCAAACCTGCCAAGTGCTGCATTCCAGCAGCACCACATCCCAACCTCATCTGGCTCCCTACAGCAGCAGCAGCCAGACTTCCCTGCTTCCAAGGGAAGTGGGAGTTCATCCCAGGGCACGAGCCAACTGTGCTATGTTGTACAAGGGGTACAGGGAGAGGAGAGCCCCTCCTGAGCCCTCCAGCCCCTGGGTCAGCTGTGCCAGGTTCTTGTCAGCTTTGGTGGGCTCTGGACACGCACCTTCCCGCTGCTCCGGCGTCAGCTGCTCCTTGGGGAACTCCACATCAAAGGTGATTATTAGTGAGCCTTTGATGTTGTTGTTATCAAAGTTTGGAAGACCTTCTCCCTTCTTCCACAGTTTGGCTCCAGGTTTTGTGATTTTATCCCGAGCAACGTGGACCTGGAGGAAAAAGGAATTTTAGAACATTTTATTAGTGTTGCAGAGTCAGAATCCCAGAATCATCTGAGGTTGGAAAAGACCTCCAAGGTCATCAGCTCCAAACTGTGACTGATCCCCACCCTGTCCCCCAGCCCAGAGCACTGAGTGCCATGTCCAGTCATTCCCTGGATGCCTCCAGGGATGGTGATTCCACCACTTCCCTGGGCAGTCCATGCTGTGTGTGTGTATCCCAACACTCCAACGCACTTTCCAACCCAGTGGAAAGCTCCAACTGCTATTGATCCTTTGCCAAAACCTGTGATATCAATGAGTCCAGGCAGCTTTACTGCAGGCCATGTGCCAGAACTAACACCACCCACTGCTGGGACAGGCTGGAATTGAGACCCACACACTGGTTTTCGCTCCTTGGGAATTGGTCTGGAAGGCTCTAGCAGAGGGAATACTGGATATAACCAGACCCTGAGCAAGCACAAGAGAGCTGCAGGTAGATTTGGGATGCACAGCACCCTGGGCCTCACCTTGTGCCCATCCAGGTGGGCAATATCCATCTCAAAGCCTGTAAGTGCCTCGACCAGCGAGATGGTCACGTTTGTGTACAAGTCGTCTCCTCTCCTTTCGAACACTGGGTGTCTGTGGAAATAAGAGACATTGAACTTTTCTCCTTTCCCAGAGGGGAAACAGGTCCTTCAGCGTCTTCCCTTCTCCCTGGGAGTCTGGAGAATTCAAATAGCAGGGGAAGTCAGGAATGAATCAAATTTAGCCTCATTTTCCTGTGCCAGATAAGAACTGCTCAGTGCCCCTTCTATTTCTAGGGCAGTGAGTGCTGAGGGGTGACAAGAAGTGGTGACTCACACAACAATTTTCTTAGTAGTGAATTTCCTTACAACAGGGAGACAGTATATTTGTGGAAAAGGGAGGTATTTCATGTGAATCACACACGGTGAATTCAAGCCAAAACCATGAAGATGCTTTGATAATCCCACTTGTAATGAATCCACCTACTGCAGCACCATCAGGGTTGAACATCCTGCACAGCCCTGAGTGCCAGGGCAACACCAACATGCTGCAGGGCAAGTTCCAAGCTACAGTGGGCAACACTGGCCAGGAAATGGCTTGCAAGCTGCCTTTAGAGCCCCCAGGGAGAGTCTAACTAGGCCAGGGACTTACTTGAGAACTTTTATTCGGAAGCGCAGATCACCAGGCTCCCCATCCACGTGGGGTTCACCTGTGAGGGGGAAAGAAGCAAGGGGGATAGTTAGGAATGAGTAAAGAAACAAGCAGAATATGAAACACAGACATGGTAAAGGAAAAAAAACAACTAGTTAATCTTTAGATGAGTAAAACTCTGCTTAAACATATCTTAAAGAGCTTAGGACTCCCTGAGTGCTGCCTCAGCAAGGTGACACCTTCTGCTGCTCTGGAAGACCTGTCTGCATGTCAGGGATGCCCTTCACTCACTGAAGGGCTTCACCTCCTTGGGCAGAGGGGATTCCCTCACACACTCAAGCCTGGAGCAGATGCTCCTGCTCAAGCATCAGATCCAGTGCTGGTTTAGTGCATGTCCCCATTCCCAGTGAAGGGATGCTCCTGGATTTCGGCACAGGCAGAGGACACAGCACTTCCAACTCCTGCCAAAGCAGGGCCTGGACACTCCCAGTGCAGGGAGAACAGCCTTCCATGGTGGCAAAGGAGCAGGCCAGGGCTGAGCACACACATACCTTCCCCAATGAAGGGATACTCCATGCCATCCCTCACCCCTGGCTCGATCTCCACTTCCAGCGTCCTCTCCTCATTCACGAGCCTGCAAACGGGAAGAGCAAGCCAGGCCTGAGGTTCCAGCTCCATTCCAGCTTTCTCCTTGTGTTGTGGGGCCATGGGAACACCCCCACAGGCTCACACCCACTCTTGCCTTGCTCACACCTAAAACTGGAGTGTCAGTGCTGCCTTTTTATGTGCTCAGCTAGTAGGGAAGGCAAAGTTAAGCTCCCAAGTGCACAGTCAGCATCTGGATATGTGACTCCAACATGACATTCCATGTCCAGCTGTTCCCAGCTGGAAGCTGTGCACTTACCCAGATGTATTTATTCAGATTTCGCTGTGGCACTTCCACTGTGGTGTGACTGTGCAAAGAATAAAAGGCTGGAAGAGGAAACCGGGGAGCTCTACATCTAACAGAGCTCTGCTATAAGAATAAGGAGTGGCTCCTTGGACAGGAGAAACCTGTTAAGACTTCCCAAATCCTCCAGTCCTTAATAGGAATACAGGCACTTTCCCCCACCTAGCGGTGGGTTTGGGAATAAACAGCCCTGTAATACTATTCTGAAATCGCGGGATTCAGGATTCTGAGGAGCAGTGAAGGGCATCAAACTCACTTGACGTTGGGACACTCATCACAGACGACCTCCTGAGTCATCTGGAAGCGCCCTGGCCCCAGCTGGGTTGTCCTCATCTCCTGCCGGCAGTTGCATTTCCGTTTGCCGGGCGCCTGTCTGGCCACGGGCTTGTTCCTCACAACCTGCAGGGAACAGGAGGAGGAGGAGGTTGGTGCCAGCATTCCTGGGCCTCCACAAGGGTCTGGATTCCTCCAACAGGCTGAACACAGAATGGTTTGGCTTGGAAGGACCTAAAAGATCATCTAATTCCAACCCATTGCAAGGGGCAGGGACACGTTTTTGTGTAGCTCCAAACGTCGCCTCAGCGAAACAGCCCAAGTTTTCACCTTGTGATCCCACATTAAATACCAGAAAAACTCTCTCTCTGAGATCACAATTTCCTTTTCCTGCACACTTTTCCACACAGGAAAGAGAACACTGGGATGGAGCACCTCACACTTTGGTTATGGCACATCCTTGTCTCACACAACAAGAAAACTATTTGTTGTTCCCCAAACCCCCACAACACAAAATCAACCAATGCAAACACCAACATGCAGAACAGAGGGGATCTGTCAGCACCAAAAATGGAGCTTGCTTCAAAGAAATAGCCATTTTCACACACTTTTCCCAATAATGTAATCCAAAAAGTTGCAGTGACACGTTGGGCCACGTAACAGAGACCATGAAAAATCCTCAATGTGGTTTTGAAGGAACTGCAAAGTGAATTTGAGGCTTATGAACAGGCTGTAAAATATAACTGAATTCTACACCCCTTCCAGCTGGGCTGCTGCACTAAGAAAGCTCAGCCAGTGACTGACAGCCAATAAATAATAATGATCACACAAAGCATCCCTTTACAGAGAACTTGACAATTGCAAAGGTGAATAAAAGTGTTGTTTCTTCAGTGAACCACAGCAAAGAGCCCCACAACATCCTCCACCGCCAGATACCCAGAAAAGGAGCATCTGTTTGAGCCCTGTTTTTTGGGATAAGATATTCTGAGTGCTGGTCAGGCACCTCAAACCTGGGAACACTCTGGACAAGTGAACTTACTTCTACAAAGTTCCCTGAATACACCTCCTCCAGGGTGACCTCCAGGTCCACGATGATGTCGCTTCCTCGGGGAATGTTCCTGTCTTGCTGGCGAGGGTTCCCTCCAAACATGAATCCAAAGTCCCCAAAGAAGCTGGAGTAAAGCACATTGATTAGTTCAGGAGGGCATTCAGGGCAAATGCTTCAATCCTCCTAAAGGACAATCTCCTTCCCATCCTAAAGCTCCAGAGGAAACCCAGGAGCCTCTTTGTGCTCCTCCAGGACATGAGGTAAAGCCTTCAAACAAAGCAGTGACTTTGGGAGTTTTGTGTATTAAAGGAAACAGGTTTTGGAGCAGGAACACCTCCAAGTCTGACCACTGTCCCAGGGAAGTCCCCTCTGTTCTGCTCAGCTGCCACTACCACAAGGTGTAAACTCTGAGTAGCACTGCAGGTCACTGTTGGCACGATGGCTCTCAGCAGTTTGAGGCCAACAGGGATGAGGACAATTTCCTAGGAAGCCTCCATATGGTCCTTCACAGGCAGTGTGAGTTCTCACCCAGGATCTCACAAGATGATTAGGAAGTTGATGCCTGGCTGATCCAAAGGGGTAGAAAATCAGCTGGAGGTGCCTTTGGATTTTAATGCTCCCAATTCTACAGTTGCTGAGAAAGTCATCACAGCAACACTTGGCAGAGGGAAAAGTGTCCCCAAAGGACACACGTGATGGGCCAGCAGGTTAAACCTCAATCACACACAGGGAATTTGGGAAAGCTCCCACATGTTTCATGCAGCTGCTGCACCTGGAAAATCACCCACAGGGGCAATGTGGGGTGTCACCACTGGTTCCTGCTTATTGCTCTTGTGGTAAAGAGTGGTGCACAACCAAAGTGGGAATACCACATGGGATGCCCTCTGTGAATGTGTTTCTTTCCATTCTCAACTCTCCCTGCACATCAGGGAGTCTGGACTGGGTAAAAACCATTCCAGAGGGTGCCTGGGCATCACAAAACCTGAGCAGCAGCTGAAACCTCCTTACTGGGAGAAGATGTCTCCGTGGGAGCTCTGGTGCCCATCCTTCAGTCCCTCCTCACCGTAGGCATCGTACTGCTTCCTCTTCTCCTCGTCTGACAGCACCTGGAAAGGGATGGAAGCACCAAAGGCATCACCTGCAGCTCAGGGGACTTGTTTAACCAGGCTCTGATACACTGGGGGACAACCAGACAGGCTTTATGTTACAGAAGCCTTGTCTACAACTTGCTTGCTATGCTGGTCTAGAAAAGTTTTGCAGAGTTTTTACCATTTAAACCCATTAAAAAATTACAGCCAGTTCATTAAAACCACAAGGAAAATACAAACACTGAGTTTATCTTAAATGGCAAAAAAGAATCAGTAGGAATAACTCAAATCCTACAAGGACACACTGGAAAACATGATCCTATACCACCACCTCTGTGGCTCAGTCAGGACTTTGCAGCCTGTAAAGCACCAGTTTTAATTCTGAAGTTTTGCTCTCTCCACAAGTCTCCAGTCACAATTAGTCCTCCTTCCCCTTCCTCCCCTGCTGATCATATTTGGGAAGGTCACAGTTGCCAGGTGAGCTTCCAGAAGGGTGGAGAGGAGTGGGAACAGGAGGAGAAGTGACTAAACCACGAAAACCAGCCTGAAATTTGGGGTGCCCAGAGAAGCTGTGGCTGCCCCAGCCCTGGGAGTGTCCAAGGCCAGGTTGGACAGGGCTTGGAGCAACCTGGGCTGGTGGGAGGTGTCCCTGCCCATGGCAGGGGGTGGGACTGGATGGGATTTAAGGTCCTTCCCAATCCAAACCATCCTGGAATTCTATGCAATTATAACCAATGACAAATGCCAGTTATAAGGAAAAAACCAAGATTGGCTTCACTAGTTTCATCCAGTAGATGACAGAGTTTAATTCTCCCTTTATCCCTTGAGATTCCCATGGAAACTCCTCCCAAATCCATCCTGAGACTAAGGACTGTATGTAGAAGAGTCTCAGCTCCCTCTCATGGATGGGTTTCCTTCCTAATTGAAACAGTTCTGTCCAGACCAGGCAGTTCCAGGGTGGAATCACCGAGGCTGTTCAAATGAAGGGACTGAGCAGTTCCTTTAACTGACATTCCCCACAGTTTTTTGGGAAAGCTTTGCTATAATCAGCTACCCAAACCCTTGGCAGTGGTGCAGCCAACAGAGGCCTCATGGTGAGGAAAATCCTGGTTTAGGTTATAAGGGACACAGAGTCCTGGCTCCATTTTGCCCCAAGCCCTCAAACCAACTCATTGCATCTCACAGCTGATTTAGCAGAAGGATTTCCAAGCTGTCCTGGCTAAAGGAGGGGACAAAGACCCTGCAGGGCATCAAAACCTTCTCCCAGACCTGTCTGTAAAACCACACATATCAATACTGGATTTCTGATTTGATTTCATAACCATTTTATCCCCATTTTTTAAAAGCAGAAACAACAACCTCAACTGCTGCAAAGATTTAAATAAACAGGGACTTGAAGAAGAGGCAGAAAAATCCTTTCCATGCCTAAAATGCCATCAAATGTGACAAGATCCCAGCTTCCAGGAAGGACACCAAACTCCACACCATGTGCTGCAAATGACAGGGACATGTTTTTTCCACAAAAGAATTCTTTATATTCACTGGTTGCCTGTGACAGTTCAAGTTTAAGTCTGAACTAAGAGGTCTCAGCTCTGAGACAAAACCAAAATGAAGACTTTTCTTTCTGAACACAGAGAAATAAATTCCTGCTGGTTCTCTCATTTCCTCATTTGCTTTTTGTCTGGGTATCTGATGAGCAGGGGAGCACCAGGGATGGCAGCAGGAGCCAGGCTACAAACCCATTCCTCTGCAGCTGGATTCCTCTCAGAGGATCCCAACTTCCCACCCAGCCACACTGATGGAAACACTACTGGGAATTTTTGCTGATGGAATTCTGCAACACCATCCTCCTCAGGGTCTACTCTGCTCCACAGGGAACAACAGGAGCAGCTGGAATCCAACAGAGCCAGAGGGAGGACAAAAAGGGCAGGAAACCTGGAGGAAACAGATCCTCTATCACCCTGCCCCAATTCCACCATATGGAATTAGAGCCAGGCAAAGTAAGGCTTTGACTTCAAGCCTTTGGGCAATGAAACAATCTCTATGTGATGTATGAATGTCAGGGATCCTCTGCATGCCACAGAATCATCATGGAAACAGCAGGAATCCTCCTGCATATGCAACCCACAGTTATTTTTCCCACTGGATTTCCCCTCTTCTCCCATCAACTCAGACTAACAAGGCCCTACACATTCAGACCTGGAGCTGCTGCTCCTGTTTTTCCCTCAAGGAATTGGTAATAAATTCCAAAGAACTTTAACTTGGTGCCTTGGCTTCATCCTGGCTGAGAGAGACGAGGTGTTGGATTGTCCTCTGGCAGGAAGAGCCCTCTGAGCAGCCTCTGCTCCTTTGGGTTTTGCTGGAAGAGTGTCTGAAATTCCATGCAGTACTGGGAAAAGCATGGAATTCTATGTAGTTACAGGGGGAGGATGGAAATTGATGGGGAGGAGAGGAAGAAAAGGCAGGAATTTGATGTAATTGTGGCAGGTCCCTGTCCATGGCAGGGGGTTGGAATGAAATGATCCTTAAGGTCCTTTCCAAGCCAAAACATTCCGTGATTCCATGAAAATAAAATGTGTAGGATAATATTCAATATATTAACAGGGGGAAGATGGAATTTGATGGGGAGGAGGGGAAGGAAGGGAGGGAATTCAACACAGTAGTGGAAGGTCAGAAGGAGATGATCCTTAAGGTCCCTTCCAATCCAAACCATGTGATGCCACAACAACAAAAGGTGTAGGACTGAGAGAGGGGATGGCCCTTGCCATGGGAACAGGGGGAGGATGGATTGCACCTGCACCTTATGGAACAGCCTTTCTATTCCCTACACTCCCTTTCTCACCCCTCCTGAACCACAGGCTGGGCACACAGTGGGCTGTCCAGAGAGGGGGTGGATTCTCCAAGCCTGGAGGTGTTTAAGATGAGACTGGACGTGGCACTGAGTGAGAATCCACCACGTCTTGATCCAACCCCACTGTGATCACCAGCCCAGGGCACTCCGTGCCCTGG
>JAOXXN010000137.1:4732916-4743527 GCA_026770055.1 Myrmophylax atrothorax
TGTCCCTGGAGGTGTTGAAGAGGACACTCAGTGCCACATCCAGTCCCTTCTCCAGCCTCGTTGCTCTTCTCTGGCCCTGCTCCAGCACCTCGACAAAGACAGGGAAGGAGGTGGGAGAAGTTGTGTCCAGAGGAATAACAAAAAATAGGATGAAGAGTTGATTTGGTTCAACACAAATGATGACCATCAGCTTAATCATGTGAGAATGAAGTTGTGAAGAAGGCTCCTTCAGCACCCTCAGAGAGGGGAAAAATGGCTGGAAGTGGGAATTGTAGCTGGAGCACACCTAGAAAGCTTATTGGGGCTGCTAAAGACTTTTTGGAAAGCATCTGAAATGATTAAACCTCTCCCAGAAAAGCCAGATGGATGATTCCCCTCTGGAATGCTGCTACCAGTTCGGGTGGGTGGTGGGAAATAAAAAGGCCTGGGGGACACAAGGGACAAGCTCCTGGCTGGTGGCCCCGCTGGTGGCTTTTGTCAGCAGTGTCTGCTCTGCAAAGTGACACCCAAGAGGGGTGTCTGACATGGGACTGGGGGTGTTCAGTCCAAAAAATGTGTCACCAAACTGCAGCTCCTTCAAAAGGGGCCACTTGGGGGTGCGTGTCACCCTGGTGAGTTCAACTCCTCCCAGTGATCCCACCCAACAGTCTGTCCCTCTCCCTTTGTGTTTCAGCCATAACAGGAAGGAGGGAGCACTTTCCACCTCTCCCATGGGACAACTGGTCCATCACTGGTGCCTTCCTTGCTTGGCATCTGCACAAGTCCTGAAATGCTGATGTAAACCAGTTCAACTCTACTGAAACAGTGCTGGAGAAACACCTCTAAACCCTGAATGCTTTATTAGGGTTAATAACCTCAGTTTTATTTCTCTTTTGCCCGTGAGAATCAGGGGCTGCTTCTCACTCCATGTCTGTAGGTCACATTTGCAGCCCAACTGGCAGCAAACAACGATCCCTCCTTTTTCCTGGAGACATTTGCAGGTAAATCTGTGGATACACATGTGTAGACAGTGCAGTTATGCAAATCATGGGGGGTTGATATTAATAATGCACAGGGAAGAGAGGTTGGCTGTTATTTTTATGCATAAGAATATTCCTGTGTGTGGCTTTACTGAATTCTCCAGTCAAGCAGCTGATGTCATCGATGTATTATTTAGTCTGATGCTGGTACAGCATTTCCAGAGGGGGTCTAGGGCCTGATGTCCTTCAGAAATAATTAATTTCCTATTTTTTCCTGCTCCCAGGCCTGTACTTCTTCACAGCTGCCATTCAGCTCCTGGAAAACAATCTTGTTCCCATGTGGGCATTGCACCCATGCCCAGAACCTAATCCTGGTCGTCTCCAAGTCCTGACAAGAACCTTTGGAAGGCTCTGGAAGGGTGAAAGCCACACTCTGTGGGAGTAGACTCAAAAATATTGGCGTTGATTCACATGATGATGTTCAAGGACTTTTGAATTCACTTCCCTGTGAGGGAGGGCAGGCCCTGGCACAGGTTGGGCAGAGAAGCTGTGGATGGCCCATCCCTGGAAGGGTCCAAGGCCAGGTTGGACAGGGCTTGGAGCAACCTGGGCTGGTGGGAGGTGTCCCTGCCCATGGCAGGAGGTTGGAATGCAGTCCTTTCCAACCCAAACCATTCTAGGATGGAAACTTCATTTATGGGGTCACTCTGAGCGTCTGAGGAAATGATTTTCAGCCTCTCTGTGGGTCAGAAGGGACAAATCTCAGCAAACCCTTTGGCAGATTCAGGTTTGACTTGCAAGCGGTGAAGGTTGTGTGGACAAGTCTCTGCTCAACCTTAGACACATCTTCACCTTCACCTAAGGCTGAGGGACCTGGGGGTGTTCAGCCTGGAGAAGAGGAGGCTCAGGGGAGACCTCAGCACTGTCTAGAACTACCTGAGGGGAAGTTCCGGCCAGGTGGGGGTTGGTCTCTTCTCCCAGGCACTCAGCAATAGGACAAGGGGGCACGGGCTCAAGCTCTGCCAGGGCAAATTGAAGTTGAATATCAGAAAGAAATTCTTTGCAGAGAGAGTGCTCAGGCCTTGGAATGGGCTGCCCAGAGAGGGGGTGGATTTTCCATCCCTGGAGGTGTTTAAGATGAGACTGAATGTGACACTGAGTGCCATGATCTGGTGATCACAGTGGGGTTGGATCAAGGGTTGGACTTGATGATCTCAAAGGTCTCTTCCAACCCAGTTCATTCTATGATTCCATGATTCTCATTCTGCACCACCTGGGTTCTTCTGCCCTCTACACCAGAGATCTCATGAGGAACTCCCTCAAAAGTGACCTTTTACATCCTCCCAGACCAAGACACTCCTTCCCAGGTCACTTCTAGGAGAGCTTCAGGCAGGTTGTCTGTTTTTTTCCCCCTCTCCAGCACCTCAATGCTCAGTTGCCACTTGCTCAGAGTGTTGGGAGTGAGCTGTTGAGGCTGTCAGGGCTGTGCAGCACATAATGAAGTGCACACACGTCCACACACACATCTCGAGGTGGGTTGGCTCCTGTGGCACAGCTTAATTAGGACATCACTCAGCGGTTGGGACTGCGCCGGAGCTGGGGAGGGTCGCGCTTTGCTTTGCTCGTTTCGGTTTTACTCAGATTCCCAAGTGAACCAAACAAAAGGCTAATTGCTTTTGGATTTTAATTACCACTGCAATACCTGGGTTTATTGTCTGAGGTGTGTTTTGTAGGTGGCGAAATGACACCGCTGGCGAGTGACAGATCCCGGTGACAACAGCCCTGCTCCGACCAGAGGGATCCTCTGCAGGGGGATCCAAAGGACACCACACACTCAGCTGCTAAACTCTGGGTTTTTGGGGTGTGGAATGGAACTTCAAGGCTTGGCTGACTTTAAAATGTGATCTAATTAAGCATGCCTGAAAATAGAAAGAACAAAAACACACAAAAGTAGAAGTGCTTTGTAATCCACAGTGTTAAGTCTCTTCCAAATTCCTTGGATGGTTACACTGCTGCTTTATTTAGGGGTGGCACGGCACGTTCCTAACTCATAATCCCCAAGTCACTCCTGACTCCCTCAGTTCCCAGCTTGGTTCCTATCTGGTTATCCAGTTTGGTTCATATCTGGTTATCTTGAATGCCTGGATCAATATACATTTCTCTATGTCTCCTCCTTTGCCGGGTGGGTTATCCCAAGAAAATAAAATAGGCAAATCCTCATTCTACACCCATTAATTAATCCTAAAAATATTTGACTTCTTTTTCCCCATCCATCTTTATTTCCTCATTTGGGATGTCCTGATTGAGCAGTTGCAGGAAAAAAATAATTTCTTAAAAAAAAAATTCTTTTTGAGAAGTTGGAAACTCCAGATTTCTGTTTTCATTGTTGACCAAAGGAAATTGGAGCAATCAGATAAAGAACTCCAAGTGTATTTATGGCAAATATCTCAATTTGGGAGTAATGTCAAGTCTTAAATAACTATGTAACAAGCCTTGCACATCTGTAGAGTGAGGAAAACCAGGAACCTCTGCTGAAGGACTGTGAGGTTTGTACTTTGGATTGAGAAGAAATAAGAAGTGCATTCATAGTTAAATGGACCGTCAGTTCCTGACTGACATTGGGCAGAAGGAGAGTGTGGATTTGGTAGGAATTCTGATGTTTTTGAACATATGTGGTTCTGGGTGAAGACCCACAGGGAAGTCAATTATAATTTTTATAATTTTTGAAGGATTTAAGGGTCATCTGTAGGGAATTCAGAAGGAGGAGCATACAGGTTTGAAGCAGTTTTCAGGAGAAAACTAAATGCAAGCCTTGCAGACCACTTTTCCTTGGAAATCCCAGTGTGGGATGAAACTGAGTGTTCCTGTGGAGATCCTGTGTGGAAAGTGGATGAGTCTGATGATTCATGGAATCGTGGAATGGTTTGGGTTGGAAGGGACCTCAAAGATCATAGAATCAGTTGGGTTGGAAGAGACCTCCAAGGTCATCAAGTCCAACCCTTGATCCAACCCCACTGTGCTCACCAGATCATGGCAATGAGTGCCATGTCCAGTCTCACCTTAAACATCTCCAGGGATGGTGAGTCCACCACCTCTCTGGGCAGGGCATTCCAAAGCCTGACCACTCTCTCTGTAAAGATCATCTCATCCCAACCCCTGCCATGGACAGGGACACCTTCCACCAGCCCAGGTTGCTCCAAGCCCTGTCCAACCTGGTCCTGGGAGAGTCCATCCCAGGGATGGGGCAGCCACAGAATCTCTGGGCACCCTGTGCCAGGGCCTGCCCACTCTCACAGGAAGAATTCCTTCCCAATATCCCATCTATCCCTGCCCTCTGGCAGTGGGAAGCCATTCCCCTTCTCCTGTCACTGCAGGCCCTTGGAAATAGTCTCTCTCTGTCTTTCTGGCTCCTTCAGGCACTGCAAGGCCAAAATTGGGTCACCTCAAAGCTTCTCCTCTCCAGTTCAAACCACCCCAACTCCCTCAGCCTTTCGTGTGGTTTCACTTCCAGCCTGGCACTGAGGGTGCTCAGGCACATTGACCCAAGTGTGTTTGCTCACAGCTGGTGCAGACCCTCAGCTGGGGCTGTGCTCCTTCAGCCCATGATTGGAACTCCTTGGCAGAGTCCATACAAATCTCCCTCTTCTTTGTTGGCTTTTCTGTGGCTGTCGCAGAAAAGGAGACAAAGCTCGGGTTGTCCCACTGCTCTGGTTTGAGGCCAGAAGGACCAAGCCTGACCACAGGCTCTCTGCTAACTCTGTGCATTTAAGGACAGAGAACAAGATGTGTGGGATGACATCCAGCCTTTCTTCTCTGCTGGAGTCCAGGTGAGACTTGGTGACAGGAGGAGAGGAAACGGCCTCAGGCTGAGCCAAGGGAGGTTCAGGTGGGACATCAGGAGGAATTTCTGCCTGGAAAGGGTGGTCAGGCACTGGAAGGGGCTGCCCAGGGAGGTTTGGATTCCCCATCCCTGGAGGTGTCCAAGGCAGGACTGGCCATGGCACTCAGGGCTCTGGGCTGGAGGACAAGGTGGGCACTAGGCACAGGGTTGATTTGATGATCTTGGAGGCCTTTTCCAGACTAAATGATTCTGTGATTGTGGAGGGAAAATGGACTCAGTTTTGTCCTGCTGGTTTTATTTCTTTCTGTTGAAACTGTTCAGGGACCAGCCCACAACGTTAATGTTGGCTCTGAGGGAAGGGGGGATTTGAGCTTATTAAGATTGGGTGGGATTTATAATTATTGCTTTATTTTTATACTGTGGACATGACCCAAAGGCTGTGGCTGGTCTTGGCTCTGCTGTGACAGGAGTGTGATGTGTCTCTCCATCTCTCCTGTGCCCACAGCTGTCCCTGAGAGCCTCTCCCATCTCTGCTGTGTCCTGTCAATGAGCCATTCAAAAATTACTAAATGGATGTCAAAATTAACACGTGGTGAAGTTTATTCCTTTGGGAAAACGACTCTTTTGATAACCTCAGCTGCTGGATTCTCTCTGGCCAAGGGAAATGTGAGAGCTGGCACAATTTGTTTCAAGAGGATGAACTTTGAGACTCGAACATGTGATGACCCTTGAGATGAAGAGTCTTGGCTAAGGGGGGATGATGGAGTGGGATGTTCTGGAGCTTCAGCATAACCCAAGAGGGAAAACCAGTGAGCTCTCTGGGACTGTGTCAGTGCTGTTGAACTAAACCACGGGAAAACAGAGAGAATTTCAGGGTTTAAGGATAAAATGAATCACCAATGATTTTTAATGCATTAGGAAAATAAAGTTGAGGAGTTGTTTTTCATTGAAGGTTTAACTCACCGAGGATGGAGCTCGTTCTGAGGCAGAATTAAAACAAATTTTGAACTTCTGAAAACTTCACTAAAACAAGATTTTTGGCTTTCTGCAGAGCTTGAGCGAAGACTAAAAGGATCTAAGTTTTATTTGACAAGACAAACTTGTTGCTATGAAGAGAGATTTAATACATTTATGGTGTTCCTATACTTTCAATAGATAGGCTGGTTGGAGCCAGTGAGATCTTTTGCTTGCACAACCATTTTGGTTGGTCTTATCAAAATTGCATCTCAAAGGAATTTCTAACAAAATGGAAACATTGCTGTGGGGAGGAAAAAGCTGTTTGGTGAAATCATGACTTTTAATTAAGAGAAAGAAAAATATTTGAAAGGGATGGATGGCACCTGCTGGGCTGCTGCTGTGGACCTTTCCATTTAAGAGAGAAAAAAAATGGGTTTATAGAATTAATCTGGGCCTTATGAATTGGTGCAATGTATTGATTGATCCCAAATCCAACAATATACTTTCCAATGCCATTGAATGCCAGGTTGAATATTGAGAAACAAAAGATGTAGGAAGCACTGGTGGGCTCCAGGAGGTTGTAATTTAAACATATCCCGGGAAACAGTGAATGTGAAGGGATTTTTGGTGTCCTTCCTTTAGTTGTCCCGAAGCATGGAGGGTTTTGTGACACCTGGCATGGAGATTTGAAGGAAATAAGTGAAATTATCTCCACTAATGGAGCTGGGAAGATCCTTCTTGAAAGGCAGCACTTGGATTTGGTCTTCCCACTCTACAGGGGGCACAACAAAAGTGGGGTTTCAGCAAAGACTGACACATGAGACATAGAAATCAGTGTGTTCCGGTGACTACAAGGAAGCTTCAGAGGGTGTTTGGGCTGTGGTATCTCAATGGCAACACCTGCACCTGGCACTAAAGGGGTCTTTGCTCTAACAGACCCACCCACTTCTCACTACACTCCTGGAGCAGAGTGTTCCTGAGATGAGCTCTTGACTGGACTTAAGTGTGCTAAATTCCAAAGGAAAATAAGATGCTGACAGTGAGAGCAATTACCTGCTGGCACAGCCCCTCCTGAGGAGCAGTGAGTCCCTCACCACTCCTTGGCTCCCACTCACACTGAAATGGCTTCTGAAAGGTTTCCTCTGGTTCAGCCACTGCTGCAGAACAGGCTCTGGGTGTCTGAGGGAGGTGGGAATCCTTCTGCTCCCACACCTGGGAGGTGAAACTCCTTGACCCTCATGGCCAGCACAGCCCTCTCCAGGCTTAGTTCCCACTCATTCCAGGACAAACCCACACTCCTCTCCCCTGGCACAGCTGCATCCCTGACAGCAGGAAGGATAATCTCCTGAAAACACGGGGATTTAATGCAAAATGATTTACCAGGTGCTGGGCCCACCAGAATTCCTGGGGGAAAGATGTCCCTGCTGCTTTTTAAAACGTGTCTGACAGGAGTGGGCTGTAATCCTTGGGAGTGGGAACACCCTGCATTCCTTATCTGGATTTCAAACTTGGTCTCCAGCCAAGATAACACATCCAGTCATACTCTTCCAACACCAGTTTTCTACTCACTGTGCCTTAGCCTGGCTCAGAGACAAGTGTTTAAAGTTCTTTTTCTAAAATTGGAGGGGCTTCCAGCGTTTAGGATGAATCCTGATGAAGATAATAAAGCTGATTCCACTTTCTGACCCCAATCCATAGGTCTCTTCCCGGCAGCTGGAGTATCCAGGAGCTCTGGGCTGTGCCAAAATAAACACAGAGTGTGAAAGGTGGGAAGACTGAGGCATCTACATGTGATAACAACTTGGCAGTACTTCCTTCACAATTCTTTCAGTCCCATTTTCCCCCCCATCTCCTGTTTTACATTTCTTTCACTTTTCCTGCTTCTGTTTTCCATTCTTGTCCTCCTTTCTCCCTTTTCTCTCTTGCATGTATCAGCCTTCCCTGCCACAAATCAACCCCATTAGGAACACCAAAGGGATTCTTACCAATGGCCTCCCTTTGTGAACCCTCTGCTTTTTTTTTTTCCTTTTTAATCTGCACTGTTCCACATTATATTGCCATTGATTTAATAGACCACCATGAATTTTCCTGCCTGTCAAACAACAGCCCAATTATTTTGAATTCTATTGTGGCAGAGCTTGACACTCAGCTCTGGATCACTTTACACTTTTCACCCTTGTGCTGGAGTGCACTTGAAAATCCGGGAGAGCTTTCTGTGGGATTGCAGGATGGCATTGTTTTAATTTGGGAATTTGGGGGTGGAATGAATTGGCAGTCAAGGAGTCCCATCTCCTTAAAGCTTGGAATGTCATGTGGAAGCTGGTACAGGGTGTTAAACACCCAAATCCATTCCCTCCCTTCTTCCTGCTGCTCCCAGCACTGAATAAACCACATGGGAAGGACACACGTTGTTACTGTTGGTTTGGGCTGATCCCCAAAGCTTCCCGAGCAGGATGCTGAGTCCTCCCTTGCTGGGCTTTAACAGGTTGCTCTGTGCTGACCACCAAAGTCTTGATCCATGTGCCTGGAGGGATATTCCCTATGGGAGGCAAAAATTGTGGAGCACTCTGGGAGCTGATGTTGGCACTCAGGAGCGTGCAGCCGATTTCTTACACGGAACAACGAGTGGATTACAGCTGTATTAAAATAAAGACAGGATTGGTTAATTCAGGATGAATCAGCCCTTTGTATTCCTGTTTAAGAGCTCTTTCTATCATCTTTCATGCCCAGGATAAATGGTTTTTCAGATGGCAGGGATAACAGGTTGAGTCTGTGCTGCTCCAGGGGCTGTACAATCCAACTCTGAGGTACTCTGTGAATATTTTCGGGAATAGAAACAGGTTCCTTGGTGGAAAGCGTGGACTCAGAATTAAATGACTTGCCCAAGATCCCTGAGTGAGTCTGAACAGAGCCTGGGATCTTTCTCTGGTGTCTTAAAATTGTGTTCAAAGCGTTTTCCTTGAGAGGTTTCTCTCTCCCTGCTCAACATGGTCCTTCCCACAATGAACTGTTCTCCTTGAGGTCTGGGGCAGATGGGTTTGGATCATGACTGAATACAAAAAGCTATTTTGATAATCCAAAGTGATTATGGGCTTTGCCTTTTATGGACATTCCTCTTTTCCAGGAGAGCTCCTGGTTGTGTTAATGGTGTAACAACAATGTGTGGGGATGCTCATCCTTCCCCACCCCCAAGCCAGGGCTTTGGGAGAGGTTTGTTCCACCTGCTCCCTGCAGAGTGAGCCCCATTCACCCAATAAAAGGTGTGAGTCAAGAGCTGCCCTCAGAGGGTGAGGGGCTATTTTGGGCCCCTCAAACCTTCCCCATTCAACCCAACCCACTCTTGCTTTGTGCTGAGAGAAAGGGCTTAACCCCCAGGGACAAGGAATATAACGATCCATAAAGATTAGGGAGGAGAGAGAAATGCTTCTAGATCCTCTTGGCCTTGCAGCAGAGAGGGTTTATTGTCCCCTTTCAGGAAGCTGGTGGTTGGTACCCACACCTCACTGGTCTCCATCACACCCAGGCCTTACATTTGTCCCCTTGGGGACAAAATTTGTCCTGGTTTTGGCTCAGTGTGGGAAATTCATGGACTACACAGATCTCCAACAGAAGTTGGGTGCAGGGTGTGGTGGCTCTGCAGTGTCCATGCTGAGAAGCTGGCAGAGCAGGCAGATCCCTGGGCTTTATGGCCTGGGCAGAAGTGGGATTGAGCCCAGATCCCCAAAATTTAAAGTTTATGATGGCCAGAGCCCTCCTTCCCCAGCACTGTGACAAATACGCCTTGTGACCTGTTTTGGAGATCCCAGGCAGACAGAATAATTAAGTGGCAACCCAATTTATGGCCTGCAGCCCTCTAAAGCTCAGGGAGTGCTCTTTCAGCCCTCAGCTGGTATTTAATCAATGTATCATAACTTTTATTAAGCTTAAATGCAATGCTTCTGAGAGCCTAAATTTAAAGTGTGCCTGGAAACCAGGGCTGGTTTTGGTTTGATTTACATATCCCACCACCATGGAAATGGGAATAGGATGACAAGGAGCTGGATTAGAGGCTCAGGATGCTTCAGGGAATTTTATCCTGCTGTGAGACCTTTGGGACATCACCAGGTACCAGGATGGTGGGAAGTCCTTCCCGAAGTGTCTTCTGCAGCCGAGGTCCACAAGTAGGGAAAAATGCTCACACCCTTCCCAGCAAGTAAATTCCTGCCTCTGAAATGCTGTGTCTGAGCTTTCTTGGACATCCCATGACACCTTTCCCAGGGCAGTGGGGGAGTCCCAATCCCTGAAGGGATTGAAAAGGTGTGTGGATGTGGCACTTGGGGCCATGGGGCAGTGGTGGAGTCCCCATCTCTGAAGAGACTGAAAAGGTGTGTGGATGTGACACTTGGGGCAGTGGTGGAGTCCCCATCCCTGAAGGGATTGAGAAGGTGTGTGGATGTGGCACTTGGGGCAGTGGTGGAGTCCCCAGCCCTGAAGGGATTGAAAAGGTGTGTGGATGTGGCACTTGGGGCCATGGGGCAGTGGTGGCCTTGGCAGTGCTGGGTTAAGGGTTGCTCTGGATGACCTCTGAAGTCTTTTCCAACCTAAACAGTTCTATGACCCCATCCTGGTCCAGCCCTTCCAGTGCTTCTAAAAGGCAGCCAAGCCCTGCCTGTGTTCCCTCACTGAGCTGCTGAGATGGGCAACCAGGGAGAAATTCCAGAGGCATCCAGGTGCCAAGTGCCCAGGAGAGGAGGTTACATCTTGCTGAGCCAACCTGTGCCCAAAGCACAGCAGTTTCTGCACTGGCCAAACAAAGCTCTGTAACCAGTGTCCCAACTGAGTGGTGGGACCCCCATGTCCAGCTGGGGGGGGGGG
>JAOXXN010000137.1:4906749-4917425 GCA_026770055.1 Myrmophylax atrothorax
TCCTTTACTAAACCCTAAAAGCCACGTTGTAATTTTTTAATGAGTTTTGCGAACTCAGTTGAGTAACCATCCTCGATAGTTTACTCATGTAACAAATACAATTATCATAAAATCATTCAAAAATGCTTCAAATTTAAAATATTGAGCTAAACCCAGCCCAGCCTCTGCTTCTGCCGGTCCCCTCGGGGGGCTGGAGGCGGCCGGGGCCGCGGGGGGCCGCGGGCTGAGGGCTCCGCGTTGCTCCGCGCTCCGGAGCGAGGCAGCCTCGGGGCTTTTGATGTGTCTATATTTTACCCTTCTTATTTTTTTCCCCTTTTGGTCCTTAGTTTTACCATCCCGTCTCTCTTGTCTCCCTTCACACGCCTCTGTTCCAGTTGGGGTGTTTTATACCAACATCAAAGGGACAACCCAGCCTTTATTATTATTATTATTCCCTTTTCTTTCTTCCCTTCCCTTTTTATTAGAGCAAAATACTTCATTATTGCTGAATGCTTCGCGTTCGGAAAGCGAAACAAGAAATAACGTGCAGGGTCTGTGCAGGTCCACACTGCAACAAGGCAACGTGTACGCCTAAAAGCCCCGAAATTAAATCCAGGTTGATCTCAATTGAAAAGAGGAGAGCGAGGGAGCGGGAGCCGGGTCTTTGAGTGGGTGAGAGAAAGAGGGGAAGAGATGAGTAGCTGGTAATTATTGAAATATAAGGATGAGATTAATTCAAAGGAAACAAACTATGAAAACAATTGGAGCCGAGTGAAAAGCAAAACCCAGATTAGAATTTGCTTGTGGTTTGTTGTCTGTCTGCTTTCTTTCCTCCTCCCCACCCATTGTCACAGTGCAAGGCAATGGGATTTGCACACTTGAGGTGTAATAGCATTACTGCATTAATTAAAATTTTCATTTCACGTCCAGATTGTTTACTTATCTGCTGGAAACATATGTCGGGAGAAGTTGAGATTCCGGATTCTGCTCCGCTGCCCAAGGTGCAGCGCAGTACAGGGGGGGAGAGGATGACTTCAGATTTTTTTTTCATTGCATCCTCCAGCCTTATCTCTCCGCTGTAAATTATAAGGAGACTCCATTGAACTGAATATGAAGATTATATTTGCGAGCGGCGCGTCCTGGAGCGGCCCGGGTCCCACTTGGAAATGAAACAAGCCGTCTTGCGGGCCCCGAGACCCCCCTTCTCCTCCCTCCCTGTGCGGCCGCAGCCCCCCAGGGCCGGGGGGTGGCTTTGTGGGACCCCCCGATCCCGCCGGTGCCGGGGAAGGGAGGGAAGGAGGGAGGGAAAGCCGCGACGCTCCGCGCTCCTCCCGGGGTGTCCCCTCTCTCCAGCCCGGGAGGCGCCGCGGAGAACCGGGAGACTCTCCCCCCGCCCAAAAGCTGTCCTTTCCGAAGCCAGATCCCCCAAAAACACATCCCGGGAGGGTGAGCAACCTCCCTCCCTGCCGGTGGGACAGCGGCGGGGTCGCGCCGTCGGTGCGGGCGCTGCGGGGCTCTGGCGAGGCGAGGGATGCTCGGGCTCCCGCAGCACTTGGTGGGAACTGGCTGTTTATCTGCTCCCCCCATTTTTTCCCACTTTTTGGGGGTGTTTTATTTTCCTATTTTCTGCCTTTTTTTTTTTTAAGAGACCCCTGAGAAGGCAGCGAGGTGCCGTCCTCTCCTCCGGGTCTATCTGTAATTGAATCTAGGTCAGTTATTCTAAAGCATGGGAGAGGCTGATTCCCTCTTTCCGACATCAGCCCGGAATTTGGGAGGCGGGGGTGGGGGGGAGGAAAGGAGGAGAGGGGGGTCTTGCAATTTCATTTAAAATGTAATGGTGGATGAACCGATAAGCAAATAGGGGGGGAAAAAGGCTCTGCTTAAAAGAAAAAAAAAAAAAAAAGGCATGCTTTTAATATGCTTCCAGATGGGGGGAAAATGATTTACATGGGAGTTTATTTCCTCTTTGCTGATATGAAAGAATTACAGATACAAAACCCACTGATCTATAGAATAAAAAAAAAAGAAAAGAAATGTTATTTTCCTGTAAAGGTATCAGTTCATTTATATTCATTTAACCATCCATCCATCAATTCACTTTCTCACTCCTTGCACATTCTCTCTGCCTCTGGTAAACCTACCCCACCAATATACTTTTCTAGAATATACAATGAAGTTTCCTTAAAAAAAGAAATGATATGAGATTCAGCTGAAGTAGGTAAAGCGAAGTTTCCCTTCTCCCCCCTTCCCCAGCTCCTGTTTTATGTTACAGACTTTGGGTAAATTAGGAAAATGAAAAAGAAAACGGTTTAGTTGGGGGAAAAATGTCTGTGTATATCTATGAGTAATATATGCAATATAGATGTTATATATGTGTCTATATGTATATATATAATATATAAATAGGGGAGTTTGTGTGCTCAACATGTATGTGCTGCGTCTGTGCTTATGTGATACAAACAGTGCATTCCCTGCCTATAAAATAAAATATACACATATTGTACAGATATTTACAGCATTCATATATCCCAAGTGCACGGGCACAGATTTAAACATACATCCAGCCTGCGTCTGCTGTAGATGTGCACAATATATATGAGACCCACGCACATGCAAAGGCAACATTCCTCTGAATTGGAGCAGAACCTTTGGATTTAAATATAAAATATTTCCTTAAGCGTCCTTTGTGAATGGTGAGGCACGTCTGGTGCTGTATGGTAGGGGCTTATGTTTTGGGTCCATATATTGGGGCATATATTTTGAGTCAGCCCGGCGGCCTCCAACCTCCCAAATCTAAGGGCCGTGTCTGTATTAGTTTGCATTTCGGGTGGTGCCTGAAGCTGAGGTTCGATTTCCCTGATAGGAGTAACGATTGGAGGGCAGAGCCCTCTCACAACACCCCCAGGGATTAAAACAACCCCCCGCGGACGAGCAATTCCCGGTGGCTGCGCCTCGCCGGGCGTTAGGTGGGGACAGAGGTGACTTCTTTCTTCCCGTGCTCTCTGCGTGACGGCCCTTCCTCACAGGAATAGTTCCGAGGAGGATGAGACCGTGAGTCCAAAGCCTGTGGCTGCTGAACCATCTGTCATTTCCCGAGACCTTCGCCCAGGCTGGAAGAGGAGGGATGTGGAGTAACTTCTTTTTCTGGTTTAAATGTAGCAGCAACAGCTGTACAAGAAGTTGATTTTTTTTTATTGTTAAAAGCAGGTAAATAGAGAGACAGCAGATATGGAAATACCTCTCTATACAGATAAAAATATATGTCTTTATCTCCAGCTAGATACGGATATAGATCCACAGAGAATTTTCCCTTACGGAGCCGGTGCTCGGGGGGTCCTCGCCAGCCTTTTTCAGAACTCCAGGTATAAATAAAGCCAGCAGCCAATCCCCCCCAGATCAAACAAGCTGGTGACAAGGCAGATGGATGCCTGCCCTGCACAGATCCCACACACAGCCGCGCTCCACATCAAAGGCTGGAGTTACCACGCTCTGCATTGTCAGTGACACCTGCGAGTGTTAGTCCTGCCTCGTGTTTCCAACCCTACCTGAATAAATACATAATCATATCACATAGCATAATTAATAGTGGTATCACCATGAAGGACTCTTAAAGGAAAGGCTGCTTGAAAGAGAGTTTCTGAAGATAATCCTTTTAAAAGGTTTCCTTAAAATGCAACCACTAGTGGGAATAAGGCAGGTTTAGTTCCAACATCTTAATACCTCTGGATAGCAGAGTTTTAGATCTTGTTAATGTCTTTCCTTTAGTAGTGGCTTGACTTTTGATGTGGGACTTGCACTTTTTGGAGGATCTCATTGCTGTTGTGGTTCCCAATGGAGAAGGTCCTTGAGGAGGCCCAGCCTGGCCCCCCTTTCCCATTGACTCATCGGGGAGTCACAACCTCGTTCCTGCTGGAAATCAAGCATGGTCATATCCTGGTTGTGCTGCTGTCCCACAATTGTGTCTAATGACCTGTTTGAGCCATTTTCAGGGTGCTGCTTAATTTGTTTTTCTCCTGTACTGGATGATACCCCAACTCCTGGGCCAGGGAAACAGGGTCCAGCTGCTCCCCAGTGTTGCCCAACTCCGTGGTGCTCTGAGAAGTCCTGCATTGGCATCGCTGCCGGGGTGGTAAGTAAATCACTTTATTTTCGATTTTACAAACGCTGCCTGTGTAAAATGTGGCAATCTGCATGTCTAGGGGATGAATGGGCAACAGTGGGCTCTGCCTGATGTTCTCCTGAACCTTGTTCCTCAGTCTTCTGTCCCCTGAGCTCTTCCCATGGTTGTGTTTTGCACCCTCACATTTCTGAGGCTGCACGGAGAGGGCAAAGCTTGAGAAGCTGGGACCACACACAGGAGCACATCCTTGTTAGGAAGCCCTGGTAGCACCCAGATCCTGCCTTTTGGCTGTCACTGCTTTTCTAGAGCTTCCAGCCAGGATCCAGCCTGCTGGTTTTCAGCAGGAAAAATTTAAATTGGTGAAAAACCCATCAAATTGACATGGAAATAAGTGAGGGCTTTAGGAGTGAGAGAAGATGGACACATCTTCCAAACAGCAATGATTAAAAAATTAAAAATAAAAATAAGATTCAGTTAAATCAGATATTTTTCATTCCTTTCCCTTACAAGTATGGACAATCCTTTGGACTATCTCACTGCAAGTGTCTCAGTTGGTGACGGGCTGGGTGTCCAATCTCTCTAACCCCACGAGGCCTCTGGAAAACCAGGGATCTCCATTCCCAGTGAGGTGTGGGCCAGGCTGTGCATGGCAGTGGTGTGTGTAGGGGAAAGCAGGTTGAGGGCAAGATAAAAGGTTTTTTTAGGATGCTCCAGCTGGCACTTGGAGCTGATCTTGGAGGCTGGCACTGTGGGAGTTTGCCCAGAGAGGTCAAATGTGATGGCACCTCAGCTCAGACCCACCCCATGAGGGACAATGGTGAAACTTTTTGGGTGTCCCAGGGGAGCAGGGTCAGGTCACTGGTGGTTCCAATGGTTTCAGCTTTGGAATAAGCACATGAGGCAGGAAACATGCCACTGCCACTCGTCATCCACGGGGCAGCTGAAGGGGTGGCACTGGCACTGCTTGGCCAGCATCATGCTTGGAAGTGCAGGGATGGAAAGGCAGCACGAGAGGCCACCTCTGAGGGCTCCCAGAGGGTGCCAGAGGGTGCTCTGTCCATCATTGATGTCGGAGATGAGCTCTGTGTCACTGAGGAGGGAGCTGGGTCTCCATCACCCATTGGTGACGTTCTGTGCCCTCGTGGTTCTGTGCTCCCTGTGCTGTTCCCCAGCAAAGCTTTCCAACCCAAACCCACTCTGCTCTGAAGAAGGACTGAACTGCCCTTCACTCCCTACTTGCCCAAGTTTTATTTTTCCTGGTTTATCTTCTAGCTGTAGCTGCACTAACACACCCAGGTTTTCTTCACTGGTTTTCAGCAAGGTCAGAGACCTCTGGTTTAATGTTTAATTCCTTATAATTCCTCCAAATTTCCATGTAGGCATTTTAATGTTTGCCTCTTTCCTTCCCTATGAACTATTAGCATGAGGCACTTCTTTTCCTGACATAGACAAGGGTTTTTCCACCTCTCCTTCTCCTCCATCCAGCCCTGCTTACATGGGAACTCCCCCAGCAGGCAGTGAAAGGAGAAAGGGAATTAGATCTTTATCAGAGCCTGACTTTCACCCAACATTTCCTTAGGTCAGGAAGTTAAGTAGAGGCCAACAGAAGCCAAATAAATACTTTCTCTCCTATGTATAAATAAGCCCCTCGCAGCCAAAAGTGTTCCCTCTCCTCCTTTGGAGACAAACCAGAGGGGGTGTGACAACCCTTCTTCCTCTGGGATGTACCAGCATCAGTCCCCTGTGATGGTTTGGTCTCACTTGTTCTCTCTTTGGCCACAGGGTGCCAGAGAAGACAAAAACTACATCTCTAGCAAGAAAAAAGAAATAAATAGAAAAACAGGAGAAAAAAACATTTAAATCCCAGTGTTGCTTCGAATCCCTGCCAACTTTTCAGGCCTTCGTAACTCAGCCAAAAATAAGGCCACAAACTCATTTTTCTTCATTTGCAGGTCACCTTGAAGGGTAGATGAGGAGCTCTTTTCATGGTGTTTCTTTCAAGAGGATTTCAGTGAGGAAAGCAGCAATGATTGAAATCCCCTGTTCCTTACAGGTCCTCAGTTTCCTCTTGAGGGTTTACAGACACCTGGACCACTCCCCACCGTGGATTTTCCACTCCATTGTGGCAACACGGTCTGACTCCAGGTGCTACAGAGGTTGGGCATGAACATGCTTTAACATCATTTTTTAATCACCTCTCGGCCTCCCAGCCCACACATTCAGGTTGAAATAGCTGCAGGGCTGGAGGAGATGCCTACAGAAAAAGGGGTGAGCATCCCCTGTGTGCTCAAACGCAGCCCCTCCGAGAGATCTCCGGGATGTTCCAGTGGAAAGCACTGCCCAAGCCAAGCAGAAGTGCATCAAAAAGCATGAAAAGGAGGTGCAAATGGGAATGATGAGGAGAAGAGGTGCCCTGATGCCTCCTTTTTGGGGACAGGACAATGCCCAGTGGCATCAGGGCGTTTCTCTCTGTGCTCCTGCATGGAGTCCATCCACTCCTTCAGTGTGGGGCAAACTGGGGACAGGGCCCCACTGGTCCCTTCCCTTGTTGGGACATTGAGAGCAGCCTCTACCTGGAGAGAGCCCATCCAGAAGGTCAAACTGGACATGTGCTTTAGTTTAGTCCAAGTGGTTTTCCCAGCCTTAATTGATAAGTGATGAGAAAACCTTCCCCTCCATGCATACACCTGTATATGTAGAGACACACACACGAGTGCATATAAGTAGATCTCTTTAAATTTAAATAGATTTATGCCCAAGGACAGGAGGGTGGATATAAGGTCATTACAAAGAAAGAAGCTTTAACACATCCATATGCTCTTTTGTGGGGATTAAATCTATAGCAGGTTGCATCCAGTGCTAATACTCCTATTAATTTCTATTTTTCATTGTTGTTCTCACATTTGTCAGGCTTTGATGAAGGGATAATGAAGGCAATGGATGTTAACTGCGAATTAATCATCCCTGTCTTGAGAGCGTAACACAGGTTCCTATTTGCTCATCCTCTTCACCCAGAAATAGCAACACCCTTCCTACATCTCTCCAGCAGAACCCGCTGGATGCTGTAGCAGAGCAGGGAAAGAAAGGAAAAGGAAGAGAGGGCAACCTTGCCTGAGAAACTTCCAATATTTGTTGGAATTGTTGAATTTGAATTGCAAGAAAGCCAAGGAAGTTGAGATCATGTTAGTTTTGCAAGAGGAGCTTGTTGGAAATGGTGTGTTGACCACGGGCAGGTTGGACCTTTGGTTGTGTTTAACTCCTGAAGCATCACAACTTTTGAGGGTCTGTTTTTTTAGCTGGAGTGTGTCCCTGTCCATGGTAGGAGAGTTGGAACGAGATGATTATTAAAGTCCCTTCCAACCCAAGCCATTCTGTGATTCTGCAACTCTGTGGTTGATTCTTGCTGTGCAGTGAGGAGGGATGGATGTATTTACAATGTATTTACAATGGTCAGGCTTCTGGTTTGCTTGTTTGTTTGTTTGGTTTTTTGCAAAACTTCTTGCTTTACTTTGGAGCTTGATGTCCCTGAGCTTGGTCTGGTTGTGGTACTTGATGTTTGTGGGGCTGGAGGTTCCCTTGTGCCAGCATGAATGGGAACAGTCAGAGAAATCCCAATTCCCTCAGTCCTTTGGAAGAGACAAGCAGGGTTTGAGGCAGAGTCAGAGAGTCCCCTGCCCCAGGAATGCATCACCTCATGGATCCACAGCCTGCGTGCCCTGCCAGCATCCCTTGGGCAAACGCTGCTGCTGCAGGGGATTTGCACAAGATTTAAACTCCTGCTTTTTTTGCAGTTTGGACTTGGACCCAGGCAAAGGTGGGAATTTCTGCCCAGGTGTTTGGTTTGGGAGGAAGCAGTGCTCAGTTTTATGCACACAGCCCAATGGAGTTTTACCACCTGGCCTCATTTTGTGCTTCAAGTAGGAAGCAAGAGTAGATTGTGGATTTATCATTAATTGCTCACTCTGTGCTCACTTGGCACTGTGTTCCAGTGCTGACTTAGTTTTCCTTCTGTTCCCCTTCCCCATCTCACAGGATGCTGTAGATCTTTGCAGCCAAGTCCATCCCTGCTGTGGCACCCTGGGAGTCACCAGTTCCCTGCAGCACAGGTGCCCAGACCTGGTCCTCATTTCTTGGGCATCAATGTGATGCCTTGCCCAGCTCCTGAGGTGCCTGGACATCCGTAGGTCTCTTCATTTACCTTTGCAGAGAAGGAATTAGTCGGTCAGACTGAAATTACTGAGTGATAAATTCATGTAGCTGTACCAGCTCTTCTCCTTCTCAGGGCTCCCACTGGCAGTATCCTCCAACAAATGGGAGTCTGCCCCAGAAATACAGAAAACTTTCAGTGCTTTTAAAAATGGGTGTTTCATGGGCAGGTCAGCACTGCCCAGAGCAAGTGGACACTGTGGGATCATCCTCAGAACGATAAGGGAAGGCTGCAAGATATAAATGTATCACTGCTTATTTGAGAGGAGGCACTGCAGGGTGGTCAGGCATTTCTTAAAAGAGATTTCTCCCAGCTTTTCTCCCTTCCTTTTTCCCCTTCCTTGGCACAGTCCTTCTCTCTCTTTTATTGATCAAACACGTGATCAGTTGATCAAGTAATCATTTGATCGACTCAGATTTTTTACATATCTGTCCCAGCATTACACTTTTTTTCTTTCCAACTTCTATTTATCACTGGACCTTCCTTATTGCAAGGCAAGGTTTTGGCAATAAAGCATACCCTGATCACTGTCCTTCCACACCTCTCCCAGGGCATCCTCTCTGTTGTAACCTCTGTGATCCATTTGGAGGCATTGGGGGACGTATTTCATGGAATCATAGAATGGATTGGGTTGGAAAAGACCTCCGAGATCATCAAGTCTAACCCTTGGTCCAACTCCAGTCCCTTTACCAGATCATGGCACTCAGTGCCACATCCAATCTGCACAGCTTTCACTCTCCTGCTGTCCTGGAAAAGCAGTCAAACCTCCACATCTGCCTGTCTCACACTCTGCCCTGTGTTTGGGTCACGGTGAGCAGAAAATCTCCATTCAAGGCTCCATCCTCTGCATTTGGCTCATCTGAATCAAATCCAGAACTTTCCCACTGCCTCTTTCCCTCCTCTCTCTCTCTCTTCCCTCCTTCCCTGTGTCTTTCCCCTTCTGATGAGTGCAAATGACACATTTTCTCACTGGTAAAGCTGTAACCCTGTGGGTTTTCAAAGAGATGGATTTAATTCCTCACCCACCATCCCCGCTATGGGCTCTCCAAACTGAAACATCTCCGTTTGTTTCGTGGGCCATGGGAAAAACAAAGCTGTGGAGAGGGACATAAGTGTTCTGGAATCCACTCCTCTGGTGGCACAGTTAACTAACACTGCCCCGGGGCCCTTCTGGGGCTCTTGCACAAGGCTTTACACCGAGTGTTTCCTTTGTTTTGTCTCCAGCCCCAGAATCCAGTTTTTAATCAGAAAGCTCAGAAGTGTCTCTGAAGGATCCCGGCTGGCGAGCGTCACTCCCGCGCCGCAGATGGGCAAGTTTGCACTTCCTCACGTGGGCCCCGTGGTCTCCAGCTCCTTGGATTAATGAGGGTCCAGTGTAGTCCTTGCCTTCTCCTCTCGCAGATGTGTGAAACAGCCTCACAACTGCCTTTGCCTCTTCAGCATCTTCTCCATGGCATCACGTGCGCTCGGCTGCTGCTTGGAGAGCCTCGGGGAAGGGGGAGGAAGGCTCTCAGTGTCTCAAGCAAACATCTGGTTTGCTGTCCTTGTCCCCACCACCATTGCTGGGGAGCAGCATGTTTTGTGTGTAACTTCTCCTGCCTAAAGTCTCCACAAGGTCAGCCGACTCATCCTTCGGGATTCAGCCCTCCCTTTCTGATTGTCTTTCAGAGATCCACATCCTTGTGGCCTTTCAAGAGCTTTCCCACCCACTGGCACAAGTTGCTCAGAGAAGCTGTTGCTTCTCCACCCCTGGAAGTGTCCAAAGCCAGGTTGGATGGGGTTTGGAGCAACGTGGTCTAGTGGAAGGTGTCCCTGCCCATGGCAGGGGATGGAACAAGATGGTCTTTAAGCAGGAGGCTCAAAGCAGGAGGGACCTGACTCTCCTGCCACGCCAGGCCTGGGGTTTGAAGGTGATGGGTGCTGCCATCAGAGCTGTGCAAACTTCCTTGCAGCTCAGGATCCTAAATCACACAGGCTTGTCTAAAAATAAAATACAGGCTCTTAAATGTCTCAGAGCAGTTTAGCTCATTTTTTGTGGGGAGATTTGAGATATTTCTAAATGGAATCAGGAATGAAGGAAGCAGCCGGGTACATTTTAATTCTAATTTTTCCTATATATCAAGCGTTAAATTAACAAGTGAAGGAGAACACCACTGAAGAGCTATCTGCTGTTTAGACAGGCATATCAGGATAAAATTACTCTGCTTGCCCATGGTTTGTCTGGATACTCCTGGAGCTGCACCAGTAAAGAGTATAATTGTGCTGCTATTTGAGGCTTCAGGTTTGGTGCTGCGAATCCTCCCCTCTGACTGTGCAAGGGTTGCTTGATGGCATTAGGGAACGAGTCACTGCAGGTGATTTTTACCCAGG
>JAOXXN010000137.1:4917525-4932291 GCA_026770055.1 Myrmophylax atrothorax
CACAGGAGCTGCATCCCACAGTCCTTCCACCACCTCATCCCACCATAAGGCAGTGAAATCTCCCTTGGCTCCTCTGGGAATTTTCTCTTGGGGTGAGATTCCTTTGGGTGTGGAGCTCCACAAAATCCATGCAGCTCAGGGGCCCCATTTGCACTAGAGCAGGGCTTTGCCTCTGCTCCCAGGGAGGGTAAAAGCTTCTTCATGTTTTCTTGGACTATTTTTGTACCTGTTTTTCCATCCTTAGGGAGAAAGCACCATGAGTCACAACTGGATATTTTTAATTTGTTGTTACATCAGTTTTAATTGTCCTGTTTTGGTTGTTTCCTGCCAGGGTTTGTGGTGTGTTGGCTGGTTTTTTTCTGGGGACTGGAGGTGGATCATTCACCTGAAATACACTTTGCTTTGTTTATTTAAAGCCAAAACTATCTTTCTTTTTTTTTTCATACAACTCAGGACCAAGGAGCCTCTTTGGGTAGATTCTCAGGTCTCCATGGGACACAAAAGGACCATCCTGTGCAGAGCTGTTGGCAGAACTGATGGGCCTGAGCTGTCTCTCTTACAAGCAACACTTTCCCTAATTAATTTGCTATTAGTGTTGTTTGGATAACTTAGGTACAGTAGCTGTTAGCAGAGCTGCAGCTGTAATTACAACACTGCTGTGACTCATTTGCTCTCCTGCAGGATTTTAACTTGGATCCAGAAAGGTTTGCAGAAAGGAATGTAGAATTAGAACACATAAAAAAATTAATAAGCCACACTGATGCCAAACCTTGACTGGGAATTTTTTTGCTTTTCTTTCTAGGAAAGTTTGTGAGATAAAGAAGCATCTGAAGAGACTCAGCAACCTCATCAGCACCTGCAGTGTGGAGATGATGGACTGCCAGGACTGCCTGCAGAGCGTGGGTGCCCACAGGGTGCTGCCAGGGCTGCAGCTCCACAGTCTCCCCCTGCCCCCTGATAATGCCCCTGCTGCCCTCTGCCAGCACCTGGCTTAAGTAGGGACACCCTGAAACATTTTCAAACAACTTGCTGCAGTTCTTGTGGCTGATGCACCCTGGAGATGTTGTTTTGCCCCACAGTGCCAGCAGGGAATGGGGAAACCTTTGGCAGTGGCAGCCCTGGGCGCCAGGATTGTCTGGCACAGGGGACCTGAACCCAATTAATGGAATTGCAGTGGCAGAAAAATGATGCTTCACCTCCAGCTCCCACAATGATGAGCTGGGCACAAAGTCCCAGGAGATGGGCACAAAGTCCTGGTCCTTTGGTTGTTTTATTTGCTGGAGCAGTGGCTGTGCTGGGTGGGGTGGCATGGCCTGAGTGTTTAGCCCTGGGGAGGTGCTGCTTCCCCCGGGGGTCAGACCCCCTGACAGCCCCTGCTGTGGGGGCTGCCAGGTCTCTCCATCTCCACAGGCTCTGGACAAGTTTCTCCAGATGGAGAAATGGAGTTTGGCCCCAGTTCCTGCCGTGTCCTCCCCTGTCCCTCTGAGCCAGGCACGCCAGGAGATGGCTTTTCAGTGAGTCTTTTGGAAGAGGGTTCTGGGGACAGCCCAGCACCCCCAGGAGGAGCAGAACCTCCTGCTGCTCATGCCCTGCAATGGGGCAGGGGTTCTGTGCCCACAGGGCTGGAAAACTCTGGGCCAAGTCCCTCACTGTGGCCCTGTGGGATGTGATCCCATCTCTGTGACCAGTGGGACATCCCAGCCCTTCTGCAGGAGGTGCTCCTGTGGGAAGCAGGGGCTGAGCAGCACAGGAATCAGGTGCTGGTTGTGTCCCTGCAGGATGCAGGAGCTGCTGGAGCAGATGAGGTCAGTAAGTTGTGATCTCCAGTTCAACAACAGCATCATCGAGCGGTGAGTAAGAGCACCCAGAGGTGCTGCTCCAGGCAGGGATTGCTGCTCGTGCTGCCCTGGGAGGGGGTGGTGGGCCTGGGTGGGCTCCCAGGGCTGAGGTCCAGCGTGGGGAGCTGTGCCTGGTGCTGAGCACAACCACAGCCACTCCTGGGCTGCTTCAGTGAGGGTTTAGTGACACCAAATTTACATCATGGTCTGGCAGCAGAAGAGTTTATCTTCCTTGGAGGTTTAACCATGATCCTCTGCAAAGCTGTGTCGTTTCTGCACCCTCTTTCCAGCCTTTTCCCTGTCTACCCAGCTGCTGGCTGCCATGGAGAAGTAGATGCTTTCTCTTTCTGTATGAAACTGTGCAAAACCCAGCGTGCACTGCTGAAAAAACCTCTGATTTTCCTCCTCTGCAACTTTTTTTGAGGCATTTAATGCAAATTGACAGGAAGAATATGCATATCAGAATGTCAAAGAGTTTTAAAAGGGAAAAAAGAGGTTGGGAATTCACCCCAACCCTCATTTTATAGGACAAATTGTGTTGTTGCAGCACATCCACTGTGAATAAGGGGACAATCAAGGCCATGTTTGCTTTATATGTGAAGAGATTATCCCAAAAGTCATGGGAACAATCCCAAAGATCAGAGCCTGGCTCAGACTGTAGTTTGGGTTTGCATGTGCCCAGGTAACCCCTCTCTAGCCTGAACCCTTTGGTTTTGTCCCTGCAGGTTAGGAGGGGCTGCCCCCACTCCTGGAGTCTGAGGGACGTTGGGAATGTGCAGCTGCTGAAGCCAAACCACTTCCCACCACGGGGAACTCACAGCACCTGGGGAGACATCGGTGTCTGAGGAGCTCTCTGCGTCCTAGCTCTCTGCCCCAGCACTTCTGCACCTTCACCAGCATTTGCTCTGAGTGCCTTGAGCCTTTGGAAGTTCGACCAGAAAACTGACTGGAAGTTTATTTTTCTTTATTTTAAAAAGTGCTTGAAGGACTCCATGATTTTCCAGCATCTCTGTCTCACCATGTCAGAGGAAGAAGAGGCTACACCTTTGGTCTTCTTAATTAATTAGGTATTATTCTCACTTTTAACGTATTTCTGCTCCCTGAGGCTTCATGGAGTGGGGCAGGAGGGATGCTGATGGATGAGAGACTGGATCCAGCCCAGGAGGTGATGGCACAGGGAAGGTGGGAGTCACAGACCTCTGCCCATGGGCACTGCAGCTTCTCCTCCTGCCCCAGGGCTTCCCCTCAGCCCAGCCTGTGCCTGGGCTGCCAAGGGCTGTGGGAGGGGGAAGCCAAGGGAGGCTTCTCCTTTTTGGTACCTTTCCATAAATGACCTGAGTTCTGTGGATGCTCGTGGGGGTTGTGCCTTCTCCAAGCAGGTGCTCTGGGGGTTGGCTGTGAGCACTTGGAGCTGACTGGGAAAGGGCATTCCCGACACTTCACTCCTGTTATGCTCCAGAGAAATAAGGATGGAGAGGAAATGTGTCACCTCCCACCGTTTTGTCCCTCAGGAAGCACACAGAGAACTGGGGGAGGATCCTGCTGCTCTGAGTTGGGGCTCTCCCAGCCCTTTGTTTAGGGCAATCATTCTGCTCTCATTTTCCTACTGCTATTTGAATTAAGGAGGAGCCATAATTCTCTGGATATCAGCCAGGCAGTGTGAGGAACAGTGATATGGGATGCCTGGGATCGAAGGAGCTTTAGATGGTATCAGGGAGACCTTCATGGGAAGGGTCAGTCACACCTCCCCTCATCCATCTGTCCCTGCCCATCCCCAGCGTGATTTATGGGCTATCACTGGTGCCACCACCCACATCCCATTCTGCAGCAGAGGGAGCAGCATCCCAGCTGCACCCAAAGCTGGGCACAGCGACAGCTCCCACCCTGCCAGGCTCAGACACTGGGGTTTGCACCTGGGGGCTCCTGGCACATCGATGGGCACATTGCCTTGGCTCTTCCCACCCCTCTCTGGCACACACCAGTGCAAAGACACATCAGTCCCTTCCCTTGACTCCCTGGGAACCTCCTGCTGGGGAAGGGGCTGCACTCCCGGGGCTCACAGTGGCAGCAAACAGGTTTGGGATGCTCAGGTTAAGAAGTGTTGGGATTCATTGCTGCCCTCTGCACCTTTGTGTGTGCCTTCCCTTGGTGAGTGCCTGGTTACTGCAGGGTGCAAGCTAGGACTGGCTGCTGGGGGTAAAGGAGGTTGGAGGAGGGACTGGAGATCCAGGACTTTGGGAGCAGCAGGAAAGGGTGAGAGACTCTCAGCAGCTCCCAGGGACTGATTGTGCATCTCTGCAGAGGCTGAGCAAGCCAGTGTGTCTGAGTCAGCAGTGGGGATGCTCAGAGTGCCTGCCTGGACCTGCCCTCCACAGAAAACAGGACACCCAGCTCAGCCCTTCACCTTTCCTCCAGTTCCCTCTGCAGCACCTTTTCTGGAGGAGCCAAACCAAGAGCCTCCAGCTGAGCCTGGGCCTGGCGAGGCTGTTCTGGCTGTCCAGGGGTTGCCCCCTGCCCCTGAGAGCCAGAACTCAGCTGGCCTGGCAGTGCCCAGGGGCTGAGAGACAGCAAGGACAGGGCAAGGAGCTGCCTGCCATGGATGCTCCTGGGATGGACCACAACAGCAACCCCTTCTAACCTCTGCTGGGAGACACAGTCATGGAATGGTTTGGGTTGGAAGGAACATCAAAAATCTTGTTCCACCCCTGCCATGGGCAGGGACACCTTCCACCAGCCCAGGTTGCTCCAAGCCCCATCCAGCCTGGCCTTGGACACTTTCAGGGGTGGGGCAGCCACAGCTTCTCTGGGATCCAACCTGGGCCAGGGCCTGCCCACCCCCACAGGGAAGAATTTCTTCCATATATTTTACCTCAAGTTTTCCTCTTTCAGCTTTAACCCTTTACTCCTTGTCCTATCACTCCAGTTCCTGAGGAAGAGTCCCTATCTGGCTTCCTTGTAGCCCCTTCAGATCTTGGAAGGCTGCTATGACATCTCCACACAACCTTCTCTTCTCCAGCCTGAACAGCCCCAACATTTGTTGTTTGTCCCCAGTGCTGGTTGTTTGTCCTCAATGTTTGTTGTTTATCCCCAGTATTTCTTGTTTGTCCCCAGTGTTTCTTGTTTGTCCCCAATGTTTGTTGTTTATCCCCAGTGTTGGTTGTTTGTCCCCAGTGTTGGTTGTTTGTCCCCAGTGTTTGATGGAGAGAGGTTTCTCCACAGCAGGAAGGTCTGATGGGCACAGGAAGTGTTTGGCAGTCAAGAGGATGCTTTCCACTTCAGAACAGTCAGTGCAACTCACAAACTATTCCAACACCATCCTCTAGATTTCATTTGACTCTTCTATAGTGAGAACAAGGATTGCAGTTGTTGCCTTCAGCTTGGAGTAACTGAGCTTAGAATCAGAACACTCTTTCAAGTCTTACATTTGCTGTGTGATCTTTTATTTGCTGCTGTGCTAAGGGGTCCTGAGGTCTTTGGATTAGTTCATACCAACATGTCCCCTCAGGGCTTGGCAAAGCTGGGCTGTGCCACACACGTGTCCCTCAAGTTCTCCTGGCTCTGAGTAAATAGTTGGGATTGACTTTCACTGAAGCTCAGCTATAAAATGCTTCAGTGCACTGAATAGGATTTTTTTCTCAGTCCAAGTCCCAGGAGGACTCTCTCCAGATATCCCCACTCCATGAAATATTGTCTCTGCAGCCAGAGAAAGCAATCTCTGGAGTATGAACCTTGAAGCAGAGGAATGGGTTATTTCTCAGCAACCTTTTGATACTGTCAAACCTTTAATCTTTTGGGGATTTATGGACTGTTAATACTGGGGTCTAACTCTGGACACTAAACACCTAATTTTCACCAAATTCACCGTTATCCCCTTTGCACTGTTCATGTCCTGTAGCTGTGGGGGTGTATCACTGTTCCCATTTTATGGATGGGAGAGCTCTGTTGCACTGAGACGCTTGGGACGTGTTCCCAGGTTTGCTCTGCATTGCTGACTTCCTTGTGCAGTGCCAGGATGGTGAAGGAGTGTGTGTGTCTCCATGCCTTTGTTGTGCTGACTGGTAGATCTGTTACTTCTTCTCCTTGTTTTTAAGGCCTTGTGGCTCCCTCAGTGTGAGTGTCCCCTTTTCACCCACAGAGCAAAGCTGGGAAGAAGCAGAGGAAGCTCCACCTTTTTCCAGTCAGTGTGTTTGGCCACAGTGAGATTGTCCCAGTCCTTTCAGGAATATTTCAAGGAGTCATTCACTGTGGCAAAAGCTGGACACCCAATCCATCTATGGGGACAAACATCACTTGGAGTGCCCCAGGAGTCCTGGGGGAACCAGCTGGTGACGATGGATGTGCACAGGGGTGGTGAGGACACATGGAAGTTGGAGCAAGAAGGGTCCAGAAAGGCTACAAGGAGCAGAGTGAGGGTCTGGAAACACAGATAAAAAGGAAAATGCTGACTGCTGGGTAGGCTGACAGCTCTCCACCTTGCTCAGTGTCTTGTGTTTACCAGGGCCATGCCAGCCCTTAATCCAAGGACATTTGGGGCTCTCCCTAAGCTTGCAGGTAATGACTATCCTTGGAATTAATCCCATTATAGGCAGACAAGAAATATCAGGACTGGGTTAAATTCCCAGCTCACTCCACGTGAGGTTACAAACTCATTTAATGTAACCACGGAACTCTGAGTGGCCACATGGACCTGGAGCTCCTGAAATCTTCCTTCTTTCCCAGTCCACCAGATCATCCTTGAGCTCATTTGTTCTTTGCTCACAGTTGCTTATGACTAGAAAAACCACATAGGGAAAATGTGAACATTTTCATGTGGGGAAAAACCCCCCAGACAATGATTTAATTAAAATCTTGATTTCTGTAAATTTTCATCAGTTTTAGAGAAGCAGCATTGCCTGGTCTTATGGAGAGGTGTGTTGGGGCTGCCCATTGTACTCACTTAGGAAGACTCCAGGTTTAAGGGGGAAGAAGCCACACAGACTCTTCTGCTCAAACCCAGCAGGATCTGCTCAATCAATTAAAAGCTGAAACTAAAAACTAATCCACAGGTAACAGGTGTGAGGGCACAGCTCTGCAGCAGGGAACCTTTGCATTTGAAAGGTTATTTTCCAGCCTATTATTCCTCCAAACCCCAACCCACTGGATGGTATCCCACTCATCCTTGTGTTCCTTTGTCTTCCCAATACATTCAGACATTCTCCACAGACTCAGAGAAGGCAAAAGAAGGAAATTTATATTTAATTCCCCACTCTTTCCTGGCTATAAAGTTGGCCCTGATAACACATTATGCTACAACCCCCCTGTATTTGCTGCAGTGTTGGGAATTAGCAGCAGAAATCAGAGCCCTCCTGGTGAGGACGCTACGGAGTCTGATGAGGGTTGACAAAAAATTCCTTCCCTGTTGCCCTCCCTGATGTTGCCACTGCAAATAATGAATTTTACCCCAGTGTCATCACTGACTGCCTCCATACCAACCTTTTGGACATGTTTATGACTGGGATTAAGGATGTATTTTTCATATCTCCCCTGTTTCCCCAGATCCTTGAGGCACCGGGTGCTGCTGGAGAAGGTGGTGCTGGAGATGCCACTAAAAGAGCCACAGAAGTACAATGTAAAGAGACTCCTCTTGCTGCCCTGCAGGTTCCAGCAGGATCTGGATCCCTCAGGCAGTTTCTGGTGCAGGGGAAGCATGAGCAGTGCCATGTTGCTCCAGGCTGGATCTCCTGGGAGCTGTTGAGGTGTTGGTTGGCTCCCCTTGTTGCTGCACGCTTGCCTGCTGGTTTTGTGGGAGCTGCATTCCCTCAGACCCATCAGTATAAGACAGGAAACGGCTATTTCCCCCCTCCTCCCACCTTTGGAGCCTCCCAGAGCTCCCATTTAGACTCCAGAGATCATGACAGCAATGTTTATGTGCTATCTTAATGCCAGTTTTAGCAGCATAAATGCTCTCTGATGCACAGCATTTCACTGGGCATGTCCCATTCTGTCCCTCATGGAATGACTGGCTGAAGGGATGCAATTCCAGCTTCTACCTCACCACAACATTATTTGCAAGCACAGTTCCATGCCCCCACCAGGCCTGGCTGGTGCCACCACTGAGCATTATTTGGTTAATTTGGCAAATCCCATATTTGAACCATCTTGACAGAACAAGTGTTGGCATCTCCAACAGGCTCAGGACGCCACAGTTGCTCTCTGAAGGTGATAGGGCTTTGGAAGGGCATTCAGGGAGTCATGGGAAGTGATGGCACCCAAGGAGACCATCATGAGGTGGCACCACTCCCACAAGGGAAAATCCAGCAGGACAATGCAGTGTGTCCCTGGGGGTGGCTGGACTTGTGGTAGCTCTGTGGTCACTGCTGGAGATCAGTTTGCAGACCACTGCTGGATTGCTGAGTGCATCCACACAGGCTTCTGACTGTGGCACAGGTTGCCCAGAGAAGCTGTGGCTGCCCCATCCTTGGAAGTGCCCAAGTGGGATGAGGATTGGAGCAACTTGGTCTATGGAAGGTGTCCCAGCCCATGGCAGGGAGTGGGACTGGATGAGATGCACAGGGATCCCTTCCAACTCAAACCATTCTGTGATTCTATGGGTTTTCAGCTACAAATTCAGGTGTTGACCAGGGCTGGTGATGGTGCCAAGAGTTGAGGAAGCACCACAAAAGCAGCCTCCTCACAGTGTCTGATTGCTACAGCCTTTGGCCATCCCAGCACAGAACTTCTCAGGGTTGGGAAGCTCAGCTGAAGGTGTGACAGGATCTGAGGGAATCTTCTGATCTGATGGTCCTCTTGAACTGTTGCATCTCCTGCTCTCAGAGGGCACCGGCAACAAAAGCCTGTGGTACCCTGTGTGAGCCGAGGGATTCATTCACGCTGCCCCAGGAAGCTTTGGAGGGAAGATTTCATGCACTATTGTAAGAGCCATAATGTAGTCTTGAAATAAACACAATTATTGTGCCTCTGTCTGAAGTAGAGATGAGAAAGCCCATGTTTCATGAGACGTGTGAGGGCTCTGACCCACCTTCATTAGTGCTGCTACCTGTGTAAAGCGAGTAATTGCTGTGAAGTGCCGGTCACGTGCCTGCTCTGACGAGGAGAGATTCAATTAGGAAGCAGAATCTGACGAGCTGCAACGTGGGAAACCTCAGGGAACCTTTCTCAGGTTAGTACAAGAGCCAGCACTTGTGCCACACTTGTGTCAAAGTGCTCCACAAAGTGCTGCCTGTGCTGTTTCCCTCCACAGATGGGTCACGAGTGAGCAAAAAGTCTTCCCAGGGTTGCCTGGAGGGCCAGAGGTGGAGATGAGTTTCTTTGGCCTCTGAGTTTCAGCAGGTCATGGAGAGATGCAGAAGTCCTGGCTGGAGAACAGCAAAGCATCTCTGGTCCTTGCAGCCCAAAGGGTGGATGTAAATGAGGTGTGGCAATAACCAGCACTTCAGCTGCTGCCTGGGGGGATTTCAAACAGCCCTGTTGTCTTTGGGGAGACTGGCAGTACCTCCATCCAATCTCTTGGAAGATGGTCACCCCTTTGCCTTCCCCCAGGGGTGGTTTGCTCTGTGAAAATCTCCACCTCCCACTTGCCCTCTGTTTCTTCTACTGCACTGAAGGGCTGTAGCATTTCCAGCACTGGACCTTCAATTAGACACTGACACTCTGCTTCCCTGGGGGTTTTAAGCAGCCCTTCCAGCTCCCCAGATCATCTATCCTGGTCCTCCACCCTTCCAGAGGTACTGGAAGCTCAGCTGTTGTCTCCTGCCAGGGCCAGTGCCTCCCAGAGGGTCCCTTGGGGTCCTGGCTCTCTCTCACAAATGAGGAGATGTGGCTCATGGCAGATGGACTTCATCCTTTTTGTCAAGGCCATCAGTCTCTGGATGTTGGTAGTCTGAGGCTGCCTTGTCCAAGGGGAATGTACCTTCTGCCCCCAAGGGCTGCAAGATATAACCCCCAAAGGTGCTAATAAGATGAAAGAGCAGGAATTGTGTTTTACTGTGAAGAAACCCTGTTGAGTGGCTTTCTCTCTCTCTGTCTGTACGACTGCTTTACAATGTCTGTATTTTTCTGTCCCCATTGTGTTGCTGCAGAGGTTCCAGTTGGCCTTGAAGTTCAGAGCAAATGAATTCCAAAAGCTGTCCAGTGGAAGCTCCTGTGAACTCCTGGCAAGGAGGTCACAGAGGATATGGGAGGTGCCAGATGTTGCAAAAGCAGCAGAGGAGCAAAACATCTCCTTTGGGTTCCTGTGGCTGTGTCCATCTGAAGTGACAGTCCATGTCCTGTGCCCACCACCAAACCCTCCCAGCTTGAGCATCTCGTGGCCAAAAGTTGCTCCAGCGCCAGAGGCAGCCAAAGCCCAACAAGGGTGTTGGGAGAGGGTGATGGGGAGCTTTCTGCCTGGTGGGCAGGCAGCACAGTGACCTCATGGCTTTATTTGGGGTCTGTCGTGTCTTGTAGTGATGAGAAGATGTTCCAAACTCTTGTCCACTCTTGGCTTGCAGTGTGGGCTGAGAAAAAAAAAAGATGAGAAAATGTTTACTACCCTAAATACTGACTGAGTTCTCTCTAATGCAGCATTCAATCTCCAGGACATGGTTATCTCTGTTAGGTTTTCTGTACCTTAGGCACTCAATAAATGATTGCTAAAGTGATTCAGCATTCTCCTCTCAGTCAGAAAACACATCACCGTGTCAGGGGTCCAATCAGGCTCTTGTTCAGCAAACAAAACCCAGGCAGAGTGGGGACACTGGTGAGAAAACCCTGAAAGCAGACCTGAAATGCAGGCCTGGAGCTTTAAAAGGTGATGGAAACACTCTGTGGCTGGAGATTGTAGGAATGAGTTAAACACGAGCTGCAGGAAGTCACCCACAGGGAAATGACATCAGAACCATTTATATGATGGCAACCTGGTGTTGCAATGCTCAGCCATGCCATGGGAACATTTCTCTGCTCACCACCACTGAGAAAATCATGATTTTGTGGCTCTCCATGCCCTGGGGCACTTCCTTGTGTCTTGAATTCTCCCTGGAGAGGTGTGGAAGCCCAACATTCACGGCAGTGCTTTCCTTCAGCACTGACACCAACCTGGAATCAGGGCAGGCTGACCTTTCTGTAGTGTCCATCCCTCCCTTGGTTCCCTTCCTGGGATGCACCCACTGGATCCTCCTTTGGCCTGGCCCCCCCAGCTGTGTGTGTCCCTCACCTGTGCTGCATTCCCACTCCTTCCAGCCCAGGCTGTGTGGGGCTCTGCCCCTCTCCACTGGGTGCAGCCCCATGTACGATGCCCCCTCCAAAGATATTTCCAGCCTCGTTGTATCTCAGATGGGCGAGTTTGAGCACTGGAATTGGAGGTCCTGGGATCAGCTGGGGATGCTGCCACTGTGTCCCATGGGGTCTGACTGCAGCTTTGTCCTCTGGTGCCTGGGAGAGGTAATTCATCCCTGTGCATCGAGCACTTCCATTCTGCCTCTTCAGACCTGGGTCAGGTTTAATACAGTCTGTGAGAAAAGCTTAAAACAGCAAGGTTTGAGATTGAATTATGGTCTAATCTGCCACTAATAGAACCTGACCAGCTCCATTATTCACTGTCAAATCACTGCATTTGCTATTAAAACACAGTGTGAACTTCCCTAATTTCTGTCGGGTTGGGACCATATCCATCATTCTTGCCTGAACCGACACCAGGGTAGTGCAGATAACACAGACAAATTTAATGTGCTGAATTCACCTTAGGAAGCTTGTTCCAGCAGTGCTGGGAGGGGAGGGGCTGGGCAGTCCTAGGAGGGAAAGGATGGATGATAGCAAGCTGCAGTTTGACATTGCAGGGGGTAATGAAATCGCACAGGGCCTCTTTAGAACAGGGAGGTCTAACTGGCCATGGCTCTGACAGTCTGACCTGAAACTGCTCACAGGGGAGGGGGCAGAGGAGGGACTGATCCCATGCTGTGGTGCAAGAGGAAGGGAGAGGAGATCACAACCACCCTCTCTGCAGGCATCACACCTTAAGCTTGCAGCCTCCTTTCTATGGGCTGTGAACCCGTCACAAACCAGGTCGTGCTTTCTCCCCAGTGATGCCACCCTGGGAGGGCAGAGGTGGCACATGAGACTATTTGCCTTGCCCACTGGTTGGCATCAGCCCTCCAGATGGAGGGTAGATACCCCTTGAGAAGGGGCAAATGGAACTATTTGCTTGCAGCATCCTAAATTGACCCAGGGAGTCACCAGCAGATACCCAGAGAGATAAACCAAGACTGTCTGAGCTGGTTCAGTTGGGACTCGTGTCAGTATTTGCAGAGGTGGAAAGCAAAGCTGGGCCAGCAAAAAACCTTTGGCAGACATTCCTTGTTTATATGTTATCTTTTCTGTCTTCTGTATCTGTACTAATTCTAGAAATAAAGAAGTATGAAAGCAAATCACTGCCTTGTTGTTGAAAGAAAAGAGAACTAGAGAAAGATGAAACCATTATAAGCATTTCCAAGGGTAAACAGATTCTGATGGCAATGGGGATTAGAAGAATTCATTAGAGGAATAAATAAAAGACTCATCATTGTTAAGCCTAATGAGTTGACACTGGTGAAGGGGGACTTGTCACCACAGAAATGACAAGTATTAGGAAAGAAAGAAGACTTTATTTGGCCGTTCTCTATTGCTGGTATGAGTCCAACCAGAAGGTCTTTGGAGAAGTTTGTTTCGCTCCTCTCTGCCTTCAGCTCAGCACCTGCATTGTAAGGACTTTGGAAAAGGCTTTGAGGGCTCAACCAACCCTCAGAAATCAGTGGGTGAATCTTCCTCAGGGTGTGGAGTAGTAAGTGTATGAACAAGTGAGTGCTGCTCCTTCCAAAGGGGAATGACCCAGGAATGTTGAGGGCTTTCTAGGTAAGTCCAGTGTGGCAGATCCTTCTCAGCTTGTAAAGCTTCCTGATTCTTTATTAGACCTTATCTATGAGGATCCAGCACTGGGAAAGCTTTATCCCTTTTCCTATCTGCCTTCAGGATGTATCCACCTCTGCCCCTTGACTCCCCAAGGCTTCTATCTGGAGCAGGTGTTCATGGACTAGTAGAAGCAGCACTTTGGCTTCATCAAAATCAGGTTTTACCATGTTAGTGGTCCCTCCAGAGCTGCCATTTACACATCCAGACATGAGAAGTCAGCTGTTTAGGAACTCATCACACCCACATCCTGGGACAGCACTCACATCCCGCTGCCATGACCCTCTGAGCACCTCCCAGAGGATTTGGGAGGGTTGTATACACAGGCACTCATGGATGGACTTCACAGATGCTCCCCAAGGGTCAGGTGAGGAATGGAGCAGATAGGAGAGATCAGGAAAAGGTGGGGTCATTCATGACTGCCATCTCCAGAGGAGCTCTGCTAAGGAATAAAGGAACCAAACTCTCACAGGGTGAAGGATCCTGTCAAAGATGTGTCCTCATGGTTATTAGGAACATGCCAGGATCTTCCAAGTCTCTGGGGACAGGCAGCCAGCAAGGCAGCTGGACATGTGAGCTCCAAAGGTTCATCCATGTGCAGCTCAGTCAACAGGTGATCACACACAATTCTAGTGGGAAAGGACCTTATTGAAATGGTGGGAAAAGGACTGCAAGGCTGGATCTGCCACAGCAGAGCATCTGCTTAGAACTGGACCTACCTGTGCACCCTCAGGAGAGCACAGGCCACCAGAGACTGAAGGGCTACAGGATTCAGCTGCTGTGGAATGCGGGTCCACACTCTGGTGTGCAGCCTCAGGTGCCACAAGCACAAACTGAGGGTGCCTGAAGGAAAAAGTGTGGAGACAGGAATAGCACAGGGTCTCTTTGCCCTCCTTACAGGCTCATCTGGGAAGTGGTGACCCTGAACTGAAACCAATAGAGACCTGTGATGCTTCAGAAAGACAATCCTGACACCTCCTGCTAAGCACTTGGGCTGGGATTGCTCAGGCATAGCCTTTGCAATTACTGGGATAAGGAAGGCAGACAAAGCCCCAACCCCCGTGCCAGAGAGTTGGGAGACTATAAACTGTGCCATGAATTGCCATGACATGCTGTGCCAGTGCCTGGTGCAGCACCCACCCCACAGGTAGTGTGGCGCCTCCACCAGCACTGCCACCAGTGGGTGACTCTGTTCATGTTCCCTTCTCACTCTTCAGGAGAGCAAGAAAGGTGAAAAAAACCCACATCAAGTTTGCCAGCCCAAAGGATGAGCCTGGTGGCATGGCAGTCCCTGATGGGAAGGGGCCACAGCAAACCCAGTGAAAAAGGGACTCAACAGAAAGGTTTTTCTTTCTCTAGTGTCTCCAGTCTTCCCTCACTTTGCCTCCTCTGAATTGTCCTCTCCAAGGGTTGACTTTGTGCTTTTTCAGGTCCTCCACTGGAAGTACTTCTGTGTGGACAGGATTGCACCCCAGGGAAGGAGTCCTGGCCAGGGGCTAACACAGTATTCCTTGGGGATGTGCCTTACCTGGGGAGAAAAAATGATTTAAGGTCGACATAGAATCACAGAATGGCCTGGGTTTGAAGGGACCTTGAAACTCATCTAGTTCCAACCCCCTGCCATGGACAGGGACACCTTTCACTACACCAGGCTGCTCAGAGCTCAGTGCAAAGGGATCTGACAGCCAGGATCTGTTTGGAGGGAACTAACCAGCTTCTCCCTGGACTGTGCTGGTGGCCTGAGATGGGGAGGATCCCTGTTCCCTCCTGCACACCACCATCCATGTGCATTTGTGGAAACGAGTGGACACACCTTGGCCAATGGCTTTGTTGCTGTGTGTAATTCTGTTGACAGATTTAGATTGGCTTGTACATGGTCCTGGGCATTGCCCCAGGCATGGTGAGATCACAGAATTACAGAATCTACTGAGTTGGAAGGGACCCACAAGGATCAGCGAGTCCAACTCTCAGCCCTGCACAGGACCAGCCCCAACAGTCACACCCTGTGCCC
>JAOXXN010000137.1:4983494-4998877 GCA_026770055.1 Myrmophylax atrothorax
GCACAGCCCCAAGGCTGCCAGAGCTCCAGGAGGGTTTGGATGATGCTCTGGGGCACAGGGTGTGAGTGTTGGGGCTGTTCCTGTGCAGGGCTGAGGGTTGAACTCGCTGATCCTTGTGGGTCCTTCCAACTTGGCATATTCTGGGATTCCGTAACTTGGAGCAGCTCATGGTATCGTTCCTCAGGAAAAGCACCCAGGGAAGGCTTTGCCCTTGCCATATCCATGTTATGGGAGATAACTGAGAAGAGAAGGCACTCCCACACCAGGTGGGTAAATTTAGGTGGCTGAAGGAGTTTGGGCCTTGGTTACTTTCACTGTGAGATGCTCTCAGTAGAAAAAACTCTCCTTTTGGTTACAGTTTGGAAGTTTTTTGGTTGGGAGTGGAGCTGCTAACACCTCAGGATCCTGCTCTTCTGGCCGCTGTCATTTGGCACAGTCCTTGAACTAAATGGGTTGCTAACTTGTCCCTTTGCAGCGCTTCCCACCCAGCAACCAGCATGTGCCACATGGAGACCAATTCTTCAGGCCTTCCAGTGCAAGGTGGATTTCTCCTCTGAGTGAATGTGTTGAACACGATCCTTGGCTGCCATGAGTCTCTCCTGTCTCCAGGTGAGTTGGGACAAACACGGGGAGTGTGTTTGCGCTCTGGCCTCGGGCTCTGTGTTTGGCTCTGTGATACAGGGAAAGCTTTCCCTGATTAAGCTCTGTTGACCGATACCGAAAGTAATTAAGAGCCCCAACAGGAGGTGAGGTGTGTCACCAGGACTGGGTATCGTTGTGACCAAAAATAGGTCTGGGAGGGAAAGGAGATTATGAAAGCACATGAATCACCAATACTGTTCTTTTGGGGAAAACAAGGAAAATGGGGTAATGTTGTGTTTAAAACAGGGGATTGTTGGTGAGACACGTGGAGTTGTCTTTTCCCTGGTGATTGATGCTTAATTTGGGGCACTAATTTCATGAATGATGTATAAAAAATTTCAGTAGTAGGCATAACATTTTCAGAATTGACAATCGAGTCTTTGGGGCAAATAATCTTAAGTGACAGTGACATCTCCCTTTGATGACTGGACAGAGCTTCATGAATAGTGGTGACTTCCCAAGGTCCTTTCCAGCTTGCTTGGTTCTCTCAAAAAGATGTAGAGCCAAAATAATCCCTAGCAGCCAATCATTGTGTTCCCACAAAAAGCAGCTTCCCAGATAAGTCCTGGAGACACTCGAGACCAAGCACCTGGGAGAGACCCTCCAGCAAGGGTGAGTGTAGCCAGATGAAAGTAGCTCCCTGAAGACTTTCCACTTCCACCTCCCAAATGTCACCCCACTGAACTCTACTTCTTCTGAAAGTCCCTTCTTGAACCCTCCACCTGCTGTTTGTGAATCTGGCACTGCTGAGACAGGACTCATCCTCTCCTCCCTTCTGTGAAGAACAGCTCTCTTGCACATTCCCCTTTACTCTCCAATCACAAACAGGTTGGTACTGGTGGAAAACTGGGCAAGGAAGAAAGTGGTGAGAGATGGAGCAGAAAGGGCAGTCAGGTCTTTACCCAACAAAGAGGTTCTCTGCACTAAGGCCAGGTCTCTCAGGGTGCTCTTGTGTTACAGCAGATCTGCCTTGCCCTCTTCCTTTGTCCATTGAAGCAAGTCCAAACTCAAATTTGCATGAGGGCTATGAAGCAATGGTGAATGAGGATACACAGATTCTTCTCTTTCTTTCTTTCTTTCTTTCTTTCTTTCTTTCTTTCTCTTTCTTTCTTTCTTTCTTTCTTTCTTTCTTTCTTTCTTTCTTTCTTTCTTTCTTTCTTTCTTTCTTTCTTTCTTTCTCTCTTTCTCTCTTTCTCTCTTTCTCTCTTTCTCTCTTTCTCTCTTTCTTTCTCTTGGTCCTCCCACAGCAAACTGCAGGTTTCACCATTTCTCCAGCAACTGCTGCCTTTTCCATGGGCTCCCAGCTCAACTTCACCCCCAGCGAGGTCCACCCAAACATCAGGGCCTGCCCTTTGCTGTATGACACCTTCTTTTACACACCGACCTTGGCTGGATGTTTTGGTTGAGCAAACATCCTCAGATAGAGGCATGATAATGAATCACAGAATCCTTTAGGTTGTAAAGGACCTTTAAGTTCATCAAGTTCAACCATTCCTCCAGCACTCCAAGGCCACCACTAAGTCATGTTCCACTCAAGTACCACATCTACACAGCATTTGAACCCCTCCAGGGATGGTGACACCACCACTGCCCTGGGAAGACTGTTCCAATGTTGGGTTCAATCCCTTGATGAGCTGTTCACTTAAGAGTTGGACTTTGATGATCCTTGTGGGTTCCTTCCAACTCAGAATATTTTATGATTAAGTAAACCCTTTCCACAAAGAAATGTTTCCTAATATCCAATCTAAACCTCTCCCCTTGGCTCAAAAGCATCATCCTTGCCAGGCAAGGATTAGGCTCTCCATAATTTTTACCCTTTTCCTCCCTTTTAGGCACCTCTGTGCTTGTTCTCCTGAAGCTCAGCATTGCTCCTGCAGGAGCTCTCTGGAGGCTGTTCCAGAGGGACCTGCTGGTCCCTGTGGGACCTGTGCTGGCTGCACCCCTGCCTGGAGGGAGAAGGTAAACAGAGAGCGAGGTGTTCACGTAACAAACGGCTCTTGGTACCGGGCGAGGGAAATTATCTCAGCGGAACAGATAAAGGGAGAGGGCAGGTTTGTGTGATGCCAACCAGGCCTCCCCTCGCTCCGGCCGTGACGTAGGCAGTGCCTCCAGCTAAAAGTCCCTTCTGCCCTGGCTGCCTGCCCCACACTTGCAGAGACTTGTGTGCGCCCGGGACCTGCCCGCGCAGCACCTGGCACCATGTCTGTGACAATCTGCCAGTCCATGGGCTTCGTGGTGTCGGCTCTGGGCATCGGGGGCATCATTGCATCCACATGCATGGACCAGTGGAGCACCCAGGACCTGTACAACAACCCGGTGACCGCCGTGTTCAACTACCAGGGCCTGTGGCGCACCTGCGTGCGGGAGAGCTCCGGCTTCACCGAGTGCCGCGGGTACTTCACCATCCTGGGGCTGCCAGGTAGGGACTGGGCACTGCGGGGGCAGGGGGCTGGAAGGGCACCTTGCAATGGGCCATTTTCAGTGCAGAGTGGGGAACCCAAATTCCAGCCAAAGGGGACCTCAGGTGCTTCCCCTGTTTGGATAACAGGTCCCTTGGAGATACCTCAACCCAACCCCTTCCCATGGCCAAGCTGAGGTTCAGCAAAGTTTCTCACAGCTGATTCTGTGTTGTGTTCCTGAGGTGTTGTCCAGCAGCTGCTCCATGGGGCGATTTGTCCCCTGTGCCATGGGTGGCTCTGGTGCAGATTCCTCCTATAGAATTCCAGCTGTGTGGCTTCCCACCAGAAACCACTAATAATGTTGTCATTGGAGAAGATGCTTTCCTAAGAGGATATGTCACAGTTCAGCTCAGTGTATTTCTGGATGGGCTAACACCACCAGGCTGGATTTCTCCCTAATTCTTTGGTTCCAGTTTTTTCTTCCACGGGAATCATTCCCATGCCGGTTGTGCCCGGAGTATCTCGGGGTGCAAACAATTAGGTTACAACAGGATTATCTGGGCTTTTTTCTTGCCTTAATACAGTGAGAAAAAAGGCACTTAGACTGTCATACCCATCCGTGCTTTGACACAGCGAGAATGGAGGGAAGAACCGGTGTCTGGTGTCGGTTGTGCTGCAACATCCCAGTGCAGGTGCCAGGGATGCATTTTCCTACAAGGAAAGGAGATCCAGCAGAAGGATGACTCTAAGGAAGGGTGTTTCTGCATCTATCACAGTCAGGAAAGCTGAGCAGCTTCACCAAGGGAAAACTCAGGGAGCAAAGGGTGGGACAGGTTGGTAAAACTGGATTCCAGCAAACTAGTTGCTGCTTTAGTGGTTGGACTTGATGATCTGAGAGGCCTTTTCCAACCTTTATGATTCTATAAAGAGATTAAAATTGGCACATGAAGAATAAATGGAGATGTAAAAACCAAAACCTCACCACAGATGGATATACCCAGAACACGCTGCAGAACTGCCCCAATTCTTCTGCTCTAAGAGTTTAAAGTGACAAAAAATGTAACTCCAAGGATAAGCCATTGAACTTTTCAAGTGTTCAGCTCTGAGAACAGCTTTAATCTTTGAAGAAACCAGAATAGTTGAGATTTGGGGGGTTTTGTTCTTTCAAAATACCTTTGTCACTAAGCTCAGCATTACAGTCAAAAGAAATAAAAAAGGGGGGATTTTTTTGCTATTTCCAAAGCCTCAGAGTGGTGTCTGTAGGGAGAGTATTAATTTTCTAAAATGGAAATGTGCGGGGGGATGGATTTCCTGCATGAGGAGGATTTTCCTGCATTTAGGGAGGCTGTGGGAGTTCCATCTGTCCGTGTCCCTGCCCATGGCCAGGGGTTTGAATTAATGTCCTTTAAGGTCCTTTCCAACCTCACCCTCCTGTGATTCTGTGATTCCTCAGCTCCATCCCCCAAGCTTTGTGGATCCCTCCCAACCATGACAGAAATGAGCATCCTGTCCTAACTATCAGGGTTCCCAGTGAAACCATCCCCTTATAGTTGAATTCCCATGTGTGTTTGCTGGGTTTCTGTGGTCACTTCAAAAAAGGGATTTAAAAAAGCACCCCCAAAAACCCTTAAAATAAATTTAAAAATAAAGGGGGTGGGTGCCTGAACCCCTCAAAGTTGCCATCTTCACCCTTACTGCTGTTGGGGAGCTCTTTCTTTCCCCTTGGTGTGTGGGAATATGAATATTTATGTGCTTTTGTCCCAACGAGGTGCTTTTTGTGCACAGTGTTATCAGCTCTGCCCTACAAAATGAGGTGGATTTTTTTTCCTTTCTTTTTAATGAATTCTTCTGAAGTCACCCCCTCCCTGCTCCTGTTTTTCCCTCCTGTTATATATTTTCTGACACTTCCAGTCTCTGGAGAAGTCACAAACCCACGCTCCCCACTGCTGTGTTTTATGGATTGGCTCCATCTCCTGAATCCATCTGTTCCTAAAGGCAATTCTTCCCACCCACCACCAGCAAAAGGGCAACTTTACCCCAACCAGAGTGTGGGGGCAAAACGATGCTAAAAATCAAATTATTAATTTGTAAGATACTATTTGAAAGCATCATCCCCATGTTCACTTTCACCTCGCTGCACCTTGCTCTCCATTAAACCCCCCTCACTAACCAGCCCATAGTTAATGGTTTGTCAGCATTTCCATTATAAACCCTATTTATTATCCTGACAATGGCAATTTATATTGGGAACAATAGTGCCGGAGTGAATAAAAATAATAGGACTCTCACAAACACCGAGGTGACCTGAGCACATGGAGGAAGTTTTGCTTTCCAAGGGGTTTTTTTGCCTCGATCCCTTGCTCCCAGAGCAAAGATTAAACCTGCCTTGCCCATCATCTATCTTCAATTTGGTTGGGAATTTTAATTTCAAATAGACGGAGGAAAAATCAAGCTAATGGATGAAAATGAGAAATACCTCAGGTTCTTTGCTGCTCAGCTCTAAACAGTCGGTCTCTGGTGGAACATGTCACTTGAGAACCAAACCTGCTTGTTCTGATTTTGCCTTCTCTCGTGGTTTTTCGCTGCTTGCTTTGGTGTGTGGTGGTCTGGAGGACACAACCTGCATTAGAACACAAGAAGGAGGCACAAATAGCAGGGGCTTAGCTGGGGCAAGGCTGGTGGTTTCACCTCATGCCGGAATCGTGTGGTGCTTTCTGCTCCAAGGAGCATTTTTCTGTTGCATCCAGGTTTGCTGAACTACAGGAACAAGGGCAGTAATTTTCCTGTTGTCTGTATGGTGTTTTTTATCCAGACCTGTTTGGTGACATCCCTTCAGCCATTTTTGAAAAGACAATTAATTCTCAAACCCCTTTTGGCCCTTTCAGAAGGGCTGAGGCAACAAAGGGCTTGAAATACAAGAATATTTTTGCTTTTCCAACAGCAAACTTTGAAAGCCTGAGGGCAAACTATTAAACTTTTCCAGCTAGTAAAAATGTCCATGTTAGGGGGCTCAGAATGAAAGCAATCCATGGAAATGTAACCACGGCTTTTCTATAACACAACTGCTCTCACCTGGCTGGTGCAGGGTGGCAGAGGTTCTCAGATGTTTCCTCAGGAGAATTCAAGCCTGGGAAGTACTAACATTGGCTTGTCCAGATTTTCTTCCTTCTATGTTGATGTTCTGACCAGGTTTTCTTTGATTTTTTACGAGCAACACACTTTTTGAGGCATAACCCTTGTTTTTGTAGACACGACATCCCACTGGCCAAGGAAACATCTCTGCTCCCTGGGATTATTTCATGCCCAAAGTTAATGACATGTCATAATCTGCCACTGGTGATGGCCACAGCAATGTCTGTTCCAAGCCCTGCTTGCTAATTAGAATCCTTTCAGCCAGTCAGCTCAGCTCTGAATTTTGAAATCCATGCAGGCAGACAGCAGGACAAGGGGGCACGGGCTCCAGCTCTGCCAGGGGAAATTGAAGTTGGATAACACAAAAAACTTCTTTGCAGAGAGAGTGCTCAGGCCTTGGAATGGGCTGCCCAGAGAGGGGATGGATTCCCCATCCCTGGAGGTTTTTCAACTGAGCTTGGCCGTGGCACTGAGTGCCATGATCTGGTGGAGGGACTGGAGTTGGCCCAAGGGTTGGACTTGATGATCTGGGAGGGCTTTTCCAGCCCAATCCATTCTATGATTCTATGCTTCTGCAACCTGCTCCAAGTCTTTGGAGACCCAGTTTCAGGCACAGAAGGGTTTAGGTGGCCCACGTGGGATGGAGACTTGACATAACCTACCAAGGGCACATGTGGGGCTGTGGCGGGTTTGGACTCACAGCAGGAGCTGAAGGAGGTGTGGGGATGGGGAAAGAGCCAAGGGGAGACCCTCAGAGGGGTCCTGGGCACCCAGTGGCACTTGGGGTGGGAAGAGGCGGCAGTGAGCCGGATGCAGGTGTCACATTCTTACTGCTCCATGACTTTACACAATGGAAAGATGAAAGACAGGGAAAAATATCCTGAAGGATCTGGAATAAGAGCCAGAAGAGGAGCAAGACAAGGGAAATTCAAGAGGCTGTGGAGATGTGGGGCTGGACTACAGCTCATAGGCATGTAGGGCACCATGCAGCTTCATGTGCCACCTCGAAGTACCCTCTGGATCATCTGAGGACCAATGGAATGGATCTGAGCTGGGATGGGGGCCTTCCATGACCCCATTTCCCCACTGAGACCCAGACAGGCCATTCAGCCCTTCTCACAGTGGACCACACACTCCTGAAACCTGTGGTGGTCACAGCAATGGAGGGGCAGGGAGAGAAGGGTGGGTTTGCTTTGTCTCAGTCTGGACAAGCTGGAATGGTGTGAACAACTGGCAGGGTGTGAGTTATATTTGCAAATTTGAAAGCAAACATGAGCTGTAGGTGATTTTTGTGGGAGAGGCGGCGATAACATTCAGGGGTTGCCATGGGCCCGGGAACGGTTTTGAGATAATGGAGAGTCAACGCCTGGGTAGATAAACCAAGCATGAGTAGAAAGAAAAGTGGCAGAGGGGAGTGGTCACAAAGTCCCTTTCCTTCTGGTTTGTCCCAATACTCAGTGGGAGCCCTGTTCTCTGCTCCTTGGGGAGGAAGCTTGGCCTCCTGACCAAGCCCTGTCCTCAGACACTGCCCAGCATTTCCACCTGACATGGGAAACCCTCTGGCCCAAGCTGGAGACCATCAAGCTGGAGACCCATCCACAGACACGTGCTTGGAGAGAGATCCCCATCCTTCAGCCACTCCTGGCTGTAGACATCTCCCAAGGGTGGCTGGAGATGAGAACAGGTTGTGGTAAAAATGCTTAGACTTGTCCTACAGCTGTCCCATCACCCAACAACCTCTTGGGGTGTGCTCTCAGCCAACAGCTCAGATAAAATTCCCAGGTGATCTGGGAAAATGGGATGATGAGTTTTTGCAAAGGGAAACATATTTTTCCCTGGGTGGTTCAGAAACGACCATTAAAAATAATCAGGGTATTTGAGAGAGGCAGAGGAAATGTGCTGGGAAAGCCTTGGGATGGAAACAAGTTGGGGGGGGTTCTCCAGAACTTTGCTTCCAACAGGCACTGAGGAAGGTGTTTGTGGGATCTCTGAGTTCCCACTCTTTCCAAGTGTGATGCTGACCAGAGCATGAGGAATGGGAAACAGCAAATGCTGGGATGGATGGCTGGATAACACCTTGGCCAACATTTGCAGGGATGAGCAAACAGAACCCCCCAAACCACAATAACTCTCTGAAGATGATGACACATGGAGAGCTGAGCATGGCTGGCTGTCTGGCTCTTACCTAAAGGCTGCAGCACCACCAACATTACCAAAATTGCTTTCTCACCTCCATTTTTGGAGCAGCAAACATGAGGCTTCAGTGGAGAACAGGCAGCCCTGGGCTGGTTTGTCTTCTTTAGAGACATGATTCAAGCTGGCCTTCAAAATCCGAGCCAGACGGGTTCACCTGGGCTTTCCTGCATGCCTGGAGACTGGGGATGATAGTTTTTGGTTGCTCTGGGGTTTAGATGCCCCTGGTTGATGAGAAGCAGCATCTCATATCAACAGGAGAAAATTATATCCCAAAGGAAAGGTCAGTGAGGTGACAGACTGGGTGGCAGACCCTGGTTCAGGGCACACCCAGAGGATGGCCCTCTTCCAATAGATGTCTTCAGGGAAGCAATGGAGTTTAGGATATGAAATAGTGGAGGAGAAGAAGAAAAGGTTGGTTTGAAAAGCTGCTCGAGCCTCATCCAACTGAGACCAGCAGAAAGGGTTAGAGGAAGGAGTGGTGGGTCTGAAAAAAAAGTGGTTGCCCTTTTTATCCTCCCTCTCTGCTTTCCCTTTTCCTCCCCAGGGGTGATTTTTTAGCTGTGACCAGTCCATGGGTTCGTTTATCTGTGCACTGTTGCACACTAATGACACAGGGTGACCCCACCCTTGGCATAGGGGTTGTGTCCCAGAGGAATTTCTGTTCCTCTGACATGGCTTGAAGAGGTTCAGCCTGGAAAAAACGATGTGGTCTCTTACCACCACATGGCAAGAAGAAAGAAGGCGACTCCTGGGGCATGGAGTCATGTTGGAGAGCTGCTGAGGAGCATCAGCACTTGGGTGCACCCAGCTTTTCTGGACTGGGACACAGTTCTGGCTGTGGGACCAGTAAAGATGGGATGGAGAACTGGCCACATTACTTGATTTAGCACTTATTGTCCTTCTGGCTCTCAGGTCCTCTCCATGCCTAGTTCTCCTCCCAGCTTCTAGGTCCTCTCCAGCCTTGATTATCACAAAGCATTATCCAAGGTGAGCCACATGCCCTCTCCCTTGTTGAGGATGTGCAGCTCTTACCACCTCTGGTTCTTCAGGGCTCTCTTCTATGGTTTTTGTTCACCTTGTTTTTGCTGGCAGCTTCTGACCTTTAGATATGGCAGAACTGGCCCTTCCTCTGATATAAACTTGCCAAAGTCAGTGAAAATGATGAAATTTGAATGACTGCTGGAAGCAGAGACACCTTGTGCCTGACCCCGTGATGGCTGTGACTTGAGGCCACCAGACATGGAATTGTGCTCTGGCTGTTTCAGCAGAGTCCAGCAAATCTCTGTCTGCTGCCCACCAGCTTGCACAGAAAAAGGGGTGTCCTGGGTGGTGGTTCTCCAGGAGGCAGAAGCAAAATCCAAGGTGGGATAACGCCGTTGTAACTCCTCCTCCATGCCCAGAAATCAGCCTCTCCTCTCTTCCTGGTGGCTTTCACACGGCTCCGGTCCCGTGGTGTTGACGGTGCCAATGGCAGGCAGCAGGATCAGCACTAGTTAAACTGGAAATTTCTTTCTAGGCCAGGGCTGAGGGAAATCAGTGGAGAGGAGTATTAGATGAGAAGGGATGAGTGGGAAGTCTGGAAGGTCCTCCTAACCCACTGTGCTCTGCTGGCAGTGGTATTGTGGGTTTATACTGAGCCCTGAGCCCAGCACTGATCCATTGAGCAGGGAAAACTAATTTCCAGTGTTTTATACCCCCCAGCCCTTTCCCAGAACCATCTCTCCAGTCAATACAGAGAGGCACCTCTAAAAAGGCCCTTTCCCATGGTCCTTGTGCTCTCCTCCCTCCCACGTGGGTTTAAGTGGGGCCACGTGTTGACTGATAGGGAAGCAAGTGGGTGGAGAACTGGGTTGGAGGAGCTTTTCTGGATCAGTTTGGGGCTCTTGGCTTAGTGCCCTGGGTTGTGCCATGGACAGCATTCAACACAACAGTGATGCTCAAGGGGCCTGCAAGGAGCAGCCAAGTCCTTGGGCTGAGCTGGTGGCTCCCGAGCCCACCACTGGTGTTCCTGGCTATCACTGTGGGGACACCTCCATGGGGGACTGGGTGTGGAGATGCCCCTGTCTTGGTCTGGTGGCATTAACAGAGGCCTGGGGAGGTGGTGGCCTGGTCTGAATTCCCCTGGGAATGTGGTCCTTCTCTGTGCATGTTTGCTCCATGCCAGGAAGGCAGGAGGAGCCCGAGGGGCAGCGAAGGGTTTCGGTGGGGGGCCGGCGCAGGTCCAAAGTGGGTTGCCCAACCCTTGGAGGAGTGTGGCTGCTCCAACGAGGAAGGACAAGCACTTTAAAGGACAAAGGCTCGTAGCTCCAGCCCTGCCAGCACAAAGCTACCCAGCGAGAGCGAAACTGGACTATCTTGCAAAAACACTTTGAGCAAACAGCGCTCAATGGAAAGCATCTGATAAGAGCAGCCGCACTTCTGGTGGCGCAGGCGAGAGGACTTCGCTGCTCCCATTAGTCCTGAGCCTTCCCCAGGGCCATCTCACTCCTCTCTCCGGAGGACACACCATGTCCACAACCCTCTGCCAGGTGATGGGCTTCCTGGTGTCATCGCTGGGCGTCGCAGGGAGCATCGTGGCCACCGCCATGGACATGTGGAGCACACAGGACTTGTATGACAACCCGGTCACGGCCGTCTTCCAGTACCAGGGGCTGTGGAGGAGCTGTGTGAGGCAGAGCTCCGGCTTCACGGAGTGCCGCCCATATTTCACCATCCTTGGGCTGCCAGGTAGGGGCAAAACACACACCAGGACTAACCCAGGGGCTCTTCCTGGAGCTCTGCATGCTTTTCATCCAAAAGTAGGAACACTTTCTGAGGAATAACCTTTCCAGGTTACTCAGCATAAAAATATGGGCGTATTTGTTACCGAGGTAATACCTTTACTCAGTAGAAGTTGTAACTTGGAGAAACTTGGAGCGACTTGTGGGTGATTTCTGGGTGAGCATCACGTGTTCAGCCCCGTCACTGGCACAAATCAGCACAGCTGCAGTGATGTGAGGAGAGCAAGGGGGTTTAACCCCCCCAGGCACTGTCCCTTTGAATGGAAACCAAAGGGAAACAGCTGCCTGGAACTGTGTGCTGCTAGAGAATAATGACAAGGAGTGAGTTTTCCAAAGAGAAAAATGGAATTGGAGAAATCCCCCTGTGAGCAGGGAGGGTGAGAAGGGGAAAGGTGTGTTGGGTCACTTCGCTCTACCTGGGGAGTGTTAGTGCTGCAGAAGGGGATTCAGAGGGGTGTTATTTGCCTGTTTGCTTGCCAGTTTTACCGAAAGAGCTGTTTCCCCCCTCCCACTGCATGGGAGGGTGTTCCAGTGCTGCTGGTGCACAGCTCTCTGTGTCCCAGGCACCTCTGGTGCCAGCCAGCAGGAAATGTGGCCCTGGGAGTGTTTTTCACTCTCGGGGCACAATTGCAAATAGGTCCAAGCAAGAACTGCTGTCCACAGGCCTTTTGCCTGGAGCATGTTGTGGGTTCCAGCCCTGCATCCTCAGGGATGCCAACCTGGCTGCCCTCTGGGCAGCTTGGCTGAGGACCAGGGTTTGCTTTCCGAGGAAAGCCCGTGACCATCCCGAGGTCTGCCATGGAGTGAACGTGCCTCTGTGTTTCTTCAGGATTGCTAAGGCCACTCCTTTTCCACTTGGAGGAGCAAACCTGAGATTTAGAGTCATTTTTCTGATGGGACAAGTTGCTTTAAAGAATAACAAATATATTTATCAAACTATATATACAAATGTTGGTCACTGGTCATATTTCCTTATAATGTTCTCTGTAGGTGGTTGGTTTTCAAAGAGAACTGAGACAATGGTAACCATCCTCTTGATGTCAATTTGTCATAATCCAGCTTTTACATTTGATGTTCTTTTTAGGTGATATGGCAATAAGGGAATGTGCAAAGCACTCACAGGCAGTTTCTGTTGTGTCTTAGAGATATTCTGTCAGTTTTGATCTTTATGTGTCTGTTTAATTGATGAACACCTTAAAACATAAACAAAGAATTTCAACTTTAAGACCTCGGTTTTCCCCCTAAACTTTCTATATCCCATCAATCATTACTGGCCCTAAAGTTTGATTTCCATTTTTATAAATTTGTATTAGCAACAGAAGTACAGATGATTTTTAGTTTGAATGACTTTAAGTTGTTTTACCTCACCCACCTCTCACTGTTCACAGCAACACGGGGCAGAAAAATGACTCTCCAGTTTCCTTTACATCTGGAAAACACAGGGATGCAAACTGTGGTTTTGGATCCCTGGCATAAGTTTTGGTGAAGAAGGTGGAGTTCTAAGCAGGGTGGGACACCCTCCCTCTGTACAGAAATCAGGTGTGCAGGAATGGAGCAAAGTTATCCCACCTCATGTGAAATGTTTATGCAAAACCCCCATGGTTCCTATTCTTGCCTTAAACCACAGGGCTGTTTGCTCTTTGGGCCACATTTTTAGCTCAGTCTCCTGTTTTATTTGTCTAAACCCTCCCACTCCTTCCTCATTCACCTTTGGAGAGCAGCTCTGCTCAGAGGACTTTCAGTGGGAATTAACCTGAAACTCACTTTCCAAACAGCTCCAAGTCCCAGGAGCCCCATGAAGGGGCCTTTATGCCACAGCAGATCTGGGAGAACTTCTCCTTCCCATCCCTGCATGGAGATGCTGCCTAAGCCAGTCTCATGAAGGCAGGAATGGCTGCTGATGGCTTTGGGGCATTTTGGCTCTTATGTCCTGTGGTGTTCCACTCCAACCTCTTCCCAACAGCTGCAGGTTGCTCCTTTTCAATGGAGATTCACCAACTTGGAGTTCAGTGCTCCAGCAAAAGTGCAGCATCCTTGGCTGCATGGCTCGGCCTGTTGTGTCATTCCATGGGTACCCAAGGAACACTTCTCCTGTGAGATCTTTGCTTAGGGTCCCTTCTTGATGGGTTGATGATACCAAGGAACCAGGAGGTCTGTAGGAAACACCTGGGAACAAAGCACTGCCTTAAGGATGAGCTGCTTCTCCACCATCTGTAGTGTCTTATGTTGGATTATCAGCCTCTCCTGCCTGCCCTGAAACAAAAGCAGCTACAAAGAAACTTCAGTGGTTGTAAAGACAAACGAGGTCGAGCTTTTCTTCTCTTTGCAGCTTTCTGCCTCACATCAGGTGCTGCGGAACAACCTTTGAGGGCTGATAAGGCATATCCGCAGCTCCGTGTTCTCTGATGGAGAACAACTAATGAGCTCGCACCTGGGGGCTGATGAATGGCAGATTGAATATCCCAGGCTCGTTAGCACTTGTTATCAGCTGATAAGGGCAAATTGAGTCATAAGAGCCAACCCCGGGGGGACTGCCGGTGGGAGAAGGTGGTGTATTCCCAGCCCATGGGATAGCAGGCCGCCTGTTTCCTTGTGTGCTGCGGTGCCAGCGCGGTGCTGCTCGGGCTGGGGATGCCCCATAGGCACCCCAGCACCCATCCCTGCCCTCCTGTCCACCCTTTTCCCAACCTGGGCAAAGCCAGCAGAGTGTTCCTCATGCCCTCCGTGCTCCCTGGGCACCCCACCCTTCTTCCAACCTGGGCAAAGCCAGCAGGGTCTGCCCCATGCCCTCCGTGCTCCCTGGGCACCCCACCCTTCTTCCAACCTGGGCAAAGCCAGCAGAGTGTTCCCCGTGCCCTCCGTGCTCCCTGGGCACCACGGTCACCCCGGCCACCCAAAGGGGTGACAGCCAGGCTGAGTGAAGTCCCTGGGGCTGTAGAATGATTCCTGCCCTTCTCTCTCCATAATGAGCCCACATCACCTTCCCTAAAGAGGGACAGTCATGCCTGCGGAGCAACAAAACCGAACTCAGGGCTGTGAGAGCTCGTGGGAGGCAAGAAGAGGCTGCAAAGTGTGCCAGTCAAAGCACAACAGCCCTTGAAATAGTTTCGAGCCCCCCCTCCCAGCGCTGCCACCTTGCTGTCTGTGCCCGGGAGAAGTGTCTGGAGCCAGCAGTGGATTGCAGGAGCGATGGGATATGTGCCACCTCATTAGAGAATCACCTTGGTATTCAAACACCCTTTCCCACTCCACTTCTCTATTTTTAAAGGTGCAAGTTTCTCTTTGATTTTCCCCTCTACTTTCCTACTCTACCACAAAGGAGTCTGGAGGGATTTTGCTGCCTTCAGCACTCAGCTCCCACAGGAATGGCCCACCAGCATCCCAGTGGGCCTCCAAACAAGCATTCCCACCTCATGGCAGGCTGCTGGACAAATTCAGGATGGGGGGGATTTGTGTTTTGTATGAATGAACTTGGACAGGTTTATACAGGACTCTTACAAACAGCCATGGAAGGGGGATGGTGAGGGAGGACCTTGCCAAAGCTTTGTTGCCCTCTCTTGGTCTCTGTGTAAGGTTTGTTAGGGGGACTCTTCTCTCCTCCTGTTCCTTTGCTGTGAAGCAGGAACACACAGACCTGCACTTTGAGTCATGCATTAGCTGGAAGTCTCAGGGAGAGCTGGGTGGAGTTGTCTGCTGTCATTGCTGATTAGGGATTAAAAATAGGAGTATTATCTGAATCAATTCAGTGATAAAACACTTCATGCCTATCCTGGCTCCCTGCTAACTCTTCTCCATGAATTTCAGCTGAATAAACCATGTCTGGTGCTAAAGAACATTTATAAAAACTTCTGTCCAAGCCATCAAACTCTTTGGGAAGTTGGGACAAACAACCCCATTTCCAGAGGTGCCCCAGATGAAGTGTAGATCCAGTGCCTGTTTCCCAAGGATTTCTTCTTTAATGCTGTTATTTTCAGACAGAACCAATCTTGAACAACCTCCCAGCCTCTGCCAAACCCCTTTTCAGTCCCTCAACATGTCTCCATTTGCTCTGCAGCCATGTTCCAGGCTGTGAGGGCCCTCATGATCGTGGGCATCGTCCTGGGCATCCTCGGCCTCCTTGTGTGCATCTTTGCCCTGAAATGCATCCGGATTGGAACCATGGAGGACTCTGCAAAAGCCAACATGACTCTGACCTCTGGCATCATGTTCATTGTTGCTGGTAAGTGGGTGGTGT
>JAOXXN010000137.1:5039580-5050314 GCA_026770055.1 Myrmophylax atrothorax
TGTGTTCCTCTGTCTGCCATTCGGGATCCCAGTGGCACCAGGGCTCAGGTGGGTTCCCATGGTGTTCATCTGTGTGCCATTGGGGATCCCAGTGGCACCAGGGCTCAGGTGGATTCCCACTGTGTTCATCTGTGTGCCATTGGGGATCTCAGTGGCACCAGGGCTCAGGTGGGTTCCGTTTGTGTTCATCTGTGTGCCATTGGGGATCCCAGGGGCACCAGGGCTCAGGTGGGTTCCCATGGTGTTCATCTGTGTGCCATTGGGGATCCCAGTGGCATCAGGACTCAGGTGGATTCCCATGGTGTTCATCTGTCAGTGGCACTGACGTGCCAAGAATGGATTAAATGCCGACCCCAGAGTGCCAGTACCAGCCTGTGGCCCTCACTAATCCTATTCCCTATTAATTTGTTATCCCATTAACACCTTGCACATTTCTTTCTCTCACTGCTCTGCTGTCCTGAGAGACTCCTGGGGACCTTGTAATGTGGTAAGAGAGCAAGGCAGCAAACTCTTCTCATCTTAGCCTGGAAATCCCTTGACAGAAAGAAAGAAAACTGCTGCTTTGTTTCTTTCAATCAATACTATCCATTAAGATCTGTGTCTAACAGCTCCACATTGGAGTGAATAACTGAATGAGCTCCCTCCTGCTCTCTTAAACCTTTGGAAACAGCAAATGCTCTTCTAAAAAGAACAATTTGATATTATGGCCCTGGGTGGGCCAGGCGGGGTGGAGGGGAAAACCTTCTCTGAGGGAAGGAAACAAAATTGCTCATGACTTCTGTAGACAGGAACTGATGGCAGAGAGAAACATGGCCCTGGTTCTCTGGAGTCCCAACAGCGATGGGTGATGGAAGATGGGACAGAAGTCCCCTCCCCAGCGCTCCTCCACTGCTGTGTCAGAGATCTCAGGGTGTAAAATCTCCATCATCAAGCCATCAGGGGTGAAATTTGTGCAGTTCTGTGCAGTTTAGGGATGGGCTGAGAGCTCAGCTTGGCCTCTCTGAGCTGTCTGGGAGGTGTGGTGGGCTGTGGCAGGGTGAGGATCATAGGGAATATGGCCCCTCTGGAACACAGCTGGATCATGGGGGGCTGCAGTGCTCCCCAGCACTGGCAGGATCCTGCTGCACTGTGCCCACATTGAAAGGAAGTTTTACTCTTCAGAAGGGCTCAGAAACCTTGTGGTTAGAAACCTTCCCACTCCATTTGAACCTGTCCAAGTCCAGCTCTTGCACAGTTGTCTTTGTGCCTGTTAGCACAGGTACAACCAATACTACTGTCATCAAAGCAGTGCCAAACTTGATTGCCTCTTTTCTCCTGGGACCCCTGAAACAAGTTTTGTGTTTGCAGGAGGGATGCAGCCCCCAAATGTCTCACCTGAGGGATTCCTGGTAAATACACACCACACAGGCAGCTGCAACAGAGTATTCCTCCCTGTCAACATTTCAGGGAGACATTCCAGGCTTGGCAAAGGCTGAGAGGGTGATGTCAGCACTGGAGAGCCTGTTTGAGGAGCACTCAGTGCCCAGAGCCACAAACCCATGAAGCAGTGGCTGCTGCAGGGCTTTGCAAAGGGCTGTGGCATGGTTTTCCCTTGCCACCTGCCCCACCAGGAGCGTGGCACCGAGTGAACAGTAACTGAGTGTGCTCCAGGAATGTGATCTGTGCTCAGCATTGATTTGAAGGTTCATCGGTTACCAGCAACGTGATCAATACTTTATTATTGCACCGATCGATTCCTGCTTTGTTTGTGAACTTTCCCCAATTGATATACATTAAAAAGTTTAGCAGCATTGATAAGGTTTAGATCTGGAGCTCTAGATGGAGAAGAAAAAGAAGCTGCTTCCAACCCAGAGCTCCCGGGACTGCAATATCTCAGGAGCAGTGAGACCTTGGAGGTGGACACTGCTGGGGTGACCTGGGGTGCTCTTCTCTCCAGGCTGGGAGACCTCTTGGTCTCTTAAAGCCCAATTAGAGCCAGACACTGGGTTGGAACAAGGTAATCAGGCTCAGGAGGCTTAGTACATGCAAAGTGCAAACACCAGAAGAGGCTGTTGCTCCCTTGTGGTCCCTTCTTGGCTCCAGGGCCCTGTGGGGACGGTTGTGGACACCATTCTCCTCAGAGCAGCTGAGCTTGGACTACAAGAGATCCCACTGGGTTGGGAGAGTGATGGTGGTGCCCCTCAAGGAGCTCTCTGCCAGTCCAGACTCAATTCAGGACATCCCGGTGTGGTTCCTGTTTCAGTCTTAAATGTCCTCATCCTCAGGGTGATCCTGGTCAGTGCAGACATATGGAGCAGGAATTGTCCTGACAAGCCAGGGCCAGAATTTCCTGCAGTCCAAACCTACACAGTGACCTTGGAAAGAGACCAAGGAGCTCCTGGATGCTTTCCCTCCATGATCAGGACCAAACTCCTCTGCTCAGTGTTCCCTTGGCCAACCAAGGGCAGAAGACACCTTCCACTTTTCCACAGAAGAAAACTCTTGGATAAGATGTGGATGGGAAGTGAAATCCAGTAGTTGTCTTGTGGCCAGTTGCAAATGGAAAAAGAGGACCACACAATGATTGACATGACAAGAAGTCCCAGGAAGGTGGAATCAAAGGGGTGTTTGGGATGTACACGGTGCCTTTCCTCACCGTCCCCTCTGCACGCTCAGTGCAGGGGGTTGTTCTCCAGATCCCACACTGCCTTCCCTTCTGTTAGCCCAGATTTGAAAATTCTCTGGGAGCACATCCAGCCAATTGTTGGCAAGATTCCCTCATCTGGAGACACATGGGAGGGGTCAAATGTGGGAATTTCAGTGCCAAAGTCTGGCCATGGATGTGTGGGATGAAAAGCCACTGCTGAATACTCATCCACACACCAGCAAATCTGGGAATAGTCCCCTTTAGCTGGTGCCATGACCATCCCCATGACCATGAAGATCATATCCTCCAGTTTCTATTTCAAAAAAACCCTGGAACAGGTTGCCCAGAAGGTGGTGGATGATCCATTCCTGGGAACATTCCAGGTGAGGCTGAATGGGGCTCTGAGCAACCTGGGCTAGTGGGAGGTGTCTCTGCCCCTGTCAGGGCGTTGGGACTAAATGGTCCTTAAGGTCTCTTCCAACCTAAACCATTCTATGGTTTTATGATTCTGTGACCCTCCCACTTTTTAACTGAGTGCTGGTTATCTCCTGACTCCAGTGAGGAGTCACATACCCCTTCTAGACACCCCATTTCTGGCTTTGAAGGCACTTCAGAACAGAAAACCTGTCCTTGGAGCACGGCACCCTCATACCCGGCGTCTGACCTGGCACCTCTTCAACCCTAATGCCATCTTCCAACATCATCCTGCTAAGGACGCAGTTCCTCTCAACTGCCCCTTTCCCTCTTTCTCCAGAAGTTACTGAGGCAGGTGGGAAAAAATATCAGGCAGCTTTAGGAAAAATAAAACCCATGCAGAGAGCTGTATTACCCGAAGCATCCTGATGAAAGCTGATTTTGCAGCAGGCTGTGAGCTGCAGCTCGAGGCAGCACCCGACTCTCCCCAAACCCAGTGTGTGTTATTCACAGCTGGAAATTGCTTGGAGATTTCTGGGAGACATTAGAGAGGATAAAACCCTGTTTCTCTGCAGTCCTTTTAAACGTCCCATTGTAAAAGGTATTAACATTCCGAGGGATGCGTGGGGATGAAAGGCAAGCAGGAGAGAAAGCCCCACATCACCAGGAGTGTGCAGTGCCCCAAGCTCCACTCAATTTTACCTCAAAATGAAGCTTTTGTCAGTGCCTTTTCTCCATGGGGCTTTTCCATTCCCTGATGCAATCTGAACATTTTACTATTTGTGTCATTACCGAACAAAAGGGTGAAAATGTGTGATTTTTTTTTTTTTAAATTAAAGGGCTCTTCCCCCTCCCCTATAGAAATGGCAAAAGAATATCAAATTATGGCCTGACAAGGTGCACTTCTGAAAGAGAATCACCAGAGTACAGCAGATCTATATCTTATCTCTCTATGAAATTGCATGTCTGTGAGGGAGCATTGTAACAGATTTCAGCTGGGCAGGGACTCGGAGCATTGCAGGGTCTGAGAATAAGCAATAGGAAGATTATTGGAGCCTAAATTGCAAGTGAACTATGTATGAGCCAATTTCAATACTAATGAGCTGGTGGCCACACAGGCACACAATATTAGCAGGAGGCTGTGGTGGAGACTGTGGGAGCTGTAAGCCCCAAAATCTCCTTAACCTGTGCCTGGAGCTGGGACAGGGATGAAGGGAGATGTGATTGTTCTTCTCACCATGGCTGGAGTCCTTCTTGGCCCGTGGGAGGAGCAGGAGGTGGGTTCTTGGTGGCAAAGGGTGGCCCAAGGAGAACAGGCTGCTGCATCTTCCTCCTCTTCCACTGATTATTCTGAGCTGGAAGGGACCCACAAGGACCATCGAGTCCAACTCTTAATGAATGGGCCACATGGGGATTGAACTCACAATGTGACCCAGGAAGAAGCAACGGCGCCTGTATTTTCATACAGGCTTATTTTTGGGGGGTTATTTTACATAAGGAATACCAGTTTTCAGCACAAGCAAAGGGTGGGCAGGTCCTGGTATGGGGTGCCCAGAGAAGCTGTGGCTGCCCCATCCCAAGGCCAGGCTGGACAGGGCTTGGAGCAACCTGGTCTAGTTGGAAGTGTCTTTGTCCATGGGTCCTCCATAAAGCCTGGAGTAAAGAAAAAGGACTCTGACAAAAGCAGGATTGGAATGAGGAATGGAATGGAACTCAAAGTAGTCTGATTGTTTGAAAAATAGTTTTGATGATATTTTAGCAGAATCACAAAATGGTTTGTGTTGGAAGGGACCTTAAAACTCATCTCATTCCCTTCCTCTTTTTGAGGGAGTGAGTTTTCTTTAGTCCAGGCTTTATGGAAGGTCCTCAAAGACTTAAACACTCACCTGAGGACTGGGATTGTCTAAGGACATTGCTTTAATTAAATGTAAAACAAACACTTCCTCCTCCTGACACTCCTCAAGCCAGAAGTCCTTGCCTACTTTTAATTGGCAGGGTTTTATTTTTATTTTCTTTTCATGATGTATCCTTGGAGTAATTCCTTCAGATAGGAAATCTTTCTAACAAACATTTTCTCCAACAACTCTTGGATTACTGGCTCCAGTGTTCATAAATAGCTTTTCTCCATAACATCCTTTCATATCTGGTTTAACAGGGAGAGCTGCTGATTTATGGTAACATTAAGCACGTACGTGAACTTACATTTGAGACTGATAAATACGAGTCTTTAATATGCACATGCATCATTTTTATGTTTCTTTTCCAAAGAGGCTTTGAGTTGTGTGCACATTATAAAATTACCCTGCAAAGAATGCCTGGAGTCTGCATGGGAGCTGCTGAGGGGGGATGAAATATGCATTTTCTGGAATACTGTGTGCAGGTTTGCTCTGGGAGCAGTATAAAATTTATGATATCCTGAGCTATTCATTTTCATGGCTTTGGAGAACTTGGGCCTTGTAAAGGCTGTTAGGGATAACTGTGGAAGCAGTTGTTCGTTTGCAGCTTTAACTGCTTTTTTAATGACTGGGGTTTATTGCTGCTGTAATTAGTAAATTAGGAGGAGTTTTTGATTTGAGGCTGGTTTTCCTCCATGTTTTCAGCCTGGTTTTTGAAGGCAGGGAGGTTGGCAAGCTCTCCCATAACCTTTGCTAAACTGGGGCTTATTTCAACCCACATTTGGGTGTGCAGAGGATGTCTTGGAGATAAAAGTCCTTGCAAGACTTGTGAAAATTTCTGAGGAGAGGAGGGGAGAAACATCCACCACTGCTGCCAAGAAGGGCAAGGGAGGCAGGATTTGAGCCTGGCTGCCCTCCCCAGGCATTATCAGCCTGCAGCTGGATTGGGGAGGGAGATGTTGAGGTGATAATAAACACAAAGTCTCCTCCCTTCATCTCCCAGCAGTGCTGCAAATGGTGGTGATGGGGAGAAGTGTGTTTGGGTATATGAGAACGTGGTGGTTAGAGGTGATTGGGTATTTTAAGTGCAGTCACTCTCTGCCCATCCATCTTCTCCCCTCTGAAACTTGTCCAAGGCCAGGCTGGACAGGGCTTGAAGCAACCTGGTCATTGGAAGGTGTCCCTGTCCTTGGCAGGGGGTGGAATGAGTTGACCTTTATGGTCCTTCCAACACAAACTGTTTTATGATCACTATGAGACTGGTTCTGGGTGCAGATCATGGGTCAAATACCCAGTTCATGCCTTTTTTTAACATGAGGTAGTTGATGAGGTCACCACACTGTGGTCTCAGCAAGGTGAACCTCTTCCAACCCTGAAGACCTCACTCAGAACAGGAGCAAAGGAGTTGGTGTCCCTTCCACCCCCTGAGGGAGGGCACAGACAGACACAAGAGCTCAGGACCTGGAGCTGAGCCTCCCCAGGGAGACATTAAGGAGCCTGTTGACTTTGTCTGGTACTTCAAACCATCAACTTCATAAACCCTCAGCATTTTCCTGGGGAAAGGAGAGGATAATGAGCTGCATAAGCACCAGGAGGAGCAGCAGCAGGAGGGAGAGGAGGTTTCTCCAGGTGCAGGGAGGTGGGAAGACCCATAACCCTGTGATTCCCATCAACGTTTTCAGTGGACGTGGCAAGGTGCTTTCTCACTCAAGCCAAGGCCCAGCACATGAGTAACTTGTTTGATGGTGTGTCACAAAAAACACATGGAAAAGGGGATAAAAACCTCTGTTACCTGTGTCAGACCTTCGGTGTTAAACAAAGCTGTTACTCTAAAGCCTTCTGGTGAAGAACAATGTCCCAGTGACACCGTGGGGCTGGATGAGGGTGGATGGTCAGACCTGGAGAGCTGGGAACTGAAAAGACCATCAGGAAGAAGCTGGGATGGGACAGACAGGATGAGAAGCCAGAAACACTGGTTTTTTCATCTGTTGTCATTCTTAAAACATAACAAAACCCAACACAAAACCCTTCATGTTATTCCTTTTTTTTTTTTTAGGTGGATTGAATCCCAGAATGGTTTTTATAGGAAGAGACCTTAAAAACCATCCAGTCCCACCCTGTGCCATGGGCAGGGACACCTTCCATTAGTCCAGGTTGCTCCAAGCCCTGTCCAGCCTGGCTTTGGACTCTCCCAGGGATGGGGCAGCCACAGCTTCTCTGGGATCCAGAGGGATCCTTCTCTGTGATCCTCACAGGGAACAATTTCTTCCTAATTCCAAGAATGAAATATTGGGTTGGGAATGTTGCTCCAGGCAATATGGGAGAACTTGGGAAATACAGCTGGTAGGTACACTTTTCAGACCTTTTTCAGAAGTGTATCGTTCCAAAAAAGAAATTCTGTGTGGATTTTTTTGTTTAAAAAACCCAAGCACTGGGTTCCAATTCCCAAAATATCCCACGGCTTGTGGTTTGAAGAGGGTTTTGGAAATGAATGGAGCACTGATCACAATTAGTACAAAGCAATTTAAAATTATTTGAAGGGCTTTCATAACATGAAGTGTTCCAATAATTTGTAATTACTTAACATTTCACCTGCTCTGAATCCCATTTACTTCCCAAATCAAGCCCTTGAAGGGCTTTGAAGTGGCACATTTCAAAATGAACGGGGCAACCTGGAGTAGCTGCTAATTCTAGAAGCTCTTCTGGTGCTCCTGCATAACAAGGAGGCTTTTTTTGGATGGGTCACTTAAAGATTATCCCACAAGGCACATGGGAAAGGCTAAGGCAAGGCATGGGATGGAAGCAGGATGGGTGTCCCATGCCATGGTGGCTCTGTAGATGACTCCAAGGGAGGGGATGTGAATTGAACCTGTGGAAAGTGATAGAAAGCCACCAAAATAGAGCAGAGAAGTCCAGGCAGTGACTTGTCAGAGCGGTGTGAGCAGCCCTGCAGTGGTGAAGGGTCACTCCTGCTCCAGGCTCCCTCAACCACCACCACCAGGAGCTGCAGGGCTGATGGGCAAACCTCCAGTGGTCTCTTTGGTCAGAGCAGCTCCAGGAGGTCACAGCTGAAACAAAACTCCATGGACTGCCCTTGGAAACTTGGCTTGCACCTTTGGGCTCTCTTTGCTGATTCCTTCTCCCACTTCTGCCTGTCCCCAGGGTCCATGAGAGCAGGACTCAGAGAGGGGGCTTATCTTGAAGAGTTTCCACCAATTCTGAGCCTAATCCAGGGGTGAACCCCCCTTGATGCTGTCAGTTGTTACACAGAGATGCTTCACAGACCAAGATCATCCTCCTGTGGCACAGCAGGTACCTGCTACACACAATTTGGGAGCCCCCAGATTTAATCTTCCCCTCCAGCACTGGCCTAAGCCAGCAAGAAAAACTGGGTGGAGTTGGGAACAAACCTTAAACCTCAGAACAAAGATCCAACAAGGGGATGAGAATTCATATTCTCACAGTCACAAAACACCTCTGTGAAATACCATCTCTGGGGTGTTTGGATTGGGAATGGAGGATTTTACAGCAGGCTGAGCTCAGCCTTCATGGAAGATGCTGTTTCCCGAGTGCCTCTGCGGAGATGTTTTGGTAATGAGTCTAACAAAAGAAAGGTGGTTGGTTTTTTTTTTTTCCCAGGATCAAGTTTCAGGTGACACCTGTGCACAACTGACCACCAGCTGGGAGGGGAATGGTCCAGCAAACCAGCCAAAGGGCCACAGCTGGTGGCCAGGAAGATGCTCTGCTTTCCCTCCCCTGGTAATCAATGCAAAATTAGTTTGACTGGATGTCTGCACTCCTAAAAGTGTTTCCTTTAGCCTTGAAGGCAAACAGAACCTTACAGATACACAAAGAGTGGGGGGAAAAAAAGGTCCTGCAAGGGCTTTCAGGATTGGAACCACCAGCAAAACCTCCCCAGCAGAGTTTGCTGGGATGGCAGGAAACACAGCACTAAATAAAACGGGGCAGACATCCTAAAATCTTTTGAAAAGAGGGATAAAATAAGGGCAGGAGGGTTGGCAAGTCTCTGCTGTCTCACTGCACTGCTCTGATTGAGTGGCAGCTATTTGGCCTCAAAGGGCCTCCTGAGGAGAAATTCTTGTATCACAGATTACTCTCAGCAAAACCTCCCATGAGAGAAAGAACCCCATTCTTGCAGAAGGGGAAAAATACCCCTACTTCATTCTTTTTTTTTCCCCCTTCATCTAAATTTCAGAATTAGAGAAGAATTAATGTCTTCTGGTGAGCTCCACCATCTTGACTTCCTCAAGCTTGTCTGGATTCAGCACTCCAACAGCAGCTCAGAGGCATCAGAGAATGCCTTATATCCTGTATTCCCTCAGAGTTTTGCTGGGGAAAATGGACTTTCTCCCTTTTTAAAGTGTGGCTGGTTCTTTAAAGGACCTGAGTTGAGAAAGGACACCTTTGGGAATGCTGTGCTGTGGAGCATTTGTAGCCATTAGAGTGTGTCGATGGCCCAGGAGAGAAAATCAGCTCTGGATGTATTTGGGTGCAAGAATTAACCCCCTGCTTGGGCCAGGAGGTGTCTGGGCAAAGATGGCACCATGCAGAAATGTCACCACGGGGCCAGGCTGTGCCAGGGACACGTGTCTCTTCTTCATGGTGGACTTCAGGCAACAGCCCCTTGACTTGATCCTGCTGACTCTGATTTTTCACTAGGGTTTTGAGAAGAGGGATGTGATGTTGCACTTACTCCCCAGGAGTGGTTTTGCTGTTTCTTGGTGAAGAAACAGGGATGTGAAGTGGAGGAAAAGCCTAAAGTGTTTAGAGCAAAGGAAGTGTTGAAGGACAGGTTGGAGAGGGCCTGGAGCCACCTGGTCCAGTGGAAGGTGTCCTTAATCCATATTCCTTATTCATTCACTCCCCTTATACAGCAGACAAATGAAAAGGCTTTATCCTTGTTCTGAATTTAATTTCATAAAGTCACTGAATGGTTTGGGTTGGAAGGGACTTACAGATTACCTCATTTCACCCCCTGCCATGGGCAGGGACACCTTCCATTAGACCAGGTTGCTCCAAGCCCCATCCAACCTGGCCTTGAACACTTCGTGTTCCATTGATCCCAGGTTTTGATGCTGTTTCCCTCTGAAGAGCCTTCAAGAGGCTCCTGAGCCTCCTGTGAAGTAAAGTTTGGATGGAAAACCAAGGGCCTCACCCCCCTAACAAGCCTGTGCTTGCTCCCAGGTCACACCCATCTTGGTATGAGGAAATGAGGATTTCTCAGCACAAAACCCCAAATCGATTGAATAAACAAGGAAACAGTTCCCTGAGTGGGGCCCTTGGGGCTGAGAATGTGCTGAGCAGCTCAGCAAACACAGCATGAACTGAGGTCTGGGCCAGGTCCTCCTGGGCAGCCAAACCTCCTCCATCCACTCTCCAACAAATCCCTCCCATCCACACCCCAACAAATTTTCTCCATTCACACCCCAAAAAGTCTCCTCCATCCACTTCCCAACCCATCCCCTCCATCCACACCCCACAAAACCCCTCCATCCACACCAAACAAATCTCCCTCCATCCACACCCCAAAGTGTCCTCCATCCACTTCCCAACAAACCCCCTCCATCCACACCCCATAAATCCCCTCCCTCCACACCCCACAAACCCCCTCCATCCACACCCCACAAGTCCCCTTCATCCAAACCCTACAAACCCCCTCCATCCACACCCCACAAACCTCCTCCATCCACATCCTACAAACACCCTTCATCCAAACCCTACAAACCCCCTCCATCCACACCCCACAAATCTCCTCCATCCACATCCTACAAACCCCCT
>JAOXXN010000137.1:5094549-5106158 GCA_026770055.1 Myrmophylax atrothorax
GAGCCTCCTCTTCTCCAGGCTGAACACCCCCAGCTCCCTCAGCCTCTCCCCACAGCACTTGTGCTCCAGTCCCTTCTGACATTTGGGATCACTACATCTAACCCCGACTTTGTTTCAGCTGGATTTTGACTTGAGATAATCCCCTCGGTCTCGGATGCTCTCCTTAATTCACCAGCATCATTTTAGCTCCCCCTCTGCCATATCTCTCCAGTCCCTTTTCCTTTCCAGCTTGGGACAGCAAAATCCTGAGGCATGTTTTGGAAACACAGCACTGACTGGTAGGTCATAGCCAGGGGAAGTGCTGAGGGCGGGGAGTTCTGCTGGACACCGACACAATTCATGGGGATTTTTGGCGTCATTATTATCTCAGAGCTCTGCAGAATCTCTCCCATCTTAGTCAGGTATTGATCCTCCATGGAGGGAGGGAGGGATCTACGAAGCTTCCAGCAAATGTGAGGCCTCCTTCCCGTATTAAAGAGGCTGATTAAAGCCCCAAACAAGATGTGTAGTGACACCTAAAGAGATGTACAGTACCTATGACTTAAACTGGGAGTTTGGGATGTTCCTGCACCTCTGCAGCTTCTCCAGTACCCCCCAAAATGGTGTGGGTGGGAACAAATGCCTTCAGTTTCTTTTGTAGTCAGAGGGCTCTCACATTCCATTGATTTCAAGAACGGCATTTCTCTTAAATCCTTCTGCCAGTTAGAACTCCCCTGTCTTTAAGCAGCTGCTTTGAAGATTTTACAGGTTTTTTCCTGCCTGGGTAGTAATTGTGTTTGTTTTTTCAGCTTCCTGGATTGCTCCTCGAGAGTACTGGCCGTGTGGCAGAGGAACCAGGGAATTAATGAAACCTCATTTTCTCTGGATCCGAGTCCTTATTTGATTTTTTCCTTTGCTCCACCACTGCTTCCCCAGCGTTTCCCTCTGTTTCTCACAACTCCCTGGAGATTTTATGCCCAATGGAAAAGCAGGTGAAGAGCCATTTGTGGTTTCTTTCCAGGCTTTCAGGAGCTGAATTGTGACCCCTTCACATTGGGGTGAATTTGGAGTAACTTGGGAAGGCAAACAGACACAGTGTGGTCACAACACCTTCTGGTCACTGGAGAACAAGTTGAAAGGCAAATTCCTGCAGCTCTCCCTGTGGGAGCTTTTCTGAGTTTTTATATCCATTCTGGGAAGGTTTGCACAGCAAATGATGGCTCAGTGCCCTTTTTGGGAGCACAGTGTTCCTGGGAATGTCTTTGGGGGTGGAGTGGGAGGTGGTAGAAGGGCTGTGCTGCAGCTCCAGCTCACCTTGATGCCTTTCCTGGATGTTTCTGGGCAAATGGAATGTGAGCACTGCCGAGTCAGTGCTCTGAGCTGATGCCTTCAAACACCAGGGGACACTGCAAGACTGAGCAGTGACCGGGCTACACGTGGCCTCGACAGCATGTGCTGCTCCACAGCCCTCCAGCAACACCTCCAGTGACCAGCAAACCACCTCAAGAAATACCTGCAGGGACCAGCAAACTCCTCCAGAAACACCTCCAGGGACCAGCAAACTCCTTCAGAAACACCTCCAGTGACCAGAAACCCCCTCCAGAACAACCTCCAGTGACCAGAAACCCCCTCCAGAAACAACCCCACAGATCAGCAAAACCCCTTCAAAAACACCCCCAGTGACCAGCAAACCCCCTCCAGAACAACATCCAGTGACTAGAAACCCCCCCAGAAAACAACCCAGTGACCAGCAAAGCCCATCCAGAAACAGGTCCAGTGACCAGCAAAGCCCCTCCAGAAACACCTCCAGTGAAAGCCCCTCCAGAAACACCTTCAGTGACCAGCAAAGCCCCTCCAGAAACACCTTCAGTGAAAGCCCCTCCAGAAACACCTCCAGTGACCAGCAAACCTCCTCAAGAAATACCTGAAGGGACCAGCAAACACCTCCAGAAACACATCCAAGGACAGAAAATCCCCTCCAGAAGCACATCCAAGGACCAGCAAAGCCCCTCCAGAACAACCTGCAGGGACCAGAAACCCCCTCCAAAAATACCCACAGTGACCAGAAAAGCCCTTCCAGAAACACCTCCAGTGAAAGCCCCTCCAGAAACACCTCCAGTGACCAGTAAACTCCCTGCCCTTGGCTCCTCTGGGGTTGGACAATGTCAGTTCAAGGACCAGAAGAACAGGATGAAAGGGGACATTTTCCTAACTAAGGGTGACATCCCTCAGAGTGGGGCCCTTGGAGAGGAAACAGGGGTGAGAGCTGGGTGATGCTCCCCAGGGGGACCCTCACCCTGCCTCTGAGGGACCTCTCAAGCCTCACCTGGGATCACAGCTTAAGAGTTACCCAGGGTGGGAGCTCAGGGACTGCTGGAACATGTGCTGCTGTGGTGGGGGCAGAGGGAGGTGGGACAGCACTCAGGGACCCTTGTGGGTGAAGCTGGAGGGGCTGTTGGCACCACGTGGAGCAGTGTTGGAGGGCTCAGCTGGGCTTGACCTCTCAGCATTCCGTCATTCCTGAACACAGCCATGTGTTGTATCTCCACACACCTTGTAAGGACCAAGTGCAGGCTGAAAGGGACTGAAATGCTTGGAGCAGAGTCAGTGCTTTCCCTGTGACTCCTCTCAGAGGGCTTTTATTCCAGGGCCTTGTCATGTCAACCCTCACAAGGATCCTGCTGGGAAGGGGATGGGAATAATTCCCATTTCTCCTCTTTGCACAGCCTTTAAGTTTGGGTCTTTATTTACACATGTTGGGGCTGTTTATCCTGGAGAAGAGAAGGCTCCACAGAGACCTTAGAGCCCTTTCCAGTGCATAAAGGGGCTCCAAGAGAGCTGGAGAGGGACTTGAGAGAAGGAATGAAATGACAGGACAAGGGGAATGGCTTCCCATTGCCAGAGGGCAGGGATAGATGGGATACTGGGGAGAAATTCTTCCCTGTGAGAGTGGTGAGGGCCTGGCACAGGTTGGGCAGAAAGCCTGTGGCTGCCCCATTCCTGGAAGTGTCCAAGGCCAGGTTGGACAGGTCTTGGATCAACCTGGGCTGGTGGAAGATGTCCCTACCCATGGCATGGGGTGGAATGAGATGGTGCCTTCCAACCCAAACCTACTCTGAGATTCCATTATTCTGAAACTCCTTTCCCTCAGGGAAACTCTGCTCAGAGTTCGGCACCACAGGAGACACTTCCTCTTGTAACAGATGGAAACCACCCACCAGTGCCCACCCAAGCCACCCAGAGAGGACAGGACAGCTCCCACCAGGGGCTCTCATGGCTATTTGTAGAACAACAAGGCAATGTGGAAGAGGGCAGTGAAACCAGAGTCCACAAGGCTCAGCTTACTGAGAGAAAAGCCTGTGTTTAAGTGCTTTGCTGAATCAGGGCCCAAGAGCAGCTCTCTCTCCATCATATCACGGCAAGAATGGTGATGCCAGCTGGGCTGAAGGCATCTCCAAGGGTTTGGGAGGCCAAGGGCTTGCCAGGATGCCAGAGGAGGGGCTGGCAGAGCAATGAGTGGCAGTGCCGGGCTCTCCAAACGCCTCCTCCCACACAGTGAATTCCCCCACAATTAAAAATATATCTGTTTGCTTTCAGGGGATTGATCACACATTTAATCAGCCACCACTCGGATATAGAGTTTCACTGAAAGGGAGAGATAATAAAGAAATCATTCTTTTAAAGGAGCAACTGCATTGCAGATCAATTTCTTCAAAACCTTCATGTGCACAGAAATCCTATGGGATGAATATTTCATAAGGGGAATAACACTGTTAAATTAATAAAACCCCTGCATGCCTAGTTATGAACTACAAAGATTGCTGGAGTTGTTCTAAAAAAATCCTCCTGTTCATACTTTGTACATCAATTTATGACAGAGTCATGGCTGGACCCCGAGGGAAATGGAGGAGAAAGAGGGACCCTTTTGATGTGAGGACTTTTCAGGCAGTGGGAAGAGCTGCACAGACGTGACTGTCCACTGAGGGCAGGAGGCCTCGCTGGGAAGGGGAAAATGAATTCTTCAGTGGGAGAATGGACAAGCTAAAATTAATATGCTGAGTATTTCTCTCTGCCTGTCTCAGACTGTGGGTGAGTGACCTGAAGAGCTGGAGTGACCTGGAGTGATGGATAAGGGATTTCTCCTATATCCATCTCCAAATGCTCCTGGGCAGCTCTGGTTTCAGGGCTACATCTCCAAAACCAGCCCCTTGGCTGGTGGGGGTGTGAAAGTCTTCGTGTGGATGAGGGCACTTGGCTTGTTCAGCTGGAGAAGAGGAGACTGAGGGCAGAGTTCAACAGGGGCTGCAGCTCCTCCCAGGGGGCAGCTCCAACCTCTGATCTCTGTGATGAGGGCCAGGACACAGGGACTGACCTGGAGTTGTGTCAGTGAAGGGTCAGGTTGGATCTCAGCAAAAGGTTCTTCCCCCAGAGGGTGGTGGGCACTGACCAGGCTCCCCAGGCCAGTGGGCACATCCCCAAGGCTGCCAGAGCTCCAGAAGGGTTGGGACAATGCTCTGAGGGACAGGGTGGGTTGGGGTGTCTGTGCAGGGCCAGGAGTTGGACTGGATGATCCTGAGGTGTCCATTCCAACTCAGGATATTCTGTGATTCTGTGTCATGGGGCCCCAGGATTGGGGTGTTCACCTCAATCAGAGGGACCTGAATCGATGCAAGAAGCACTTCAGTCTGTCTCATCACCCCCAGCCAAGCCAGAGCAGAGCTTTCCTCCTGCCTCCCCCCAAAATCCCATCCTTGTTGTAATCCCTCCATTCCCATGCTAAGACCCCACCTTACACTTTCCAGTGGAAAATAAACTTCCACTGGGAAATTACCATCCTGTTCTGCCTCTCCATCCATCCCTACAAAAGCTCCTTCTCCTGACTGTCAGCACTTCACCCCAGCGAGCTCCTCACACTCTCGGTGGCAGGTAAGGGGAGGTTTTTCTCCTGCAGGCTGCTAAGAAACTTAAGAGGAACTCCTCAGCTTTTAGCAGGGAAAGACAGAGAAGGCTTGAAACCACCATATTGATCTTCCTTTCCCTTTGAAACGTTTCCGAAGTAGCGCCAAATAAAAATAGAACAAAAATATGTATCAACATTCTCCTCCTTGTAGCTGATTTGTCTACTTGGCATTATTTCCTCCGGCAGAGAAGAGGGTGAGGCTCACAAAGGGGACAGAGGCACGGCATAAATAAGGCAGAATGTAAAACTGGGTGTTTTGAATTTTTTTTTTTAATGTTAACTAGATAATGTATTCATAATCTTCCCTGCTTACGACCAAAAAAACCGAGTGCTTGCCTTTTGAAGGCCTCATCTGGCAGGGAGAGATAGCAGATTTCTAAGAGCATTTTTTATGCTCCTTTGATGACTGCGAGGGGAAAAAAAATATTCTGAGAGCCGAAATGACATTTTTCTATAAATTTCACACAGCTCTGCAGGCAGGGAGGCATGGAGGCATTCATTAAGATTAGTTGGAATTACTTAAGCACCGTGAATTTTCTCCATCGAGTTGGTAACTGGAACACTGCGGATTAGTTATTGATCAGCTGCCATTAATACTTGGGGCTCTTTCCATGCCTGTTGTTGGGCTTTTTGTTGATTCTTCCCCCCTCTCTTGTGCGAGTGGAGGCTGTGAAATTCGCAAATGAAACAGGAGCTCTTCAGTCTCTCCTTTGTTTTGGGCAACAAAAAAATCAGAGCAGAAGAGATAAGTCCTTTGTTGGTGCAAATCGTGATGTGCTTCGCCTCGCTGCTCCCCACGGTGGGGGCTGCAGCCCACATTGGGGGTGGCTTTCAGAGCCACTGCTGCAGTCCCTTCATAGCATAAATAGGCTGGGTTGGGTTGGAAGGGTCCTTAAAGGTTATCTAATTCCACCTCCTGCCACGGGTGGGGACACATTTCCCTATCCCAGGTTGCTCCAAGCCCCATCCAACCTGGAACCATGTTCACTCATTGGCTCAGCTGGTCAGAACTTGGTTGTAATAATGCCAAGGTCATGGGTTCAATCCCCTGTGTGGGCCATTGACTTGAGAGTTGGACTCGATGATCCCTGTGAGTCCCTTCCAACACAGAATAGTCTGTGATTCTGTGATCTCCAACTTCCCTGCAGCAGAGACCCGCCCGTGCATCCCCCAGGTGTCCCTGGGAGGTGACCAAAACGTCCCTCCCCTGTGTGAGGAGGAGGAAGAGGAGGAGGAGGAAGAGGGAGCACTGGCCCTGTCCCACTCCAACCCTCCGTGCTGCTGCAGACCTTGGAGCAGAAACGGGAAGAGCAAAGGCAAGTCCAGGCAGAGATGAAAGGGGTAGTTGAGGAGAAGCAGAGGGGCAAGGGACAGCAGCAGGAGGGGCAGGAGGAGGAGCCCAGGCTGGAGTCCCAGCAGCAGAAGGTGGGAAGGGGAGTGGGGGGTGGCTACAGGTGGGCTGGGCAGCTGGACAGGTGCTGTGCCACCCAGGACCACCGGGCCAGGATGGAAGCAGAGCAGGAGAAGGAGCTGGCAGGGCTCAGGGACACACAGGAGCAGCCCCGGGGCTGGCAGACAGAGCGGGTGAGCGGCCCAGGGATGGGTGAGGTGCTCACCTGCCACAGCTCCTGTCCCCATTCCTGCAAAGGGGCGGCACCCCTGGATGCAGGGGGGGGTCTGCAGGACCAGCCCTCGGAGCCCGGGCATGTCCTGGAGTGGTGCTGACAGAAAACCAAAGCCATGGCCAAGTGCTTCCATAGCTGCCCCAGAGGGAAACCCTTGAAACCTCCCCTGTCCCCTTTTTGAGCAGGATGCTCTGAGGGCCAAGCAGAGCCAAGAGGTGTTGAAGCAGGGGTGGTGGGAAAGGCACACCCTGCCTCAGTGGTGAAAGACTGCAGAGTCCCCCACGTTGACCTGCAAGGACAAGGGAGAGCCCCACATCTTTCCCTCAGGACAGTGCAGACCCTGCAGCAACTCTCCCCTGGAGAAGAGGAGGCTCAGGGGAGACCTCATCACTCCCTACAACTACCTGAAAGGAGGTTGTAGCCACGTGGGGATTGGTCTCGTCTCTCAGGCAACCAACAGTAGGACAAGAAAGCATGAGCTGAAGCTCTGCCAGGGGGTGTTTAGGTTGGATATCAGGAAGAACTTCTATCCAGAGAGAGTGCTTAGGCATTGGAATGGCCTGCCCAGGGAGGTGGTAGATTCTCCAACCGTGGAGGTTGTTAAGGTGAGACTGGATGTGGCACTGAGTGCCATGATCTGGTAATCAAAGTGGGGTTGGACCAAGGTTTGGACTTGACGATCTCAGAATTCTCTTCCAGCCCAACTGATTCTATGATCCTCCATCTCCATCCTCACAACAGCACAGACACCCATCTCCATTCCCCAGGGCAGCAGAGAAGTCACCCTCAATATTCCATGCTCCAGAGACCCCCACCTTCACCACACTGTATACTGGAGACCCCCAAGTCCATAGAGATGCAGTGGTGACCCCAGGATAGCGTAGATCACCTTCTGGGTCACCCAGGACAGGCAAAATCCTGACCTCAGTTGTCCAAGACACTGGAGACTCCCCACCTCCAGCCCCCAGGACAGAAGAGACTGTCACCTGCATCGTCCCATGCAGTGAAGAGCCACCTTCACCCTTGGTTCAGTGGAGACCCCTTGTCTCCGTTGTCCCATGCAGCAGAGACTCCTGCTTCTATCCTCCAGGACAGTGCAGACTCCTGTCTCCATCTCCCAGGGTATCAGGGACTTCATCCTATCTCCCCCAGTGCAGAGGGACTTTCACCCAAGTGTTTGGTTTCTTGCATTTCTGACAGCTCTTGGACCGTTCACAGCTGCAGGAATTACAAAAGGAATTGTCTAGAGAGACCTTTTAGAGAATGTGCCCTGGGAGCCCAGGATGCCAGTGCAATGCCAGCCTCATCCCCACAGTGTGGGCAGCACTTGAGGTGGGGATTCTGCCCCTCTGCTCTGCTGAGCCCCCCCTGCAGAGCTGCCTCCAGCCCTGGGGCCCCAGCACAGCAAGGACGTGGAGCTGCAGGAGAAAGTCCAGAGGAGGCCATAGAGATGCTCCGAGGGCTGGGGCCCCTCTGCTCTGCAGACAGAGTGGGAGAGCTGGGGGTGTTCAGCCTGGAGAAGAGAAGGCTGCAGGGAGAGCTTAGAGCCCCTTCCAGTGTCTAAAGGGGCTCCAAGAGAGCTGAAGATGGACTTGGAAAAAGGGATGGAGTGACAGGAGAAGGGGGAATGGCTTTGCACTGCCAGAGGGCAGAGGTAGGTTGGGTATTGGGAAGAAATTCTTCCTGAGAGGATGTGGATGCCCTGGCACAGGGTGCCCAGAGAAGCTGTGGCTGCCCCTTCCCTGGAAATGTTCAAGGCCAGGTTGGAGGGGGCTTGGAGAAACCTGGGCTGGTGGAAGGTGTCCCTGCCCATGGCAGGGAGGTGAAATGGGATGATCTTTAAGGTCCCCCCTAACCCAAAGCAGTCTATGAGCCTGTGATTTCTATGAAATATGACATAACTTCAAGCACAGGGCAGTTGCTTTCACACAGGTATGAACAGGAGTGTTGTCACATGACCTATTGGACTACAGAAAAAAATGTGAGGAAAACTACTATGCCTTTGCCTCTTCACTGCAGAACAGAAACCAGTTGTGTTTTATAATGGTGAGTTATTCTCAGGTCCTGTGAATTGAGAGAAATCAGTGAAAAGAGTGTTCCCTTCCAAGGAAAACCTGATGCACTTTCCAAAAATACAGAATTCTGCATTTCTGAACTGGTTTGTCACACAGAAGATTTTTCAGGATTATATGGGCATAGAATTGTGTGTGAGGGAGAGACTGAGGTAACACAACAAGGGTTAATTCCCTTCTCACTCTCTCATTTCCTTATTAGAGCTAAAATCTGTAGCACAATTCCCCATGGCACTCCCTTTGGCAGCTGCTCGTTGTTAAGTAAACACACATTCCCATCAGATAAATACACTTTGGTGTCATAAACTTCCACAGCCATCACACACTGTTGCTTCACTTCCAGCATCCTCCTGTCTCCAGGGCAGATAGTGACCCCTGAAATAAAACACGAGGTTGGCTCCCAAGAACCAACAACAACAACCTGGTAACATGGTTTGCATTAAGAAATGCAACTCTATTATTGGAAGGTGCTAATCTGGGGATTAATAATAGAAGCACTCCTAAATTGGCTTGGAAACCTGAAGTTTGCATTAGGCTTTGTCCCAGAGCAATGAGAGCACCAGTGACGCTGATTTCTGTGACAAAGACACCTTCCCACTGCCATAAACCAGATTTCAGGGGGAACAGAGGACAGGCACAGGCAGCAGCAGCGATGGTCACTGTGAAACTCTGGGCAGGAGTCAAGGACTGAAGCAGAAGTGTTCTCCTTCTTCGTCCTCCCAAGTATCCAGTACCCTGGATCCAAACACTCCATGGCAAAGCAGCAGAGAAGTGGCACAAGGCAATTCTGACACAGCTTTCCAAGCTCTGGGGCCCATTTCCTGTTGTTAGTCTGCAGTGGATTAATTGGTCTGATTTAGAGAGAAGCCCATCAAGTGGAGAAACACCAACTTCAGCTTTAAAATCACTGCACTTGAAAAGACATATCCTGCTTCTGCCTTAAGATTGGGCTGCCCACTGCCAACAGGGTGGATGCAGTTACAAAGGAAATGTATATTCCTGAAAAAAAAAAAAAAGAAAGGTGAGGGGTTTATAATCAAGCTTTTAATTTACTTACTACCTAAAAATCCAGTTTCTACAACACAGTGCAATTAGGAAGAGCAGATGGGACTCACACATGAAGATCTTTGCTCTTGTACAGGAATTCTCTCATTTTAATTTTATTGAAAAAGAATACAGATGTCCTCAGAGCGCCCAAGTAACTACTCTGGGAAGATAAAGCCTTCAGAGAAACTCAAATTGGGCTCCAAAGTGTCCTGTTTTCCTTTACAGCCCCTTTTACTACAGATCAGGTTGGTGATGCCTGGGAAGGAGGACGGGCACCCATCGGGACATCAGGTCCAGCTGGAACTCTGGAGAAGGGGACTCTGATGAACAAGGTCCTCACTGCTGGGCTGCTGGAGGAAGGTGATACCCACAAAGGTGACACGACATTCAAGGGCAGGTTCTGATTCTGCAAAAAAGCTTATTTTACAAATTAAAGGCATCTGATAATCATACAAGAAGGGGAACACACAGAGACTAAATGTTATGGACTCTTGCTTGCTGACATAGTAAACCCAAACCTCCTCTTCTTTTAAAAACAACAAGAAGCATTTCTTTCTCAGAAGAAAGAGTAAAAATTGTGGAAATAGCAGCAGAAGAGCTTATCTCACAGATAAATCTTTGGATGTCCAGAGCTCTCATAGCCAGCTTCAGGGGGCAATTGTCCAGAAAGTTCTCAAATTTGGAAGATAATTTCAGTGCTATCATATCAACAATGACATCACAATGGAGTAAATAGCCTGTCAACAGGAGAACAAATAATCCTTAATTCAGCATCTACAAGCTCAGACTGGCTTCAAAACTAGTGAAAATTGAGTATTAGTAAAAATAATAAAGAACAAATCAGTGGCTTCTTACCCTACAGAGCCTGGATAATGCACTGTCACAACCTGTAGGTTCTCACAGGGTCATTAAATTGTTATTCTGAAAATTAACATTTCTGCATACAATATTGATTATGATGAATTTGCACTTTTCTTCCTACCACGCTCCTCAGCCATCCCAACAACGCAGCCACCAGAGGGTCTGGGGACAAACAGCACCCTCCTCAACAGCTACAAGGGATGGAGGGAGAAGAGGGAAAGGAGGGAGCGAGGGAAGGGAGGGAGTGAGGGAAGGGAGGGAGGGTTAACTTTTATCCTCTCCACTCAGAGGTGTATCTTTAAATGACCTTAAGGGTTGGCAGAGTGCATAAATAAAGGTGGATTTATATTGTCACTAAACCAATCCCTTTTCTAGTGTTTATTCCCACAATAATCTGCTTCAGAGCATCCTCCCAGTGCTGGGGAGAGCTTCCTTACAGCAGCTCATCCATGAGGTCCCAGAGCACACAGGCTTCAGCTGATGGTCCCTCAACTCCAGGTTTTGGTGTGGGCACCAGCCAACAGCAAGAGCTCACAGGACACAACCCCCCTGCTCGGACACACCCCCCCTGCTCGGACAGAGCCCCCCTGCTCAGACACAGCCCTGCATCCCCCAGCACAGCTCCTCAGTCCCTTGTGCTCTCCAAACTTTCTCTGCCTCAGGAAAATGCAGGCTTGCAGTGCCTAAAGGGACTCCAGGAGAGCTGGGAAGGGGACTTTGGACAAGGGATGGAGGGACAGGACAAGGGGGAATGGCTTCCCACTGCCAGAGAGCAGGGTTAGATGGCATATTGGGAAGAATTCTTCCCTGTGAGGATGATGAGGCCCTGGCAGAGATTGACCAGAGAAGCTGCGGCTGCCCCATCCCTGGAAGTGTCCAAGGCCAGGTTAGATGGGGCAGCCAGTGCCAGGGCTGGACAACCCTTTCTATGAAGAAATTTCCCTAATATCTAATAAAAACCTCTGATGCAACTTGAGAATGTTTCCTCTCATCCTGTTGCTTGTTCCCTGGGAGCAGAGCCTGACCCCCCTGCCAGCTCCACCTGTCAGGAAGCTGTAGTGAGGT
>JAOXXN010000137.1:5204162-5216122 GCA_026770055.1 Myrmophylax atrothorax
CTCCAGCAGCTCCATGTCCTTCCTGTGCTGGCCCCAGGGCTGGAGGCAGCTCTGCAGGTGGGGTCTCACCTGAGGGGCAGAGGGGCAGAATCCCCCCCTGCCCTGCTGCCCACGCTGTGGGACCAGCCCAGAATACATTTGCTTGTTTGAGGATAATTGAATCAGAATAATATAAAGAATTCATTTGTGTATGACTTGCCAATTGTTGTTTAGCCACCTGTACAGCCAGTGAAATAAGTCATAAAACGTACTGCAATCAGCAGGAATTTGTTAGACACTGAGGGTAGCATTTATTTTGTTAAACCCAACTCCTCTTCCTGGAAGTTGGGCATCTGTCTTAATTAGTAATGGGAGACCTGCCCTTCCAGATGTATCCAGTTCCCTCCTGAGTGAGATGACACAGAGCCAGCCTTGCAGCCAAATTCCTGGTTCAGGCAGTCGTGTAAGGGCACATCACATGGATTTTTACCCATGGGCACAGGTCCTGAACTACCTGTGGGAGCTCTGAGTCTGTTCGTGCCACTGAATGGGATCCACAAACATGGATTGGTGTTTGGCTTCTTGCCTTGTATTGTTCCTGTGTCTGTGTGTCAGTGCCTGAAGGGCTCCAGGAGAGCTGGAGAGGCACTTAGGACAAGGGATGGAGAGACAGGACAATGGGAAATGGCTTCCCATTGCCCGAGGGCAGGGCTAGATGGGATATTAGGATGGAATTGTTCTCTGTAAGGGTGGGCAGGCCCTGGCACAGGTTGCCCAGAGAAGCTGTGGCTGCCCCATCCCCGGAAGGTCCTAGGCCAGGCTGGAGAGGGCTTGGAGCAAGCTGGGCTGGTGGGAGGTGTCCCTGCCCATTGCAGGTGTGGAACAAGATGATCTTTAAATCCCTTCTGTCTCAGAATGACCTTTGGCACAGAGAAAAATCAAACAGACCCATCAAAAGCAGATTTACCTCAGCAGGAATCTGATATTTGGAAAGGGCTCATGACAGGCATCTCAAGGAAGGGCCAAGGATCTGAGTTTCTCTTCCCTCTTCCCATGTTTTCTAGAGCTCCATTCTGCCATTCCATCACCATGGTGCCCTTCCCACCCTGCAGCTCTCAGGAAGCTGCACCGTGGGGCAATCCCAGCCACGGCTTCACTCTCTTACCCAGGACTCCCACATTCAGCTTTGGTGCCTTTTCCCAGAGATTCCCTTCATGTCGTGTCTCCTTTAGCCCCAGTGGAGCTGTGCCAGGTTATGCCAGAGGAAGGGGTAGAGGGCAGCTCCTTTCACTCATCCCTAACAATATTCCTGCTTGGGAGAGGATGGGGAGCCGTGTATCTGACAGGAATAACCATGAAAGCTGCACCTGAGGGTCCTTTTTTGTCCTCCCTGCACTAATTGCCTGGCTCTGCCACACTGCTGGGGGCTCGGGGGCTCCACACTGGCAAGTTTGGCACAGAATAAAACCCAACATTCCCTGCAGTTCTTCAGGAAGCCCACGGGGGTTTCACTCTGCCTCAGATCGGGGTAGTTCTTTCCCTGGTAAATCACCAAGGAATACAGCAGTGAAGGATCGTTTTCTCTAAGCATCCCATTAATTTTTTCATTTAGTTGGAGCTAAGCTGATATCTGCTGCTTTTGTGGCAGGGAAAATGGAAGCTGCAGAGTGTGCAGGGCAATGCTGCTGCCTATCGAGTCCTTGAAATATATCTGCTTATTCATCCCTTTTGAATCCAGGAAGAGACTCTTTCTCTATTGTGAAATATGTTCAATTTTGTTGATCTAGTCAGAAAAAGGAAAAAATGTCTTAAAGCACAGTAGATACTTTTCCTTGTGTATTCCTTTTCCCTGTGAGTGTAAGAACAGCCCACAGACACGCTCACCTTCCAAACTGAGGCTTGTCTTGCATCACATGAAGAGCAAGGAATTCTTCTCACCTTGATCAGATGCTGGAATTTTTATATTCTGATTCTTTTAATGTAAAGATTTTAGAAATAGTCAGGGAACTTGTTTTGAAAAAAAACCTGTTAATATTCACAGAATCAGAATCTCCTGAGTTAGAAGGGGCCCACAAGGATCATGAACTACAGGGCATACCAAAAATTCCATCCTGTCCCTGAGGGCCTTGCCCAAACCCTCCTGGAGCTCTGGCAGCCTTGGGGCTGTGCCCACTGCCCTGGGGAGTCTGGTCAGTGCCCACCACCCTCTGGGGGAAGAGCCTTTTCCTAAGATCCAACCTAAACCTGCCCTGGCACAGCTCCAGGCCATTCCCTGGGTCCTTTCCCTGGTCACAGAAGGCAGAGGTTGGAGCTGCCCCTTCACTGCCCCTCCTGAGGAAGCTGCAGATTGGGATGAGGTCTCCCCTCAGTGTCCTCTTCTCCAGATGAACTGACCAAGTGCCCTCAGGTGCTCCTCATGTGGCTCCCCCCTGAGACCCTTCCCCAACCTCATTTGCCTCCTTTGGACACTCTTTAGATCCTTCTAATCTCGTGGTGCCCAAAACTGCCCTCAGGACTCTCACACCAGGTTGTTAATTTTGGTACAGAACAAGATTTCCTTCCCCTCCAGCCAGCCCTGAGATGGATATTCTATTAAAAATCTATAACCATTGACCAAAATAACCATTATGCTGCAATCAGTAATCCCCCAATATCTCACACGGCAGATCTTTATTATATCACACGCTTAACCTGACTTAATGTATTATATAGCACCCATTAGTGGAACAGATTAACTTCAGATGTTCCCTTTTCCACATTAATAATGCAATCAGGAATTTATGCCAGACACTTTCTGTTCGAAGCTGCGTCAGGAAGATCTGAAGAAAGATGAAAAAAACACCCCTCGTGCATCTATTGAATAAGAAATGCTTGATTTTGTAGCGTTTGGTGCGAATCAAAGGGCTGGAAAACAAAATATTTGAGTTGTGGAACAACTGATAGGAAGGCAGGGAGAGCAGCTGCACAGCAGTGTGTTGGTCAAGGTTAAGACTCTTTTATGGTAATGAAAGCTCCGTTCCTGTGAGCTTGCCATGGGCAATGTGTTTGTTCATTATGTGGGAAGCACAGGAAGCCCAGGATTGTTTCATTTGCTGCCTTTTAACTGCTGGTGCTTTTGAAAATGAGCTGGTAGGTAATTATAATACACTCACTACTTTGCCATCTTTATTAGCCTTTGGCATGACGGGCTCTTTGTGTGACTTGGGAGGCTTTTAGTGTGGTGGCCTCAGCAAATTCTTTCTAGTTAAGACAGGAACTATTTGGCATCCACTCTCCGATACTTCTCCATTTGAAGCTTCTCCACGGATTTGTTTTGCTGTGAAAGGAGAGGAAAAAAGACACCACGAACAAGTCACAGTCATCTGGATGCAAATATCCCCTCCTGACATCAGGAATCTTCTCAAAATCAGCTCACACAGTGGAAAACAAACGCTCAGAGTCACCAGCCGGTGTGTTGAATAATTTCCAAGAGAAAGAAACCCCAATTAGTCCGTGTGTGTATTCTGAGAGCAGAGAGAAACAGCTGAATTCGTCACGTAAATCACTCCTTGTGAATTATTCACTGCATCTTACCCCAGGTATTAGCAAGGCAGGAAGTTTTCCCTGGAAATCAATAACCGAATGTGGGAATTAGGGGAAAACATGCTTACCTGGTAGCTCAGAAATGCAACTGTTTATTTGAGAACAAGGGAGGCAAAATGAAACACCATCACCTGAGGACCAGGCAGTGTCTGGTGCCTCCGGGTTGTTTCTGACTGATGCGTCCTTGGTTATCCATATTTTATTCTTATGCTGAAATGACTGTGCTCCAGTTTTCCCCCTCTGTGTATCCATGGGGAAGTGGTGCCTGGGCAGGGCTGGCTGGGGGTACAATGTGGGAGGAGAAGGATTAAGGAAATGAAGTGTGGCAGGAGGTAAAGCTGCTCCCTCTCCTTCAGTCCCTCTCCCTGATCAGCACAGCCTATTACAGGACATGTCCCAGAGAGATTTCCCACCGGGACTGAGGCTGCTGGTGCTGGAATTCTGGGATTCCCTCCTCCAGCCCAGCCCCTCCTGAGTGTGCACAACACACTGTTGTTCCACCTCGCAGTGTCACAGCAATGCTGACACACATTTTAGTGCTGTGCCCAGCCCATGGCACATTGACCATTTCCAAAGGGAATCAGAGAATCACAGAATATCCAGAGCTGGAAAGAACCCCTGAAGATCATGGATTCCAGCTCCTGGCCCTGCACAGGACACCCCAACCATCCCACCTCCAGCCTCCTGGGGCTCTTGAGGTGGACCTGCCCTGTGTTGAGTTTGCTCAAGGCTTTGGCCTTGTTTTGGTTCTCCAGGCCCTTCCATGAAGTAACTAAACTGTCATCAGGGAGTGATGGGAGTGCTGAGTGGAGCCAATGGACCTGCAGCCATTAGAGGGGCACAGCTGGCATCGACCCCATCAGTGCTGCTGGGTGGGAGGAATTTGCATCTCCAAATTAACAAGCTCCTGAAGCTACAGTTACTAGACAAGCTCTTGGCTTTGCCTATCCCAGAGGACTGTGCACTCCCACAGTGCCCATGGCTGCCTCTCCACAGAGCCTGTGGGTTGTTGAACCAACCATTGTAGGTGGGTAAAGAAAATGCAAGACTGGCACCCTTTTCTTGCTAAGGCCAAACTCTTCCATCTGAGTCTGAGGTTCCCATTTCTGTGCATTTAAATTGGATTTCTCTTTATCCCTGTCCATCACAGGAATGGAACAGCTGCAAGCAGGGCAGGTTTCACACACAGTGTGGGTCCCTCCCACCCACTGCTGGGTGACCTCCCTTCTCATGGCCTGGAGCTCCAGCCCCTGCCCCCTCAGTCTTAGAGCTGGCCTGGAGCTCCAGCTTTCCCCCTCCTCTTCCCCCTGAGCTGGGAGCAGTGAGTGAAGGAGGAAGTTTGCTCTGACAGGAAGAAATCCCTGCCCCATCCTCTAAAAGCTGTCCTCAGGGAGGGGACCTGCAGGAGCTGGAGGGGCCATTTTGCTCCCTGATGGAGCAGACTGAGAGTGGAGCTGAGGGAGCTGCTGTCAGTCAGTGTGTGGTGAGCTGCAGAGAACTGCCTGTCACAGCTGTGTCCTTGGAGGGGACACAGACCTTTCCTATCCCTTCCTCGCCCCACTGGGATGGAGAGGGGCAGGGAGCAGCGAGGATGCCATCCACACATCTCAGGAGGGTGGTGGGTGCTGTCAGTGCTGCTGGGAGTCCCTGTGGGAGCATGGAAAGGATCCAGGAATCTTGACCATAGCACATGTCCCTGTGTCAGAGCCCATGTGGTGACACTGGGATGTTCTCAGAGGTTCTGCTCTGCTTCTTGGGCCCCATCCAGCAAATATCAGAAGAACAATCCTGGGAGGTCAGTGCCAAATTCCTGGCAGCACTGAGCCAGCAGGTAGGGAAGCTGAGGACTTGTCCCATGCCGTGCCCATGGGGCTGGAAGGGGCCACCCATCCCCTCCATGTGGCTCCAGGCATGCCCAGCCCAAGGCAGGGAGGGCATGTGGAGCCTCAGGGGTCTGTGCTCACTTTTCTGTGGAGAAGTAAAACAGGAGGAAAGAAACATGGAGCCAAATTCATCTCTTCTTGCAGTTCCGGCTCAGTGCAGTCCATTCACACCTGCCCATTAACGGGCGATCTGGAGTCACTAACTCTGCTCCCGACACCCGACACCTTCCAGCAGCTCTGCCCCTTCCACAGCTCTCTTTATTTACGGGGCTCACCAGACATAACCTCTCCAGAAGCACAGGAGAGACTTAAAAAATAATTGGACCAAGAGGGAAATGCAGCTGTTGCCTTCCTAAATCTGCCAGTGCCTCATGGGAGCAGGGAGCAGAAAGCAGGGAGCAGGGAACAGGGAACAGGGAGCAGGGAACAGGCTCGAGCCCCAGCCGGGACAACCAGAGCTGCTGCCGGCAGCGGTGCAGGGACCCCGAGCCCGTGGCAGTGGTTGCACCCAGAGCAGTGGGGGAACGGCAGCCACTGCTCAACAGCAGCTCCCTGACCTCAATTTTCTCAGCGGAGAAAAGAGCAGGTCAAGTGGAAAGTGCTTAAGGAGGAAATTTGTTTCCTTACAGCCGGGCAGTCGGGAAGATAGGCGGCTATCGTGTGTGCTGGAATAAACCAAATTAATTTTGTGCTGTGCCCTGAATCGAGGAGAGGGAGGGCAAGGCAGGGGAGGAAGCAGGGAAGATAATGGACTTTGATGTTTTACTTGAACTCAACAAAACACCTGGCAAGAAGCAGCGACTCACTACAACTGCAGCTCCAAACGCTCCTAACCCAGGCAACTGCTTCCCTTTTGTTTTCTTTCTTTACAATCTAATCTTGAGCATTAACCAGGGGGGTTTATATTTCCAGTGTAATAAAAGGTGCATTGTGAAAGGAAGATGGAGACAAGAGGCTTTAATAACTTCCTCTGCTTCCCCTGAAGGGCTTGTGCCATCCACTTATTGCAAAGCAAACCCTTCCAGCGAGACCCCCGCAGTGAGGGGAGGGCTGAGGGGACATGGCAGTGGCTGTTGGGAGGACCTGGCCCTCCAAAAGCAGGGTCTTTCTGGCACATTTCTTCCAAATTGCTTTGTCTCCCTGCTGCTGCAACAGGGGCAGGAAGGTCCCTGGATCCTGAGAGCTGATATCCCATTAAAAATGTTGCTGTCAACATCATCTTCCTTTGCTGCCTCCTTCTCTCCCTCTCTGTCATCCCTTCAAGCCTCTGCATCACATTCCAATCCCCTGAACCAGCCACAGCCTGGATTTGCTTTGTTTGGAAGGAGGGGGCCTCCAGATACCTGCCAAGCCTCTCCTTGCTCCTGATCCCGAGTTTTGGGATGGGAACAGGCTCCAAGTATTCCAAGTCTTCCCATAAAGCCAGCTTTCAAGTCAGGCTGGAACAGAAGTGACAGCGCTCTCCTAATGCCAGCTTCTAAAAATACATTACGTGGTTGATAATTGAATGTGAGATGAAAAGTAAGTTTTAAGCAGAAGTAAGAGCTGCCTATTTCTGGCAAATTCCCAGCTCCCCCAGCCCCCTGTGAAATGTCAGTGCATATCAATATCGTCTGCCTGGAAGATTTCCATTTTGGTGAGCAGGCAGGCACTGCTCAGGAGAGTTTGGGCTTTAACTGGAAGCATCTTTGGGTTCTCAGGTCCAACAGCACCTTCTCTGTGCTGGTTGTGGTGAGGCTCCAGAGCCCCTCCTTGCCCCTTGTATCTGGTGCAGCCAATCCCCCCATGCTGCTCTTCATGGATGAGGGAGAAGTTCCCTGCTGCTCTTCATGGATGAGGGAGAAGCTCCCTGCTCTTCATAGATGAGGGAGAAGCTCCCTGCTATTCCTGGAGGAGGGAGAAGTTCCCTGCTCTTCATGGATGAGGGAGAAGCTCCCTGCTCTTCATGGATGAGGGAGAAGCTCCCTGCTATTCCTGGAGGAGGGAGAAGTTCCCTGCTCTTCATGGATGTGGGAGCAGGTCCCTGCTATTCCTGGATGAGGGAGAAGCTCCCTGTTCTTCATGGATGAGGGAGAAGCTCCCTGCTCTTCATGGATCAGGGAGAAGCTCCCTGCTCTTCATAGATGAGGGAGAAGCTCCCTGCTCTTCATGGATCAGGGAGAAGCTCCCTGCTCTTCATGGATCAGGGAGAAGCTCCCTGCTTGGGATCCTAAACCCAGCAAACCAGAGGGACATCCTTCCATACCGCTGGAGCTGGAATAAGTGATTGTAGCATCACAGGACTGGGGTTGGAAAGGACTGTAAAAGCCATTTCATTCCACTCCCCTGCCATGGGCAGGGCCACCTTGCACTAGACCAGGTTGCTCAGAGCCTCTTTCTTCCCTGAAATGGATTTGTCCCTCATGTCACACATGAGCCCCAGTCAAGGAGTTCCTGGGGCAGGATGCTGGTTAGGATGCTGGTTGTATCCCCCCAAAAAGGACCTTTATGCTTCCTCTGTGCCTCTGTGTGTGCCATTTTGTTCCTTGAAGGCCCATCTTCGACTATCCCTGGAGGGGTTCAAGGAACTGGACCTCAGTGCTCTGGTTTACAAGGTGATGGTTGGTCAGAGGTTGGACTTAAAAACCTTGGAGGTCTTTTCCTATCTAAATGATTCCAGGATTCTGTGATTCTGTTTTATTGTTAATAACCAAATTCCTGAGCAAGGACATGCTCCCTTGTTTTGATTGCCAAACCTAAGAATTCTGGGATAGTCATTTAAATTTGTGGCTCTGTAAGAAGGGCTTACAGGAGACTTCCAGGAAACCTTTCAGAATACATTTTAGGATACCTTCCCATCGTTATTCACAGATCTATAATGTGTGTTATTCTAATAAAACTTCTTTATTAACCCTGACCTCCTTCTGCCCAGTTTATCTCCTCATTCCGATGCGTGGATATTCCTGTTTGGTTGCAAAATGGGAAGGCTGAGCTCATTGGCTTTGCCTTTGCTCACACAGAGGTGTTCTCAGCCGACCAATGAAATGCACTCCAGCAAAATGGATGAGGTAATGCTGTGAATTTGCACTTTTCTGCTAAAAATAGAGGGTTTCTCCTCTCTTTCCTTCAAGTTGCTGCTTGGAATGTGATGAAATGCCAAATGTCTTGGATGAGAAGCTGGTCCCGAGGCACGTCCTCCCCATGGTGAGGAGGGTGCGGTGTCCCAGGAGCCCCACGGGGGTGGGTGAGAGGAAGGGTGAATGTTTCCCCCATGAATCCTGTGGAGGGTGTCCATGTTGTAGGGACAGGAGATGGATTTCAGTAATGAAACTGTGCCCTGGGCAGGTCCCTCAGTGTGGGCAGCAGGGCAGAGGGGGATTCTGACCCTCCACCCCTCAGGTGAGACCCCACCTGCAGAGCTGGCCCCAGCCCTGGGGCCAGCACAAGAAGGACATGGAGCTGCTGGATCAAGTCCAGAGGAGGCCATGAAGATACTCCAAGGGCTGGAGCCCCTCTGCTCTGGAGCCAGGCTGGGAGAGCTGGGATTGTTCAGCCTGGAGAAGAGAAGCTCCAGGGATACCTTATTGAGGTCTTTCAATACATAAAGGGGCTTTTAAAGAAAGATGGAGAGACTTTCTACCAGGACTTGTTGTGACAGGACAAGAGGGAATGCCTTCCACTGCCAGAGGGCAGGGATAGATGGGATATTGGAAAGGAATTCTTGGCTGTGAGGTTGGGCAGGCCCTGGCACAGGTTGCCCAGAGAAGCTGTGGCTGCTCCATCCCTGGGAGTGTCCAAGGCCAGGTTGGATGGGGCTTGGAGCAACCTGGGCTTGGGCAGGGGGTGGGACAAAGATGATCTTTAAGATCACTTCCCACCCAAACCAATCTGGGATTCGGGGATTCTAAAAACAAGGGAGCTTTGTCCTGAGATCTGACTTTGTGCTCCCTGTGTGTGGAACCAAACCAGAGCTGGGACATTGCAGTGGGGTGAGTTTGGGTGACCTGTGGGTTTGCAGGTGAGCCATCAGGTGGGCAAATTCTCCAGAGAGCTGGGAGTGTTATTCCCAGTGTTGGCCACGGTACAGAGTCGTGTGAGAGAGCAGAGTGTGAGCTGGCCTTTCATGCTTGGTCAGTGATGCATCTCCCTGTATGTGGCCATCAGACAGGAGCATGTTGTACCCAGACCTCTCATCTCCTCACACTGCTCCTGGAAATCTGTTGGTTGAGGCTGGTTGGCTTTTGTGAGGCAGCCAGGCTGGGAACAGACTCGTGTGTGCTCAGGATGCTCTGGCTCAGCACCCTGAGGTCATGGCTGGCTGCTGGCTGTGCATCCCAAGGCTGCTGCTGGGATGCTCCTGGTGCAGGAATTATGTGCCTGGCACTTGGGGTAACACCTGGGACACTCAACTCTGTGACTCCAAAGAAAAGGAGGCTCAGAGGAGAACGTTGTGCTCTCTGCAACTCCTTGACAGTCCCTTCTCCCACGTAACAAGGGACAGGACAAGAGGACATGGACTCAAGTTGTGCCAGGAGAGGTTTAGATTGGCTATTAGGGAAAATTTCTTCCCTTAAAGGGAAGTCAGACACTGGAACAGCTGCCCAGGGCAGTGGTGGATTTGAGCATGGTGCTGATAACCCCAAGGCTGCAGTTTCGATCCCCATACAGGCCATCCACTGAAGGGTTGGACTCAATCCTTGTGTGTCCCTTCCAACCCAGAATATTCTGTGAGGTCTATGACTGTGAAATCTATGGAGTGTTCAAAAAACTTATGGATGTGGCCCTTGGAACATGGTTTAGTGGTGAACAAAATGATGCTGAGCTGGACTCGCAGGTCTTGGAGACCTTTTCCAACATTAACAATTCTATGAAACTGCCTGAAATATCCTCTCCCACCTAAACCAGCAGCTCTGGGACTTGGGATGGAGAGACCAAGAAGCCTTTCCCTCCTTGTGAGTAAGAGCACGTCATCTATGGTCAGTCCTGGTTGCTTCCTGATCCCAACCCTTGGGACAACCCTCGGGACAACCCTCCTGATCCCACAGGCCTCATCTGGCTGTAACCTCAGTGCTCTGCTGCAAACCAGCCCCTTTGCCACAGGGCTACTCTCCCCCTGGGAGTGGCAATTACCCCTCTGGGAGGCACAACACACATTCCCAGTCCTCATTCCCACTGGGCACTGTCCCCTCTTTGGTGGTGGCTCTGTGGTGTTCCTGAACACCAGCACTTGGATCGATGCCTCTTACATTGCATAGAAATGTGCTGCTATTGATCCTCTGGACTTCACCTGCTCTTCCAACCCCCAAACATCTCCTTTCTGGCAGCACAGTGGTAATTGTTCGGGGCAATCTCTCTGCATTTCCTTCCCTGACAGAAGCTCTGCCCTTTTATCCCTCATACAAGGTGTCTGTTTGCTTCCTCCCTTGTTTAGTGTGGAAATCCAAGAATTCTGCTCTAAAGAACAATTTACCTCCTTCACAAGCATCCTTCCCAAACAAACACATGGTAGGCAAGAATGTGTTTGGGAGCACATTGGAATTTGCTGGCACAAATGAGCATTGTGCTGGCAATTAGCAGAACCTTCCTTATATCTCCTGCACAGGAGTGATTACTAAAAGATATGTCCTCTCAAAGCTTTTTTCTGCCAAAAGGAAGTGGAGTGTTGTTGGATTTGTGGCTCCTGTTGAGCTCCTCACTGTTTAGAGTAGGATAAGGACTATTTTCCTATTTGTGTGGTGTGTGCAAGTCCCGTGCCAGAATCTGGGCTCAGTGCCAGCTCTCTGGAATGACCTGGAGGGGAGGAAGAGGGCATTTTCAGGAGCAGTAACCATTGGTTTTATCAGGATCCTGCTGATTGCAGAGGTAAAACCTCCCTCCCAGTGCTCCCAAGGCTGTGACCTCCACTGGCAGCAGTGCCTGTGGCATCCCAAAGGCCACACTCCTGGGACAGCATCTTGGAGAGGGAAGGAACTGGTGCCCACACCTCAACCAGGAATCCCCTTTCACTGCAAATCTGCCCTGTTTTCCTTTGTCCTGTGCCAGTCTGGGGGGTTAGCACTGAACCAAAACTTATCTATTTTTCGGCCTTTGTTCCCTCTCCTGCCCCATATCTGTCTCCTCTGGTTAGGCTGCAAATTCCTTGGAGCTGGAGGTTCCCTGAGGAGCACACAGCTCCTTCCACCACGGTGCTCCAGGTGATTTGCTGCCTCCCAGTGTGCTGTAACACAAGGAATAAAAAATGGAGACTCTTAGTTGTATTATTCACCTCCCACTTACTCACCCGTGAGAGCACTCAGAGAACTGACTCAGGTGTGTGGAGCAGCTGGAATGTCAAACACTGAGGAAAGACTCAGCACTGCCTGCCGATGCCAACAGGGAAATATTCCAGGTGCTGTGGGAGACCCCTTTCATTTACATCCTGCTTTTAGAGTCACAGGATGGTTTGGGTGGAAGAGACCTAAAAGCTCATCCAGTCCCACCCCCTGCCATGGGCAGGGACACCTCCCACCAGCCCAGGGTGCTCCAAGCCCTGTCCAA
>JAOXXN010000137.1:5233361-5245766 GCA_026770055.1 Myrmophylax atrothorax
CTTCTTTCCCAGCCAGCTGCCAGGCTGAGGGCTCAGCTGTGCCCTGGGCAGCTGCTGCCAATGGGCCATTGGGAACAACTTGTGAGAGATTATATAGAGGGTGGAGAATACACAGCTATGGTCACACCCACACAGTGGTCTCATTTGCTGAACCAAGACAGTGTTTCGTGGGGGTCCAAGGCCTGTAAGGCTGCAAACATCTGCAATGGTCCATGGGGACACTTATTACTTGTGGAAAAAGCAGAAATGGAGGCACCTCTCACAAACACTGCGAGAAAGAAGCAATAAAAAACAACAAACAAACATGTATTTTAATCCAATCTGGATCGGATTTTGTGATAACAGCAAATTTCATCACAGAGAACCGAATTTCTGTTGATTTTTGAGTACAGAGCACAAAAAGCCTCATGTTCTTCCAAACCAGGCAGCGTTTTCCTGGCACCCATTGAAAATGCAACATCACCACTTTTGTTGATGTGATCAGCAGCAATGTGAGCCCAGAGCAGGCGGCAGGGCTGGGCAGTTTGTTCAGGAGGCAGCCCAGCTTGGCAGGCTGGGCACAAACGGGGAGTGTACCCTGCCCTCAGCAGTGACAGTCTCCCAGAGTAACTGGCAGCTGCTCTTGGCATAAAGAAATTTTTGCCACAGGGTTGAGTCACCCCTCTGGCAGCAGGAGAGGTGGAGGGGCTGAGGAGGATGTGATGAGCACAGGAATCCTTTGGGCAGCCTCAGAGCATGTGTTCCATGAGCTTCTGCTCCAAGGCATTTCTTTGGAGGTGGCTGGCAAAATGAACTCTGCAGAATCCCAAAACGGTTTGGGTTGGAAGGGACCTTAAAACATCCAGTTCCATCCCTGCCATGGGCAGGGACACCTCCCACCAGCCCAGGTTGCTCCAAGCCCTGTCCAACCTGGCCTTGAACCCTTCCAGGGATGGGGCAGCCACAGCTTCTCTGGGCACCTGTGCCAGGGCCTGCCCACCCTTACAGGGAAGGATTTCTATCTCATACCCAATCTCCAGCTTAAGGCCCTTCCCCCTTTGTCCTGTCACTCCATGCCCTTGTGAAAAGCCCCTTCTCATAAACTCCCTTTAGGTACTTCCTACCTTTGTGGATGGAGATTTGGAAGGATGATGAGCTGCATGGAAAGGAAGGAAGGGATGGCATGTGTCACACTGTCCTTTTGTGTCCTTTGTTGTCCTCCTCTTCCCCCATAGCCTTTTGATCTTGCTGAAAACTTTCTTTGGAACTGCAGGAAGCAGAGACCATCCAGCTGGATGTTGACCTTCTACCTGGAGCTGGGCACATGGCAAGCAAGTGTAAGCTCCTGGTTTGTGTCCTCCAGAGCTTTAGGCAGGGCAGGCTGCCTCCAGGTGGTGATTTACCCTCTGGATTTGGAATGCTGGTAGAATGCAATGTTTTGCTACATTTCATTATCCAGTTGGCTCCATGTGTTCCCAACACCATCTATGTGGACACCTTCTGGTAGTGCCTTGAGCAATTCAACTGCTCTATGTGGTTTGTTTTCTCATGCAGTTCCCCAGGAGAAGGGAAGGCACAGAGTTGGAGGGGGAGAAGGTTCTTGGTTTGTTTTCTCTGTATTTATTCATAACATCTACACAGGTTTGTGTTCATGTCAGAAAAATCAGGCTGAGGAAACATCCCTGACACTTGGAACAGGCCTTCCTTGGGTGCTGTTTTGCTGCACAGAAAGGCTTTCATTGGCCTGCCAGAACCTGCCAAGGTGCCCCAAATTGTGTTGTCCACACTGCCCTCATGGTGGGCTCTATGTGTCCTACAGAGCCCAGGGCAGTGCCACAAAACCCCTCCAAAAGAAGGGGCAGGCCCTTGTCCTAATTCATTGTGGAGAGCAAATATGTGCAGGAAAGGGGCAGAGCATGGACCAGGCTCTGCTCAAGGGTGTCCAGCAACAGGACAAGAGGAACATGCAGGAACTGATGCCCAGAAAGTTCTATCTGGACATGAGGAAGAACTTCTTTACTGTGTGGGTGACTGAGCACTGGAACACATTGCCCAGAGAGGGTGTGGTGTCCCCCTCACCTGAGATATCCCAGAACTATCTGAATGCAATCCATGTGCTCTGGGTCGACCCTGTTGGAGCAGGGAGGTGGGACCAGATGACCACACTGGTGGTCCCTTCCAGCCTCAACTAGTCTGTGATTCTGTGGGTTGTTGTAAAACCCAAGAGGTCGGCCATGGCACCTCATGTTCCTGAGGGACTGGGGCTGAGGGGCTCAGATGTGACTGCAGCTCCTCCAAGCTCTTCTCTCTGCCAGCAAACCTTGGCTTGGCTCAACATTGTCCGGATGCTGCCCTTGGCCAGGCCCTGGTCCATGCTGACAGCAGTTGTGTGGTGAGGCAGGAAGCCTCTTGCAGATCATCCCATCTGCCCAGTTTGAGCTGTTTTGGTGGTGGAGCAGGTCTGGAGAGAGGATGTGCCTTTGTGGGAGTGCTGTGGGGGAAATGCAGGTTCCTGTCATGGTCTGGGCGGGTCCCACCGGGAAGGGCTCCAAGATTTTCCTCGCATCCACTGGACCGGTGCCACCTTGCAGGAAGGGAGCAGTGCTGCACACTCTGCCAGGATGCCACATGCTGCTTCCATCAGCTTTATTTTTAGGCTCTGTCTCCTCACACATCTGTTCCTCTGCGGGCTGGGCACCGTCAGCCAGGAGCAAGCGGCCAGGGATGGAGGAGAGACATCTCTGCTCATTGCACTGGGAGAGACCCAGTTTGGGAAGTAATTGTTCTCAGGTTTGTTGCTAAACCTTTGGTGTTCCGGGAAGCAGCACCTCTCTGCAATCATCCTTCACAAATTCCCATCTTCCTGCTGTGTCCCAGGAGGGATTTGCCCAAAGCAGCCAGCTGGGATGGCTGTGCACAAACAAGATCTTCCTGCTCCCGAGCCATCCCAGGCTCTGTGCGGACAGCAAGGCCAGCAGGGCCCCTTCACAGTGCTCATCCCACACAGCAGAGCTCTTCCCATTGGCCCTTCTGAGCAACCTGGGCTAGTGGAAGATGTCCCTGCCCATGGCACGGGGTTGGAATTACATGGGCTTTAAGGTTCCTTCTAACCCAAACCATTCCATGATTTTTATGATTCCAAGGACCAATCTGGGAGGCTCCTCAGAGTCACCTTCTGCTGTAGTAGTGCAGACACAGTGTGTGAGAAGGTTCTCATTACAGTCAGAACTGCTCTTTCAGCCCTTGTAATCTTCCTCTATGACATTCCTCAATCCATCACATCCTCCACACACAGCCAACCCTTTTCATTCACATTCAGATTCGCTTCTTCCTCCACAACCTCCACTCTCCACTGCTCAGAGCTGGGGCTGTAGAGAAAGGACTCAGAAGTGCCTCTGAAAGGCCAGCAGCTCCTGGGATTTACATTCATCCCATGTCTGGAAGATCAGGCTGTAGAAGACTTCTCCACAAGTCCTGTGAAGAGCTGCTTGGGAAGGTGAACCTTCAGCAACTCACACTGCTTTAATCCTCCTTTTCAGCTCCCAGTGGATCTGATTAGGCTGACAAAGAAATTAGAGCTGCCAAAGCACTTCCTATAAGCAGAAAATGGGCAAAATGAGGCTGAAGAGGGGGGCAGTGAACAGTGTTTCTTTGTGAAGGTTTCCAGAATACCCTCCTCTGCTAAGAACAGCTGGCTTGTTGCAGAGGAATAGGCAGAAGCCTCAGGAGTCAGCTGCTGACATTCCATTAATTTTAATTCCAGGACATCAGTGAAATTGTTACAAATAATTTCCTCGAGAGCACACTGGATGAGCTCTACGTGGTACTGTGAGGTCAAAGACTCGAGGGAAAATGTGGGATTCACTGTGAAGTGGACTTTCAAAAGAGTCTTTGGGTCACAAGAAAGTGTCCAAAAGCAGTGTGATCAAATGGATACAATCATGGAACGTGATCTCCTCTGGTCCAAATCCTCCTGCAGTAATCCCTGTCCAAGTGGTGGAGTTGGTGTGGTCCCTGTATGAGCTGCAGATAATTAATGATCCTTACAGGCTGTGGTAGCCCACAGCAGAGAAATGTCATTTGTTGGGCATGTAGCAGCTTTGTGCGGTATCAGGCAGGCCAGGATGTTTCCAGGATTTCATCCAACACAGCATTTTTCATTTTTGCTCTCAGTTGTAGACACTTCTCTACAGAACTGGAACATAACCAGGGGCTGCAGACTCAGGTGTTAATTCAGGCCCAGGGGAGGCAGGTGAAATGCTGTGCAAATGCAGAGCAGCACGACAGGGTGGGTGCAGAGAGCTGCCTGTCTCGTGCCAGCCTCTCTCCCTGGGCTGGCATTTCACTGGGAAGGGTTATTGTTACATCTCACTGGGTAGATGCTCCGTTTAAATATCCCCTGACTCACACAGCAAATGCTACTCTGGGAGTCGGGGCAGTGTCAGAATAAAGCACGTCCTGGGCCACATCCCCTGAGAAATCACTGCAGGATCTGCCTGACCTTTACAGAAGTGTTCCAGGCCAGGTTTGATGGAGCCCTGAGCAACCTGGTCTAGTGGAAGGTGTCCCTGCCCATGGCAAGGGAGGAGATGAGTTTTAAGGTCCCTCCCAACCCATTCTGTGATTCTCTGAAGATGTATCTAGCTCACCTACCTTTTCTCCTCAAAGTTAGTCTTCCAGGCAAACCTGCTTTTCTGTAATCCTGTATTTGGAGATAGGAAGCTCCAGAAGGTGGTCCTTCCCTTCCACAGAGGGATCCTGAGGCCAGTTCCACTCCAACAACTGCAGAAGGACATTACAACTCCCTCTTTAACAACTGCACTGGGTGAGATTGTTGCCACAAAGAGTGTACAGCCCAGATTGCTTCCCATTCCCTCTCTGTGTCCCTTCTTGGACACCAGGATCCATTTTTTGTCTGAAATACCTCCTGATGCCTGAGCAGAAAATTCAGCCTGTGGTAAGGATGATAACCACAATCCTCCCTGCTCCATGTGGAACACTGTCAGGAAGGGGCTTGTGCTCTATTGTTGCTACTGCCAAAAAGAAATTCAATTAACCCAGTATGTGAAAACCCAGGGAGAAAGCCCTCCATGACACTGTCAGGACCTTGCATGGTTCTTCTGGCTGAGCCAGCAGCAAGATGAGGCTGAGAAGGTCTTTCCTTCCTGGAGGACTCTGAGTCCCTGCTCCTCAGCCTGCCCTGGTCACTCAAGGCTGATGCATTCCCTGGGATGAGCCAGCCCAGCTCTCACTGTGTAGTAGAAGATGCCCCATGAACACCTGGGTGTCTGATTTTCACATCTTCATGTTCCAGACCCTAAGGAGCTCCTCCTCATCCTCCTCTTCTTCATCCTTGTCCTCCTCCTCCCCACAGCTGAGCTACCACCCCACCAAAGGACATCTTGCTCCCTCTGCTCTGGGTTTTGCAGATAAAACTGTGCCATCTCTGTGCTGCTGCTTGGCCTGGACCAGAGTGATGAGGAGCACCAAGTGATGAGGGCATGGAAGCGATGGAACTGATCCTGGGACTTGGATTCCCAACAGAGAGCTCAGCTCCGAGTAATGGGAAGTCAGAAGGATCCTTCCATGCACCACACTTGGAAAAAAGCAGGTGAGCATCTGCTGAAGCCCTTGGCCCTCTGTGTCCCCCACTGCCTGGAGGTGACATGGGTGAGCTCTACCATCCCTTTTGCACACCAGCAGAGGTAGAATGTTCTCCACCCATCTGCAGCCAAGTGCATCGAACACAGAGCCCTCTGCCAAGCTGTGCCAGCTCTTGTGCTCCAGAGGAGGAGGAGGAAGTAGCAGGTGTTTCAGTGCCATTATCAGCTCTGAATCAGTCACTTTCCATCCCCAATGCAGCTTTTTTTCATGTGTGCGCTGTGTGGGCCTCCTTGCTTACTCTGAAAAGCCTTGTTTCTCCTTGTCTCCTGCTGCCCCTGTCTCTTCCCCCTCCTCATCCTTCTTGCTCTGCTCTCCTTGGGCATGGCCACAGAGACCCTTTGGAGGTGCTGCTGGGGGGTGGTGGGGCTGTGTCCTGGGCTGGCTGCCATTCCCAGGACGTGACACACAGGCTGTTTGGCTGCTGACCAGCCCTGGGATCAGCACATCAGGGTGTGAGGCAGCAGAGTCACTTGGATGTGGCTGGTGGCCACTGGAGCAGGGAGTCCACCCCCCCAACACCCCCTTGGAAGCTGTGAGGAGAGAGCCAAGCCTGCAGGTCATGGCAGTGATCAGCCTCCTGTCAGCAGCAGGGCAAACTGACTCAGGGAGGAAGAGGAACATGAAGCGTGGAGTGAATAAATGAGCCACCAGGAGCTATTGGAGCAATGCCTTGGGTCACATCCTTGCTGGGACAAGCCTGTGGAGCCACACCTGGCTTGGCCAGCACAGGAGCAGGCACTGAGTTCCACCTCACAGTGTGAGCAAGGTGACAGGCTCCTGTCCCAGGCTTCCTCAGGGTCTGGAATGCAGAGGTTCCTCCCCCAGCGCTGGCTCATCCATTTGGGCAGCACCAAATCCTCATCCCTTGCTCTTTCACCTGCTCAGGGCTCCATGGCTGGGAATTTCCCTGGCATGTAAAAGCTTCGGAAAATTATTGTAGAGCTCAGGTTCACACCTTGTCACAGAGAGGCAAAGTTTAATAAACTGTGGAGCCAAACTGTTGCCTCCCTCACGTTAATGCAGGTGAACAGCTGGCAGTGCCTCTGCAGAAGGAGCTCAGCAGGATGCCAGAGGCACAGCACCCACAAATTCCCCAGCAGATGTTTGGCTCAGCTGCTCAAACGTTGGCCTCTGGGAGCGGGGACTGTACTGAAGCAGCCAAACGGGAACAGTGCCCCAGGCCAAAAGAGATAAAAGTGCGTGTACAGCCTTGCAGCCATGCAGGAAATGTTGTTAACTGCCCTTGCTCACACCCCCTGCACCTGCAGACGTTCTAAAGATGAGCCCAGCCCATTGCAAGGTGTCCCTGGGGTATCCACCTCCCCCCGAAGAGCTTTCCACAGTCACTCTTTTGTACCCAGGCTCCCTCCAACAGGCCCAGGTTTTGGGTATCATCTCCTGGTTTGTTCCACTTGCTTTAGGCAGCGGTTGTTGGAGCAGGGATTGGAGCAGTGATTTTGTGATGGCTTTCACCAGGGGTTGTAGGGACAAACCAGGATACCCAAACCCCTGAATGTCCATAGAAAGAGATATTTGCTGAAAGAGAAGGGAGGTACCATTTAGCACTGAAGCTTTCCCATGTGCCTTAGAACAACTGGATTACCTCACAGACTGTGGCCTTGCCCAAAAATCTGACTGCTCCATTTGGGCTGCTGGGAAGGAACTTCAGGCACTGGAGGTTGGTAGAACCAGAGATAACTGTGTGGCAGCACAGGGCCTGTCCCTGAGCTCAGGGTGTTTGCAGCATGGCAGCTCAGCGTGGGCTTGCCTTGGTGCCACAGGGATGCTCCCCTGGGAAAGGAGGGCAGATCCATGGCATTCAGCCCCCATGGCCGTGGGTTGCACAGCCTCTTATTCCCACTATAGGATCCACCCACTGCCTGCAATGATTCACATCACTCACTTGTATCACTTAACCCCTTCTTCCAGCATGGGCTCAAAGCTTTCCCAATCCGCTATTTAATCGTATTCCCAAGGCCTCCTTTCCCTCAGTGCTCCAACTGGGGAGGGAACTGCTGCAGGAGCATGAGCTAGGGGACATGGTTGGGGTGTCCTGTGCAGGACCAGGAGCTGGACCCTTATGGGTCCCCTCCAGCTCAGGAGTTTCTGTGATTCCATGAACTTGGGACATTCCACTCTACTGAGTGTTCTGGCTGTGGAATGGGAACAAAGGTGTGGACACTGGCTTCACAATCCAGAATTCCTTTCCCAACTTGCTCTGGTAAAACACATTGGCACTGTCTGTTTCTGCAGCTCCTCTTCCTCCTCTGGCTCTGTTTGGGGGTCTCACAGGCCATGTGTTGGTAAGTGGGATTCATTGCACACCCATCCATGGAGCTCGAGATTTCATGGAAAAAAGGAGGCTCAGGGGGGACCTTCTGGCTCTGCAGTCTCTGCCAGGAGGGTGGAGCTGGGGAGGGTCAGGCTCTGCTCCAGGGAACAGGGACAGGAGGAGAGGGCACAGCCTCAGGCTGGGCCAGGGCAGGGACAGGTTGGACATCAGGAGGAATTTCTTCCTGGAAAGGTTGGTCTGGCATTGGAAGGGGCTGCCCAGGGCAGTCGTGTAGTCGCCATTCCTGGAGGGATTTAACAGCCATGTGGATGTGGCACTTGGGGACACGGTTAATGGTGGCCTTGGAAGTGCTGGGGGATGGTTGGACTCAATCTTAGAGGGCTTTTCCAGCCTAAGCAATTCCATGATTGTACGTATCCAGCTTTGGCTGCCTGTGGTTCTGAAGTCTCTTCCACAGGCAGTCTGGATGCTCTGGCACCAGAAAGCAAACAAGAGGAGCCCAGTTTAATTTAAAAAAAAAAAATCACATTGTTATGCTTTCTTGTACGTGCTTGGCACCTGAATTGTGGTATTTCACTGCCTGGCTTCGGCAACAATAGAAATATCCAACATTCCAGTGCCAGAGGCATGTAAATCTTCTGCAGGAATTCTCTCAGTATTACAGTTCCTCTGGGTTTCAGGGGTGTCTTTGTGCTCCCAGTGGTCCAAGGACAGCAAAAGGAGCCAATCTGGGTGTTTCCCCAAGTGCAGAAGGTACCCAGGGCACACATGAGCTGCTTGAAAGAGGCCCCGTGACCTCTGAAAGGATCAGTTTATCTGGGACACTGCAAATGGGGGGAAAACGATCCTTGTCTGGAAGCAGCTGGAACACTCCTCATCCAGGACTGAGCTGAAACAGGCCCTGTGAGGAACAGCTCCTGCAGAGGGAAGGGGAAGAGCCCAGATTAGTTACAACTGTCTAACTGGTCAGGGTTAGGCTGGGTTTAGGGCAGAGGGCTCACCCTGGGAGCTCCCTCACTCCTTCCTTCCCAGCCCTCTTTGCAGGTTCAGGGGAAGCAGCTGCCGGTTGTCTTGGTCCCACTTCCCAAGCACAGGCAGCAAATCCTGATTTCTCCACAAGATCTGGAGCACCAGGGATGATGTCTGGGTTTGGTAGTGACCACAGAGTGAGGAGAAACAGCACAAGGCTTGTGGGACATGGGGACAGAGGCAATGAGCCTTAGTGGGTGTGTCACATCCACCCCACACTCCAGGAGTGCCATGCAGGGTGCCAGGAACCCTTCAGGATGCCAGCAACATGTAGGGAAGCTTGAGGAGAGACTTCTCTGGGCTCTGGGATGCATTATTTGTGTTGGTGGGTCATTTCTCTTCCCACATTTTTATAAGCTGGAGGTTTTCCCCCCAAGAGTCAGGAAAAAAGATCCCTTCCACCACTTGCTTGCAACTGAAATAAGAAACATGGGACAGCGGGGAACATGATCAACCTTTTGCAATTCCAAGCAGACATCTTGAAAAGGCACAATAAATGAACATGGTGGTTTTAAATATGGAGCCCAGAAGTAGGAGACAATTAAAACAGTCCCTCTTAGTCATGAACAATCTCTGGACCAGGTGGAAGAGATGGATCTTGTAAAGGAGGAGAAAAAAAAAACAACAAAGAAAAGCCAGTGGCACTTCTGTTTCCAAACAGCTTCAGCCCTTGATGTGCACCATGTGCTGGAAGAGAAGAGGGAGCCAAACCCCCATTCCCCCAGAATTCCACAAAACCTGAGAACCCACTTGCCTTTGAAAAGCCTGCGAAGACTTCTTGCACAGGGATTTTCATCCCTGGAAGTGTTCAAGGCCAGGTGGGATGGAGATTAGAGAGACCTGATCTTGTGGAAGGTGTTGGGGATGGAAAGAGATGGGCTTTAAGGTCTCTTCCAAACTAAAAACACGTGGCCATTTGTAGCATTCTAACAAAGGGAATGGATCCGGCAGTGTTCCTCTTTTCCAGGCTCCCATTCCCACTTTGCTGCCATGACCTCGGGATCATGGAGCCTTGTGATGGGCCGGGTTGCCATGGAGACCACTGGGATGGCAGCCATGAATGCACAGCAGGGTCACGTGCAACCGGAATGTTGGGAGTGGGAACACTGAAATACAGCAAAGCAGGATTTGTGGGGAAGTCAGAAAGTCCACTGGGGAACCCCTGAGTTCCTCTGACACTGAGGTCTCCCTTGGGAGAGGGAGGTGGGACATTGCAGGGGGACACTTTATATCGACGGTGTTTCATGGAGCACTTTGGGCAGAGGGGTGACCATGGCTGCCCTGGTGGTGGAGTCCCCATCCCTGGCACTTGGGGACATGGGTTAGATTGGCTGGGGGGTTCTAGAACTGGTCACTGTTCTTTCTCATCATTCCTTCCCTTTCCCTTCACCTTTCTCTTTGGATAAGCCTTTCTCCATCCCTGGAAGTGTTCAAGGCCAGGTTGGATGGGGCTTGGAGCAACCTGATCTAGTGGATGATAGCAGGAGGTGGAACAAGAAGACCTTTAAGGTCCCTTCCAACCCAAACCATTCCATGATTCCATGATCTCCCTGACAGCTGGATTTTTTCCTGGCTTCAGCATCACTCTAATGCTGAGCCTTTCTGGCAGATGGTGGGAAGGCAGGCAGGAAATGCAGGCAGGAAGGAAGGAAAGGAAGGAAAGGAAGGAAAGGAAGGAAAGGAAGGAAACCTTCATTCACAGCTTGAAGGGGCTGTGAAAGAGAGAAATTAATTTAATACCTTTTTCCCCCTGTCCTCATGAAAATCAAATGCACCATCTCTTCCTCCCCTTCCACCTCCCAGAACCAATATACAATCCTGGCAAATCAGCCTGGAATGCAAGTCCAATAAAGTTGGCATAATTGTCTTTGTTCTCAGGAGCTGGAACAGGCTGCTCTGCAGGGAAATCCAAATAATAAGGCACTAAAACATGATGCAACTGGGGGAGTGCAAACCTGGCTCGGTGTTCCCACCAAGGGGTGGGGGCAGGGTGGGGGCAACTGGGCAAGGAAGGTCCCTGGGGCTGAGCTGGGCAGCTCCAAGCATCTTTTTTAAGCTTGCTGGTGTTTTTTCAAGGCAAACATGCAGTGGAGGGAGGGGCAGATTATTTTCATGTATTAATGTTTAGCAGATGAAGAGAAAACCGAAGCGTTTCATGACAGGTACAAGATCTTGCTCCTTTTTGTGTTAATTGTGTCTGATTTAAAAGCTCACCCAAAGCAAATAAACCAAAGCAGATAACTCAAAATATTTTGCTTAGAAAACATTTACAAGAACAGGTTGTTAATTTTTTTTTCCCTTTCAAGGAACTGTTCCATAAAAAACCAATTCCATTAACGTGAATCTGAAAGAGGTGATGCGAGTGAGCGTTAACAAAGGCTTAGGCAGTGAAAGCATTCCCTGTTTGCTCCCAAGCCCCAGCTCCAGGAGTTCTGAGGATGCAGAACTGGATCTTTGGTTAAAAACCAAGCAAAAAACTGTGGGTTTCCTGATGTTGGAAAATGAAATAATCCTGCTGGGACACTCAAGAGAGCTGAGCTTTGCCCTCGGTGGCGTCCTTGGCGTTCTGGGAGTCTCCTTCTTCCTCCATCCCCAGGCTTTGCTTCCCTTCTCTCCCTCTGCATCCTCCTTAGGAGCAAATTCACCAACTGCTCTGTAATTCATTGCTTTTAGCGGGTTTCCCTGTGCCCCTGGGGCCATGAGGGTGATGTGACCCTGGAATAATTCCTGCCCTTCCTCCTGCCTTTGCTCAGAGGCAGCAGAGCAGCTCGGAGGCAGGAGCAGCCCAAGCCTCCCACCTTGCTCCCCAGGGAGCTGAGATGCTGGGACTGCACCCAACCAGGGGAGAAACACCTTCCCAAGGACTGTGTTGAACAGAGGCTTTGGAAGCAGGAGACAAGGACTCGGGATGCTGGAGGAGCCCAGGAAGAGCAGTTTGCTTTTTTGGGAGAAACTGATCTTCAAAGCTCTTGATGCTGCGTTTGAAATGCATCCAGCTGTTCCCCGGCACTACACACACCTTTCTCTCCCGCACACGCGCCTTTGTTGTTCCAACATCAAAGGAACTCTGCCCTGCTCCGCTGAGCAGTCCCTCCCCACCGCTCTCCGGGCTCATTCCAGCCCCATGTTCCTCCAGAGGGGGGCTGGGATGCAGTTTGGCTCCATGGGGGCAGGTGGAGAACCCGGTGGCACCGCCCTGAGGTGGATTTGGGCTTTGGTCCCATCACAGGTTGAGAATTGGATCTGTAAAGGGGGATGTTGTGATGTCAATGGCGTGGTGGGACACGTTCTCTGGGGGACCAGGGACAGCACCCAGGGAATGGCCTGGAGCTGTGTCAGGGCAGGGTTAGGTTGGATCTCAGTGAAAGGTTCTTCCCCCAGAGGGTGGTGGGCACTGACCAGGCTCCCCAGGGCAGTGGGCACAGCCCCAAGGCTGCCAG
>JAOXXN010000137.1:5260610-5272380 GCA_026770055.1 Myrmophylax atrothorax
CCCTGGAAGTGTCCAAGGCCAGGTTGGACAGGGCTTGGAGCAACCTGGTCCAGTGGAAAGTGTCCCTGCCCATGGCAGGGGGTGGAACAAAATGAGCTTTAAGGACTCTTCCAACCCAAACCTTTCCATGACTCTGTGACCCTCAGGTCTCAATCCCTCCTGTCTGCTTGGCTTGTGCACAAAGCTGGGAGAGGCCTTGTTACCCCAGTGATGGCCATGTACTCTTCCTCTGCCAGTAATGCTTGGAACAAACGAGTGCCACATCTTTACAAATGCTCCATCTTCAGGCTGGGCAGACCTGGGTACATGAGATACCTTTCCTCTTGTTCCCCAAGTCCAGCCACATCATATTGACTGAAGCCATGACCCTCCTGCCCCAAACACCACTTATTAAAAAATGCACAAGTGCTTTCAGGATAAAGGCATTTCCTCAAAGACCAAAGCTCTCAACTTGGTCAAGTGATGCCTAAATAAAAAGCAGAGCAGTAATGGGCTGGCTGAGTTCGCATCAGGCACAGTGGACTTTGTAATGAACACCCAGGGAAGGCTGGGCATGTTGAACAGGGATTGCTTGTGCTCTGGGTGGTCACTATTACATGCCCTTCATTATCAGAAACTTGTGCCTCTGCCTGGTGGGAAGTGAGAAAAAAAGACATGACATTTTAAGCTTCTCACGGCACTATCGTCTGCTACTTCAAGAAGCATTCTTTCAGCAAGGACTTACAAAAATAATGAGCAGGTGACTCTCTTTGCAATTTCTTGACATTTATTCTCAGTGTCCTTAACTGCCTCATTTCCCAGAGCACTGACAGCAACACTCACCTGCTCCAGGCAGGTGTATTTGCAAAGATTTTCTTCCCTGGATCAGAGATCCTTTAGAAATCCTCCAAGAAATAATCTGAATGGGCCAAATACTTCTGTTTAGTGTGCAAACCACTGGAAACCTGCTGTGGCTCTGAGCCCTTCTGCAGAGCTACCTGTACATGGCACACACAGCCAAGCCAGAGCTCAACTAACCCAGACTTTGTGCTGTGCCTGGATTTCCTCAAACTCTGTGTTACAAAGCAGGGTCTGGAGCATGAGTCTGATGGGGAGCAGCTGAAGGAGCCAGGGGAGCTCAGCCTGGAGAAAAGGAGGCTCAGGGGGGACCTTCTCAGTCTTTGCAATCCCTGCCAGGAGATGAGAGCCAGTTTGGGTTTAGGTTCTGCTCCTGGGAACAACAGAGAGGACAAGGGGAAACAGCCTCAAGTTGTGCCAGGAGAGGTTCAGACTGGACAGCAAGAAGAATTTCTTCATGGAAAGGGCTGTCAGGCATTGGAAGGGGTTGCCTAGGGTGGAGTCCCCATCCCTGGAGATGTCCAAGGAATGATGGGACATGGCACTCAGTGCTCTGGGCTGGGGAACAAGGAGGGAATCGGGGACCGGGTGGACTCCATGGCCTGGGAGGTCTTTTCCAATCTGAATGATCCTGTGATTCTGTGAAAGCATCTGTGAGCACCCAGCACACTGAGCCTACCCAGGAGGGAAAGGCTAATGCAGAGACATCTGAGGGATTTACTTGTGAAAAAATTACTTGGCTTTAAGGACTGGGTTTTCAGCAACAATTAGATGTGGGTTTGCAGGATATCATCTTGTACATGGCAAAGCCAGAGGACCTTCAGCTCCATTGTTCCCTTCTTTGACCCACAGCCAACACCCCACTCAGCCACTCAAACTCTGTGGCCTCCAGACTCCATCTCTGCTCTTGTATCATGGCAGTCACTGACATGAGACCTGAACCACTGCCATTGTGCTGCTGCTTCACTGGCAGCATCCCTGGGACCTTCCTCTTGTCTCAAGGGGAGTCAGGTATCACCCAATTTGTTCCAATGACCTTGAGAGGAGCTCTCAGCCTAGATCATCATCTTCAGACACCCTACTGCTCTTCTGAGCAGGGCTTCATTTCACCTGCCTCCCATAGCACTCACCCTGGACTGCTTTCCTGTTGGATTACACATTGGGCCATGTTTCCAACTTCACCGACAGTTGACCCCTAGACAGTGACAGCGAATGCCTTGGGTTCATGGAATCATGGAATCATGGAATTCCAGAATGGTTTGGGTGGGAAGGGACCTTAAAGTCCATTTCATTTGAATGTCCCTGCCATGGGCAGGGGTACCTTCCACTAGACTCCAAGCCCTGTCCATCCTGGTCTTGACCTTGGGTTTGTGGTGCCCAGTTTGTTTTTAGAAGATTTTTCTTGGTGGTGTAATGTGTTCAGATCACCATTGAGGTCAATGAAACCCTATTGCTGTTACACACAGATGAGCCCTAAAATACAGCCATGTGGCCACCCCAGCTCCAGAAGATGGACTCTAAAATACTTCCCAGCTTGTAGGACTGCTGAGGCCTTTTGCCATGTGGGTGCATTAAACCTTCCAACCCAAAAGTCATCCTAAGCCATTGTCCAGCAAGGACTGACTCACCATCAGGTTATCCCACCCTCCAACACCTTCCTGTGACAGCCCAGGCCACTCTCATCCCTTCTTCAAGTTCACTGAAACCAACTCCACCACAACCGTTCACCCTAAACCTTGCTGCCCCCCGAGCTCAGCCCCAGAGCTTTCCATCCTGCTCCCCAGAGATCTCAGATCCAATCTCTGTGCTCAGCCTGCTGCTGCCCCCCCTGTGCTGCCCCCAAACTCTTGTCCCCCACTGTTATCTCCTAGTGCACATGCTCAGTTATGTGCCAGACCATGTCTGCTGGATAATCCATAACCTGTTCCTTGCTGAATTCCCTTCCAGCTGCAGCCTGCTGAGCTGCCCTGAAGGGCTCCTTCTCCCCACAGGCTGCTCTTTCATTTTCTAAAGAAAAAGCCCCCCCTGCCCCACCAGGTCTATTTTGGTCCCTCTGAGTGAGAGGAGCCACAGGAGCCTCAGCACACACCTGCCTAAGGGAGAGACAGCTGGGAGGAGGAAAGGAAACGTGATAAAAAACAGAAAGAAGGGAGAAATGAGGAAATAGAATTGTCAGCCCAAAAATTAAACTGGTGACAGCACAGAGGAGAAACTAGAAACTGGGAAAAGTGTTAAAGGAGGGGAAATCAGGAAGAAAGGTGAACAGGGAACAAATTGACCTGTTAAATATTTCCAAAAAGAATCAACTGACAACGAAAATTTAAAAAATAATACAAGAAAGTATGAGTTACTAATTTTCTTCTCTGAAACTTGTTTTCTGGAGGGCCAGGGTTTATCATTTCAAGCATGTTTGTTCTTGCTTCTTGAGTGGCTTCAGTGCTCAAACCTTTTATTTCCACAGCAAACAGTGACAACATCACAGGGAAGGGATCCCCACCTTCCTCCTTCTGCCCTTCCTATGCTGTGTGAGGGTAAGAGGGAAAAGTGGTGCATTAGGAGACTTTTGTCTCTAATATATTTGGTTATGAGAAGAGCAGCAGTGAAAATGCTCTCGATCAGTTCTCTCTTGGGTCTCTCCACAGATGCAGAAGGGGTTGGTTTTAGTACTGAAAGATTTCTCCTGCTCTCCTCATGCCCTGGACATGCTGTGGGGCAGGGTGGTCAGTGTGCTCCGTGGGCAGGAGGGCACCCCTGAGGTGAGGTGGGTGTGCAGCTTTGTCCAAGTGCTGGCAGGTGCTGGTCATTCTCCTCCAGTGACAAGGATTCCTCTGTTGCCCCAGATCCTGTGCCCTGTTGCCAGAGAATCCATCTGTTCCCCCACACCAGACCTGACCTGTCATTTATTTCATTTTCACAGAATCACAGAATCACAGAACATGCTGAGTTAGGAGGGACCAACAAGGATCATTGAGTCCAACTCCTGGCCCTGCACAGGATCATCCCAAGAGTCACACCCTGTGCCCCAGTGCATCATCCAAACCCTCCTGGAGCTCTGGCAGCCTTGGGGCTGTGCCCACTGCCCTGGGGAGCCTGCTCAGTGCCCACCACCCTCTGGAAAAAGAACCTTTCACTGAGATCCAACCTAACCCTGCCCTGGCACAGCTCCAGGCCATTCCCTGGGGTCCTAAGTCTGTGGTGCTCTTTGCTGCAGTGGATCTGCAGTGCTGCAGGACCAAGTGAGGGGCCTTGCTGGCGACTCACACTTCTCCTCTCGAGAGGGGAGAGCTGATGGGCAGGATCGCTTAAGCTGCTTCCCAAGTCCCTTAAAGCCCAGCTTAAGGCAGTGAAGCAAACCCTGCAGCACAAGGAGGAATTAGTGAGCAGAAGAGGCTGGCTGGGGGTGGTGGCAGAGGGACCACCTGTGAGCCAGGTGAGCTCCCTTTTGCTACTGCCCAGAAGAGAAGGATCAGGCCGTGGGTGGGTGGGTAAATCAGAAAGGACTAATGCATGTCCCACTGTGGGAATGACCCTCTCACATGTGTCTCTGGGACCACAGTTACTGCTGGTGTTTGCACCAGCACCACCATGTTCTGGGGGGCTTCTGCCTCTGCATGGAGCCCTGGAGGAGCTGAGGGTGGGATGTTCATCAAGAGACTCAGTGGAGCTTGAATACCTCCTGCCTATGCAGTAGCTGCAGGAACACTCAGCATCTGCCGCTCTCTGCTTGGAAGGGATTTCCTTGGTGGGTCCTGCTCCTCTGGAGACCATGTCATTCCATTCAAGGGTGGCTGGGAAAGAGCTGCTGCTGGGAATCCTGTGCTCCTGGGATGTGCCTTTCAGAGCAGGATGGAGACAAATGGCAGCACTAACAGATTGTGCAACAGAGCAGCCAAAAAGCCCAGAGCAGCTGGTGCTGCCTTTGGAAGGTGTGGATCCACAGAGCCGTGTGGGGAATAAACCACCACGCTGTTGACAGTCCCCGGCCCTTCCCAAAGCAGGGAAGAGGAGGAAATGGGTTCAACCCCTGCTCCTCCCAGAGGTGGGAAATGGATTCTGTCAGGGAGCTGAGGACCTGCAGCGCTGATCTGCTTGGAACATCTCAATTGTCACGGCTGGTTTGAAATGAAATCTGTAACTGGGGGAGTACAGAAAGCACCAAAACCGTGTTGGAACCATGAAATGCCTGGGGAGATCTGAAGGAAACAGCATAGCATTTAAATGTGTAACTCTCTCTGGAAGAGTTGAGTAAAATGTCACAAACTGCTCGGGAAAAACAGGGGTTTGTGCTGGCCCCTGATGCTACAAACTGATTTGGGAAGGTGGGGCTTGCAAAGAGGCACCTCCAGGGCAGAATGGTGGGTAATTGGGTCATGAACCAGCCTGAGCAAGGTCCCAAGGAGAAATAACTGTGTCCCTGAGAGCAAGAGGCATGGGGTGAGCAGGTGGGCTGGCTCCTGGCCCCTGCCTGTTCCCAGCACACTTTGGGCACGTAGCTCTGCTCAGGCCTCCCCACCTCCTGGACCTCCCAGACCCCACTGCTGAGCTCCAACAAGCCTTTCCTGCAGCATTTCTTGAACTGTGCAGAGGCTTTGGACGTTCTCTGTGACTTGTTCACATGCAAGTGTCGTAACTTCCCATTGTCTTGGACCACACCTGAGGCTGCATCCACCCAGCAAAACCCTCTCCCCTCCCCATGCTGCTCAGCTGAGGAGCTGAGGGTCAGGCAACTTGGTTGGAGATAGAGGTTTATGGCATAAAACTCTCTCTGGCAAAGGTTCAAAGCAAAGGTCTTTAAGATGCAAGACACTTTCCCCTGGAGAATGAGTTTGCTAATTAAAAATGCATTAATAAATCCAATGTTTCGGGCACAGACATAGTGAAGGAGCAGTCAGGAGTTATTAAACAGAGTGAGGAGGCAGCACTAGATGAGTCCAAGTCTTGAGCACTTGGCACATTGGGGATCAGGTTGAAAAAAAGTCACTGAAATGGATTGTGCTTGTGGATTGGGAAGGGAGGGGACCCTGGGCACAACATGGGAAGGGCCCTGCTGTTCTGCAACCCTGTGAGGGGACATGGCTATGGATGAGAGTTGGGAAACAGCCTGGTGTGCCCAACAGCTGGAAGCTGCATCGTGCCACCCTTGCTGATGCCAAAACGGCCCAACTAGCCCTGACTTGCTGTAGGTTCCCCACAAAGTCTGTGCTGCAAGAAGTATTCCTACATCACTTCATGTATGTGCCAAATTCCTTCTTCCCGTGTGTGAATTTTGGCATCACATCCCCCCCTTTGTCCCTGAAAGGACTCGCTGAGTACCCAGAGAACTTGGGCAGCTCGGGGGAGCTGAGCGAGCCCGTGGAAGGTTAAATGGTGTCACTGTCTTGGGGGTTAATGATGTCCCAGATGATGCTGGCAGAACATTATTTACTGAGGACACCAAGCAGGCAATCGTTCTTCAGGAGAAGGTGATAAATCTTGTTCCGTCTCAGTGATCCCATCACTGTTCCAGCGGGAACAGCGCAGGGCTGTGCCTCTTCCAGGGACAGGGGAATGGATTTGGTTGTTGTTTAAGCAGAAGGACACATTGACAAACAAACCCTGGGGTTTGCTGCATCCTTTAGGGAGGAGCCTCGGGGAGGCTGATCGTGGGCTGCTGGTGTCATCACTGGGAGACTCAGCCAGACCAGCTGGGTGGGCAGTGCCTGCTGGCATGGACAGAATTCCAAGGAAACACTCAGATCTGCAAAGACACATCTCCTTAGCTCACAGCCACCGGTTTTCTGACTGCACTGGAAGGTCTTTTCATGAGAAGTTTGCAGGCTCTGGGGGGTGAGAGACTCCCTGCTTCCTTGCCTGCTCCCAGGGAGCCGGGTGCTCTCTGCACCCATAAATTATCAGCCAATCCCACACCTCCTCAGGGGAACAGTTGTTCTAATAAAGTATTTGTCAGGTTGAATTGCTACCAGAGACATTTGCCAGCAATTAATGCCTTCCATTAATATCACCACATGCCAGGAGCAGAGGGGATCTTATTTATGGCATGGGCTGGCCTCCAACCTCTGCTCACCAGCCTGCTGGAGAACTACATGGGATCATTAAGGTTGGAAAAGCCCTCTAAGATCATTGAGTCCAAGCATTAACCCAGCACTGCCAAGCCTACCACTAACTCATGTCCCTAAGCATCACACCTAGAAAGCTTTTGAACACTTCCAGGGACGATGATTCCACCACTGTCCTGGGAGCCCGTGCCAGTGCCTGACCACATGGAGTGTGCCAGGCTCACCTCATCTCGCCAGCTGGCAAAGCCTGTGAGTGAGGTCAGTGACTCACATCCCAGCTACCATGTGGAGCAGGAGTCTCATCCCTGACTCCAAGGGAGCCCAAACACTCTAATCCAGCCCCAGCACCACCCCTACAAACACATGGGTAAAGGTGCAAGCGCTGACAGAGTTGGCAGGGGAAGGGGTTGGGGCACAAAGACCAGCTGTTGCTCTGCAGATGTGAGGGGATTATTGTCACACTGAAAGGCAGCAAAGTCACCAAGGGAAGCTCTTGGTTTTAACAGCTCCTGCTTGAGGCTCCTTGAACAAAGCCAGGGATAAGGGGAAATACAAGTTCCATGATCCACAGCTGTGAAGAAGAGTCACAACTGATGTTCTGGAGGAGCTCCACTTTCTTCAAAAATACTGAAACTCTTCCCTCAGTGTGTCCCCAACCTTCAGCTTCTTCCTTTGCTGGAAGATGTGACCTTTTCCTCCTTGGGAAGAGTCTTCCTGGCTGGCTGAGAAAGGCATGTTTCTGTCTTGTCAACCTACTCAAGCACTTCAGAGGGGGAATGGCCATCGATAAATGGATTTTTCTTGGCTCTAGCCCTGCCCAGTTTAATTCTTTGATAATTTAGTGGGCCATTTCCTGACGTGCTGCTAAAATGGATAGCAGGGAGCTGGCAAGAGAGGAGCCAGAACGTTTCTGTGGAGATGGGGGTCACGTCCTGATGGAGGAGGGGATGTCACCAACTGCAACCTATGTGTTGTCCAGAGAGGATTGTTGTTAATTGAATTGAAGAAGACAAATGGCCATTAGCTCAGTCTCCAAAGGACAATAACTGTACTAATAATGAAGCTGAACTCCCCACTACTGATCCCCAGTATCCGTGAAGTTATGTAATTGATGGAATATCATTAAGGAAAAGGAAAATGTCCAAATGCAGGGGGGAGGGAGGCAGTTTGCAGGATTTGCTGAGATCTGATGTTTACAACAAAACTTCAGAGCCAGCTCTTCTGAAGCACAGAGACCTTTGAGTCTCATTTTTTATTCTCCTTCCCTCTTGTTTTTTTTTTTTTAAAGGCAGAATAACATCCCAGGCAATGATTGCAGTGACATTACGCTCAAATGATCAAAAACTGGTTTGCTGCACCAATGTCAACCCTTGAAGGGACAAGTGCTTGTGCTGAATGTTTGATATCTGCCCATCTTCCTTGATGTGCAACCCAGGAGGGAGACAGGAGGCACTCTGACAGCCTGGCATTCCCCTGGCATTTCCATGGCCTCTGGAGCTGTACTGCTCAGAGAGCTCCAGGCCAGCTTGGCAGGGGCATCTCCTTTGATGCTGCTTTGATAAGCAGCCTTTTGGCTGTGGGGCACAGGAGCTTTTCTGTGCAAACCCACCAATCTGTCACAAGGGAACCCTTTTGCTGGTTCTACAGAGATCTGTTACCAATGTTGGGCTGGAACTGGAGCCCCAAGAAAACCATGACACTGTCCATCCCACGTGCTGCTGTTTGACCACCAGTCCCAAATCCCTCCAGACCATGGAGGGTGAACTGGGAGCATCTTGGAGCTGCAAACCTGACATGTGATGGTGATAAACTGATAAACTGAGTGTTGATGCCATGAGTTGTGGTCATAGATTGGTATAATAGAATCCCAGAATTGTTTGGGTTGAAAGGGACCTTAAAGCTCATTTCATTCCACCCCCTGCCATGGGCAGGGACACCTTCCACTAGACCAGGTTGCTCCAAGCCCCATCCAAGCTGGCCTTCAACACTCCCACCTTTCCAATGGGAAAACTGTTCCCTCTGTTTGTTACACTGTACAATGTGGACCCTTGGGAGCATCTCCCAGAGCTGCAGCAGCAGCCACAGGTTGGTTAAAGGCACATGGGCTCAAGGCAAAAGCCTTCCTCCCACTGCTGAAGGTGCTGCAGGCAGTTGGTGGGGTGCACAGGTAAATCTGCTTCCCTGGGAGCAGGAACACTGCTGCTCTTCCAGAAACCTTGGGCAAAGTTTGCCATAACCATCCCAGCCTCGTAACTGCGTGCTCTCCAATAACATCACCTCAGTGATTTCCCCCTGGGCTATAAGGTTAAGTCATAGGAAACAATTTCTATTTTTAATAACATTTTTGCTAAATATCCTGTCCCTGACTTTCCCTCGAGGCTCGGAATCCATCTGCAATAAGGGGGCTTTAAAAGGGCTTTAATAATAAATATAATACCGCCATTCTTTTATGCTTGTAACTATTCATGCTTGACTGAATTCCCTGAGCTTTTTATGGGTCTGTTGAAATATATTGTGCAAGTCAAGGGCAGGCCTGGTTTTAAGCTTCTTGTCTTGCCCTGCTTTAATTCCTTTTATCCCTTGGTAACAGTCTGGATAATGTGGTCCAAGTGTTGCAGTTATCCATGGACAACACACCCATGCCCAGACACAACCTGGCTGTACTCAGGGCTGGGAGAGCCCCATTTTCCAAGAAAAAGGCAAAATTCTCCTGAGTATCTTTTCAGTCCTGCCAAGGAAAATGTTCCCTCTGCATTCCTTTTATTTACACTTTGATATCAAACTGCTTAGAGATCCTTTAACTTTCCCCCCTGAGGTTGTTTTACAGACCCCTCAAGGGGCAAACACCCTCTCTCCAGAGCTGTCAGGGATGAGTTGCCCTCTCTTGGGACCTCCACCCACCCGTCTTCCACCCACTGCTGCACCAGCTCCATTTAAGCTTGGCTATGAGTTGTGTTGGAGGAGTTTTGGTGTTGGTTTCCTTCATCTGCTGCTGTGGAACCTCTGTAGCTCCTTTCCTTGAACAATTTTTGGTTGTTGGTTTCTCTCTCTCTGCCCCCTTCCATCTCAGAGCTTTCTCCTGCACCACAGCCAGGCTTGCCCCAGATGTGTCTTCACTGAGCTCTTCCTCGTGGCTGAGCCTGAGTTTGCCAGAGCCAGGGAAGTCCTTCCAGCAGAGCAGAAGGAATTTGCCCTCTGAGCATGACAGGCAGAAAAATGGGAATTTCTGAACTAGTTTGCTGTAAACAATGATCCATAATAGGTCACTTCTCTCTTCAGCAGCTCAGCAATTAAATCCATCAGAGACAGGGGTGTAATTGGACTGCTGGCAATTAGCACTTGTGAGCACTGGAGGAGCCCAGAAGGCCCTTCCAGTGATTTCCATGAAGCTGCTTTGGGGGTTTTCTGGCTTCTGGTTGAGCTGCTGGAGCCCAGGAACCCCAGTGCCTCCCCCAAGGGTAGTGGAGAACTCAAAGGTTTGAGGTCCTCCACATGAGGAGAAGGCTCTGGGTACCTTCCTGGTGGTGCAGCTTCATGCAGAGAGGGGGTTTCAGGGCTGGCTCCAGCTTAGCCACGGCTCTGTCTGCTGTGTTAAAGCAAAGGTATGTGCTACAGACAGGCCTTCTCATTTTGAGACAGCCCATCTGATGGTGGCTCAAAGCAGGGGCTGTTGCTGGGGGTCTTGGTGGCTCTGCCTCCTCCTTGAAAGAGGAGAGTTAGTAGGTGGGGAGCAAGGTGGGAACCCTTTGTTGCTGCCTGGCCTGGGTGAGATGTCAGAGTGGGGTTGGGGAGCAACTTATGGCAAGTGCCTGGACTATCCCTGACCACCCTTGGCATGGCAAGCACAAGGGACAAACTGCTGGAGCTTGGAGATGCAAAAATCCCACAAGTCACTGATGACTTTGTTGTATCCAAGCCAAAACCCACCAATGTGGGCCCAACACCTGAGCAATTCCAGTGTGGAACTCTGACCAGGAGTGGGTGGGAGACTGGTCTGCCCTCCCAGCAGGTAAGAAAGGGTTTTGCTCATGCCTTTAATTTCATGACACCAAAGAAGCAGAAGTTCTCCCAGTAAAAGAGAAAGAAGAAATTTCTTAGGGAAAAAAATACCTTGGATTCCCAAACGCTGGGGCTAAACAGGAACAGAAGATCTTGAATGAGAATGTTTCTAATCTGAGGTCAGAAAGCATGAAGGAGCTCTTTGAATTCAAACTCCAGAGCAGAAACTTTGCCAAGATCAGCCTTTGCCTGAAGAGTTTGGATTGAGGCCAGCATTGGAGTCCTGCTGCCTCCTTGCTCTGCAGGTCTCTGGAGACAGATTGGGAGGATTTCAGGAGTGGTCAGTGATGACAGAGGGTCTGTTTGAGGCAGCTCAAATCAGTCACCTTGAAAATCAGGGACTTTCATGTCGTTTCCAGCTGGACCATTAAGTCTCGGAGCCCATAAAACCATTCACCCTCTTCTGCTGTGGCCTCTTGGTTGAGCCTCCCCCTCCCCTCGTGAGAAACTGCTCCATCCAATAGGGTTCGTCTGAGGAGCTCTGGATTTTTATCTATCAGGTTACTTTGAACATCCAAGTTCACTCTTGTACCTGTAGTTTTAAGAGCGAGGAGGTGAATTAGGGTTTTTTTTCCTTTCATTGGTGGGTTTCCACTCACTGCTGTGAATTAAACCAGGCCTTGCTGGGTCTTTCTTGTGTGCTGGTTTAAAGGTGAACCAGCAGGAGAAACAAACCCAACACAAAAGAGATTATAAATCAGAGTTACAATTTAATAACAATATTACAATAAATGCAATGATACAAAGAGAAATTGGGTTTAACCCCCAAACCCAGCAGTGTAACCCAGCCCCCTGGGGCACAAACACAGTGGGGTTTG
>JAOXXN010000137.1:5385213-5399720 GCA_026770055.1 Myrmophylax atrothorax
GAGAAGCTGTGGCTGCCCCATCCCTGGAAGTGTCCAAGGCCAGGTTGGACAGGGCTTGGAGCAACCTGGGACAGTGGAAGGTGGCCCTGCCCGTCGCAGGGGGTGGGACAAGATGGGCTTTAAGGTCCATCCCAACCCAAACCATTTTTTGATTCTGTGATAAAGACAACACACAGATAAACTGGCATAAGCATCCTAAGAGTTTCAGAATTACAGTCTGCATGATCCTGGGAAAAACAGCCCATTTCCTTGGGACCAGCCCCCCAAGGGAAGCAAGTTTAGATTGGACACAGAAATCTCCACTCCTTAACACCATCAAACTCTTTTACATATGTTTTTAACCACAAAATTCAGAATTTCAAACCCTGGGTTTCCATGGCTGGGGTTGGAACAGCGGTGGGAGCAATGATTCCCCTTAGGCCAATGCTGGCAGTGCCCTCTCTGATGCCACAGCCAGATGGAGGCACCAGGAGAGGTGCTGGAGTGTTTATTGATTTCCTACATGGCCTTGGCTAAGTCACTTAACCTCAGTTTCCTCATGTGTATCTTGGGAATTAATGGGACTTGCAGAGTGCCACAAATTCATCCAAGGGAACTACTTAAGAGCCCTATTATGACTTAATGGGACTTCCCACTTCAAAATTACTCCAGTGAGGATTGAGCAGCAGGACTGGGATATTCATAGCCTGACTCCTACTGGAAGTTCAGAGGGTTTTTTCTTTCTTTTTAATGGTTTTCTCTCTAAAACACCCATGTAAATCTTGCAGTTCAGGAGCACACAGTCTAAGCATGCCAAGCTTTAACAGTGTTTACAAACACTTATTTAAATGACTTTGGCCTCGTCAGCCATCCACACTAACAGGCCCTTCTCCTTGTCTGATCCATGCAGTTTCAAACACACGGAGTTTCAGTCCATAAGATGCTCAGCTGGGTGCTCATGGTGAGAACTCTGCTCAAATTAAGCTGCAAACTGTCACTTAATGGCTCCCTGGAAGAAGTGAAAATCCAAAGGATCATCTTAAAAGCTAACAGTGCCCTGGTTCTCTGTCCAAGGTCCAGCTTCTCCTGTGGTGCAAGTCACTGCAATCCCACCATCCATAGCTAGTTTTAAATCCCTTCCTAACCACCACAGAGCCAAGCCTGTCTCCAAGGTGCATTACAAGCCACTGCCCAACACAAAACAGACATCGATGTTTCCTAAGAACAACCAGCAATTCCATTTGCAAAGCAGTTCAAGACACCCTGAGAACGATGCAGGCCAAGTGTTCAGAAGCTTAACACAAAATTCTCCTCCATGGTGAATTCTTTCCCAGGGAAGGTAAATAAAAATACACTGGTTTTGCCTTAGTCCAACCAGCACATTATAGCACACTCACAGCCCCACACGCTCAGCTGCATCACTGCCAGACCACAGGGCAAAATCCAAACACTTCTCCTATTCTAACTGACTCTTCCATGGGGAATCAAACACTTACAAGACTGAGAAATATCTACTTCTGCCCTGTCACACTCCCTTGCTCCTTCCTCACCCTTCCCCTCATCACCCACACAGTCACTTGGTATTTATTCTCCTCTGTTTTATTTGGATTTCCTCTAAGCAGACTCATTAATCTTCCCTGCAGATGCACAGCTCTGACAGCTGGGTCTTGACACCTCCAGTGCTGCTGAAGGACATTCTCATACTCTTCTCTTCTTTTTCCCCTGCTCCTTTCTCCTTTCAAAGAAACCCTTCATACCTCACCAGCCACAGGGTTTTTGATTAGAAGGTTGTGTGAACTGGAGACAAGGGGGCTGTGGGGGAGGAAGGCAAGGGAAGAGGATGCAACTCCCACAAGGAACTCCCAAAGTCCCACTGAAAAGGTCAGCATGCTTTTGAGTCCTCTGCACTGCTCCCCGACACAAAAACAGATACTCAGCCCAGCGCAGAGATACTTGATAAAGAGTCTAATGAAGTGGAAAGAGTGTTGTAGGGAAAGAATAGTCCTCTCTCATCTAGACATCCCATGATGCTCCATCTGGTTGCTATGGAGACTTAAAAAGAGAGGGGGTTCTGTTGTCTTGAAGGGCCTTCTCCCTTCCCAGTAACCTTGACCTTTTCCAGGTTTGTGTGTTTGTGTGTGCATGTGTATGTGTTTATAAAAAAGAGATAAGGAATTCCATTTCTTCTTATCTGGTCATGGCTCACTGGCTGGCACTGATGCATGTGGGGGGCCGTCAGCTCGTGTCAGTGTGGAGATTTGGAGAGGATAAGAGCACAAAAATACAGAGGGGAGCAGTTAATTAAGGCTGATACTGCAAAGGACATTGTTTGCTGGATAATGAATTCCATACGCTTCAGTCACACAAGTGCAATTAAAGGTGTGAGAGATGAAGGGCAGGAGAGGAGCGCTGGGTCATCTATTACCGTACAAAATGGCCTCTCTGGCCCTCCAGGGCTGGGGCTTCACACAAAAACCCCACCATGGAACACAACCAGAGTTTATTCCCACTAAACAAGGCAGAGGACTCATTGCAGGTTCCCCCAGGTGAGGAAGGGCTGCCAGGAGCTCCCAGCTATTACAGAGTGATGGGAGAGGCGTTTGACAAGTTGAAAGAAGGCTGATTTACGTGATACTCAAGGCAAGATGAATATGGAGTTAAGCAGACAGGCCAATGCAGAATAAAGCTGCTCACCAGAAGTCCATGTTCATTCCCTCCCTGTTGCTGGAGCAGGTCTTTACTTCCCATTATTTGCCAGCCCTCACAAAGATGCTCCAAGGTGGGGTTGGCAGTAGGAGCCCACTATTTTTATCCTCTATGGTCCCTCACAGCACCCAGCCCTCATCTACATCCCACAGAGACACCCTCCACCCTCCCCATCCCCTTCTCAAGGAAGAGAGGGACACTTGGCCCTAGAATTTCTGCTCCAGCTTGGGTCTCAGAGGACACCCCAAACCCTTCTGCTTGCTCTCCATATGAAGGCATAAGCTTCTGTGTTCCATCCCATCCTTGGAAAGACAAGGGAAGGTGATGGAAAATCCTGTTATTTTGTAGGACAGAAGCCATAGAGCTTGGCTTGGAGAACGTTGATATCGAGAGTGGAAAGAAAGCATAAGATGTTCCTGCCATATCCTCCACAACACAAGAGAATAAACTGGCAATGGATTCCAGCCAAGAACACAACCAGCTCCAGGAGTAAGACCTGGATTTGGATGGAGTGCTGCACAACTCCACCTTTACCCAACAAGGGTTATTCATGTTAGATAAAGACTTTGACACCGTTTGGCACCTGGTTTGCTCGAGCTGTAGACTAATGAGAGTCTGATGTCCACGACTTTGAACTCCTCTCAATTACCAGCAGCAGACACTTCCCAGGATCAGATTTCTAAGTCCTTTAGGGATTTAGCTTCTCTGTCCCTAAGGAGATCATGGATAAGGTTTATGGCCACCACTAACCCTCTGTCTGTGCACTCCCTAAATTAACACAGCACTGACCCAGGCAAGATAAGGAGTTCATCTCAGTGAACTCCCTGATCAGTGCCCTTGGCTGCTCTCCATCCTCCAAGTCTGGCTATGCTTTCTCAGATCCTGACTGACTTGAAGCAACTCTACTCCACTTGCTGGTCCTGACAGCTTTCCATACCACCAATCCAAGGGAGAAGAGTACAGAAAGAAAAAAAATCATAAAAATTTTATTGGAAAGTATTTCTCTTTTAGCTGAGACTGCTGTTGATACAATCACCTTTTCATTTTCTGTGTGCCTGTGTGTGTGCTTCTCCCCCAAACCCATCTCTCAAGCTTATGATCTGAACTTGTTTGTCCATTCCCAGCCTGCCAAACCATTTTCAATAATAGGATCCATCTCCTCCTGCTCAAGGCTGCATTGTCTTCATATCCTTGGAGATCAGATGTCTGTTCTCCCTTTTATCACTTGAGCTGCACGTGTTTTGATTGTAAACACCCTGATAACACTCCTGTTAGCCCCTCACAAGTGAAATAATAAAGGATAGATAACATTTCTAGACGTGATACTTATACTGTCATCCTACACTGAGATAACAAGGAGCAGACAGCCCGTGAGTCTGTCTTACCCCGATAAAGATCTTGTCACCATAGATACAAAAGAGATAAACTTTCTAAAATAATATCCTTCTTTGTGTCACTTTGCTCAATTTGGAGAAGTGCAATTCCTCTCCCTCCTCCCACCAAGTGTATTTACAGTCCCCACCATGCCCATCCCCAGTCAAACAAGCCCTTGGCATGTTACAAGACAGGAGTTTACATTTCTCACCCAGGTGAGAGCTGCTGACAGATCTCATCTCCAACCACCACCTTTTGGGTGCAACCAGCCAGAAAATATCCGTGATTCCCAGCACATTGCCTGGAAGGCCAGAGAACACACCTAACACTGCTTGGAGAAGAGTGACACCCATCACAGCCCAAACAAGCATCAGTTATCCCCACACACAGACCCACTGCCCCTCCCTGCTCCCAAAAAAACCCCCAGTATCCGTGTGGTCCAGCAAAGCAGGAGCAGGATGCTGCTCACTGCAGCAAGTGCCAGCATTCCCAGCCTGCCCTTCTCCACAAGAACCACAGGAGCTGCTTAATATATCTGTGTTGAGGCACTTCATGCATGCAAAAAGGGCTTTGCAATCAGAATCAACACGTGTGAAGGAAAACCTCTGACCAGGCTGGAAGTTGCCAGGCTTGGAAATTGGAAGCTGAGTGTTTCTCTAATAAAGCAAAATAAAACACAATAAAATTGTATCAGTTAATCAAGAAATACATCTGGCAATCCAAAACTACCGTAACCGTTGGGAGTTGCTTTTATTGTTGGTTGGTTCTTAAGAAAGCACTCACAAAGTATTTTGCAGGACAAAAGTATCCAAAGGAAACATTACTGCATTGAAATTTTCTCTAAAAAATCAACATGAAGTACCTGTTGGTAATGCACCAGATTTAGCTGTCTCACTGAAGTGGCCAAAGGCAACAGCAAAGCAGCTGATGTTGAGTGGTAACTGGTCTTCCCATTGCAGAAAATACAAGAATTTATTCTTCTTGTGGTGAGTATTGACCCTGGATTTGCTTCACTGAATATTTACCTCTCAGGTCAATAAATCATCATGTTCATCTCAATAGAAGTCAGTATCTGCTTATTATTATATTAACCTTTACAAGGCAGATAACAGCCCTTTTTTCCCCTTTAATAAGATATTGCACAAATTGAATAACCAAGAAAGATTTCTTTCTGATTGTATTTTTTTCTTAACTACCAGCACTTTTGCTCAATTTGAGGCGTGTGAAATGCCACGCATTTAATACACCACATGGAACTGCCTTTCTCCTACAACCTGCTTTCAGAGCACACATTGAGCCCCAGGAAAAGCCCTGGGATGTCTGGAAGATTCACATGCCTGGAGTCCAATCTCTGGCCAACCTTATCAAAAAATGCTGCATCCTGGTGCATGCATGCACTTGGTCAAGCTTTCACCCTGGCCAGGGGTTGGCATGAGGCTTTGAAATGCACCCAACACAAAGACAGGGAAGCTCAGCCAAAATTTGAGAAGAAAAGTTATGTGAATTTGTGAGGAAGGACAGATGGAAAGCATGAGGATGAAGGCAGAAGGAAGGAAGCCTGGCACACAGAAAAGAAAGTGAATTATGGAGAGAAAAGGCCACGTGCTGAAGTCGAGCCCAACACAGGGGGTACAAAGGAGATACCTGGTGAGGCAGTGCCTGCTCCCCTCCTGTCACCACCCTTTGGGGGTTGCAGACAGCATGGCACTTCTTCAAAAGTGCACAAGACAGCCTTGACATGCTGGCAAATTCCTCCCTTCAATAAAAAGCTGCCTTGCAAGGCTGGGTGTGAGATATGGCGACACATATGGCTGGCACGTTGTCCCACATATTGCCTGAGCTGCCACTGTCGCCCTCAGTGCTGTGCTCGGCTCGCAGATACAGCTCCTCAGCTAGGAAAGTCACAATATAAAATGTAATTTGCCTTTATATCCTAAGCTCAAAAGCTCCTTTAAATATGATATATGGACTTCTTCCCTGAAATCTGGATTGTAACTGTGCTTCTTCCATGTGAAAGTGCTGCCCACAGGTGCCAGCCAGAGTTTCTAGAGAGAGGAAACTGATAAAACTTACGATAAAACATTTATTATGTGTTTCATTGGACTAGACTGGAATGGCATGAAATATGTGTCATTAATCTGTTACTCTGTGCTTATCTATGCAGTGAGGGGTGGCTGGCCTTGGGTACCTGCTGGGAGCAAGACTGGGGAGAGCTGAGGAGGAGGGGGAAAGTCTGAGCATCATGAAAAACACTGACCGAAAGGATATTGGGCCAGAGGGCAGAGCAGAGAAGAAACTGTACAAAGTCTAGCCATAATCTGTGTAAAACACCACTGGAGTCTGCTGATGGATCCAAATATGGTCCCAAACATCCCCCTGTTTATAAACACTCACTTCCAAAAGCTTCTGAGCTGCTGAACAAAAACAAACACCAGCCATGCTATGAGATAAACAGGAAATGAGCCAGAGTAAACACTGCAGTGGGAACAAAGCCTGGGACAGCAAATACAGAGCCCCGGGGGACAGAGACCATGGAAAACACAGGGAATGGACGCTCTCAGGCATGGCATGAACACCTATGGATGAGCAAGGGACAAAGAGCTCCACCAGGTTTTCCAGCAGTGTGGAGAACCAGGATCAGCATTGCAGCTGCCTCCTTGAAGGACTCTGGGCTTTTCATCTTCAAAACTCAACAGAACTGCAGTGCCAGGCACGTGGGTAAATGGCTGTGCCCATCATGAAATGCAGGTTAATCCAGGCAGATGCAGAAGCCCCTTCAGCAAATGGCCAAGCAGCAGTGGTTCCTCTTCTCCATACTAAGAAGAAGCCTGGCTTTGGACACATGGCACTTCACACAAAGTACCCAACCTCTGCAGCTGGGAAAACCCTCCTGGATTAGCGTGTCTGGCTCCCTTCACCAGGGAAAGGACGTGGCCAGCTCAGCTAACCTGGGAACTGCTGTGTATCAGACACAGAGGGGACACCGTGAGAAACCACAGCTGGGACAAACTGCCACTACCTTGTGCCAGCCCAGGCTTGCTCCTTGGAAAGGTGCTGCTCAATGTGCCCAGGGACAGGGAGGATTCCCACACAGGGCATGGCATCACCTCACCAGCTTCCAGCCTTTGAAATGCACCTACCTCTGAAATCCAGAGCTCAGAGGACGAAGGACACCTGTGCTCAAGGACATGTTTCATGATGATGGTGAGGACCCCAATCCCCCGTGCCAGGGACAGGAGACTTCCCTCTGCAGTGGAAGGAAATGGCAGGGCAGCCCATTCCCTGTGGCACAAACACCTCACGGGATGATGGGCTCACACCCAGTCAAAAAACTTTTGGCATTTTTTGTGTTGTCTTTCGTGTGATGATGGAATTGAAGCGTTTCCTGCTGTGCTCTGAAAAGGGCAGGAACAATAACCTTTGCAATTAGCACTTGGCAGAACAAGCTCCTGTCCACAATAAATTAACGGAACCAATTAGGGAGCAAAAAATAAGCAGATGCCATAAGGTGAATCCTGGCTCTGCCAGTGTATGAGCACTGGGACATCCTGCTGGGTCCAAGGAGGGACAGGCAAAGCCTTCCTCCCAGTGCCCAAGCCCTGTCCCAGTCAAGAGAGCAGAGGAAAGCCAACACATACTTCTTTTGGAAACCTGTCATGTGGAATTTATTGCCCTGCTCTCCCCTCACTCATGGCAATCACTCCTCAAGGGGACCTGTCAAAGCATGGAATGGTCACAGACCGGGTCCCTCAAGGAGTGAGCCTCTCAGCTGGGGTGGGATGGGTGGGTAACGCTGTGTTAGAACCTTTTCTCTTAGCTCTGTTTGCTCAAAAACTTTCAACTCCACCTCCCTGCACCTTGTAGGACACAGAAGTTCTCTACCTTCCACTCCACCTGGACAGCCCATCCCTGTGATGGGGACACTGAGGAGCTGCCTGTCCCTGTCAAGCCTCTCCTGCTGCTTCTGGTCAGGGAGGAGCGTGTTTACCTGAACAAGACACAGAGCTGTTGCCAGTGCCACTTACTGAGAGCAGAGGCCACCAGGCTGGGGACACGTGCCATAAAAGCTGCCCAAGGCTGAGCTGTCCTCAGCAGGTTACACAACACCAAACACAGCCTGAAATAGCCAGAACACCAACTTTTCAGCCTCTACCTAGTCAACATTCTCTGGCCTTCCATCCAACTGAAATGGAAAACTGTAATTCAGCTGTAAAGAAATATTTGATCCAGCATCCCAGGGCAGATCTCTCTGATGCTCCATTCAAATCAACTTGGACATGAGAAAAGGTGTGTGCTTCAGAGAGGGAGTAGAGAGCCATAAACCAGGCAAAGTGATAAACAGCAGCATGTCAAGATGGGGAGATGTGCCTGGTGGGGTTTGGTAGAGATCACTCAGATATGTCTTTTGTCACCTCTTCATTAATGAGCTGGAAAAAGGAGTAAAGAGCAAAGAACAGAATTGGCAGACCACGCTTTATGAGGAGGTGTTGTCATCCAGGTGAAGGACAGGGACATAAAACAAATGAGGAGACAGGTTAGAAATCAGGGGAGAAAATAAAGAACAGCAAGAAAAATGTCTGTCCACACAGATTTACAGAGGGGAGCAAAACCATTCAAGCAACCAGAAATTCCACTCTCCAAAGGGCTCTAGTATTTCAGATTTGTAGGTGCTGTTAAACCAAAGCCAAAACTGTCCCCAGAAGAAAGAGAGTGGCCCTGGTTCAATGTGTCACACAATTATTTACTGTTTGCTGGGGAGTTTCCTACTGAAAAGGAAACTCTCAAAAAGTCAGAAGCTCATGAATATTTCAGACAGCAAAGACGTGAAGATCTGCCCCCATGGACATCTCCACAGTCACCCTGTGGGAATCCAGGCCCATCTCACTATCCAAAAAGCCTAAGAGTGGGAATTGGACTCATTTCATAGCCTCAGAGTACATCCAACATTTACCTCCCAGGCTTTCCTTTTTCCTTTCTCCTCAGAATCCCTTTTTCCTTTAGCAGGAGTTATAAAAACACTCAAATCTCAGAACCAGAGCTGGAAGAAAACATGAATACTCATAAGAGCCTCCAGCATCCCTTTCCAGTCAGCAGCACAGGAAGTTCAAAAGGAGCCGAGTAATGTATTTGTGCACCCAGAAAAACTCAGAAACTCTTAAGGAGACTCCATGGCAAAACCAACCTGCAGAAGGAGGTCCATGAGGAGCTGATGGGGGGGTGTTGTTTTTAAAGCCACCCTTCAGCTGTAGCACCCAGAGGTGCATCGGGAGTTCTCTCAGGTATCTCCTGCAATTCACCTGGTGTGGACACAACAGAGAGAACAAGATTTATACAAGACAGATGCACACACAAACACCCAACAGGAGCAGGAGGGCTGGATAAATCCACAGCTCTGGTGCTTTAGTGTGTATATACATACAGAATTATTTTAAGTACATACCCAATATTGGATGGATATGGAGATGCTCAGAAATCTGTGATGATGACATGATGAGGACTCAGTGCGAAAGATCACCCTTCCTACAATTTTTTCTCTTTCTTCCTAGTGGATTAGAGAGCCATCACACTGGACTAGAAATAAATCCCCAGCAGCACTGGCCTTCTCCCAAGCTTTAAATTGTTTATAGCACATTCGATCTCCACTTACAGCCTTGGATCTACTCATCAAATTGCATCTTCTTTCTGCAGCTGGACTTTTTTTCCTCTCTTAAACACCACCTTATCTAATCTGCACAATTTAAAGTTGTGAAGTCTATATGTGGTACAGCAACCCAGTCAATCAGGTTCAATACAGCAAAGAGCCCTTCTCTGAAGCTCAGCAGTTTTTTATTTAAGCACAGGTACACACGGTCAAAGCAGGGATTTGGGAAAGTTCTTCAGGATCATGTTTTCCTCCCAAGGTTGAGGAAAAAATACAATGCTTAACTGTGGCTGAAGTTCAGGTTCTGTGTTTCTGCACCACGTCTTCCTCTCCACTTCCCACCCCATGAATGGAGCTTCTGCCGTGACCTTTTTCCACTGTAAGGAAGAAGATGACCTGCGACAGGGGTGGTCTGTGTGCTGACACAAGGACAGCTCTGAGGGAGCAGGAGGAGCACAGATCTGTGGAACAGGCTGTAAGACACAACAGTGACATGGTGAGAAAGCCAGGAGGGCTCTGCACATCTCCCAGGGTCTGAACAGCTGGCACAGTGATGGGTGCAGCACCAGAGCCATGGCTTGATGGACATCCATTGCTGCTCCTCACTCCTCAGCTGCCTTCCACTGCCTCAGCCACTCCAGTGTCCCAAGAGGCCAAAGACACCCTGTCCTTTAGGTCACTTCCAGGCTGCTGCCACTCACTGTTTCCTGATTTATAAACAATTTTCTCCTTCTGCTGCTTATTCATGCATCAGAGAACATTCCTTTTCCCCTCTGTGCAATTACTGAGCACAAACATTGGCTTTTAATTGCAAGATTAAAGTTCCCATTAAAAAAAGAAATTCTTAGAGACTTAATAACCAGAGACTTTAGGAAGGGACCATGTTTCTACTTGCAAAGACCTACCACACAGACCCTTTCAACTCAGCATATCAAACTGGACACACATTTACTCCTGTTCTCCAGAGAGTCCTTCCTCCAGGCCTGCAATTTCTGTTTCAACTTGACCTCTAGTTTCCCCAGATTGGAGCCACTGCTGCAGAGATGCAGATGAAGTGTGCATCTTGTTCTCCAACCCACTTCTAAAACCTGGTGGGGAGTGACTGTGTGCCCTCAGCTTCTGCTGCCACTTCCCAGCTATGGGAGACATCAGCCATGAGGCAATTCAGAGGGGGTTTGTCCAATACTCACAGAAGACTTTGAAAAATCCATCCAAATTTGTATCCAAAGGCAGATTTCTGCTCTTCAGATGTGGCACAACTAGACCAGGGCCATCTTTTGTCCTAGAGCTCATCCTGCAGGGTTTGAATGAGGAACAGTGGCACCAGAGTTTTTGCCTCTTGGATCTACCTTGAACAGGGAATCCCAGGTGCCACCTGCCCTGAGTGGTAGCAAATTAGAGTCAGGATGAGGACGGAATACAGATCTGGATTTGCTTGGTGTTGTTTTTCCCACATCAACAAACAAAAAAAGGGGAAAACACCCACATCTATGACTTGCCCACAGACTTATTCACTCCTCCCATACCACTGGTAAATAATGCCATTCCAAACTTCAGAAACTCCTCCTTCTAGACCAGCTGAGTGCCACAATGGTAAGGAACAGGTGTCCTCCTTCTCCTGGGAGAGCTGATTCTGAGCTTCAGTAGACTTGAATCCAAGAGACTTCACATCCCTTTTCCTTTCTGTGTGTGTTTGGTCCCTGAGCCTTGTTTCTCTCCATGGGGAACTCTGCTCACTGAGCCTTTTTGCTTAGTTAAAACTCAGCAGGCTCAGTCCACTGCCATTTTGCCACCTGAGACCAAAAACCTGGAGTCATTAAAAAAGATGCAATTAGCATCAACACTGCCTGGCTCACTCCCTCCCATCCTGTGCCCATGTCTGAAGCTCCTTCCTTTGTGAGCTCTAATGCTTGTTTAATGTGCAACTTAATTATTTGATTACAACGGCGTAATTATGTAATTGTAATGTATTGTTCAAGTTGGCTGGAAGGAGATGGGAGACATTTGCTGAGTGACGTGGAATACACAGAATAACAACAGCATCAAGGAAACAGAATAAATCTAATGAGATGATAATTTGGAGGAATAGTTAAGAAAATGGGCACTTTGGAAAATGAAAAGTAGCTGGACTTTTTTTTAAATCTTTTTAATTCATTTATTCTTCCCTCTTGTCCTTTTGTAATCAGTGAGAAATTTCTTTCTCGCTGCCAAAGCACAAGTGAGCCCAACTGTGCTGGAAGCAAACAGCCAGGCAGCGCTGGCCTGTCCCTGCCACAGCCCTCGGAGGAAAACTGCATTTGTTCTGAGCTGGCCCTCAAAAACCAGCAGCACAGCAAACACACACACACTTCCCTGGATTTACAGGCACCCACGGCCCGACCACGACCACGTGCAAAAGCCAAGGAAGCTGAATAACCTCCCACTTGCCATCAAAATACGAGTAGATGCACAGAGTGGTTCATGGCAATTTATCGCAGAGCAGTAACTCAAGTACTGGATGAGCCCCTCTGGGCAATGTCAGGGTGACACACTTGCTCTCCAGCATCTGGACTTTGGATCAGAACGCTCCTGTCCATGGGCTGAACCCAAAAAGAAGGGGGAAAATACTGGAACAAGGTAAGCAGGGGACACAGGGGAGCTCCTTGCAAGAACTGCAAACCACATTTTGGAGGGCCATTTTGAGCCCAGCTTTGTAAGCTCTCCAGTTTCTCCCGCTCTCCTTCAAGAGGCTGTACCGACTCCCTGTCCCCCAGCAGCGAGCACATACTCCAGGAGACCACATCAATAAATAAGAGTAGCAGCAGTGAGACAACCAGCCCAGCCAACTCAGCCGGCGTCTGCCGAGGTGCAGTCCACCGGGTTTCTGTGGGACACACAAGCTCATGGCAAGTATTTCTGGGAGACCTCTGAACCTGTTTCTCATCAGTAATTGATGGATAGCTGGCTTGGACCAGGAGAGGTTCCCAGAGCCAGGTTTCTCCAGTCAGAGCTGAGCTCCTGCAGCGCTGGCAGCCACACATGGGCCAACGCCAGGAGGGAGATCTGTACCCCTGACTCTTGGCACTTGCACACACACTGTCAGGCTGCTTTACAGGTGACACATTTATATACAACTGGGGTTACACTCAGGGCTATTGCAGCCAAGTTTCTCTCTTGCAAAACCGCCTTCCCAAGCCGAGCTCTGGCAAACGTGGGACTCCGGCCCGTTTCAATGGCAATCTGCAGCCTGATCTTGTCTGAGCACAAACTCCAGAGTAAGGAATACTGAAACTGTGCTGATGTTAGCAGAGCAAAGTGAGGCAGTGGCTGCCAAAGTCTGCTGCTATCCAAATAAGATTAGCCAAGGAGCAAACTCCATGGTGTGGAAGGGGTCCCTCAGTCAGGCAATGCCAGTGAGAGTGAGCTCTTGTAGCAATGCCAGACAGGGAGGGGTGAACCACAGAAATTGCTGAGCTGGAAGGGACCCACAAGGATCTGCAGGTCCAACCCTCAGCCCTGCACAGCACCATCCCCAACAGTCACACCCTCTGCCCCAGACCATCATCCAAACACTCCTGGAGCTCTGGCAGCCTTGGGGCCGTGCCCACTGCCCTGGGGAGCCTGGTCAGTGTCCACCACCCTCTGGGGGAAGAACCTTTTCCTGAAATCCCACCTAACCCTGCCCTGACACAACTCCAGGCCATTCCCTGGGTGTTGTCCCTGGTCCCCACAGAGCAGAGATCAGTGCCTGACCCTCCCAAGGAAGTTGTACCGGCAGTGAGGTCTCCCCTCAGTCTCCTCTTCTCCAGCTGAACACACCAAGTGCCCTCAGTGTCTTCACACTCTTCTCCATCTCCGTTGCCTTCCTTTGACATTCTCTAACAGCTTAGTGTCTTTCTTATTGTAGGTATAGGCTGCCTCAATTTGCCAAAAGTCTTACCAGTAACTCTTAGATAAGACCCAATTTCAGTCCAAAGTGCCTCTTTCTCCCTGGGGTCTTCTCCATGTGGTTCACTGCATGACATACACAATTACAGCATAGTAAAGCTTCCCTTTCCAATTTGCTCATTGAAGAAGCTGCAGCAGCTACTGAGAGGCTCCATCTTTCCCCAGAAACATCGATTTTGGAATCTGAATCATACGCCACAATCCTCAAAAATTCTGCCATCTCCTAAGTTGCAGCAAGACTCTGAAATACCTTCTACCAAAACAAGAAGTCAGCACTTTGAGATGATACTTCAGGATAGAATTGTTTATTTGGTGGAGTTTACTTTTCAAAGAATGTCATCTGAAGCCAGAGTGAAAACATTTCTGTTTTACAATCAGACAAAATAAAGATTTGTATGTTCTCTCAGCTTATGAAAAGAGGGGGAAAGAGCATTTAATGGAATCCTAACAAAGCAGTTTTGGCATATCCCACACATTCCATTGCTTTACTTTAGAATAAAAATGACAACAAAACTTTGTGTGCTGAAGTTTTCTTGCTGTTTGGTTGACTACCAAGTAAAAAGAAGCTGCAGATTGGCTTGTGCCATCAAGGGTTTCCAGAGCATCTCTCTCCAAAGCAATCAGGGCTATCAGCTGTAAAACCTACCACCAACTGCTCTGCCATTCCAGAAGAATTCATTAATGTTTTGCTCCCGGACAAAAAGAAGCGAGGTCTTCTCCTGTGGACCTGGGCAGCTGCTGGGCCCCCCAGCAGCATCCATCACCCAGCATGGGAGGTCTAAAATCCCTCTCATTGCACCAGAACATTTGTATGCATTTCTGAGTGCTTGAGAATTATTATGTTGTGCAAAGGCCTGTCTAACTCTTCAGGGAGGTCACA
>JAOXXN010000137.1:5406549-5422465 GCA_026770055.1 Myrmophylax atrothorax
CAGAGCCCCAAGAAGCTTCACCATGATAACATGGGGCAGAGGAGCCCCTCCTGCAAGGTCTTCCCAACCCTCTGGCACTGCACAGCTAAGAAGAGGTTCCATCCCCATCCCACTAGGCATTAGCCTGGCTCCATGCTGTTGTACAAATGGGTCTGTCAGAAATAAGTGGGTTTTGCCTTCTCAGAGGGGGAAAATAAAGAGGTGGGAGAGCCCTTGTGGGTCAGCAATCCCAGGTCCTTGCTGCAGCAAGTGACACCTACTACAACTCCACATGGAAGCTAAACTGATGCAACCCCAGACTGTTGCACCAGCCATCCAGAACCTTCCTTCTTCCAGCTGCAGCAGCCATCAGGACAGACCCTTGGCAAGGAAGAGGTTAATCCATCCCAGCAGCAACAGGGCAATTAAAACCCTTCCCCTCTGTTCTCCCAGTGCTGCCTCAGGCTCAGCAGCTCTCCCAGAGTGGGCAATTTAAACATTGACTTTGTTTAAATATTAAATGGGAGAAATTAATAATAAATAGAATAAAAAATATTATTTATCTCTAAATAGGGACATCACTCACAAAAACAAAAGTGGCAAGGGGAGAGGAGCCTGTTCCCAAGGCTGCAAAATGTCACAGCCTCACCTCCACTCTAGTGTCACTGAGTTCTCCTCAGAACTTCTCAGCAACTGAAAAGAGAAACATGGCATGTGATGAGGGGAGGGTTTCCTTTTCAAACCCACAGCAGTCTGCAAAACCCTGATTCCCAAGCCCAAGAACTCCACTCATCCCAGGCTGCACCCCGGATCTGGTAGCTGTGCAAGGAGGAGCCAGGCAAGATGGGATCCTCAAGGTCTCCACCCATACAAAGACAATCCACACCAGCTAGAGGAGCAGGACATGTGCTGCTGTGTCCTTAGGATGGCACTGGATGCCTTTGAGTCATCCTGAGGCATTCCTGAAAACTGGCATGGAAGTTGTCAGGAACTCCTCTTCTTGGTCCTCTGTAGGCTCCAGTCACAACATCTTCCACGTTTTCATGGCTGGAGAGGACACTGAGAACCTGTCACTCTCAAATATCAGACAGTCTCCCTCACACACACTGAAATGAAGTTTTCAATCCATTTTGAAGCACAGCAGAGATGGCAGGTGCAGCCTCACCATTCCTGGAAGGATCTCTCTCCACAGCTCCTGCAAACGGCTCCACCAACTTCAGTGACAGCATCATTGTACATTATCTCCTACAACTTCACTTTGAGGGTTTAGGGGACAATACAAAGAGCAAAGAGACTGTAATATTCACATTGACATTCCCCCCAAATGCCTCCTTTCCTGATAAAGCCATTGTCTGATGAATATGGAAGGTTTGCCTGAAGGCTTTGCAGTGTGTCAGTGTTTAATCAGAGGAGGTGGAGCAGGAGTGACCCCTGCACAGAGACAGCCCAGCACTTCTGAGGCTGTGCAAGACATTTTCCATTTTCATGGACAATTCTGTTTACAATCCCTCCTCTAAAAGGGCTTATAAAAGATTCACTCTGCTTCGGCATTTGAAACAAGACTTAGGCAGACAACAGGATTTTGTCTCCTATTGCTTCCCTGTGGGAATTTCCAATGAAAACCTGTTTTGTTTTTTTTTGGTCTATACTTTTCCATAAGAAAAAAAAGATTTTTTTTTTCTTCCTTGGTAAAAAAAAAAAGAAGTAAAAACTGAAATACTTCAGCTACAGCCCAATATACCATGAATTGAAGTGGCTGCAAGGGAAGAGCTGGAGTGAGGAAGAACATTGTTTTATGGACTGAGTGACCAGCTACCAAAAGTGATGCAAAGCTCTTGCTGGAAATCCACTTTCTATGACTTTCCCAAAGGACAAGAATTCCAAAAGCTGTCTGTGCCTTTGAGTGCACATCTCCTAGGACTAAAGAAACCAGATTTTTTTAAGGCATCTCCTGACAACCAATAAGTCGAAGGACAAGTAAATGCTTGAAAACTTGGAGAACAAGAACATGCCTCTTTTCTTTGGCCCCAAGGGTGAAATCCATGAAAGCCTGTGGGATTTTCTGTCCGAGATTTCAGCAGAGTCAGGACTTCACCCATGTGGTTTCTCTTCACAGTTCATGGATCTGTCTCCACCTCCTTGATGGACACCCAGCACCACAGCTGCCAGATCCCACGCTGACAGCCACGAGGAGGATATTCCCCCTGGCTCCCTCACTTTCCTCTTTGGATGCAGATCCTGGCAACTGATTGGTTTCCTTCAATGCTGCTGGAGAGAAGAGTCTGCTTTTGACAGATTTATATTTAGACTCACTTTTTCTCTTTTTTTTTTATTTATTTAAGGATTTCTGTTTACCTTCTGGGTAGAGTGCCAAGTTCAGCCATTGAACCATGGAAAACAACAAAAAGTAAAGGATGTGCTAAAACCAATCCATAGTATCTGTAATACCTCAATTAAGGGAGCATAAGTATTGAAGCCTGAAGTATCTTGAGAATCTGAAGCATCAATTCTGACAGCAGAAGGTGCCATTGCTAGAGATGGGATAAAATCTTTGCCTTTCAGCTCATGAGCAGGAAAGATCTCTCACCCTGAAAAGACAAAAATATCTAAAAGTATTACTTGAAGTTCTGTTGGATTTCTTATTTTTGGTTTGACGTTCTACCTTTCAGTTTCCTACCGGCAAAATTGGATTTTCCTGATTCCATAAACATTTTGATTTGTCATTATTACTGGAGAGGTTTAAAAGAAAAGTTTGTTCTGCTTCCACGAGCTGGCCAGTTGACAGGGATTCAAGGATATGGAGTATAAAAGGGACAAGCAAACCTCTGGTCACAGTCCAAATTTCAGCGAGTAGGACAAGAAAAATCTGTTCACAGATGACACCAGGGAACTAGAAGACACCTTCAAAGACAGTCAAACACTTACTCAAAAAGGCTGGGAATGGGAATTATGTGAAATAGTCGTGGTTCAGGGAGCATTTTGCTGTCAGGTGCTCTTTCACTGCCGTTCCTCCCTCTGAGGAGCAGCAGAACAGACAGCACCGGTATTTGGAAAGCGTTTTCTTCCTCCATCCACGAGTTCCTTGGACAAGCCCCCTCCAGAAGCTAAATCCTTCCATTTGATATCCTTCCAGGTCACTGGCCAATCTGCCACATCCCTGGTGTGCCCTGGCTTTTTAGGGAGCCAGGAAGCGATGGGGAAGCGCTGCTTCAATGCGTGCCAAGGGCAGCACAGCAAAGCACGACCCTCAGGGCAGCACTGCTGAAAGCACAGCCACTTCCTGGGCCACCCAAAGCTTTTGTCCCTGTGATTTCATGCTGGAGAAGGGGTTTTCTTCCCGAGCATGAGAAGCAGTTCAGGAGGATGCAGGGGGCATCTTGCTTGCCAGCTTCAAAGACTGGTCCTCCTGGGAAAGGGTGACGTGTCACTGAGACCACAGAACTGCCCTCAGCCTTCCAGCATCCAGGAGCTTGCCAAGATCCCCCAGACCTGGCTGAGCCCTGCCAGGTTCCCAACGGGTCTCACCTCATGTTCTGGTCCATGACTTCGGTCCAGGCAAGCATCATTTTCCTACAGGCATGCTGGACCTGGAGGGACCTTTCTCCAGGTCACACAGTGAAATTGCTCTTCCCGAGAAAGAGGGAGGGATTTTGCCTCTTCTCATGCTGGGCTGGATATTGGGACCATCCATCCAAGTGCAAAGCACAAGCTGGGCCTGCCCAAGGCCCATATGTCAGAAATGGGAGGGACATTCCAGCCAACTCACCATGGAAATGGTCACAATCTGCCTCCTGGGCACTAATCACACACTCATCTGGCACGGGCCCCGGGGCTCCCTGCAGACATCACCTGCCAGCCAAGGACACAGGCTCTATTCCTTCATCCAGTGCTTTCCACCTTGGTGAACTGAGGGGCTGAAACCAACCACCAGGAACTCCCATCAGCAGAAGTTTCTGCCCAGAGCCAGCCTTAATGCAATGATGGGCACTGTGAGCTCCCTGTTGGGGAGCAGTAACACCAGCTGGTACCCCTTGGCATCCCCAAGGGGATTCAGTCCAGGCCCCCAACACTGCTGAGCCCCAACACCAGGGAACAAACCCCTCATTCTGTTGGCACAGCCTCACGATCAGGTGGAGAACTCTTCCAGAGTGGCACTGAGATCCCTTGCTTGGCACCAGCCAGGCACCCATCCCTCCAATCCAGCAGCAGGTTTTGCCCAGTGATGCTCCCACCAGCTGAGCATGTCAGGAAGCATCTGGCCTTGAGCCACATGGGTTAGTGCTGCAGTGATGGAGGATGAACTCACGAGCCCAAAGCTTCATTTTATTGCAATAAAGAAGAATCAAGTAATGACAACCCAAGGGGTGAGTGAAGGGGCAATGGGCAAGCTGCCACAGAGCAAAGCCAAAGGAGACCCTCTCCTCCTGCTCTTTGCCTTCCTCCACCCCTAGCTGCTTGTGATGGCCTGTGGATGTGCCATACTCTGCCGAGAAAGCTGTCGGACGAAGCTGTCACTGAAGGACTAATTCATGGGCACTTCACAATTTATGCTCAGCCTTTCAGTCCCGTTGCTTCCTCCAGCTACAGCAATTAATGACAGCCCCTCCTGCCCACGCCAGCTCTGCCTGCTCTGTACCTGCCCAACCAGACTGCACCACTCCTTTGAACTCCCCACATCATCAATACTGCATTAACAGCAGTTGTTATGATCACCACTAAGGAATCTTGCCAAGTAGAGTGCATTTGCTTTTATGGCAAGGAAAAAACCATCCTGCCTGCACAGACACTGTCCCCTAGACCTCCAGCACAGCTCTGGCTCCAAGAGAAATGTTGCAATGGGATGGATGAAACCCTGAGGTTTGCTGGCAGGATGAAATAGTCCCCCCCAAAGCAGGGTTGGTTGTGCATGGACAAGCTGAATTTCATGGCACCACAGCCCTATGAACATCCCAGGCAAGTTCAGGTGACCACTTACCCTGAATCAGAGCCATCTCCCCTCCTTCTCAAAAGCAGGGCCCTCAAGCAGAGTTCAAGAAGCTTTTGGATGATCTTCTCAGGCACATGGTGTGACTCTTGGGGATGGTCCTGTGCAGGGCTAAGAGTTGGACTCAACAATCCTTGTGGGTTCCATCCAACTCAGCATATTCAGTGATTCTGTGAAGAGTATCCCAATGCATCCCAAAGTAGTACACGCAGAAACACAGAGTGCTGGCAGACTCCAGGGTGAAAACACAGCTCCACTCCCTCCCAGATTGTTTTAGCCAGGATGCTTCTTGAACTGGAACCACAGAAATAATTTGCCAGTGAGAAACTCAGACCTTCAGGTGCAATCCAGGTATCCATCCTAATTCAATTTTCCCGAAGAATCAGAGTGTACCAGGACAATCAGAAAAGCAATATGCAGTTTGCCTCGGATGCCTCAGAGCAGACCTAACGGAAGAGCCACAAATGAGATATCCTCCCCCACATCAAAATGAGCTTTTAGCAAGCCCACCTCCACAACACAGATTAATAAATACACAGATGGCTTGTGCCAAAAATCCCAGATCCAAATTTCCATAGAGATGGGGGAGAAGGGGCTGAAAACACGCTTTGTAACTGTTGGAACTGATATCAATCTCTACAAAGTGCACTAAAATTTTGAGAGAGGATTTGACCCTCTCTCTTCCCTGTCATTTGTGTGCGCTTCCAATTTCACTCCTACTGCGGCATCCAGGGTGCCCAGCTGGATGCACAGGAAGCTGATAAGCTCGAGCTATCACTAGTTTACTGTGATAGCCACAGTAGGTATGGCCTACCAAGGAAAAGGACCACAGAGGAATCAGCATCATCTGTCATGGACCCTCCCATGATGGAGAACTCTCCTCTTGTCTTGAGCATTCCCCTCTAAAAAGGGCAATGGCACTGTCAGGCTTCCACAGACCTCAGGAAGAAGGGGAAACACACTCAGCCTGGGAGCTGCTCAGGCACTGTGATCACAGGAGCCAGGCTGGACTTTCACCCAAGCAGCACATTAAATATAAAAGAGAAGTCACCATGGACGTTAATATATAGCATTGGGATTTATTCCCCCCTCCTGTTCTCAGTGTCATGTGACAACATTAATTAAATGTGTTTCTGACCCTGCTGCGCTTCTTTAAATATTTGCCATTCTCCACAAGCACTGTTTGGTTAATGAAATGAAATTAATGAGCTCATTAGATTGTGCTGTAATCTTTCCGATGCGAGCCCTGCGCTCGAAATCACTGCTCCCTTTCTCTGCTCTGGCGCTTTGACTCAAGGCATTCAGCTCCAGAAGCAAGGGCAGAACAGAGGAGTAATCAATTAACAGGGGAGGCAGCCACGAGGAGGGCAAGCAGGAAAGCCCCAGGCCCACAAGGCGCAGCTCACTGACTTTCCCACGGGAGCGGATCCCGCGATTCCGGGCGGTCGCTGGCACAGAGCTGCGTTTGGCTGATGCTTCACCAAGGTGAAGATCAGCTACAGGAGCCTGATGTGGCAGGAGCCAAATCCATGGCTACACCCTCTCTGCTCTGTGTGTGAAAGCCAACAGACTTTGGTAAAGAATAGCTGGGGGTTAAAACCTTCAGAAGTGCCACTTAATAGCTGCCCTTGGGTGTGGCTGAAAGAGAAGGGGCCTCACTCAAAACTAGTGGATTGTCCCCCACCACTCTGATCTCTAAAACTTTTCCTCAAGCAAAGCACGCATGACCCACATCCCTCCATCCAGGTAACTCCCCACACTCACTTTGATAATTACTTGTCCTAATTTCTGCCCCCCTCCAACACAGAAACCCTCCAGCATCCAGCCTTTCCCACATTTTCCCCCAGCTCAGAGCAGTATTTGCATCTTGATGTCCACCAGTGAAATTAAACCCTGGGAGCACCAAACGAGGCTCTTTGCCTTCAGGCTGCACCACCTCAGCGGGCGAGCACAATTCCCACCTTTTCATTTTGAGCAGGAAGGATTCTCCCCAGAGCAGTGCTCCGTTTTCCTTTTGTCTTGTGAAGCTTCATCAAAGAATTAACTCAGATCAAAGAGTCTCCACAGCAGCACAAAATCCCCCGATGGGGAGGAAAAAGAGGAGGGGGGGTGGACAATAAGACACAAAATGGTTGAGTAAATCTCTTTCCAAGAAAGCAAATAGGTGTAGTTCTGCATGCACATAAGCCCCACAGTTCAGAGCCTGTGTTAGCTATGGTGACTCCTAATAGCACCAGAGGAATTCAGGGTAGGAAATGTATGCAAATCAAATTCTCTCCATGGCTGTACTCACCAGCAGATTGGATCTCAGAGCTCTCTCAAGCTCCCAGTCCCTGCGCTTTCGTAATTTACCTTTTAGCCCAGAAGTCACACAATGGTGAACTGGGCCTGCTGGGATAAAACAAGAGGGTGATGAGCACAAACCAGGGGGAGCAACAGCCAAACATTCATACTGAGAGACACTGAGAAATCTTCAGGTGAAGAAAAGGAAACGATAGCCCAAGTGCCCGCAAAAGCCTTGGGGACTGCAATGCCACAGTCCCTATTGCAGAGCACATGAAAACAAAATCATCTTTACACTTGCAGGACTAAAGCTGCAAACCCCAAACCAGCTGTATTACCACACTGTTCCATTGAACCACCACCCAAAAGATGCTCCCAGAGGACTCTTGAACCATGCTCCCTCTGTGTCTTGAAGGATTATCATGTGTTAGCTTAAAAAGAAGCCAGAATCATCTCTATCTGCTTGCCCAGGTGGGTATTATACCAAAATGCCAGGCTCTGAGCTAACGTGTCTCCAGGTCAGCCAGGTCCATGGCTCAGACTCCTTAAAGTCCATTCAGTGAGGTTTGATTTTCCTCTGGTCTGAACGATCCCACTGTCACTGCCTTCAGTGAGTGATGATTAAAGCAGAGGGGGAAAACACAGTCGTCGTTTACCAAGGACCTCGGAGGGGCTGCAAAACGTCCTGGCTGGCTGACAGCAGGGTCAGAAAGTGAAAGAGTGGAGATCAAGGGCAGCAGGGAGCATAAATACAGGCCAGGCTGACCTCTGCCATCCACTCTGCCTGCAGGGAGGAGCTGCAGACACCTGGGTGGGTGGGACTGGAGAGGGAGAGATCGCTTCAGGCAGCAGGTACCACGTAGGAGATGATGCACAGAGGATGAGCGAGTAACTGAGGATGGCCAAGGTGGAGAGTTACCACAGCTCTTGGACATCTCCTGCTGAATCTCCAGTGGAGTTTCCACAGAAAACTCAGACTCAACAGAGGGCAGCTGTTTGTTTCAATGAGGACACCCTCAGAGATGGTGTTTGCTGAGAAGAAATTACTCCAAAAGGGAAGGCAAGTTAGTCTTCCCACCTCAGGACACCACAGACTAGTCCCCATGTCCATACACATATCCCTGAGTTGTACAGCTGGATCCTGCTATCCATCTCCCTCCAGAGATGGCCACCTGCAAAAATTAGGTACCCACAAGCTGGCAGAGCAAATTCTGCTCTTGGAAGCCGTGCTGCACACACTGACAGTGAGGCAGAGCGTGGCCAAGCCCTCCAGCAAGCTGGTTTATGCATCTGGAAGGGTTCAATGCCATGAATCCATTTTCCACAAGCCAGCACCAGCCCTTCCACTGATCCCTCACATAGGCTCGGGGTCCCTGCAGCATTCACAGAGAGCTCCTGTGACCTGTGTCTTCATCCTGGCTTAGCTGGTACAAGCACTGCTGCTTCCACAGCATCGGTTTATTCAGAGTGGGTAAACAAATCTTCCATCTTGTTCAAAAATCAACTCAAAATTCAAATCTTAGCTCAAAACCAGGTCAGCCTGGTTATGCTTCAGCCAGCCCAGCCAGAACAGCAAGAGCAAATGAATGCCCATGTCCCAAAAAGGCCCCATAGACCTCCAGGGTCCCATAAGCCCAAGAGGCCTCGTGGGTCCCAGAGGCTGAAGAGGTCCCCCAAGCCCCATAGACCTCATGGCCCCATAGGCACTATAAGCATCTTGGGCCCCATAGGCCCCCTGGGAGTATCACCTGGCAGATGACTTTGACTTTGCCCCCACTTCTTGCCCTTAGTGTTGTCCATGGATAGGGACCTGCAGGGGTGCGTGGCAGCCCATGCAGGAGGAGCCTTTGTGCAGCTGGCAGCAGAGCTAAGCACCGTGGGGTGGGTTTGGTAACACATCCTTACAAATGTGACTGCATTTCCGAGGTGTATTTATATCTTATCTGGGCTGTTTACCCATATGTTCAATAAATCATTATTCATTATCTGATAAGGTGCTCGCAGTGAATTCCTAAGCCAGGCTTACAGTTAGCACAGCACGGGACACGCTGGGAATACAAATGGGAAAATAAATAGAGCATCCATACCCAGAGAGGCTGTCATGCTCCTGGGACTGTGGTGACATTGCCAGCCGTGGCACCAAGGCCTGGGCCACCTGCCCTGCTGAGCTGGGCACAACAGGTCTGTGTTATGCAGAACAGCCCCTTTGAGATAATTACACGTCCAAGATCCCTTCTGGTGGCAGAAGTGACATCACAAAGCAACTTATGTTTCCTGTCCTCTGCATCACATTCTTGTCTGCCCTGCCTGAACCCCTCAATGGTCACACAGGGACAGACTCTGCTCTTCAGCATCCAAAGGAACCTGGCAGAAACCTCAGCCTGGGAGCAATGAGGAAAAATCAGGGAGTTTGGGTCTGAGACATCTTAGGAAAACTCTTGTTTGTGCTGTCTGTGGCCCAGCATAAAACCAGAGGAGCAAGATTAAAGCAAATCCAGAGCCCTCTCTGATTGCGTCCTCTCCTTTAGCCTGTTCCAGCCTGAAATGGAGAGATGGGAAGCGCCTGGAGATATTGCTCCACGGCACATCCCAGCTCCTCCTCTCTCCCCTTTGATGCTCCCTCCAACACCAGGAACACAAACTGGCCCCACTTAGGCCAGGCAAAGTTTTACCATGGCTTTCAAAACACCCAAGGCCTCTCTCACATCTCAGCTAATCCAAGGATTAACTGCATTGAATCCATGTTTCCATGAGGAATAAGGGGAAGAAGGTGGAGGGAGAGGGTCGGGAGTCAAGTTCAAGTCATGTGAAAACCAACTACAGCACATCTTAAAACCAGGCTACGGGGAAGTGTGACATCCAATTTCTTGGGAAGGGGAGGCAGAACAGTAATTAAATTTTCTGATCTTGTTAGCCAATTTCTCCAATCACTGCCCCTGAACTGGAGAAGGGGAAGGGAGAGGGGAGACGTTTGCGTCAGCGACGCTTGTGAGGGAAATTAGGTTTTCACGGATTATTGGGTTAGTTCCACTTCTCCCACTTTTTAATTTATTTGTCTGTATGTGCTGCCGAGCTGAAAGGCCGAGATTTTTTCCCTCTTTTTTTTAATTAAAATCTGTAGTTTTGGAAGATGAAAACTTTGGAAGGGAGGGGAAGACTGTAACAATACAACCATGTCAGCCAAAATCTGCTTCCCTCCCAAACTTTTGTTAATCCCTCTTCAAAACAAGAACCTAATAAGATCTCTCATTAGAACTCCAAATAGCCTTTGGGTACTTTTACAGAAAGAAAAAATTATCAATTCACTTTTTTCTGTATTAAAGAACAGCAGAATTTCCTTGCTTAGTGCTACTTGCAGGTTGAGTTGTGGTTTCTTCTTCTTTTTTTTTTAATTTTCCCTTAATGCTACAAAAGAAATTTAAGAATTGCTGCCTGTGCAACCCTTTGCCTCTATTATTTCTCAAAAGACAGTAACATTGCCCCTCTTTCCAATTTCTTTAGAAATAGAAAGAGAAGACTAAAATGTGCCTGTGGGCAGTGTTCAAGTAAATTATCTGTATGATTATTTCCAACCGCCTGGTGAGTGGTTTCCTAGGAACAATGCCAAGGGGCTCTTTCGTTTAAGGTTTCTGAATTTGGGATAAAAGAGAAACAATGTAGTTCACACAGTGCCTGGACTTCCACTTTCATGAAAGCTTTAGAAAGTATATATGGTGACACAGATCATCATTAGCCAGGGGATGCTTGCAAAGGTCTCTGGGAAGCCAATAAAGACTGGAATAATGGCTTATGGAAAACAGAAAGCAACACAGCCACAGTAGGAAAGAGCTGGGGAAAGTGCTGGTCATGGCACTGCCAAGGTTGGAAAAGATCTCCAAGATCATCAAGTGCAACCTTTGACCAAATACCACTATGCACACTAAGCCCTATTTTGAAGTGCCACATCTGCTTGTTTTTTGAACATCTCCCAGGTATGGTGACTCCACCACTTTCCTGGGCAGCCCATTCTAATGCCTGACCACCCTTTCAGTGAAGAAATTTCCACTAATGTACAACTTGGACCTCCCATGGCACAGCTTGAGGCCATTTCTCCTTGTCCCATCGTTGGCATCCTGTGGTAACCAAGAGTGATGTACCAATAGCCTGGCTGGGATCAGGAGCCCATGGGATCATCTCCCACACCGGGGCAGCAACAGCTCAGCTTTCTGAGCTGGCCTGTCTTGTAGATTGTGCTCTGAGTTATAGACAAGTCTTCCAACTTAAGTCTGGACCAGAAGAGCCTTCTTTAAGATCTGCCTGACCCTCCCCAGAACCATTGGTTTGGAAGGCAGGAATCACTCTGCTAGCAGAGTTGCCCAGAGCAGCCAGATGGGATTTATTCCCATATGCTGCTCTCCTGCCTGTTAAACCCATGGAGGCTCCACACAGGAAGACCCAAGACTTGTCACTGAGTGTGGCACTTAAGAGCCATCTGTTCTTCTGGCCATCTATATGTCATCTTCAGCTTCCAGCTCTGCTCTAGACCAAGAGATGCAGTGAGCTTCATGGAAAGGGATTATTTGTTCCTATACTGAACCCAGGGAGACAGGATCACAGAACATGCTGAGTTGGAAGAGACCCACAAGGATCAGCGAGTCCAACCCTCAGCCCTGCACAAAACCAGCCCCAAGAGTCACACCCTGTGCCCCAGAGGATCATCCAAACACTGCTGCAGCTCTGGCAGTCTTGGGGTTGTGCCCACTGCCCTGGGGAGCCTGGTCAGTGCCCACCACCCTCTGGGGGAAGAGCCTTTTCCTAAGATCGTACTTAAACCTTCCCTGACACAACTTCAGGCCAATCCCTGTGTGCTGTCCCTGGTCCCCCCAGAGCAGAGTTCAGTGTCTGCCCCTCATAAGGAAGTTGTATGAACCCACAAGACAACAATGGAGGGAGCAAAGGCAGTGTTGGGGTTCACTCTGCAGCTTTGCAATCCTTCAGCAATCCTGTGTTCTTCTCTTAGCCATCTTGACCCACAGCCCTCAGTAGTTTACTGCTCACCTTCACCCTGACTCCTTAACTGCCCCTTGGGGTGGGGCCTTGCCAGAGGCATCTGGAAAGCAGAGCTGGGCTGTTTCTTTCCAGTCAATGCTGAGCATCACATCCACCTATCCCACTGCCCATGAGGGATACCAACACCCATCTCACGCTGCCTGCTTCACAGGCAAACCACACTCACAGCTGTGACCTTTTGGAGGGAGGTACCCACGGATGACAGACACCACGTGGGACAGTAAAGAGCCCATGGCAATATCATGCAAACCTTCTTACCAGCTACGGGAAAAAGGCCCAGAGTTCTCCCACCCAAGTTCACTCATACACAGAATCTGGTCCATTTTCCATGGAGAATGGAAGGGATCCACCTCCAAGCAGTGGCAGAGAGTTCTGCCTGCAGAGCTGGCCAGAGGTAACTTCTTGCCAGGCTTTAAACAAAGCAAAATGCACACAAAAGCAGCACCCTGCTCTTCCTTCCCAATCAGGGAGCCCTGATTAGGATCCTGATCGTGGACAAGCTCCAGACTGACCCACCCTCATCAGGCTTTGCACTTTGGAAAAAGCTAATTCTGATGGCAGCGAAGAGGAAGAGAATTCAGGCTGCTCTGCCATGACCCAGACTTCACAGCCATTCTAAAGGAACAGCAACAGCCATTTAAAACTTCACTTTATCCACTGAAGAGGCTCATAAAGAGAGTGTGAATTCACAGAGCAGTGGCTCAGAAAGCCCATTCCCTGCCTGTCCCACAGAGTGCCTTTGTCTGAAATATGGAATAAAAGGGAGGTTCATATTTTACTTCAGACTTATTTCACTCTTCCCTTTTTTCCCTCTGCGGGCTGACTAAAGAGGAAGTGATTTATAAGAGGAAAACAAGGGGAAGTGGTTCTAATTAATTGGCCATAACGGTTACAGCTGCACTGGCACCGAGCAAACATAGGGCAGCAGTGCCGAGACAGACATGCAGCACCACTGAAAATTCCACAATAATCCTGCTTCAAACCAGAATAAAATTAACTTTTTGCCCTCACAATGCTGGTAGATACACCTTTACAAGGCTCCTGGCACCTGAGCTGTCACTTTATACCCACAGTCAGCAGGAGAGGGGGACTGAAGGGGGTCTTTCCAGGCTGCACCTCTGCTTGCAAACCCTCTGTTGCATCTCCAGAGAGGGCTCAGAGTTCATTTTCACATCAGCTTAAGTTCAGGGTGGAGGGAGTGAATGTAGCTAAAGAAATCTCAATTCCGAGCCTAGGATGAGAAGCTTTCACAAAAGCTAAAGCCCCTTGCTCCATCAGGCTCTGCCATCTGGGACAGACTGAAAAACCCCATCTCAGACTGGGAGAGAACACAGGGCTCCTGGTGCACTGCAGAGCCAGGGGAAAACAGAAAGGCTGTTTTGTGTCCAGAAACAAATGTGTTTGTTCTGCCTTCACCAACGTTATAGCCCAGAGAACAGGCCTCCAGGGAGCAATAGATCACACATTGCAGGTGCCTGGCTTTAGGAGGGGGAAACTCTCCAGTTTCCCTAACTGTGTGTGCCAGAAGTTCTGTATCCAAAGTTCATCTTGACCTCTGAGGGCTGTTCCCTAGGAGGAAACAAAGCCTGGGCATAATCAGAACAAGATCATAATTAAAAGTGCTTTAGCCTTTATGAGCTCCCAGATCACAGAGCTGCGGTGGGAAAAGCTGTTCCCATTTTCCCTCATTACACATGGAGCAGTGGTAAGGAAGAGCCTGGCATGGGCCAGAGCCTGATGCTTGCAGAAAGGGCAGCCCTGCCACAACCCCACAAGGCTTCCCCTGTGAGTCTCTGCAGGGGGATTTTTATGGGTAGAAGGTGCAGGGAGAAGCAAACCAGGACTGCCTCTAATACTGGAATCAAGTAAGAGTGGGGGGGAAAGTGTGAAATTCAAAGAAGGATGGGCATTCCCATTCTGTCCTGAAGCCCAGGAAGAAAGCCAGGCTCTGCCAGCTCTCACAGCAGAGGACACTGTAGCTTACAGAGTGTGATAAGCTGCGGCTTCTGTAACAAGCTGAAAACAAAGCCCCCACTATTTGCCCAGCACTTAGCGCTGAGCTGGGCTATTCTGTGCCACGGGAGATTAACACAAACAGATTGCTTTGTGGACTCACCACTTCCCAACGTCCCCAGGCAGACATTCCTCTGCGTGCTTCAGAAAAGGTCTCGGGACATCAACTTGCATTCAGCAGGCAGCTCAAGCCACTCCAGAGGGCCCCTGTTTGCTCTCCACCCAAGATCCAGGCAAGCCACCACCCTTCCCTGGGAACCTGCCTGGTCCTCTGCTCCATCTGGGACCACAACAGCTGCAAGGCTTTGTGTCTCCAACTCCCAGGGCAGCCTGATGTCTCTGGGAGGTGGTGGACCCCTCTTCCAGCCAAGAGTCTCCAGCAAAGCAGGAGGTCCCAGGAGTTACTCATTTGCAGCTACAGGGGAGGGAAAACAATTTCTATGCCTTTTGGTGGTTTCTGCTGTGCCAGTGGGAAAAGCAACAGCCAAGCCAAAAGTAAAGACCACTGCACCTGGCTGGTGGCTGGGATGTTTCTGCAGGGAGGTGGGTGCAGCAGGATCAGTGGGGAAGAGAGGAGCTTCCTCCAAGTGCAAGAACTCCAGGACACTGGCACAACCACCAAAGCCTAGGCTGTGTCTCCTTGAGAAAGAAATGTCAAAACAGATGGGGAAGAAGAGAAAGATAAAAATAATAATTAAAAAAGGAATAATAACTGCTCCCCTTCAGGAACAGCCCATGGCACCCTGTGCCCTGCAGGCAGCCCAGCAAGAACGACTCCAGAGACACCACCATGGCCCAGAGGGACAAGGGACAAAGGGCAGACATCCAAGGGACACTCAGGGAAGGGACAGGATGGGGCTGTCCTGGTGCTGGAAAACAGGTCTATCCCAGAATTTGGAGACCAAGAGTAACACAAAATCAGCTGAAGGACAGTACATATTGCCAGCTCAGGAGCACAGGATGGAGACGTTGTCTAGGCAGGAGTAACAGTGAACAATGTCCAGCAGACACGAGACCAAACTCACCACTTTTGGACATGGCAAAAGGGCCATGTTACAGGCAGGTGCAGAGGGGAACATATTGAATCCCATTTTCCACACAAAACTCAAACAATGCCTCTGTTGACCCCTCTGGAGAGGAGCAACTGGCCCATTACCAACCCCAAAGTATCCAAGGCACGCATCAAACCCTCTAAAGTTAGACAGGGGGATGGGGGCTAAAGAGAAGTCAGGAATACCATGGCTGGCTGCTCCTCTGCCCCTGCAGCAGGATGGGGCAGCAACTGCTCCTGCCAGGAACAGTCACACTGTTGGGATTCACACATTTTCAGGCTGGTAAACCAAAGACAAACTTGCAGGTGCCAGCTTCTAAGATAAGGATGCAATTTGTCTAGAGACCTTGAGCTGATGCAGAAGCAAGAAATGAAGCTGCAGAAACTCTGTAGAGTAACATTAATGGAGCTCTTTTATAAAGTTAAAAGAAGTTGCATTAAGACTGTTTACATCTAGCAATCTTTAGGAAATATGTATTACTTAATAATTAGCTACAGCTGTGTGATGTTAGATAGTTTGCTTGGTGTTTATAGGTTTCAAGATTGTGTGTAACTGT